>JBBGZY010001379.1:1200000-1867485 GCA_037952925.1 Lithobates clamitans
GTCTTGAATTTTATCTTATTTAGTTATATGTTTTATACCCTTGTATTACTGTGTTTACATCTTGTGTATATATGTAACAAATTAAATTGAATAATTTATACAAATAAAATTTTATATATACCATCACCTCCGCATTTCAACCGCTTCAATTTAAAGTCCCACCTTCCTTTTTTATGCATCCAAAAATAGGGATGGAGGCACGCATCTGTGCCTCATTTAAAGTCCCACATTCCCCCTTTTTTTCTTCAGTTTTATTAAACCTTTTAGTTGTATCTTTGAGTGCAGGATTCAGACCTTCCATTTCCCTAATGTCCTCCACCAACTTCCATAAAGGTGGACTACATGCCCAGGCATCGTTAACTAGGTACCTCACCACCAATTTTTTATATGTGGACAGTGGTAATTCATTGTGGTGAAGTAGGTAATTGGTAGGTGTGAAAGGTACTGATCTTTCTGCATTCTGCTGGGGCCCAGCATTTTTGGAGATCATTTTCCCATTTGTCTAGATACCTAAGGGGGGTCTGCAAAGATTCTGCGAGTAACTGTAAGTCAGGGAAGGGGCATGTCTGGATATCTCTTCAATCTGACTCACCTTTTTATAGGTAGTCAATGGTCTCGTAAAGGAAGAGGCCATTGGCAGGGAGCGCAGGAAGAGAGAGAGTTGAAGCATTTGAAAATAACTCAGGTCGTAGAAGTTTGGGTCCAGTTGGAATTTTGAAGCATTGTGGACATAGGAAGCGTAAAACTCCAAGGAAGAACAGCCAAAGGGCAAGGGTGAAACTACTTGTTCCATGGTGACCCGTTGGGGTTGATTTACTAAAAGCAAATAAACTGCGCTTTGCAAGTGCAGTTCCTCCAGTGCTGAGTAAATGAGGAGAATTTACTTTGAAAAGAATAACCAATTACAAGCAAGGAAAATTAAAAAAAACAGCATTTTTCCTTGAACATGATTGGATGATGGAAGTCAGCAGAGCCTCCTCATTTAATAACACTTGCAAAGTGCAGTCTATTTACCGTTAGTAAATCAACCCTATTGGTTCACCCTGCAGTTCCTGCACCAGTCCAATACTCTGGTTAGATGAGTTGCTATTTAATAAAGGCAGGAATCTGGAAGAGCCATACCACCGTCTGACTTAGTCCTACGCAAGATTGAATGTTTAACTTGAGCCGGTCTGGAGTTTCAGATAAATCTATTCCAAATCGATTGAACAGTTTTGAAATAAGCATGGGCACTGCTTGTAGTACATACAGCAAGTTAGATATTAAGTTTTGTTTTATCACATTACATCTTCCTGTCTATGAAAAGGCAAGTTTAGACCAGTGCAGTGTGCAATATCTTTTTTGAATGAGGAAATAAGAGGTAGAAAGTTCAATGAGTACAATTTAGAGGGGTCGATAGCTAGCTGAATTCCAAGATAACGAATGTGGGAGGATGCCCACTTAAAAATAAAGGTGGATTTCAGCCGCTGCACCATCGCCTCAGATAAGTCAAGGCTGAGGGCCTCTGACATTTAATAGGTTATTTTAAAATTAGAGAGTTCTTCATAACACCTAAGTTCTTCTATTAGTTTAGGGACTGAGTTGTCTGGATGACTAAGTAAATTGTCCGCCTATGCATAAACTTTATGACAGTGCTGCCCAAACATGACACCGTGGATATCTCGGTTAAGTCTAACGTAACGTACAGACGGTTCCAAAGTTGAAAGAAAAATTAGTGGCAACAAGGGGCAGGCCTGTCTAGTACCATATTTGATGGAAAAAGTGGAAGAAAGTAGCTCAGGAGTAAAGTGACACAATGCAAGATTTCATAAATGGTCCCAGACCCAAGGCCTCCAGCGTGCACTGAATGAAAGACCAATTCACCCTGTTGAAGGCCTTCTACACATCAGGGGATAAAAGAAGAGCTGGACTGCCCCTTGACAGAGCAGAGTGGATAACATTCAGCGCCTGGGTCATACCATCTCTGGCCTCCTGGGATTAAAACCTACGTGGTCTAGGTGAATAATTTTTACCAAGGTAGGGTATTAGGCATGAGGCCAATATAACACGCACATTGTGCAGGGTCCTAGCCTTCCTTGGGGGTTATTGGTATGTGGGCAGCCAAACTTTCTGGCCGGGCAGTATGTTGGTCAGAGATATCATTAAAGGCCGCCACAAAGTGTGGGGCCGATTGTTAATGGAAACATATATAATGTGAGAGGGAAAGGGGCCTTGCTTGTCTTCATTTTTTAATTGCCCTAAGAAATTCCAGGGAAGAAAGCAGGCGATCCAGGTCATCACAATTTGATTGATTTCATCTCCCACACACTTTCAGATCAGTAGTCAGAAGTAAGCACTTATAAGTTAAAATAATTGGGGGTGAGAAAGAAAGGATAGCACCTCACAGATGGCAGACAAATTCCGAGAGCAAGGGTACCTGGACATTCTCCAGTCAGAACTAACATATGTCATCAGAAGTACATGCAGAGGCTCTGGACGGAAAGGTAAACTAATGAGAATTGCTTTTCTGTCACAATTCCACTCACACAGTGATTGTAATTTTTTGTTCACTAGAGGGTACTTTCACAGGCTATCCTGATGTTACAGTGCCTCCATGTCCAGCAGGACTTTTTCCATGGCTTCCAGAACACCTACTTTAAGAAAGTCTGCAAAAATTTCCAGACTGTGTCGGGACTTTCAGAACTCATTGTCAGTATTTACAATAGTGCTTGCAGGATCCTTCCAGTGCTCCCTGAAATTACACTGTTCTCTGACCCAGAGAAGTATTTAAAGTGGTAGTTAAGCCACTTTATGCTGTTTATATAATCATGCCTGTTTAATACACCTATGTGCCCCTGTGTTTTATAAAAATAAGCTGTTCTTTACCAGTTCTCAGAGCGACGATCGCCGCTAAGGTGACCTGCCGGGTCTCTCCTCTCCCTGTCTGACAGCTGAAGTGTGCAGGGCAGAGGATTCCGTGCTGATGTCATTTGGGAGGGGAGGAGGAGAGGAGGAGAGAGCTAGCGAATCACGTGAGCAGCGATCGCCGCTCTGAGAACTGGTAAAGAACAGCTTATTTTTATAAAACACAGGCACAGGGGCACATATGAGTATTAAACAGGCAGGATGGTATAAAACATTAACTGAAACTTCAGCAGCAAGATGTGAGGAGGGCAGGCACTGACACAGGAGCAGAGAGGCATGGAGGGGAGGGGGAGAGGAAAGAAGAGGAGAGCACAGGAGAGACAGGAGAGCTGTGGCTGATGGAGGCACGTAAAATGATCACATTGTTAGGGCTCAGCAGCCATTATGAACCGTGGTCAGCTTACAGAGGGGAGGGCATAGCCAGGCAGGATCAGACAGGTTTCTGTCTGCCCATGACCCCTGCTTGAACCTGACCACTTTCTTGCCTGCTGCTTGTCCATGACATTTTACCTATTATTGACCTCTCTAACCTGTGTGGAGAAACCACATAAAACTACATTAAGCCCACGTTCACATCTGGCTGTTTTGATATGCAATTTGACATGTCAAATCGCATATCAAACCACCGTCTATTGCCAGCAATGGCACCATCCGAGTCAGTGAGATGCCGACTTTGCAGCACTGCGCCGATTCCCAAAAGTAGTTCCTGTACTACTTTTGGTGCCTTAGGGGGTGATTTGAATAGACACCTGTGCATGAACCAGCACAGATGTTTGTCAAAGCGCCCCCAATGTCTTACTGCATTGCTGGTTGGAACTTGCACTATTTCAAACCCGCCCTCAATGTAAACCTGGGCAAAATAGCAAAGATCAAGCAGCTCAGTGGCGGAAGTATAGGGGTCGCTGAGGTCGCCATGGCGACTGGGCCCCATGCTGCAGGGGGCCCTTGAGGGCCCCCCTGTTTATCTTGATAGGAGGAGTGGCTGAGATCGATCTTACCGATCATTGGCCGAACTGTAATCTGCACTGTGCGGGGAGTTTGTCACACTGATCAGTGAAAGCAGTGTGTGCTGTGCTCTTTGTCTCCCCCTACAGTGCAGTACCCGGCAGGAAGAGGTGAGGTAAAGCACTGCCGTTTTTGAAAAGGCTTTCTGTATGTGTGTGTTCTTATGTGTGTTCATGTATGTGTTTGCATGTGTTCATGTGTGTATTTTTATATGTATATGTGATTGTGTGTGTATATACAGTATATGTGTGTGTATATTATGTGTGTGTTTATCTATGTGTATGTATGTGTGTGTGTTTAGATGCAGTGGTGGCCCTTGTATTAAGGGCGCACGGGCGCCGCCCTCTCTTTCCAGCCACCCCTCTATCACCAATAGATAGATTCATGCATTGCATGAATTTATCTATGGCAGCTGCTGCCACCCCCTATTCAGGCGCCCAGCCCCTTTTTGGGTGCAGGGAACCTGAATTACAGCGGCAGGGGGTGTTTTTGAAGCACCAGATTAGAGCCATAGGCTCTAATAGGCATCAAAAAAGGTTACCTCACAGGTCACTCAGCTGTGTTAGAAAAGCGAATGACTATTCGCTTTCCTAACACTAAACTGCCTCTCCGCCAATTAGGTGCTCAGGTCTGTTACCCGTCACCTGATTGGCTGAAATGACAGGCGCCGCTATTGGACGCCTATCAGGAGGAGAGGACTGGAGATGAGGACAGCAGGAGACGCATGGGGGACCCCACTCATCGCAGTCACCCGCTGCCCCACCAAGACAGGGTAAGTGCCGGTGAGCGGTCGGGGGTCACACTGGGGGCATTCAAGGGCACACTGGCAGCATTTAATGGGCACACTGGCAGCATTTAATGGGCACACGGGCAGCATTTGATGGGCACACTGGCAGCATTTGATGGGCACACTGGCAGCATTTGATGGGCACACGGGCAGCATTTGATGGGCACACGGGCATCATTTGATGGGCACAGTGGCAGCGTTTGGCACAGTGGCTGCAATTGATGGCACAGTGGCTGCGTTTGATGGAACACTGGCAGCATTTAATGGGCACAGTGGCTGCATTTGATGGCACACTGGCAGCATTTAAGTGGCACAGTGGCAGCGTTTGATTGGCACAGTGGCTGCGTTTGATGGCACACTGGCAGCATTTAAGTGGCACAGTGGCAGCGTTTGATGGGCACACTGGCAGCATTTGATGGACACAGTGGCAGCGTTTGATGGGCACAGTGGCAGCGTTTGGCACAGTGGCTGTGTTTGATGGCACACTGGCAGCATTTAAGTGGCACAGTGGCTGCAATTGATGGGCACAGTGGCTGCAATTGATGGGCACAGTGGCTGCATTTGATGATTTTTTTTCAAAAAATGTTTGCGCCCCCAAAAAAATTTTGAGCACCAGCCGCCACTGTTTAGATGTATGTATGCACATTTTATGTATGCACGTTTAATCCTGACACCCTATATGTGTACAATCAGGACTGATTTTTTTTTTTCTTGCTCGTTCAAAGTACCAGCAACAAAATGCTGTTCCTCTGAAAAGCGATCCATGCTCAGATCACTTTTCAGAGGCATTTGACAGCCGGTAAAGAGGCAATATGTTGCTTCCTGACCACCTGTTTTAACCCCTTAAAGTGATTGTAAAGGTTTTTTTTTTTTTAAATAACAAACATGTAATACCTTTATTGTGCAGTTAGTTTTATACAAAGTGGCCCCGAACACCGACTTCTAGGGTCCCTCGGCGGCTCTCGCGGCTCCTCCTCTTATCAGACATCCCCCTAGGAAAAGCGCTGTCCAGGGGTCAGGGGGGCCCTTCATGATTTCTTGCATCGGGGCCCTGAAGGTTTTGGTTACGCCACTGAAGCAGCTCAGCATAAATTCTTGCTATGTCAGACTCAGAAACATTCAACTACTTGTTTCCGGACCTTTTACTGAAAAGTATTACAATGACAAGGATTTGTGGTTTATGGTTCTCAAAAAAGTTTACAAAAGACAATCGAGGGGAGATCACATCTGTATCCTCAAGCACAGGAAAGTTTTGGAGAAATAAAATTTTAGCCTGTATGCAACCCAACTGGTTGAAACATGGATTATGATTTATATTTGTATTTGTGGACTCCTTGAATAATGTTTTGCTTTTTTTGTTTCAGGCCCTTACTGGAACCATTTGGATTTTGCCTAACCTTCATGTGTTTGAGATGAGTGTCACTTATGTTTATATACTTTACTATATACACATAGCGGTTGGTTTAATAAAATTGGAGAGCGCAAAATTTGGTGCAGCTTTGCACAGGAACCAGCTTCCATTTTTTTTGTAAAAGTTTAAAGTGGTAGTAAACTGTCTATGTTTATTTTTACTTACAAGTAAGTTTATAATAAAGCTTAACTGTAGGTAAAATTAATATCTCCTAAATATGCAGCATTTAGGAGATATTCTAGTGAGCAGCAACCAGTAAAGTCACCGATGCATACGCTCTTAAGGAACGGCATACCCGTGCAGTTCCTTCAGAGTTTTGAGTTTTGTGCCACAGCCAAGACTCCCGCACCCATGCATGGGGTAACGATATCTCGGCTTGGCCATTCAAGCTGCCACACCCCACAAATCCAGAATGCAATGCACACTAGCACATTTTGCTTTTACCTTTCAGGAAGTTTTTTTTTGGCTATTTTTTGTCTTTTTTTGGCCACATTTACTATCGCTTTAATTGAAGCGATAGAAGCTGATTGGCTAAGATGCACAGATGCACCAGATTTTGCACTCTCCAGTTTTAGTAAATCAACCACCATACTGTAAATTTTTTTTTCAATATTTTAACTTTTCTTAGATCTTGACATTTAAAACGCAATTTAGATTCAATTGTTGTAGTCAGCTTATTTATTGGAAATGCCTATCTGAAACTGTTGTTCATTATACTTACCTATTCATCTTTGTTGGCACTGCAGTAGAAAATAAATCCAGTGTGTGGATTTGCCATTTGGTCATGTAGCAAACGTCCATAAAGACATGGATAAGCGAGTTGGAGGTGGAGGAACTTGACTTGCCTGCACAGAGTCCTGACCTCAACCCAATAGAACACCTATGGGATGAATTAGAGTGGAGACGGTAAGCCAGGTCTTTTCGCCCAACATCAGTGCCTGACTTCACAAATGCGCTTCTGGAAGACTGTGTAAACATTCCCATAGACACACTGTTAAACCTTGAGGACAGCCTTCCCTGAAGAGTTGAAGCTGTGATACCTGCAAAGGGTGCGCCAACTCAATGATGAACCCTATGGACTAAGACTGGGATGCCATTAAAGTTTGTGTGTGTGTGTAAAGGCAGACATCCCAATACTTTTGGTAATATAGCGTGCTGGGGTGTTATTTTTGTTGCAGGAAGTCCATTGTTGCTGGGGGGGGTCAATTGTGTGGGGGATCTATTGCTGCTAGAGGGGGTCTATTGTTGCTCATGGTTTTACTGTCTTTTTTGTTATCATTAAAACATTCCATACAAATACTTAGTAGCACAAAATAATTGGTTCTGTATTCTCAAAAAGGGGCGGTACTTGGAGGTGGAACCAAGGACAGGTGCTCAGGGGTAGGTAGGGGCAGAGACAAGGGGTGACTCAGAAGGGGTATATACAGTAGGGTGACCAGACATACCCGATTTCTGGGGACAGTCCCCGGATTGAGGACACTGTCCCCGGACTAAGTCTGTCCCCAGTTTTGTCCCCCGATTGGATTTGAACAGGGGCTGGGGCAATTTCAAAGACAGCCCGTGCAGAATAAAAAGAAAAAATCTGAATTGCACCCCCCGTTCCTCTGCCGCTCCTACTAGCTTATGGGGGGTTTATTTTTTCCATTATCTGTGCCCCTTTCTGATGATCATGTGCTGGTCAGAGCGGAGGGACTATTTCTTCAGTTTCGGGGGCATGCCCATTCAGCTCCACTCGCATGTTCTTCTGCCTTGGCTCAAGTCCCGGTCAGCCGCCTGCCTGCTTATCTCCTTGCCTTCCCTGGTGGAGTGATCTTCCTCTGCTCCCCACCCAGTAGTAGCCGGGGCCCGAACAGTAAAGCCCCATACACACTATCAGATTTTCTGCTGATTTTTGTCTTCAGATTTACCAAAACCATGTAGTGCAAGGGCCTGTCTGATCGCATACAAATTGAAACTCCTAAGGTTTGACCTCATATTATATGGTTTTGGTAAATCTGAAGGAAAAAATCAGCAGAAAATCTGATAGTGTGTATGGGGCTTTAGACTTGACAGGCTGTGAGGCGAGCGGCGGCGGGCAAAGAGTCGTCGATTGATGCCATTACAAGTAAAAAATTAAAATATGTCCCCGGATTTCGTTTTAAAAATCTGGTCACCTTAATATACAGACAGTATGACACAGACTGTATATACAGTCCTGCTGAAAAGTTTGCATACTCTGGCAAAATTGTGAAATTTTGGCATTAATATTGAAAATATGACTGATCATGCCAAAAAACTGTCTTTTATTGAAGGATAGCAATCACATGAAGCCATTTATTATCACATCATTTCCTGGATCCTTTTTAAATCATAATGATAATAGAAATCACCCAAAATGGCCTTGATAAAGAGTTTACATACCCTGGAATGTTTGGCCTTGGTACAGACACAGAAGGTGGCACACACAGGTTAAAATGGCAATTAACCACTTAAGGACCGCCTCACGCCGATGTACGTCGGCAAGGTGGCACGGGCAGGCAGAATCACGTACATATACGTGATCTGCCTCCCGCAGGCGGGAGGTTCGAATGGACACCCCCCCGGTGCCCGAGGTGGTCCGCTTCTGACCAGCGGCGATCAGAGATGAGGGGGAGACCATCTGTTCATGGCCCCCCCCTCGCGATCGCTGCCGGCCAATCAAATCATTCCTTTGCTGCTGTATGCTAAACAGCAGCAAAGGAAATTATGTCATCTCTCCTCGGCTCGGTATATTCCGTTCCGGCGCCGAGGAGAGAAGACTGCACTGTGAGTGAAAACACTACACACACACAGTAGAACATGCCAGGCACACAAAACACCCCCCTTTACCCCCCGATCCCCCCCAATCCCCCCTCCCCCCCTGTCACAGTGACACCCAGCAGTTTTTTTAATTTTTTAAATTTTTTTTTCTGATTACTGCATGGTGTCAGTTTGTGACAGTTACTGTGTTAGGGCAGTTAGTATTAGCCCCCTTTAGGTCTAGGATACCCCCCTAACCCCCCCTAATAAAGTTTTAACCCCTTGATCACCCCCTGTCACCAGTGTCACTAAGCGATAATTTTTCTGATCGCTGTATTAGTGTCACTGGTGACGCTAGTTAGGGAGGTAAATATTTAGGTTCGCCGTCAGCGTTTTATAGCGACAGGGACCCCCATATACTATCTAATAAATGTTTTAACCCCTTGATTGCCCCCTAGGTAACCCTTTCACCACTGATCACCGTATAACTGTTACGGGTGACGCTGGTTAGTTCGTTTATTTTTTATAGTGTCAGAGCACCCGCCGTTTATTACCGAATAAAGGTTTAGCCCCCTGATCGCCCAGCGGTGATATGAGTCGCCCCAGGCAGCGTCAGATTAGCGCCAGTACCGCTAACACCCACGCACGCAGCATACGCCTCCCTTAGTGGTATAGTATCTGTACGGATCAATATCTGATTCGATCAGATCTATACTAGCGTCCCCAGCAGTTTAGGGTTCACAAAAACGCAGTGTTAGCAGGATCAGCCCAGATACTTGCTAGCACCTGCGTTTTGCCCCTCCGCCCGGCCCAGACCAGCCCAGCCCACCCAAGTGCAGTATCGATCGATCACTGTCACTTACAAAACACTAAACGCATAACTGCAGCGTTTGCAGAGTCAGGCCTGATCCCTGCGATCGCTAACAGTTTTTTTGGTAGCATTTTGGTGAACTGGCAAGCACCAGCCCCAGGCAGCATCAGGTTAGCGTCAGTACTGCTAACACCCATGCACGGACCGTACAGCTCCCTTAGTGGTATAGTATCTGATCGGATCAATATCTGATCCGATCAGATCTATACTAGCATCCCCAGCAGTTTAGTGTTCCCAAAAATGCAGTGTTAGTGGGATCAGCACAGATACCTGCTAGCACCTGCGTTTTGCCCCTCCGCCCAGCCCACCCAAGTGCAGTATCGATTGATCACTGTCACTTACAAAACACTAAACACATAACTGCAGCGTTCGCAGAGTCAGGCCTGATCCCTGCGATCGCCAACAGTTTTTTTGGTAGCGTTTTGGTGAACTGGCAAGCACCAGCCACAGGCAGCATCAGGTTAGTGCCAGTACCGCTAACACCCACGCACGCAGCATACACCTCCCTTAGTGGTATAGTATCTGAATGGATCAATATCTGATCCGATCAGATCTATACTAGCGTCCCCAGCAGTTTAGGGTTCCCAAAAACGCAGTGTTAGCGGGATCAGCCCAGATACCTGCTAGCACCTGCGTTTTGCCCCTCCGCCCGGCCCAGCCCAGCCCACCCAAGTGCAGTATCAATCGATCACTGTCACTTACAAAACACTAAACGCATAACTGCAGCGTTTGCAGAGTCAGGCCTGATCCCTGCGATCACTAACAGTTTTTTTGGTAGCGTTTTGGTGAACTGGCAAGCACCAGTGGCCTAGTACACCCCGATCGTAGTCAAACCAGCACTGCAGTAACACTTGGTGACGTGGCGAGTCCCATAAGTGCAGTTCAAGCTGGTGAGGTGGCAAGCACAAGTAGTGTCCCGCTGCCACCAAGAAGAAGACAAACACAGGCCCGTCGTGCCCGTAGTGCCCTTCCTGCTGCATTCGCCAATCCTAATTGGGAACCCACCACTTCTGCAGCGCCCGTACTTCTCCCATTCACATCCCCAACCAAATGCAGTCGGCTGCATGAGAGGCATTTTTATGTCCTCCCGAGTACCCCTACCCAGCGAACCCCCCCAAAAAAGATGTCGTGTCTGCAGCAAGCGCGGATATAGGCGTGACACCCGCTATTATTTTCCCTCCTGACCTGACAATCCTGGTCTTTGCATTGGTGAATGTTTTGAACGCTACCATTCACTAGGTGAGTATTAGCGTAGGGTACAGCATTGCACAGACTAGGCACACTTTCACAGGGTCTCCCAAGATGCCATCGCATTTTGAGAGACCCGAACCTGGAACCGGTTACAGTTATAAAAGTTAGTTACAAAAAAAAGTGTAAAGAAAATAAATAAAAAGTTGTCGTTTTATTGTTCTCTCTCTCTCTATTCTCTCTCTATTGTTCTGCTCTTTTTTACTGTATTCTATTCTGCAATGTTTTATTGTTATTATGTTTTATCACGTTTGCTTTTCAGGTATGCAATTTGTTATACTTTACCGTTTACTGTGTTTTATTGTTAACCATTTTTTTGTCTTCAGGTACGCCATTCACGACTTTGAGTGGATATACCAGAATGATGCCTGCAGGTTTAGGTATCATCTTGGTATCATTCTTTTCAGCCAGCGGTCGGCTTTCATGTAAAAGCAATCCTAGTGGCTAATTAGCCCCCCCACCGTCTTCCATGTTTTTCTCTGGCTCTCCTGTCTCAACAGGGAACCTGAGAATGCAGCCGGTGATTCAGCCAGCTGACCATAGAGCTGATCAGAGACCAGAGTGGCTCCAAACATCTCTATGGCCTAAGAAACCGGAAGCTACGAGCATTTCATGACTTAGATTTCGCCGGATGTAAACAGCGCCATTGGGAAATTGGGAAAGCATTTTATCACACCGATCTTGGTGTAGTCAGATGCTTTGAGCGCAGTGGAGAGATCTAGGGTCTAATAGACCCCAATTTTTTCAAAAAAGAGTACCTGTCACTACCTATTGCTATCATAGGGGATATTTACATTCCCTGAGATAACAATAAAAATGATTTAAAAAAAATGAAAGGACCAGTTTAAAAATAAGATAAAAAAGCAAAAAAATAATAAAGAAAAAAAAAAAAAAAAAAAAAAGCACCCCTGTTCCCCCCTGCTCTCGTGCAAAGGCGAACGCAAGCGTCGGTCTGGCGTCAAATGTAAACAGCAATTGCACCATGCATGTGAGGTGTCACTGCGAACGTCAGATCGAGGGCAGTAATTTTAGCAGTAGATGTCCTCTGTAAATCTAAAGTGGTAACCTGTAAAGGCTTTTAAAGGCTTTAAAAAATGTATTTAGTTTGTTGCCACTGCACGTTTGTGCTCAATTTTAAAGCATGTCATGTTTGGTATCCATATACTCGGCCTAAGATCATCTTTTTTATTTCATTGGGGCGATATAGTGTGTTTTAGTGCATTAAAATTTAAAAAAGTGTGTTTTTCCCCAAAAAATGCGTTTAAAAAATCGCTGCGCAAATACTGTGTGAAAAAAAAAAAGAAACACCCACCATTTTAATCTGTAGGGCATTTGCTTTAAAAAAATATATAATGTTTGGGGGTTCAAAGTAATTTTCTTGCAAAAAAAAAAATGTTTTCATGTAAACAAAAAGTGTCAGAAAGGGCTTTGTCTTCAAGTGGTTAGAAGAGTGGGTGATGTGTGACATAAGCTTCTAAATGTTGTGCATAAAATGCCAGGACAGTTCAACCCCCCCCTCCCAAATGACCCCATTTTGGAAAGTAGACACCCCAAGCTATTTGCTGAGAGTCATGTCGAGTCCATGGAATATTTTATATTGTGACACAAGTTGCGGGAAAGAGACAAATTTTTTTTTTTTTTTGCACAAAGTTGTCACTAAATGATATATTGCTCAAACATGTCATGGGAATATGTGAAATTACACCCCAAAATACATTCTGTTGCTTCTCCTGAGTATGGGAATACCACATGTGTGAGACTTTTTGGGAGCCTAGCCGCGTACAGGACCCCGAAAACCAAGCACCGCCTTCAGGCTTTCTAAGGGCGTAAATTTTTGATTTCACTCTTCACTGCCTATCACAGTTTCGAAGGCCATGGAATGCCCAGGTGGCACAACCTCCCCCCCCAAATGACCCCATTTTGGAAAGTAGACACCCCAAGCTATTTGCTTAGAGGTATAGTGAGTATTTTGCAGACCTCACTTTTTGTCACAAAGTTTTGAAAATTGAAAAAAGAAAAAAAAATGTTTTTTCTTGTCTTTTTTCATTTTCAAAAACAAATGAGAGCTGCAAAATACTCACCATGCCTCTCAGCAAATAGCTTGGGGTGTCTACTTTCCAAAATAGGGTCATTGGGGGGGGTTTGTGCCACCTGGGCATTCCATGGCCTCCGAAACTGTGATAGTCAGTGAAGAGTGAAATCAAAAATTTACACCCTTAGAAATCCTGAAGGCGGTGATTGGTTTTCGGGGCCCCGTACGCGGCTAGGCTCCCAAAAAGTCTCACACATGTGGTATCCCCATACTCAGGAGAAGCAGCTAAATGTATTTTGGGGTGAAATTCCACATATGCCCATGGCCTGTGTGAGCAATATATCATTTAGTGACAACTTTGTGCAAAAAAAAAACAAATTGTCACTTTCCTGCAACTTGTGTCAAAAAAATAAAATATTCCATGGCCTCTCAGCAAATAGCTTGGGGTGTCTACTTTCCAAAATGGGGGGGGGGTTGTGCCATCTGGGCATTTTATGGCATTCAAAACTGTGATAGGTAGTGAGGAGTGAAATAAAAAATGTATGCCCTTAGAAATCCTGAAGGCGGTGGTTGGTTTTCGGGGCCCCGTACGTGGCTAGGCTCCCAAGAAGTTCCACACATGTGGAATCCCCGTACTCATGAGCAGCAGCTGAATGTATTTAGGGGTGCAATTCCACATAGGCCCATGGCCTGTGTGAGCAATATATCATTTAGTGACAACTTTTTGTAAATATTTTTTTTTTGTCATTATTCAATCACTTGGGACAAAAAAAATAAATATTCAATGGGTTCAACATGCCTCTCAGCAATTTCCTTGGGGTGTCTACTTTCCAAAATGGGGTCATTTGGGGGGGGTTTGTACTGCCCTGCCATTTTAGCACCTCAAGAAATGACATAGGCAGTCATAAACTAAAAGCTGTGTAAATTCCAGAAAAGGTACCCTAGTTTGTAGACGCTATAACTTTTGTGCAAACCAATAAATATACGCTTATTTTTTACCAAAGACATGTGGCCGAATACATTTTGGCCTAAATATATGACTAAATTTGAGTTTATTGGATTTTTTTAATAACAAACAGTAGAAAATATTTTTTTTTCTAAATTTTCGGTCTTTTTCCGTTTATAGCGCAAAAAATAAAAACGGCAGAGGTGATCAAATACCATCAAAAGAAAGCTCTATTTGTGGGAAGAAAAGGACACAAATTTCGTTTGGGTACAGCATTGCATGACCGCGCAATTAGCAGTTAAAGCGACGCAGTGCCAAATTGAAAAAAGTCCTCTGGTCCTCAGGCAGCATGATGGTCCGGGGCTGAAGTGATTTAAGGTTAATTCCCCACATTTGTGGCTTATTAAATCACAATTAGTGTCTGTGTATAAATAGTCAATGAGTTTGTTAGCTCTCACATGGATACACTAAGCAGGCTAGACACTGAGCCATGAGGAGGTAGAAAAGAAAAGTCAAAAGACCTGTATAACCAGGTAATGAAACTTTACAAAGATGGAAAAGGATATAAAAAGATATCCAAAGCCTTGAATATGCCAGTCAGTACTGTTTAATCACTTATTAACCACTTCCCTACCAGCCAATAGTCATATGGCATCCGCAGGAGCACTCTGCCATCCTGGGCGGGCCTCATACGAGGTCCTCTTCTATTCACTGCTCCTGCAGACCCCCGGGAGCTCGTTACCACTTACAGTGCACACCAATAACACTGATTGTCCTCCCCCTCATAATGAGGACCTGTCACCAGCCCAACAAAGAACCTGTCACCAGGCCATTAGAGTACCTGAGTACCTGTCACCAGGCCATCAGAGTACCCAAGTACCTGTCACCAGGCCATCTGAGTAACCGAGTACCTGTCATCAACCCATCTGAGTAACCGAGTACCTGTCACCAACCCATCAGAGTAACCGAGTACCTGTCACCAGCCCATCAGAGTACCTGTCACCTGCCCATCTGAATACCCCAGTACCTGTCTCCAGCCCATCTGAGTACCCCCAGTACCTGTCTCCAGCCCATCTGAGTACCCAAGTACCTGTCACCAGCCCATCAAAGTACCCAAGTACCTGTCACCAGCCCATCAGATGACCCAAGTACCTGTCACCAGCTCATCAGAGTACCCTAGTACCTGTCACCAGCTCATCAGAGTACCCGAGTACCTGTCACCAGCCCATCAGAGTACCAGAGTACCTGTCACCAGCCCATCAGAGTACCCAAGTACCTGTCACCAGCCCATCAGAGTACCCCAGTACCTGTCCCCAGCCCATCTGAGTACCCCAGTACCTGTCTCCAGCCTATCTGAGTACCCCAGTACTTGTCTCCAGCCCATCTGAGTACAACAGTACCTGTCTCCAGCCATCTGAGTACCCAAGTACCTATCACCAGCCCATCAAAGTACCCAAGTACCTGTCAAAAGCATATCAAAGTACCCAAGTACCTGTCAAAAGCCCATCAGAGTACCCGAGTATCTATCACCAGCCCATCAGAATACCCAAGTACCTATCTCCAGCCCATCTGAGTACCCAAGTACCTGTCAGAAGCCCTTCAAAGTACCCGAGTACCTGTCAACAGCCCATCAGAGTACCTGTCACCAGCCCATCAGATGGGCTTGAGACAGGTACTGGGGTACTCTGATGGGCTGGTGACAGATACTCTGACGGGCTGGTGACAGGTACTGGGGTACTCTGAGTACCCCAGTACCTGTCACTAGCCCTTCAAAGTACCCGAGTACCTGTCACCATCCCATCAGATTACCCGAGTACCTGTCACCAGCCCATCAGAGCACCCGAGTACCTGTCACCAGCCCATCTGAGTAACCGAGTACCTGTCACTAGCCTATCTGAGTACCTGCCACTAGCCCATCTGAGTAACCGTGTACCTATCATCAGCCCAACAGAGTACCCGAGTACCTGTCACCAGCTCATCACAGTACCTGTCATCAGCCCATCAGAGTACCCGAGTACCTGTCACAAGCCCATCTGAGTAACCGAATACCTGTCACTAGCCCATCTGAATTCCCGAGTACCTGTTACTAGCCCATCTGAGTAACCCTGTACCTATCATCAGCCCATCAGAGTACCCGAGTACCTGTCACCAGCCCATCAGAGTACCTGTCACCAGCCCATCAGAGTACCCGAGTACCTGTCACCAGCCCATCTGAGTAACCGAATACCTGTCACTAGCCCATCTGAGTACCCGAGTACCTGTTACTAGCCCATCTGAGTAACCGAGTACCTATCACCAGCCCATCAGAGCACCTGAGTACCTGTCACCAGCCCATCTGAGTACTCCAGTACCTGTCTCCAGCCCATCTGAATACCCAAGTACCTATCACTAGCCCATGAAAGTACCTGTCAGCAGCCCATCTGAGTACCCAAGTACTTGTCATCAGAACATCAGACGACCCAAGTACCTGTCACCAGATCAGCAGAGCACCCGAGTACCTGTCACCAGCCCATCTGAGTAACCGAGTACCTGTCACTAGCGTATCTGAGTACCTGCCACTAGCCCATCTGAGTAACCGTGTACCTATCATCATCCCAACAGAGTACCCGAGTACCTGTCACCAGCTCATCACAGTACCTGTCATCAGCCCATCAGAGTACCCGAGTACCTGTCACAAGCCCATCTGAGTAACCGAATACCTGTCACTAGCCCATCTGAATTCCCGAGTACCTGTTACTAGCCCATCTGAGTAACCGTGTACCTATCATCAGCCCATCAGAGTACCCGAGTACCTGTCACCAGCCCATCAGAGTACCTGTCACCAGCCCATCAGAGTACCCGAGTACCTGTCACCAGCCCATCTGAGTAACCGAATACCTGTCACTAGCCCATCTGAGTACCCGAGTACCTGTTACTAGCCCATCTGAGTAACCGAGTACCTATCACCAGCCCATCAGAGCACCTGAGTACCTGTCACCAGCCCATCTGAGTACTCCAGTACCTGTCTCCAGCCCATCTGAATACCCAAATACCTGTCACTAGCCCATCAAAGTACCTGTCACCAGCCTATCTGAGTACCCGAGTACTTGTCATCAGCCCATCAGACAACCCAAGTACCTGTCACCAGATCAGCAGAGCACTCAAGTACCTGTCACCAGCTCAGAGTACGCGAGTCCCTGTCACCAGCCCATCAGAGTACCCGAGTACCTGTCACCAGCCCATCAGAGTACCCAAGTATCTGTCACCAGACCATCAGAGTACCCCAGTACCTGTCTCCAGCCCATCTGAGTACCCCAATAACTGTCACTAGCCCTTCAAAGTACCCGAGTACCTGTCACTAGCTCATCTGAGTAACTAAGTACCTATCACCAGCCCATCAGAGTACCTGGGTACCTGTCCCCAGCCCATCAGAGTACCCGAGTACCTGTCACCAGCCCATCAGAGTACCCGAGTACCTGTCACCAGCCCATCAGAGTACCTATCACTAGACTATCTGAGTACACCAGTGCTTATCTCCAGCCCATCAGAGTACCAGACTACCTGTCACCAGCCCATCAGAGTACCCGAGTACCTGTCTCCAGCCCATCAGAGTCCCCGAGTACCTGTCACCAGTCCATCAGAGTACCCGAACACCTGTCACCAGCCCATCAAAGTACCCGAGTACCTGTCACCAGCCAATCAGGGTACCCGAGTACCTGTCAACAGCCCATTATAGTACCTGTCACCAGCTCACCAGAGTACCAGACTACCTGTCACCAGCCCATCAGAGTACCCGAGTACCTGTCTCCAGCCCATCAGAGTACCCGAGTACCTGTCACCAGCCCATCAGAGTACCCGAGTACCTGTCACCAGCCCATCAAAGTACCCGAGTACCTGTCACCAGCCAATCAGGGTACCCGAGTACCTGTCAACAGCCCATTATAGTACCTGTCACCAGCTCAACAGAGTACCCCAGTACCTGTCTCCAGACCATCAGAGTACCTGTCACCAGCTAATCTGAGTACCTGAGTACCTGTCACCAGCCCATCAGTCTACCCG
Source organism: Lithobates clamitans (assembly GCA_037952925.1). Taxonomy (NCBI): domain Eukaryota; kingdom Metazoa; phylum Chordata; class Amphibia; order Anura; family Ranidae; genus Lithobates; species Lithobates clamitans. Next base: position 1,218,000 of record JBBGZY010001379.1, read on the forward strand.
AGTACCTGTCACCAGCTCATCAGAGTACCTGTCACCAGCCCATCTGAGTACTTGTCACCAGCCCATCTGAGTAACCGATTACCTGTCACCAACCCATCTGAGTACCCGAGTACTTGTCACCAGCCCATCAGAGTACCCCAATACCTGTCACGAGACCATCAGAGTACCTGTCACCAGCCCATCAGAGTACCCCAGTACCAGTCACAAATCCATCTGAGTACCCAATTACCTGTCACCAGTCCATCAAAGTACCTGTCACCAGCCCATCTGAGTCCCCGAGTACCTGTCACAAGCCCATCAGAGTACCAGACTACCTGTCACCAGCCCATCAGAGTACCTGAGTACCTGTCACCAGCTCATCAAAGTACCCGAGTACCTGTCACCAGACCATCAGAGTACCTGTCACCAGACCATCTGAGTACCCCAGTGCTTGTCTCCAACCCATCTGGGTACCCAAGTACCTGTCACCAGCCCATCAAAGTACCCGAATACCTGTCACCAGCCCATCTGAGTACCCGAGTACCTGTCACCAGTCCATCAGTCTACCCGAGTACCTGTCACCAGCCCATCAGAGTACCCGAGCACCTGTCACCAGCTCATCAGAGTACCTATCACCAGCCCATCTGAGTAACCGAGTACCTGTCACCAGCCCATCTGAGTAACTGAGTACCTGTCACCAGCCCATCTGAGAAACCGAGTACCTGTCACCAGCCCATCAGAGTCCCCGAGTACCTGTCACGAGCCCATCAGAGTACCAGACTACCTGTCACCAGCCCATCAGAGTACCTGAGTACCTGTCACCAGACCATTAGAGTACCCGAGTACCTGTCACCAGTCCATCAGTCTACCCGAGTACCTGTCACAAGCCCATCAGAGTACCCGAGTACCTGTCACCAGCTCATCAGAGAACCTGTCACCAGCCCATCTGAGTAACCGAGTACCTGTCACCAGCCCATCTGAGTAACTGAGTACCTGTCACCAGCCCATCTGAGTAACCGAGTACCTGTCACCAGCCCATCAGAGTACCCAACTACCTGTCAACAGCCCATCAGAGTACCCAAGTACCTGTCACCAGCCCATCAGAGTACTTGTCACCAGCCCATCTGAGTACCCCAGTACCTGTCTCCAGCCCATCTGAGTACCCAAGTACCTGTCACTAGCCCTTCAAAGTACCTGAGTACCTGTCACCAGTCCATCAAAGTACCTGTCACCAGCCCATCTGAGTACCCGAGTACTTGTCATCAGCCCATCAGACGACCCAAGTACCTGTCACCAGATCAGCAGAGCACCCGAGTACCTGTCACCAGCCCATCTGAGTAACCGAGTACCTGTCACTAGCGTTTCTGAGTACCTGCCACTAGCCCATCTGAGTAACCGTGTACCTATCATCATCCCAACAGAGTGCCCGAGTACCTGTCACCAGCTTATCACAGTACCTGTCATCAGCCCATCAGAGTACCCGAGTACCTGTCACAAGCCCATCTGAGTAACCGAATACCTGTCACTAGCCCATCTGAATTCCCGAGTACCTGTTACTAGCCCATCTGAGTAACCGTGTACCTATCATCAGCCCATCAGAGTACCCGAGTACCTGTCACAAGCCCATCTGAGTAACCGAATACCTGTCACTAGCCCATCTGAATTCCCGAGTACCTGTTACTAGCCCATCTGAGTAACCGTGTACCTATCATCAGCCCATCAGAGTACCCGAGTACCTGTCACCAGCCCATCAGAGTACCTGTCACCAGCCCATCAGAGTACCCGAGTACCTGTCACCAGCCCATCTGAGTAACCGAATACCTGTCACTAGCCCATCTGAGTACCCGAGTACCTGTTACTAGCCCATCTGAGTAACCGAGTACCTATCACCAGCCCATCAGAGCACCTGAGTACCTGTCACCAGCCCATCTGAGTACTCCAGTACCTGTCTCCAGCCCATCTGAATACCCAAATACCTGTCACTAGCCCATCAAAGTACCTGTCACCAGCCTATCTGAGTACCCGAGTACTTGTCATCAGCCCATCAGACAACCCAAGTACCTGTCACCAGATCAGCAGAGCCCTCAAGTACCTGTCACCAGCTCAGAGTACGCGAGTCCCTGTCACCAGCCCATCAGAGTACCCGAGTACCTGTCACCAGCCCATCAGAGTACCCAAGTATCTGTCACCAGACCATCAGAGTACCCCAGTACCTGTCTCCAGCCCATCTGAGTACCCCAATAACTGTCACTAGCCCTTCAAAGTACCCGAGTACCTGTCACTAGCTCATCTGAGTAACTAAGTAGCTATCACCAGCCCATCAGAGTACCTGGGTACCTGTCACCAGCCCATCAGAGTACCCGAGTACCTGTCACCAGCCCATCAGAGTACCTATCACTAGACTATCTGAGTACACCAGTGCTTATCTCCAGCCCATCAGAGTACCAGACTACCTGTCACCAGCCCATCAGAGTACCCGAGTACCTGTCTCCAGCCCATCAGAGTACCCGAGTACCTGTCACCAGTCCATCAGAGTACCCGAGCACCTGTCACCAGCCCATCAAAGTACCCGAGTACCTGTCACCAGCCAATCAGGGTACCCGAGTACCTGTCAGCAGCCCATTATAGTACCTGTCACCAGCTCACCAGAGTACCAGACTACCTGTCACCAGCCCATCAGAGTACCCGAGTACCTGTCACCAGCCCATCAAAGTACCTGAGTACCTGTCACCAGCCAATCAGGGTACCCGAGTACCTGTCAACAGCCCATTATAGTACCTGTCACCAGCTCAACAGAGTACCCCAGTACCTGTCTCCAGACCATCAGAGTACCTGTCACCAGCTAATCTGAGTACCTGAGTACCTGTCACCAGCCCATCAGTCTACCCGAGTACCTGTCACCAGCTCTTCAGAGTACCTGTCACCAGCCCATCTGAGTACTTGTCACCAGCCCATCTGAGTAACCGAGTACCTGTCACCAACCCATCTGAGTACCCGAGTACTTGTCACCAGCCCATCAGAGTACCCCAGTACCTGTCACCAGCCCATCAGAGTACCTGTCACCAGCCCATCAGAGTACCCCAGTACCAGTCACAAATCCATCTGAGTACCCAATTACCTGTCACCAGTCCATCAAAGTACCTGTCACCAGCCCATCTGAGTCCCCGAGTACCTGTCACAAGCCCATCAGAGTACCAGACTACCTGTCACCAGCCCATCAGAGTACCCGAGTACCTGTCACCAGCTCATCAAAGTACCCGAGTACCTGTCACCAGCCCATCAGAGTACCTGTCACCAGCCCATCTGAGAAACCGAGTACCTGTCACCAGCCCATCAGAGTCCCCGAGTACCTGTCACCAGCCCATCAGAGTACCAGACTACCTGTCACCAGCCCATCAGAGTACCCGAGTACCTGTCACCAGACCATCAGAGTACCCGAGTACCTGTCACCAGTCCATCAGTCTACCCGAGTACCTGTCACCAGCCCATCAGAGTACCCGAGTACCTGTCACCAGCTCATCAGAGAACCTGTCACCAGCCCATCTGAGTAACCGAGTACCTGTCACCAGCCCATCTGAGTAACTGAGTACCTGTCACCAGCCCATCTGAGTAACCGAGTATCTGTCACCAGCCTATCTGAGTACCCGAGTACTTGTCATCAGCCCATCAGACAACCCAAGTACCTGTCACCAGATCAGCAGAGCCCTCAAGTACCTGTCACCAGCTCAGAGTACGCGAGTCCCTGTCACCAGCCCATCTGAGTACCCTAGTACCTGTCACCAGCCCATCAAAGTACAAAGGTACCTGTCACCAGCCCATCAGAGTACCTGTCACCAGCCCATCTGAGTACCCCAGTACCTGTCTCCAGCCCATCTGAGTACCCAAGTACCTGTAACTAGCCCTTCAAAGTACCTGAGTACCTGTCACCAGCCCATCAAAGTACCTGTCACCAGCCCATCTGAGACCTGGTTACCTGTCACCAGCCCATCAAAGTACCAGACTACCTGTCACCAGCCCATCAGAGTACCCGAGTACCTGTCTCCAGCACATCAGAGTACCCGAGTACCTGTCACCAGCCCATCAGAGTACCCGAGTACCTGTCACAAGCCCATCAGAGTACCAGACTACCTGTCACCAGCCCATCAGAGTACCTGAGTACCTGTCACCAGCTCATCAAAGTACCCGAGTACCTGTCACCAGACCATCAGAGTACCTGTCACCAGACCATCTGAGTACCCCAGTGCTTGTCTCCAACCCATCTGGGTACCCAAGTACCTGTCACCAGCCTATCTGAGTACCCGAGTACTTGTCATCAGCCCATCAGACAACCCAAGTACCTGTCACCAGATCAGCAGAGCCCTCAAGTACCTGTCACCAGCCCATCAAAGTACAAAGGTACCTGTCACAAGCCCATCAGAGTACCTGTCACCAGCCCATCTGAGTACCCCAGTACCTGTCTCCAGCCCATCTGAGTACCCAAGTACCTGTAACTAGCCCTTCAAAGTACCTGAGTACCTGTCACCAGCCCATCAAAGTACCTGTCACCAGCCCATCTGAGACCTGGTTACCTGTCACCAGCCCATCAAAGTACCAGACTACCTGTCACCAGCCCATCAGAGTACCCGAGTACCTGTCTCCAGCACATCAGAGTACCCGAGTACCTGTCACCAGCCCATCAGAGTACCCGAGTACCTGTCACAAGCCCATCAGAGTACCAGACTACCTGTCACCAGCCCATCAGAGTACCTGAGTACCTGTCACCAGCTCATCAAAGTACCCGAGTACCTGTCACCAGACCATCAGAGTACCTGTCACCAGACCATCTGAGTACCCCAGTGCTTGTCTCCAACCCATCTGGGTACCCAAGTACCTGTCACCAGCCTATCTGAGTACCCGAGTACTTGTCATCAGCCCATCAGACAACCCAAGTACCTGTCACCAGATCAGCAGAGCCCTCAAGTACCTGTCACCAGCTCAGAGTACGCGAGTCCCTGTCACCAGCCCATCTGAGTACCCTAGTACCTGTCACCAGCCCATCAAAGTACAAAGGTACCTGTCACCAGCCCATCAGAGTACCTGTCACCAGCCCATCTGAGTACCCCAGTACCTGTCTCCAGCCCATCTGAGTACCCAAGTACCTGTAACTAGCCCTTCAAAGTACCTGAGTACCTGTCACCAGCCCATCAAAGTACCTGTCACCAGCCCATCTGAGACCTGGTTACCTGTCACCAGCCCATCAAAGTACCAGACTACCTGTCACCAGCCCATCAGAGTACCCGAGTACCTGTCTCCAGCACATCAGAGTACCCGAGTACCTGTCACCAGCCCATCAGAGTACCCGAGTACCTGTCACAAGCCCATCAAAGTACCCGAGTACCTGTCACCAGCCAATCAGGGTACCCAAGTACCTGTCACCAGCCCATTATAGTACCTGTCACCAGCCCATCAGAGTACCCCAGTACCTGTCTATAGACCATCAGAATTCCTGTCACCAGTTCATATAAGTACCTGAGTACCTGTCACCTGCCCATCAGTCTACCCGAGTACCTGTCACCAGCCCATAAGAGTACCTGAGTACTTGTCACCAGCTCATCAGAGTACCTGTCACCAGCCCATCTGAGTACCCGAGTACCTGTCATCAACACTTCTGAGTACCCGAGTACCTGTCACCAGCCCATCAGAGTACCCAAGTACCTGTCAACAGCCCATCAGAGTACCTGTCATCATCCCATCAGAGTACCCCAGTACCTGTCACCATCCCATCAGAATACCCGAGTTCCTGTCACAAGCCCATCTGAGTAATCGAGTACCTGTCACTAGCCCATCTGAGTAACCGAGTACCTATCACCAGCCCATCTGAGCACCGGATTACCTGTCACCAGCCAATCAGATTACCGTAGTACCTATCTGCAACCCATCTGGGTACCCAAGTACCTGTCACCAGCCCATCAAAGTACCCGAGTACCTGTCATCAGCCCATCTGAGTACCCAAGTCCCTGTCAACAGCCAATCAGAGCACCCAAATACCTGTCACCAGCCCATCAGAGTACCCGAGTACCTGTCACCAGCCCGTCAGAGTACCTGAATACCTATCACCAGCTCATCAGAGTACCTGAGTACTTGTCACCAGCTTATCAGAGTACCTGTCACCAGCCCATCTGAGTAACCAAGTACCTGTCACCAGCCCATCTGAGTACCCGAGTACCTGTTACCAGCCCATCTGAGTACCTGAGTACCTGTCCCTAGCTCATCCGAGTACCTGAGTACCTGTCACCAGCCCATCAGAGTACCCAAGTACCTGTCACCAGCCCATCAGAGTACCCCAGTACCTGTCTCCAGCCCATCTGAGTACCCCAATACCTGTCACTAGCCCTTCAAAGTACCCGAGTACCTGTCACCAGCCCATCAGAGTACCCGAGTACCTGTCTCTGGCCCATCTGAGTACCCGAGTACCTGTCACTAGCTCATCTGAGTAACTGAGTACCTATCACCAGCCCATCAGAGTACCTGAGTACCTGTCACCAGCCCATCAGAGTACCTGTCACCAGACCATCTGAGTACCCCAGTGCTTGTCTCCAGCCCATTTGAGTACCAAAGTACCTGTCACCAGCCCATCAAAGTACCCGAATACCTGTCACCAGCCCATCTGAATGCCCGAGTACTTGTCACCAGCCCATCAGTCTATCCGAGTACCTGTCACCAGCCCATCAGAGTACCCAAGTACCTGTCACCAGCCCATCAGAGTACCCCAGTACCTGTCTCCAGCCCATCTGAGTACCCCAATACCTGTCACTAGCCCTTCAAAGTACCTGAGTACCTGTCACCAGCCCATCAGAGTACCCGAGTAGCTGTCACTGGCCCATCTGAGTACCCGAGTACCTGTCACTAGCTCATCTGAGTAACTGAGTACCTATCACCAGCCCATCAGAGTACCTGAGTACCTGTCACGAGCACATCAGAGTACCTGTCACCAGACCATCTGAGTACCCCAGTGCTTGTCTCCAGCCCATTTGAGTACCAAAGTACCTGTCACCAGCCCATCAAAGTACCCGAATACCTGTCACCAGCCCATCTGAATACCCGAGTACTTGTCACCAGCCCATCAGTCTAACCGAGTACCTGTCACCAGCCCATCAGAGTACCCGAGTATCTGTCACCAGTCTATCTGAGTAACCGAGTACCTGTCACCAGCCCATCTGAGTACCTGAGTACCTGTCACCAGCCCATCAGAGTACCCAAGTACAAGTCACCAGCCCATCAGAGTACCCAAGTACCTGACACCAGTCCATCAGAGTACCTGTCACCAGCCCATCTGAGTACCCCAGTACCTGTCTCCAGCCCATATGAGTACCCAAGTATCTGTCACTAGCCCTTAAATGTACCTGAGTACCTGTCACCAGCCCATCAAAGTACCTGTCACCAGCCCATCTCAGTCCCTGAGTACCTGTCACCAGCCCATCAGAGTACCAGACTACGTGTCACCAGCCCATCAAAGTACCCGAGTACCTGTCACCAGCCAATCAGGGTACCCAAGTACCTGTCACCAGCCCATTATAGTACCTGTCACCAGCCCATCAGAGTACCCCAGTACCTGTCTCCAGACCATCAGAGTACCTGTCACCAGATCATATGAGTACCTGAGTACCTGTCACCTGCCCATCAGTCTACCCGAGTACCTGTCACCAGCCCATAAGAGTACCTGAGTACTTGTCACCAGCTCATCAGAGTACCTGTCACCAGCCCATCTGAGTACCTGAGTACCTGTCATCAACACTTCTGAGTACCCGAGTACCTGTCACCAGCCCATCAGAGTACCCAAGTACCTGTCAACAGCCCATCAGAGTCCCTGTCATCATCCCATCAGAGTACCCCAGTACCTGTCACCATCCCATCAGAATACCCGAGTTCCTGTCACAAGCCCATCTGAGTAATCGAGTACCTGTCACTAGCCCATCTGAGTAACCGAGTATCTATCACCAGCCCATCTGAGCACTGGATTACCTGTCACTAGCCCATCTGAGTAACCGAGTATCTATCACCAGCCCATCTGAGCACTGGATTACCTGTCACCAGCCAATCAGATTACCGTAGTACCTATCTGCAACCCATCTGGGTACCCAAGTACCTGTCACCAGCCCATCAAAGTACCCGAGTACCTGTCATCAGCCCATCTGAGTACCCAAGTCCCTGTCAACAGCCAATCAGAGCACCCAAATACCTGTCACCAGCCCATCAGAGTACCCGAGTACCTGTCACCAGCCCGTCAGAGTACCTGAATACCTATCACCAGCTCATCAGAGTACCTGAGTACTTGTCACCAGCTTATCAGAGTACCTGTCACCAGCCCATCTGAGTAACCAAGTACCTGTCACCAGCCCATCTGAGTAACTGAGTACCTGTCACCAGCCCATCTGAGTACCCGAGTACCTGTCACCAGCCCATCTAAGTACCCGAGTACCTGTTACCAGCCCATCTGAGTACCTGAGTACCTGTCACCAGCTCATCCGAGTACCTGAGTACCTGTCACCAGCCCATCAGAGTACCCAAGTACCTGTCACCAGCCCATCAGAGTACCCCAGTACCTGTCTTCAGCCCATCTGAGTACCCAAATACCTGTCACTAGACCTTCAAAGTACCCGAATACCTGTCACCAGCCCATCAGAGTACCCGAGTACCTGTCTCTGGCCCATCTGAGTACCCGAGTACCTGTCACTAGCTCATCTGAGTAACTGAGTACTTATCACCAGCCAATCAGAGTACCCGAGTACCTGTTACCAGCCCATCAGAGTACCTGTCACCAGACCATCTGAGTACCCCAGTGCTTGTCTCCAGCCCATTTGAGTACCAAAGTACCTGTCACCAGCCCATCAAAGTACCCGAATACCTGTCACCAGCCCATCTGAATGCCCGAATACTTGTCACCAGCCCATCAGTCTTTCCGAGTACCTGTCTCCAGCCCATCTGAGTACCCGAGTACCTGTTTCCAGCCCATCTGAGTACCTGAGTACCTGTCACCAGCTCATCCGAGTACCTGAGTACCTGTCACCAGCCCATCAGAGTACCCAAGTACCTGTCACCAGCCCATCAGAGTACCCCAGTACCTGTCTCCAGCCCATCTGAGTACCCCAATACCTGTCACTAGCTCTTCAAAGTACCTGAGTACCTGTCACCAGCCCATCAGAGTACCCGAGTACCTGTCACTGGCCCATCTGAGTACCCGAGTACCTGTCACTAGCTCATCTGAGTAACTGAGTACCTATCACCAGCCCATCAGAGTACCTGAGTACCTGTCATGAGCACATCAGAGTACCTGTCACCAGACCATCTGAGTACCCCAGTGCTTGTCTCCAGCCCATTTGAGTACCAACGTACCTGTCACCAGCCCATCAAAGTACCCGAATACCTGTCACCAGCCCATCTGAATACCCGAGTACTTGTCACCAGCCCATCAGTCTAACCGAGTACCTGTCACCAGCCCATCAGAGTACCCGAGTATCTGTCACCAGTCTATCTGAGTAACCGAGTACCTGTCACCAGCCCATCTGAGTACCTGAGTACCTGTCACCAGCCCATCAGAGTACCCAAGTACAAGTCACCAGCCCATCAGAGTACCCAAGTACCTGACACCAGCCCATCAGAGTACCTGTCACCAGCCCATCTGAGTACCCCGGTACCTGTCTCCAGCCCATTTGAGTACCCAAGTATCTGTCACTAGCCCTTAAATGTACCTGAGTACCTGTCACCAGCCCATCAAAATACCTGTCACCAGCCCATCTGAGTCCCTGAGTACCTGTCACCAGCCCATCAGAGTACCAGACTACCTGTCACCAGCCCATCAGAGTACCCGAGTACCTGTCACCAGCCAATCAAAGTACCCGAGTACCTGTCACCAGCCAATTGGGGTAACCGAGTACCTGACACCAGCCCATTATAGTTCCTGTCACCAGCCAATCATAGAGTAGCCCAGTACCTGTCTCCAGACCATCAGAGTACCTGTCACCAGCTCATCTGTGAACCTGACACCAGTCCATAAGAGCACCCGAGTACCTGTCACGAGCCCATCAGAGTACCTGAGTACCTATCACCAGCTCATCAGAGTACCTGAGTACCTGTCACCAGCTCAACAGAGTACCTGAGTACCTGTCACCAGCTCATCAGTGTACCTGTCACCAGCTCATCAGAGTACCTGAGTACCTGTCACCAGCCCATCAGAGTACCCAAGTACCTGTCACCAGCCCATCAGAGTACCCCAGTACTTGTCTCCAGCCCATCTGAGTACCACAATACCTGTCACTAGCCCTTCAAAGTACCCGAGTACCTGTCACCAGCCCATCAAAGTATCTGTAACCAGCCCATCTGAGTACCCGAGTACATGTCACCAGCCCAGACTACCCGAGTACCTGTCACCAGCCCATCTGAGTAACCGAGTACCTGTCACCAGCCCATCTGAGTAACTCAGTTTTTGTCACCAGCCCATCTGAGTAACCGAGTACCTGTCACAAGCCCATCTGAGTACCCGAGAACCTGTCACCAGCCCATCAGAGTCCACAAGTACCTGTCACAAGCCCATCAAAGTACCCAAGTACCTGTCACCAGCCCATCTGAGTACCCCAGTACTTGTCTCCAGTCCATCTGAGTACCCAAGTACCTGTCACCAGCCCATCAGAGTACCAGACTAAATGTCACCAGCCCATCAGAGTACCCAAGTACCTGTCTCCAGCCCATCAGAGTACCCGAGTACCTGTCACCAGCCCATCAGAGTACCCGAGTATCTGTCACCAGCCCATCAAAGTACCCGAGTACCTGTCATCAGCCAATCAGGGTACCCAAGTACCTGTCACCAGCCCATTATAGTACCTGTCACCAGCCCATCAGAGTACCCCAGTACCTGTCTCCAGACCATCAGAGTACCTGTCACCAGCTCATCTAAGTACCTGAGTACCTGTCACAAGCCCATCAGTCTACCCGAGTACCTGTCACCAGCCCATATAAGTACCTGAGTACCGTTCACCAACTCATCAGAGTACCTGTCACCAGCCCATCAGAGTACCCGAGTACCTGTCACCAACACATCTGAGTACCCGAGTACCTTTCACCAGCCCATCAGAGTACCCAAGTACCTGTCACCAGCCCATCAGAGTACCTGTCACCATCCCATCAGAGTACACCAGTACCTGTCACTAGCCCATCTGAGTAACTGAGTACCTGTCACTAGCCCATCTGAGTAATTGAGTACCTATCACTAGCCCATCTGAGTAACCGAGTACCTATCACCAGCCCATCTGAGCACCCAAATACCTATCACCAGCCCATCAGATTACCCTAGTACCTATCTGCAACCCCTCTGGGTACCCAAGTACCTGTCACCAGCCCTTTAAAGTACCCGAGTACCTGTCACCAGCCCATCTGAGTACCCGAGTACCTGTCACCAGCGAATCAGAGCACCCAAATACCTGTCACCAGCCCATCAGAGTACCCAAGTACCTGTCACCAGCCCATCAGAGTACCTGAGTCCATATCACCAGCTCATCAGAGTACCTGAGTACCTGTCACCAGCTCATCAGAGTACCTGAGTACCTGTCTCCAGCTCATCAGAGTACCTGTCACCAGCCCATCTGAGTAACCAAATAGCTGTCACCAGCCCATCTGAGTAACTGAGTACCTGTCACCAACCCATCTGAGTAACTGAGTACCTGTCACCAACCCATCTGTGTACCCGAGTACCTGTCACCAGCCCATCTGAGTACTCCAGTACCTGTCACCAGCCCATCTGAGTACCTGAGTTCCTGTCACCAGCTCATCAGAGTACCTGAGTACCTGTCACCAGCCCATCAGAGTACCCAAGTACCTGTCACCAGCCCATCAGAGTTCCCCAGTACTTGTCTCCAGCCCATCTGAGTACCCCAATACCTTTTACTAGCCTTCAAAGTACCCGAGTACCTGTCACCAGCCCATCAAAGTACCTCTCACCAGCCCATCTGAGTACTCAAGTACATGTCACCAGCCCAGACTACCCGAGTACCTGTCACCAGCCCATCAGAGTACCCGAGTACCTGTCACTGCCCCATCTGAGTACCCGAGTACATGTCACTAGCTCATCTGAGTAACTGAGTACCTATCACTAGCCCATCAGAGTACCTGAGTACCTGTCACGAGCCCATCAGAGTACCCGAGTACCTGTCACCAGATCATCTGAGTACCCCAGTGCTTGTCTCCAGCCCATCTGAGTACCCAAGTACCTGTCACCAGCCCATCAAAGTACCCGAATACCTGTCATCAAACCATCTGAGTACCAGAGTACCTGTCACTAGCCCATCAGTCTACCCGAGTACCTGTCACCAGCCCATTAGAGTACCCGAGTACCTGTCACTAGCTCATCTTAGTAACCGAGTACCTGTCACCAGCCCATCCGAGTAACTGAGTACCTGTCACCAGCCCATCTGAGTATCTGAATACCTGTCACCAGCCCATCAGAGTACCCCAGTACCTGTCACCAGCCCATCAGAGTACCCAAGTACCTGTCACCAGCCCATCTGAGTACCTGAGTTCCTGTCACCAGCTCATCAGAGTACCTGAGTACCTGTCACCAGCCCATCAGAGTACCCAAGTACCTGTCACCAGCCCATCAGAGTTCCCCAGTACTTGTCTCCAGCCCATCTGAGTACCCCAATACCTTTTACTAGCCCTTCAAAGTACCCGAGTACCTGTCACCAGCCCATCAAAGTACCTCTCACCAGCCCATCTGAGTACTCAAGTACATGTCACCAGCCCAGACTACCCGAGTACCTGTCACCAGCCCATCAGAGTACCCGAGTACCTGTCACTGCCCCATCTGAGTACCGAGTACATGTCACTAGCTTATCTGAGTAACTGAGTACCTATCACTAGCCCATCAGAGTACCTGAGTACATGTCACCAGCCCATCAGAGTACCCGAGTACCTGTCACCAGATCATCTGAGTACCCCAGTGCTTGTCTCCAGCCCATCTGAGTACCCAAGTACCTGTCACCAGCCCATCAAAGTACCCGAATACCTGTCATCAACCCATCTGAGTACCCGAGTACCTGTCACTAGCCCATCAGTCTATCCGAGTACCTGTCACCAGCCCATTAGTTTACCCGAGTACCTGTCACTAGCTCATCTTAGTAACCGAGTACCTGTCACCAGCCCATCCGAGTAACTGAGTACCTGTCACCAGCCCATCTGAGTATCTGAGTACCTGTCACCAGCCCATCAGAGTACCCCAGTACCTGTCACCAGCCCATCAGAGTACCCAAGTACCTGTCACCAGCCCATCTGAGTACCCCAGTACCTGTCTCCAGCCAATCTGAGTACCCAAGTACCTGTCACTAGCCCTTCAAAGTATCTGAGTACCTGTCACCAGCCCATCAAGGTACCTGGCACCAGCCCATCTGAGTCCCCGAGTACCTGTCACCAACCTATCAGAGTACCCAAGTACCTGTCACCAGCCCATCAAAGTACCTGAGTACCTGTCACCAGCCAATCAGGGTACCCGAGTACCTGTCACCAGCCCATTATAGTTCCTGTCACAAGCCCATCAGAGTACCCCATTTCCTGTCTCCAGACCATCAGAGTACCTGTCACCAGCTCATCTGAGTACCTGAGTATCTGTCACCAGCCCATCAGTCTACCTGAGTACCTGTCACCAGCCCATAAGAGTACCTGAGTACCTGTCACCAGCTCATCAGAGTACCTGTCACCAGCCCATCTGAGTAAGTGAGTACCTGTCACCAGCCCATCTGAGTAAGTGAGTACCTGTCACCAGCCCATCTGAGTACCCGAGTATCTGTCACCAGCCCATCTGAGTAACTGAGTACCTGTCACCAACCCATCTGAGTACCCGAGTACATGTCACTAGCTCATCTGAGTAACTGAGTACCTATCACTAGCCCATCAGAGTACCTGAGTACCTGTCACCAGCCCATCAGAGTACCCAAGTACCTGTCACCAGACCATCTGAGTACCCCAGTGCTTGTCTCCAGCCCATCTGAGTACCCAAGTACCTGTCACCAGCCCATCAAAGTACCCGAATACCTGTCATCAGCCCATCTGAGTACCCGAGTACCTTTTAAAAGCCCATCAGTCTATCCGAGTACCTGTCACCAGCCCATTAGAGTACTCGAGTACCTGTCACCAGCTCATCTTAGTAACCGAGTACCTGTCACCAGCCCATCTGAGTAACTGAGTACCTGTCACCAGCCCATCTGAGTAACTGAGTACTTGTCACCAGCCCATCTGAGTAACTGAGTACCTGTCACCAGCCCATCTGAGTATCTGAGTACCTGTCACCAGCCCATCAGAGTACCCCAGTACCTGTCACCAGCCCATCAGAGTACCCGAGTACCTGTCACCAGCCAATCAGGGTACCCGAGTACCTGTCACCAGCCCATTATAGTTCCTGTCACCAGCCCATCAGAGTACCCCATTTCCTGTCTCCAAACCATCAGAGTACCTGTCACCAGCTCATCTGAGTACCCGAGTACCTGTCACCAGCCCATCAGTCTACCTGAGTACCTGTCACCAGCCCATAAGAGTACCTGAGTACCTGTCACCAGCTCATCAGAGTACCTGTCACCAGCCCATCTGAGTAAGTGAGTACCTGTCACCAGCCCATCTGAGTAAGTGAGTACCTGTCACCAGCACATCTGAGTACCCAAGTACCTGTCACCAGCCCATCTGAGTAACTGAGTACCTGTCACCAACCCATCTGAGTACCCGAGTACCTGTCACCAGCCCATCAGAGTACCCAAATACCTGTCACCAGCCCCATCTGAGTACCCGAGTACATGTCACTAGCTCTTCTGAGTAACTGAGTACCTATCACTAGCCCATCAGAGTACCTGAGTACCTGTCACCAGCCCATCAGAGTACCCGAGTACCTGTCACCAGACCATCTGAGTACCCCAGTGCTTGTCTCCAGCCCATCTGAGTACCCAAGTACCTGTCACCAGCCCATCAAAGTAACCGAATACCTGTCATCAGCCCATCTGAGTACCCGAGTACCTTTTACCAGCCCATCAGTCTATCTGAGTACCTGTCACCAGCCCATTAGAGTACCCGAGTACCTGTTACCAGCTCATCTTAGTAACCGAGTACCTGTCACCAGCCCATCTGAGTAACTGAGTACCTGTCACCAGCCCATCTGAGTAACTGAGTACCTGTCACCAGCCCATCTGAGTATCTGATTACCTGTCACCAGCCCATCAGAGTACCCCAGTACCTGTCACCAGCCCATCAGAGTACCCGAGTACCTGTCACCAGCCAATCAGGGTACCCGAGTACCTGTCACCAGCCCATTATAGTTCCTGTCACCAGCCCATCAGAGTACCCCATTACCTGTCTCCAGACCATCAGAGTACCTGTCACCAGCTCATCTGAGTACCTGAGTACCTGTCACCAGCCCATCAGTCTACCTGAGTACCTGTCACCAGCCCATAAGAGTACCTGAGTACCTGTCACCAGCTCATCAGAGTACATGTTACCAGCCCATCTGAGTAAGTGAGTACCTGTCACCAGCCCATCTGAGTACCCGAGTACCTGTCACCAGCCCATCTGAGTAACTGAGTACCTGTCACCAACCCATCTGAGTACCCGAGTACCTTTCACCAGCCCATCAGAATACCCAAATACCTGTCACCAGCCCATCAGAGTACCTGTCACCAGCCCATCAGAGTACCCCAGTACCAGTCACTAGCCCATCTGAGTAACCGAGTACCTGTCACTAGCCCATCTGAGTAATCGAGTACCTGTCACAAGCCCATCTGAATAACCGAGTACCTATCACCAGCCCATCTGAGCACCTGAATACCTGTCACCAGCCCATCAGATTACCCTAGTACCTATCTGCAACCCATCTGGGTACTCAAGTACCTGTCACCAGCCCATTAATGTAACTGAGTACCTGTCACCATCCCATCTGAGTACACGAGTACCTGTCACCAGCCAATCAGAGCACCCAAATACCTGTCACCAGCCCATCAGAGTACCTGAGTACCTGTCACCAGCCCATCAGAGTACCTGAGTACCTATCACCAGCTCATCAGAGTATCTGAGTACCTCTCACCAGCTCATCAGAGTACCTGAGTACCTGTCACCAGCTCATCAGAGTACCTGTCACCAGCCCATCTGAGTAACTGAGTACCTGTCACCAGCCCATCTGAGTACTCGAGTACCTGTCACTAGCCCATCTCAGTAACCGAGTACCTGTCGCCAACCCATCTGAGTACCCAAGTACCTGTCACCAGCCCATCTGAGTACCTGAGTTCCTGTCACCAGCCCATCTGAGTACCTGAGTACCTGTCACCAGCTCATCAGAGTACCTGAGTTCCTGTCACCAGCTCTTTAGAGTACCTGGGTACCTGTCACCAGCTAATCAGAGTACCTGAGTACCTGTCACCAGCTCATCAGAGTACCTGTCACCAGCCCATCTTAGTACCCGAGTACGTGTCACCAGCCCATCTTAGTACCCGAGTACGTGTCACCAGCACATCTGAGTACCCAAGTACCTGTCACCAGCCCATCTGAGTAACTGAGTACCTGTCACCAACCCATCTGAGTACCCGAGTACCTGTCACCAGCCCATCAGAGTACCCAAATACCTGTCACCAGCCCCATCTGAGTACCCGAGTACATGTCACTAGCTCATCTGAGTAACTGAGTACCTATCACTAGCCCATCAGAGTATCTGAGTACCTGTCACCAGCCCATCAGAGTACCCGAGTACCTGTCACCAGACCATCTGAGTACCCCAGTGCTTGTCTCCAGCCCATCTGAGTACCCAAGTACCTGTCACCAGCCCATCAAAGTAACCGAATACCTGTCATCAGCCCATCTGAGTACCCGAGTACCTTTTACCAGCCCATCAGTCTATCCGAGTACCTGTCACCAGCCCATTAGAGTACCCGAGTACCTGTCACCAGCTCATCTTAGTAACCGAGTACCTGTCACCAGCCCATCTGAGTAACTGAGTACCTGTCACCAGCCCATCTGAGTAACTGAGTACCTGTCACCAGCCCATCTGAGTATCTGATTACCTGTCACCAGCCCATCAGAGTACCCCAGTATATGTCACCAGCCCATCAGAGTACCCGAGTACCTGTCACCAGCCAATCAGGGTACCCGAGTACCTCTCACAAGCCCATTATAGTTCCTGTCACCAGCCCATCAGAGTACCCCATTACCTGTCTCCAGACCATCAGAGTACCTGTCACCAGCTCATCTGAGTACCTGAGTACCTGTCACCAGCCCATCAGTCTACCTGAGTACCTGTCACCAGCCCATAAGAGTACCTGGGTACCTGTCACCAGCTCATCAGAGTACATGTAACCAGCCCATCTGAGTAAGTGAGTACCTGTCACCAGCCCATCTGAGTACCCAAGTACCTGTCACCAGCCCATCTGAGTAACTGAGTACCTGTCACCAACCCATCTGAGTACCCGAGTACCTTTCACCAGCCCATCAGAGTACCCAAATACCTGTCACCAGCCCATCAGAGTACCTGTCACCAGCCCATCAGAGTACCCCAGTACCAGTCACTAGCCCATCTGAGTAACCGAGTACCTGTCACTAGCCCATCTGAGTAATCGAGTACCTGTCACAAGCCCATCTGAATAACCGAGTACCTATCACCAGCCCATCTGAGCACCTGAATACCTGTCACCAGCCCATCAGATTACCCTAGTACCTATCTGCAACCCATCTGGGTACTCAAGTACCTGTCACCAGCCCATTAATGTAACTGAGTACCTGTCACCATCCCATCTGAGTACACGAGTACCTGTCACCAGCCAATCAGAGCACCCAAATACCTGTCACCAGCCCATCAGAGTACCTGAGTACCTGTCACCAGCCCATCAGAGTACCTGAGTACCTATCACCAGCTCATCAGAGTATCTGAGTACCTCTCACCAGCTCATCAGAGTACCTGAGTACCTGTCACCAGCTCATCAGAGTACCTGTCACCAGCCCATCTGAGTAACTGAGTACCTGTCACCAGCCCATCTGAGTACTCGAGTACCTGTCACTAGCCCATCTCAGTAACCGAGTACCTGTCGCCAACCCATCTGAGTACCCAAGTACCTGTCACCAGCCCATCTGAGTACCTGAGTTCCTGTCACCAGCCCATCTGAGTACCTGAGTACCTGTCACCAGCTCATCAGAGTACCTGAGTTCCTGTCACCAGCTCTTTAGAGTACCTGGGTACCTGTCACCAGCTAATCAGAGTACCTGAGTACCTGTCACCAGCTCATCAGAGTACCTGTCACCAGCCCATCTTAGTACCCGAGTACGTGTCACCAGCCCATCTTAGTACCCGAGTACGTGTCACCAGCACATCTGAGTACCCAAGTACCTGTCACCAGCCCATCTGAGTAACTGAGTACCTGTCACCAACCCATCTGAGTACCCGAGTACCTGTCACCAGCCCATCAGAGTACCCAAATACCTGTCACCAGCCCCATCTGAGTACCCGAGTACATGTCACTAGCTCATCTGAGTAACTGAGTACCTATCACTAGCCCATCAGAGTACCTGAGTACCTGTCACCAGCCCATCAGAGTACCTGAGTACCTGTCACCAGACCATCTGAGTACCCCAGTGCTTGTCTCCAGCCCATCTGAGTACCCAAGTACCTGTCACCAGCCCATCAAAGTAACCGAATACCTGTCATCAGCCCATCTGAGTACCCGAGTACCTTTTACCAGCCCATCAGTCTATCCGAGTACCTGTCACCAGCCCATTAGAGTACCCGAGTACCTGTCACCAGCTCATCTTAGTAACCGAGAACCTGTCACCAGCCCATCTGAGTAACTGAGTACCTGTCACCAGCCCATCTGAGTAACTGAGTACCTGTCACCAGCCCATCTGAGTATCTGATTACCTGTCACCAGCCCATCAGAGTACCCCAGTACCTGTCACCAGCCCATCAGAGTACCCGAGTACCTGTCACCAGCCAATCAGGGTACCCGAGTACCTCTCACAAGCCCATTATAGTTCCTGTCACCAGCCCATCAGAGTACCCCATTACCTGTCTCCAGACCATCAGAGTACCTGTCACCAGTTCATCTGAGTACCTGAGTACCTGTCACCAGCCCATCAGTCTACCTGAGTACCTGTCACCAGCCCATAAGAGTACCTGAGTACCTGTCACCAGCTCATCAGAGTACATGTAACCAGCCCATCTGAGTAAGTGAGTACCTGTCACCAGCCCATCTGAGTACCCAAGTACCTGTCACCAGCCCATCTGAGTAACTGAGTACCTGTCACCAACCCATCTGAGTACCCGATTACCTTTCACCAGCCCATCAGAGTACCCAAATACCTGTCACCAGCCCATCAGAGTACCTGTCACCAGCCCATCAGAGTACCCCAGTACCAGTCACTAGCCCATCTGAGTAACCGAGTACCTGTCACTAGCCCATCTGAGTAATCGAGTACCTGTCACAAGCCCATCTGAATAACCGAGTACCTATCACCAGCCCATCTGAGCACCTGAATACCTGTCACCAGCCCATCAGATTACCCTAGTACCTATCTGCAACCCATCTGGGTACTCAAGTACCTGTCCCCAGCCCATTAATGTAACTGAGTACCTGTCACCATCCCATCTGAGTACACGAGTACCTGTCACCAGCCAATCAGAGCACCCAAATACCTGTCACCAGCCCATCAGAGTACCTGAGTACCTGTCACCAGCCCATCAGAGTACCTGAGTACCTATCACCAGCTCATCAGAGTATCTGAGTACCTCTCACCAGCTCATCAGAGTACCTGAGTACCTGTCACCAGCTCATCAGAGTACCTGTCACCAGCCCATCTGAGTAACTGAGTACCTGTCACCAGCCCATCTGAGTACTCGAGTACCTGTCACTAGCCCATCTCAGTAACCGAGTACCTGTCGCCAACCCATCTGAGTACCCAAGTACCTGTCACCAGCCCATCTGAGTACCTGAGTTCCTGTCACCAGCCCATCTGAGTACCTGAGTACCTGTCACCAGCTCATCAGAGTACCTGAGTTCCTGTCACCAGCTCTTTAGAGTACCTGGGTACCTGTCACCAGCTAATCAGAGTTCCTGAGTACCTGTCACCAGCTCATCAGAGTACCTGTCACCAGCCCATCTTAGTACCCGAGTACGTGTCACCAGCCCATCTGAGTAACCGAGTACCTGTCACCAGCTCATCTGAGTAACCGAGTACCTGTCACTAGCCCATCTGAGTAACTGAGTACCTATCACCAGCCCATCTGAGCACCTGAATACCTGTTACCAGCCCATCAGATTACCCTAGTACCTATCTGCAACCCATGCTTCATAAAATATACATTGGGGTGTTTTCTTTCCAAAATTAAGTCATGTTGTGGGTAATTCCACTGTCCTGGTGCTCCAGGACCTTCAAAAATGTGGTAGGAATGAAATTATATGTGTAATTCATGCTCCTAGAACACCTGAAGGTACTACTTCAATATTGGACCTCTCTATGTGGCCAGGCTGTGTAAAAGTCTCCCACGTGGTATCACCATACTCAGGACGAGTAGCAGAATGTATTTTGGGGCATAATTTTTGCTATGTACATGCCTTGTGTTAGAAAAAACATAGAAATTCTAAAAAAAAATACGTTTTCATTTTCTTTCTACGTTTTCCAAAGGCTTGTGGAAAAAAATAAACAGTTCAAAAAACACATTAAGCCTCATAAAATATACGTTGGGGTGTTTGCTTTCCAAAATGAGGTCATTTTGTAGGTGATTCAATTGTCTTGGTGCTCCAGGGCCTTCAAAAGAGTGCAATTATATCTGCAATTTATGCTCCTAGAACGTCTGACGGTGCTCCCTGCATGATGGACCTCTCTATGTGGCCGGGCTGTGAAAAAGTCTCACACATGTGGTATTGCAATACTCAGGAGGAGTAGCAGAATGTATTTTGGGATGTAATTTGAAGTATGCATATGCTGTGTGTGAGAAATAACTTATATATGAAAAAATGCGCCGCGCCTAGGGGTGTAACTGAATAACTGTAAATCTAAGTACAAATCATAGATAATAAAGCGTGCAAATCAAATAGAGCCTAAAGCTCTGATCACTTACCAAGATCACCTGCTGTGTGAATCCTAAAGCTCTGATCACTTACTAAGATCACCTGCTGTGTGAATCCTATGACCAAACACACTAAAAAATATCTAGTGCAATAAATCACAAAGTGCAATGTGCATAGAAAAACGTAATAAGATAAATATACAATCCACAGTGATTAAAATATAATCATTCCTAATAAGGTGTATATGCTAAAAATGTTACACATATGTAGATCCTCTATTTGATTTGCACGCTTTAATATCTATGATTTGTACTTAGATTTACAGTTATTCAGTTACACCCCTAGGCGCGGCGCATTTTTTCATATATCATTTATCGCACGGTCATGAATACGTGATCTGCGCCTGCAGCCGGGTAGCTGTTTGGTTGAATTTCCATTAAGGCACTGGATAA
Organism: Lithobates clamitans; assembly: GCA_037952925.1. NCBI lineage: Eukaryota > Metazoa > Chordata > Amphibia > Anura > Ranidae > Lithobates > Lithobates clamitans. The sequence continues at coordinate 1,239,478 of JBBGZY010001379.1, forward strand.
TTGTGGCTCGCAAGATTTTTTTCCATAATTCTGTCTTTTAATTCATATACTTGTTTGTAGCCTATGGATCCGTTTGCCTTTTTTGATAATAGAGAATTGGATCTGGAGGATCTATTCTCAGATAAGAAACCCAGAGATGATGATATTGCACATTTGTTTAGGAAGTTAGGCCACTGTATGGATAAAAAGAGTAATGTCTGGTGGGACCAATCCACGATGGAAAAATATTTGAAAGATAACTTAATCCCCAGAAAACTCAGATGGGATGTCCCAATCAATGATGGTTTATTGGGAAATGAGGATATAGATGAATGGTACTCGTTCTTTGAAAGTAAAGGGAGAGAGATTATGGAATTTCTGATTAAAAGGAAACAACGCAAATTGAAATCTTTGGAGAATCAGATTAAGGAAATTAGGGATAAAATCTCTCCTTTTAAAGATACACCGGAATATAATAAGCACATGGGTGAACTGCAGAAAAATATGCAGAAAAAGGATTTAGAGAACAGAAATGGAAAAAAGAAAAAATACCAGAGAGATCTGGATGATTACCAGAATAAACGAGTTTACAGATGGCAAGCAACGTTGGAAAATAATGTTGCCAATAATTCGCAGATAGATAATACGGGTGACCAAAATGTAGGTGCTAGAGCACCCTATCCACCAAATCAACAACAGCAGGATGGAAGACCACCTAATAGAGGACATCCACCACATCAATATGAGGATAAGCAACCTTATACACCTCTTCGGCAACCCCTAAGAAGGGCACAGATGGATTATGACACACATCAAGGGTTGAACGGAAGAAGATATGATAACACATATCAGGGTCCCCCTACTAACCAAGGAAATTGGGGTTATGGGGCACCGCATCATAGGGGAAATGGTTTTAAACCCTACTATGGTGGAAATCAATATGGCAGAGGACATCAATCCTACCATACACCAAATAGGAGGGGTGCACAACATAGTGAAAATCGTTCCTATGGACCACAATATAATAGAAATCAAGGTTACCAACAAGGGACACCGATGAGGGGTGATCGACGTCCACCATATGGGGGTCCTCCAGCACCTCCACCACCCCCACCTCAAGGTTATGGACGGTTCCCTCAATATAGGGATGAACCCCAAAGAAATGGAGTTTATTATTCACCTAAACCCCAGAGGACACGTTATGATAGACACACACAAGATCAATATGGGGTTCCAGTATACAACAGCTACCAACCACTTGCAGACAATAGTGACCGATATTCTGATGAGTCTTTTTTAGGGAAGAACCGGGATGGATTTACCCACGAAGGAAGAAATCCAGGAAGAGGGGAAGAAGATCCGGACGAAGGTTACAGCAGAAAAAGAAGGCGAGAAGATTAGGTGAAGGAATCTTCAATTTGAGTGGCAAGGACTTATCAAGAGAAGAGATCTCAATACTTGATAAGGGGATAAAGTTTGCACCTAAAAAGGGTATTAATAAATTTGATACATATGTAGGAGTGCAGAAGTTCATTAGGAAGCTTAATATTAAAAAGTATTTCGCTTTAAATCCGGTAGAAAAAACAGCTATTAATGAGAAATTTACGGGGTTGAGAAATAATTCTGTCTTCAACCCTTTTGTGGCTAATAATAAGTATGTGGACCTTTTTAAAAAATTGGTCAACAAAGAGCTTGAACAGCTGCCTATTAAAAAAGTGCATGAACATAGGAGTTTCAAAAAGGGACTGGAGTCGTTGGAAAAAAGAACAGATAATGTCATCAGACCGGCGGACAAGGAGGGGGGTATCGTGGTACTCTCATTACAGCAATACAAGGATGAGATGAATAGGATATTGAATGATGAGAGCACATACCAAGCATTAAGTACTGATCCCTCTAGGGATTTCAGGAAGGAACTAGATTTGATTATAAAATACGGGGTGGATAATGAATTCCTGAATAATCAAGAAGCTAAATACTTAATTCCCACAGTTAGTAGGATCCCAGTAATATATTATCTTCCCAAAATTCATAAAGATAGTGTAAACCCACCAGGGCGGCCCATTGTGAGTGGGATTGAGTCCCTCACTTCTAGATTGGGGGAGTACATTGACCTTCATCTACAACCCCTAGTAAAGAAAACGCGTGCTTATTTGAAGGATACTAAGCATACCCTTCAATTGTTGGATGAATATGTCACGGATGGCAATATAATAATGGCTACGGGTGATGTAGCTTCATTATATACCAACATTAATCATGAAGGGGCCTTGGAAGCCGTGGAATGGGCCTTAAGTAAGGAAGGAGATTTTGATAGGGGCCTATGCGGGTTCATTTTAAAGTGTTTAAACTTTTGTTTACACCATAACTTTTTTTAGTATGATAATAGGTTCTTCCTACAAATAAGGGGTGTGGCCATGGGCGCGAAATTCGCCCCGAGTTTAGCAAACTTGTACATGGCCAAATGGGAAGAGGAGTCAGTGCAAATTGAGCAATATGGAGACTTACTACTGTACAGAAGATTTATAGATGATCTTTTGATCATATGGAAGGGGAGTGCAGAATCACTAACGGAATTGTTGGAGTCTATGAATAATAATGATCGAGGTATCTCTCTGACTTGGGAGATTAGTAGGGACTGCATACACTTTCTTGACTTAGAGATTGTGACCACAACCCATGGTGTTATTACGAGGTCTTTTTTTAAAACTACTGATCGCAACTCCTACATTCCTACTACTAGTTGCCATCACAAACCGTGGCTTAGCAATATCCCCAGAGGACAGTTCACAAGAATGAGGAGAAACTGTACGCAAGATGATGACTTTGATTCCCAAGCAGATAGATTAAAAAAGATGTTTCTGGATAAAGGTTACAAGGAAGAATTTTTAGAAAAAGAGAAAAGTTTGGTGAAGAATTATAAGAGGGATGATTTACTGAAAGATAAAGATATTACTGTGGGTGATGATGAATATGATGGAACTTGTATAGTTTTGGATTATTGTCTACAAAGTAAGGACGTAGAGAAGATTTTAAAAAAGTACTGGAATGTACTCAAACAGGACTGTCACTTAAGAGAATTGATACCTGACAGTCCTAAGATTGTTTATAAAAGAGCGCCCTGTCTACGTGACCGATTAGTACACAATGTAGTAGAACCTCCCCTACCAAAACCGAAGATGTTCTGGGATTTAAAGGGCTTTTTTGGATGTGGGAGATGTTATAGTTGTATCAGAGTACCATCTAACACTAAGAGAGTTAAAGAATTCCATAACCCCCGTAATGGACAAATATACAAGATAGATGACTTTGTTTCTTGTGACACCATTGGAGTGGTATATGTAATCCAGTGCCCTTGCAATTTGTTCTACGTTGGCCGTACTATTAGGGCTTTAAAAGACCGTATGGAGGAGCACGTTAGGAACATACGGAATGGGTCTGATAGCCATTTTTTATACGTACATTTTAAGAATGCGCATAATCAGAGCACGCAGGGTATGAGTTTTTGGGGATTGGAGGCCCCAAAACGTAATTGGAGAGGCTCTAACTATACCAGGGACATTAGCAAACGCGAGTCATGGTGGATATACCAACTTGGCTCCTTGTCGCCTGGTGGGTTGAACAAGGAATTTGATCTCGCATGTTTTCTAAGTAATTTTTGATATTTTTTACTGTATTTACACACCATGCGATTTTATACACCTAGTTGTAAGTTGTGCGATCGATGGTCACACACGAACTTGACCTTAGACTTAATCAAATCGGCTCCTTTTCGTTTGTTTTTAATTAATTATTGATGTTTTATATTATATTTCACACCATGCGATTAAATATTATTTAGTCGCATGTTGTGCGATTGTGGGGCATGTATAAACCTGACCTAGGTTTTAAAATTAGTTTTTAATGTTGATCTATATTCATATACCATGCGATTATGACATTCAACTCGCAGATCATGCGATTAAAGGGCGTTTATCAGCTTGCCATAAAACCCAATTTTTTTTTTTTTTTTTTTTTTTTGCCCTAAAACCCAATTTTATTTTATTTTATTAAAGATTTTTTTATTGTTTTTATTATGATGATACGGGTAGTTGTTTCCCAGTATATATTCTTATGGAGTTTATCTAAAGCGTAGGTTATACATTTATACATTTAATCACCATGTCTGCACTATGCCTGCATATTATTTACTAATCATCATTACAGTCATTTCCATGTTTATTAGTATTTACTTAGTTTGAGGGTATGCTGAGCGGTGTGAGTTTCCAATCCCTTCCTAGCTCCGTCCTAGGTATTTTTATTACAGGATATTTTTATTACAGGATATAGTTATATTTGGAGTTCGTATAGATGCATTATTTTTGTGCTGTGAGTATTCAAAGCGGAGCCCATTGTATATATGTCTGCGGTCCCACGCAAAATAGCCGCTGTTAATGGCTTTAAATTCACTAGGAAGAGTGGAGCCCAGCATATTAATGTCCGCGGTCTTACGCAAAATGGCCGCCGTTAGGGTATTTAAACTGTAGAGCGCCCGTCCAATCATATCCCCCTGATGAAGACACGTGACTCCCTGTGTCGAAGACGCGTAGGGGAGGGGCCAGGATGGAGCGATCAGCACAGAGCTGGGTTGTGGAGCTCTCACACCCCGCAGCACGCCGCACAGCCGTTTTTTCCTATGATATGTTTGGTGCACATGAGCACCTTATAAATGTGAGTACCCCATGTGGGGATTGGATGTGATTTTAATAAAAGTATCCTACGGTATTACACTATATTAGCCTTTTTCTTTTATATGGTCTGATGTGAGTGGAGCCATAAAGAATCTAGTGTGGGAATCAGCTGTACCTAATACTGAGCCCAGGGGTGGCTCCAAAAGCGTGTATTGACACAATTAAAACCTGTGTCACACGCTCCAAGGTGAGCGCAATCACATTGGGGGTCACCAAGGCACTTCACAGCATGTTTTTCTTTGGGCACGTTTGATTCAAAACCGGAACTTTTTCTTTGAACCATCACCATTACACTGACTTTTATTTGAACTTGGTCACTTTATGTTACTGGATTGGAAGATTTTTTCACGGATGTGATTTGAACACCTTTATTAGGGTGATTATAGTTTCAATTCGCCCACGCATGTGATTGATTTACTCTGTTTGTGTTTTACGAATATATATATTGTTTTATTTAATTTTTTTTTCTTTTTCATTTTAATCACAGTGGATCTACATATGTGTAACATTTTTAGCATATACACCTTATTAGGAATGATTATATTTTAATCACTGTGGATTGTATATTTATCTTATTACGTTTTTCTATGCACATTGCACTTTGTGATTTATTGCACTAGATATTTTTTAGTGTGTTTGGTCATAGGATTCACACAGCAGGTGATCTTAGTAAGTGATCAGAGCTTTAGGATTCACACAGCAGGTGATCTTAGTAAGTGATCAGAGCTTTAGGCTCTATTTGATTTGCACGCTTTATTATCTATGATTTGTACTTAGATTTACAGTTATTCAGTTACACCCCTAGGCGCGGCGCATTTTTTCATATATCATTTATCACACGGTCATGAATACGTGATCTGCGCCTGCAGCCGGGTAGCTGTTTGGTTGAATTTCCATTAAGGCACTGGATAATTGTGGCTCGCAAGATTTTTTTCCATAATTGTGAGAAATAACTTGTTATGACAATTTTGTGTAAAGAAAAAAAAATAATAGTTTCTTAATTTTCCGAAGAAATGCGGGAACTTCAAAAAACTCGCCATGGCTCTTTCTAAACACCTTGGACTGTCTACTTTTCAAAAAGGGGTCATTTGGGAGGTATTTGTACTTTCCTGACATTTCAGGTCCTCAAGACATGAGATAGGCCGTCAGCGCATCAGGTGTGATCAATTTTCAATGATTTGCACCATAGCTTGTAGACTCTATAACTTTCACACAGACCAAATAATATACACTTATTTGGGTTATTTTTACAAAAGATATGTAGCAGTATAAAGTTTGGCCCAAATGTATGACCAAAAATTACTTATTTGCAAAATTTTATCAGAAACGAAAAAAAGTGTTTGTTTTTTCAAAATGTTCGCTGTTTTTTCACTTATGTCTCAAAAAATAAAAAACCCAGTGGTGATTAAATACCACCAAAAGAAAGCTCTATTTGTGTGAAAAAATGATAAAAATTGTGTTTGGGTACGGTGTTGCATGACTGAGTAATTGGCATTTAAATTGCGAGAGCTCTGAAAGCTGAAAATTCCTGGGGAAGGAAGGGTGTATAACTGTCCTGTATTGAAGTGGTTAAGAAGTGGAAAATTAGGGGCTTGTTTTAAACCAAGCCAAGTTCAGGTAGACCAAGAAAGATTGCAGCCACAACTGGTGGAAGAATTACTCAGGATACAAAGAAAAACTCACAGGTAACCGCAAGAGAAATACAGTCTGCTCTCCAAAAAGACGGTGTGGTTCACAATTCAACGATACTTGAACAAAAAAGAGATGCATGGTTGAGGTGCCAGAAGGAAGCCTTTACTGCGCTAATGCCACAAAAAAGCCAATGAGGCATGTCAAGGTGGTGTTGGACATATTGTAACCAGGCATTTTTTGTGAAACTTGTACAGTAAAGGCTTCTTTCTGGCAACTTGACCATGCAGCTTCTTTTTGTTCAAGTATCACGTATTGTGCTTCTTAAAAACAACCACACCATATTTTTCAAGATCAGCCTGTATTTCTCCTGAGGTTACCTGTGGGTTTTTCTTTGTATCCTGAACAGTTCCTGTGGCAGTTGTGGCAATTTTTTTTTTTTTATCTACCTGACCTTGGCTTGGTATCATGAGATCCCCAAATTTTACACTTCTTATTAAGTGATTGAACAGTACTGACTGGCATATTCAAGGCTTTGGATAACTTTTTATATCCTTTTCCATCTTTGTACAGTTTAATTACCTTATTACGCAGGTCTTTTGACTGTTATTTTCTACCTCCACATGGCTCAGTGTCTAGCCTGCTTAGTGCATACATGTGAGAGCTAACAAACTCATTGACCATTTATACACAGACACTAATTTATTTTTTATTTAAAAGCCACAAATGTGGGAAATGAACCTTTAATTGCCATTTTAATCTGTGTGTGCCACCTTCTGTGTCTGTACCAAGACCAAACATTCCAGGGTAAGTAAACTTTTTATCAGGACCATTTGGGCAATTTCTGTTATCATTCTGCTTTAAAAAGGATCCAAAAAAACTATGTGATAATAATTTACTTCATGTGATTGCTATCCTTAAATAAAAGACAGTTTTTTGGCATGATCAGTCATATTTTCAATATAAATGGCAACATTTTACAATTTCTGCCAGGGTATGCAAACTTTTGAGCACAACTGTGTGTGTGTGTGTGTGTGTGTGTGTGTGTGTGTGTGTGTGTGTGTGTGTGTGTGTGTGTGTGTGTGTATATATACACACACACAGTATTTATCATAATAAATATAAACAAGTAAAACTCCAATTAATGTTGCTATAGTTATCTCACCTCTTAGAAAACACCAATTGAAGAGTTTATCCACTTAAAACTATCGGACATGAAAAAAATGAAAAGAAGGTTTTGAATTAAACTGATAGAGAAAATCCAGTCTCATGAGTTGTATGTTTTATACCATTTAAAGCATGTTACGTCCACTTGCAGGGTTTTCTCTACTAATTGAAGAATCAGATACCCACAATTGCAGATTCGGGGGGAGGTTGTAGCAGTCAGGAGATTTGCCCCTGTTCCCAGTTGGATAGCAATTACATCAAACAGCATTTCTAGGCAGTATACTCACATGCATCTCTGATGCTGGTGGTTGATATAGAAATTGTTAATGCTCATTACTACAGAAAAATGATTTTTTGTGAAGACCAAACTTTCTGAGGTATTGCAGAGTGCTTTTATAAAGGACTTAGAATATTCAAGGCATAGTTCACATTTACCAAAATCTTCCTGTGCAGGAAACTGGCATCTGTAGATAAAAAAACAAATTGTGGAGCTTTTATAAAAGTTATAAGTATAGCCCTTGCTATAGGTGTAGACCATTAATGTACCTCCCAAAGCCTGACTGAAAATTTCTAGAATTGGCATCATCCATTTCTGCCTTGTTGCTAGGACATTTCTAAGAGACTCCCAGTCATTAGTGTTCGCCCTCACCATCACAGAAATGAGCTCTCAAATGTTGAGCTCAGAGCTACTGCATCGGGGGAGAGAAAATGGATGTGTGAGGGTTTTAATGAAAGAAAGAGCTTGCTCCATATGCATATATCTAAAAAGAAAAATGTTCAATTTCCACATTTTATACACTTGAGGTCAGTGTATTTAGCAGGTAAATCTTTGTCTCTGCTCTGGACATCAAATCAGTATAGGAGTGGGGATAATTACTGCGCTAAACCCAAAAGTGGTTTGAATGCATAAAGATGTGACAACATATATAGAATCGGAAAGGTAAATATTGCAGTGCTAACCAAGCAAATACATAAATGAAAGGGGTGGTGGAGAAAAATAATGCAACAAATCAGAAATACAAAGTGTCCAATAAATAATACATAAACTCAGTGAATGAGTAACCAAAAAAACACAAGGGGGCCCTGGAAAATGTGAAAAATTATATATACAGGTGTGTGGGTTATAGTCCAATCAAGGCTTATCTTCTAGTGAAGAGTGGTGAAGACCTAAACACTGTTAGATATGGTGGACATCAAAGATATTGCATCATTAATAATAAAGAAGTGCGTGTGTCCTTACTGGAACAGGTGGACTCCTATGTCAGTGACATGGAGTCACACAGACATGGTGCCACAAATGGCCAAAGTATGGAGCTCAGCAGGGTCCAGGACTTCCAGGGTGGGATCCACAAAAGAGACGGAAAACCTCCAAATGGACCTCCAATCCTTGGTGCATCAAACTGGATCTTGATGGTAGGATCAACAGGACTCCGGAGCCACTCTCAGTGAAGCACTATGTGGAAAAAGAAAATGCTTCCACATGGTGTAGATCAAAAAAGATGATATTGTATTTCTAAAAACCAGCTTACAAGTATAAAAGTGATCACAAAAATAAAAACTGGGCAATGTGGAGAGCGATAAGCCTAAAAAACCCTACGCGTTTCTACCAATAGGTCTTCAACAAGGGCAAGAGCGTCTAACCAGAAGTGATTAGTGAATTACATCTCCAATGGGATACAGCTTTCCTTGAACAATATGTCAAGGAACAGATGGTGCCCAGAGGCCTCCATTGGGACATCTACCCACAACAAGACGACCCAGACTTGGAGTCATGGTTTAACCACTTCCTGCTCGGCCTATAGCAAAATGACGGCCGGGCGGTGGTTCAATTATCCTGACTGGGCGTCATATGACGTCCTGCAGAATAACAGCCACCGCGCGCCTGTGAGGATGGCTCCTCAAGCGGAAGTGGAAGAGCGCCTAACCGGAAGTGTTCTGATCGACCTGATCACATGTCCAAACACAGATCACATGACAGGCTGAACAAAACAAAAACAATGACATGGCAGAGGTATATAAAAGACCCACAGCCTCAAAATAGAGCTATGATGCCGATGGACCACAAATGCATGTAGACAACGGAACACAGTGTAAAGATGGTATGGTAAAGGGTGAAAATGGAAATGTAAAAATAAATAAAAATATGATACAATACATGATATATTAACTGGACAAGGCAATACCTAAATATGATAATATAAATGAATATGTGAACATTCATAAAGAAACAAATATGCTAAACAGATATGGAGGGACAAAGAAAAATTCAAAAGGATTGAACTTAAGATTGATAAATGAGTTGATATCCCACTCCACGTTCAAGCCAAACGGTGAGTAGGATCTGAGCTCATGTATCCAATATGTCTCGAGGCGGGAGACCCAGTGTAAACGGGCCTCCCCCTTCAGTGGGAGAAAAACTTGTCAATGATCTGAAATGGGGTCCCCTTAAGACCCTTTTGTGGAACTGCAAATAATGACGGGGTATGCTATGTTTACTCCTCCCACTTTTTATGCTGGCCACGTGATCATTCAGGCGTGTGGAGAATGTCCTGATGGTACGGCCCACATACTGCTTTTTGCAGGGGCAGGTGAGTAGGTAAACAATGAATTTTGTGGCACAGGTGGTAAAGTGTCTCATAGAATAAATACGTTCATTGGTTGTTGAAACAAAAGCGTCTGTTTTGCGTTTCCCTCCAATGTTATGGAGGCACACATTGCACTTTCTGCATGGATAGTAACCCTTACACTGCTGGAAAAAAGACTGTTTTGGATTGGGTCGATCACATTCGGTGCAATTTGCCCCTGTACTGATCCTGACTGGGCAGCATATGACGTCCTGCAGAATAACAGCTACCATGCTCCCGTGAGGGCGCGCATCGCGGCGATTGGTGGTGCGGTGTGTGTCACTCTGACACACCGCTACACCGATCTTGGTAAAGAGCCTCCGACAGAGAAGTGAAGTGGTTAAATATTTTAATGAAGTAGGAATCAAACTTTTACAATTTTTAATATAATATATAATATAATTTTTACATAGGTTGGACTTGATGGACTTGTGTCTTTTTTCAACCTCACCTATTATGTAACTGTGTAACAAACCAAACTGTCTCAGATTGACAAAGAAATTAAAGATCTTAGAGACAGATTGGTTTCACACAAGACCTCAGCAGAATATATTACACTTTCTAGCAATTTGAAAAATAATTTGGAGAAAGAAGAAAAAGATCAGAGAAACAAAAAACAAAAAAAAATACAAGAGGGACCTCACTGATTACAAGACCAATTCTGTCTTCAACTGGCAGAAAAAAGTCACTATACCCATTTCTTCGGAGGAAGATACTCCTCCCATGGAGGCATCTAACGCCATAGTCTCTAACCCTGAAAGGAGGCTCACGTATAGCCCCCTCAGAGGGTTGAGTCTGGGTTCAATTCTAACCGTGGATATACTCAAGAATCTAAAGGAAGGCGCCCAAAAAATTCAGGCCCGAGAAATGCCCCCCCATACCCTTCCACTTCAGGGCCCCCCCAGGTACCCTATACCAGGGGTTGGGACCCAGGGGTGGAGGTAGGGGACAATACCGTGGACTTCCTCCTGACTCCCACTATTGGGAGGAAGGTAGAGGTTCCCCCCATAATCGATGGAGTCACCATGATAACTATGGTCTGAGACATCAGAACCATGATTACAATGGAACTATGATTCGCACACAGAATTGGTTTTTACCACTCCGGGACAATGCCCCATGGGACAACTATGAAGATACTTATTCTCATCATGATAGAGAGGATGACCTACTCCATAGATCTCTCTATAATTATAACCATAATTACCCTAGCTCCATGCAATATTTGGGTTTTCCAAGACCCTTGCCAGAATACCCCGGGAGTCAAGAAAGAAAAGAGGGACCAGAGGGGGAGGGGAATCCAAGGCAAAAAGAAAAAACTTGAAACCTCAGTTCTGTTCTTTTGACAGACACTGAAATTTGTCCCTCCCAAATCCCTTAATAAATTTACCACTTTCATGGACATCCAAAAGTTTATACATGAATTGAATATTCAGAGGTTTTTTCTCTCCCAGCCCCCTAGCATTCTACCCGGGGGCAGTTAATTCTACCCCCACAGATGCTACCCTCACAACCCATGGATGTGTCCATTCAGGGTTATCTAACCCTTCATTATTTAATCCCCCTGGTACCACAGCACCATCCATTCAGGTGTTCTGCAGTCAGTTTTACAAGACTTAGAAAAACTTCCCAACCAAAATAAAAAAGTCTGCGTTGATCCAAACATCAGAGCAGGACTAAAACAGATATGTGAGCGAAAAAATGTAATTATCTGTCCCGCCAACAAGGGTGGGGGATTGTTATATTGGACAAGACCGACTATGTGAAGGAGATGACTAGAATTCTGGATGATTCTAGTACATACAGTCCCATTCCATTTGATCCAACGGCCAACTACAAAAAAGCCTTGGTCCAATTGATAGATGAGGGTTTTTCACTAGGAATTTTAGATAAGAAGGAAAGAAGTTTTCCTGCCATCTATTATCTCTCCAAAGTCCACAAGTACCCAGTCAATACCCCTGGCCGACCTATAGTCAGCAGGATTGACTCGGTCACTTCCCGCATTGGGAAGTATGTGGACTTTTATCTCCAACCCATTGTTCGCTCCATTCTCTCCTATCTCAAGGACACCAGAGATACCATTAAACTCCTTGAGTCTGTTGTCATTGAAGAGGGGACGATCCTGGTTACAGCGAATGTCGCCGCACTCTACACGTGCATACCCCACTCTTTGGGCTTCTCTGCAGTGGAAAACTATCTGTCCAAACAGACCAACCTCCCTTTGGTCCAGCGCAATTTCATTATGCAGCTTCTTATGTTTGCCACAAGGCATAATTATTTTTGGTTTCAAAACCAATTTTATTAACAGATAAAAGGGGTGGTCATGGGGGCAAAGTTCGCCCCAAGTTTGGCGAACCTTTTAATGGCCCAGTGGGAGGAGGATGTCGTCTATGCCTCCCAGAGATCTGAATTGGTTCTCTGGGCTAGGTACTTTGACGACATCCTCCTCCTATGGAAGGACAACCGGGAATCTCTGGATGCTTTTATGTCTGCACTTAACTGTAATGACTGAGGTATCATTCTTAGCTATGAGGCCAGTCTAACCTCCATCCATTTTCTAGACCTTGAAATTATGGTTGTTGACCAACATCTAGAGTTCAAGACCTACTTTAAACCTACAGACCGCAACGGATATATTCCGGTTGACAGCTGCCATCAGACACAGTGGCTGAAATCCGTTCCCCGTAGCCAGTTTTTGAGGCTGCACCGGAACTGTATGAGAACCCAGGATTTTCTTCTGCAGTTGCAGGTCCTTAAAGAAAGGTTTATAGAAAAAGGTTATAACATTGCTGAATTAGATGTGGAGATAAATAGAGCTCTTCAGATTGATAGAAGCTCCACTCTCATGGAACAGCCTAAGGATGTTACAGATCACAAATTCAGATGGTCATTTTTCACTACCTACTGTACCCAATCTAGGCAGGTTAGAGAAATTTTCTGGAAGCATTGGAAAGTCCCACAATGACAGACTGTTGGGCCCCATTCTTCCAGAAAAGGCTGGTGTGATATTCAGGGGAGCACGATCAGTACAGGGGCAAATTGCACCGAATGTGATCGACCCCCTCCAAAACACTCTTTTTTCCAGCAGGGGTTACTATCCAAAGTGCAATGTGTGCCTCCCTAACATTGGAGGGAATTGCAAAACAGACGCTTTTGTTTCAACAACCAATGAACGTATTAATTCTATGAGACACTTTACCACCTTTGCCACAAAATTCATTGTTTACCTACTCACCTGCCCCTGCAAAAAGCAGTATGTGGGCCGTACCATCAGGACATTCTCCACACGCCAGCATAAAAAGTGGGAAGAGTAAACATAGCGCACCCCATCATTATTTGCAGTTCCACAATAAGGATCCTAAGGGGACCCGTTTCAGATCATTGACAAGTTTTTTTCCCACTGAAGGGGTGTCCCGTTTACGCGGGGTCTCCCGCCTCGAGACATATTGGATATATGAACTCAGATCCTACTCACCGTTTGGCTTGAACGTGGAGTGGGATATCAACTAATTTAATTTAATCAATCTTAAGTTCAATCCTTTTGAATTTTTCTTTGTCCCTCCATATCTGTTTAGCATTTTTGTTTCTTTATGAATGTTCACATATTCATTTATATTATCATACTTAGGTATTGCCTTGTCCAGTTAATATATCATGTATTGTATCATATTTTTATTTATTTTTACATTTCCATTTTCACCCTTTACCATACCATCTTTATACTGTGTTCCATTGTCTACATGCATTTGTGGTCCATCGGCATCACTGCTCTATTTTGAGGCTGTGGGTCTTTTATATACCTCTGCCATGTCATTGTTTTTGTTTTATTCAGCCTGTCATGTGATCTGTGTTTGGACATGTGATCAGGTCGATCAGAACACTTCCGGTTAGACGCTCTTCCACTTCTGCTTGAGGAGCCATCCTCACAGGCGCGCGGTGGCTGTTATTCTGCAGGACGTCATATGACGCCCAGTCAGGATAATTAAACCACCAACCCAGCCGACATTTTGCTATAGGCCGGGCGGGAAGTGGTTAAACCATGACTCCAAGTCTGGGTCGTCTTGTTGTGGGTAGATGTCCCAACGGAGGCCTCTGGGCACCATCTGTTCCTTGATATATTGCTCAAGAAAAGCTGTATCCCATTGGAGGTGTAATTCACTAATCACTTCCGGTTAGACGCTCTTCCACTTCCGCTTGCGGAACCATCCATTCCCGGGATTGGCCTCATGACCCAGAAGTCCTCCCTATCTTTTCCAAAGGCCAGATTTCAGTTGCGGCCGTTGGAACTATTCAATCAGGTCCATCAGTAATATACATTTATTTTTATGTTCCCTTTATAATTGATCTCCCTTGAGACCATTTCGTTCCTTTTCTTCACTTGCCTCCAGGTTTGGTTGGTCCCGGTCATGTGACTCACCTCCCGGGTCATGTGCTCAGTGTTCGAGCCAGTCACATGGTTGAATGATTTAATTCTTCCCGGGCTTTTTATTCAATGATAGCCTGGGGTTCTGCCATGTGACCACTGGGTGGTTCTATACACATTTCTGGGTCACTTTCTGGTTGGCTTAGTAGTGCATGTGAACAGCAGTATTCTTTTTTCATTAGGTTCCAGAATGAGGTCTGGAACTCAGTGATCAGCTGATCACCTTACACCCAATCAGTGGCCATCTTTGGATCTGAACATTGATTGGTTGTTCTGAATTGTTTGATCCCTGTGTAGTCTATAAATATTTCTGCAATGTGGGGGAGTAGATATATGCCCCTGTTGAAGACCTATTGGTAGAAACGTGTAGGGTTTTTTAGGCTTATCGCTCTCCACATTGCTAAGTTTTTATTTTTGTTATCACTTTTATACTTGTATGCTGGTTTTTAGAAATACAATACCATTTTTTTTGATCTACACCATGTGGAAGCATTTTCTTTTTCCACAAAATGCTTCACTGAGAAGGGCTCTGGAGTCCTGTTGATCCTACCATCAAGATCCAGTTTGATACACCAAGCATTGGACGTCCATTTGGAGGTTTTCCGTCTCTTTTCTGGATCCCACCCTGGAAGTCCTGGACCCTGCTGAGCTCCATACTTTGGCCATTTGTGGCAACGTGTATGTATGACTCCATGTAGCTGACATAGGAGTCCACCCGTTACGGTAAGGGCACACACACTTCTTTATTATTGATGATGCAATATCTTTGATGTCCACCATATCTAACAGTGTTCGGGTCTTCACCACTCTTCACTAGAAGATCACCCTTGATTGGACTATAACCCACACACCTGTATATATAATTTTTCACATTTTCCAGAGCCCCCTGGTGTTTGGTTACACATTCACTGAGTTTATGTACATTTATTGGACACTTTGTATCTCTGATTTGTTGCATTATTTTTTCCACCACCTCTTTTATTTATGTATTTGCTTGGTTAGCGCTGCAATATTTACCTTTCCGATCAAATCAGTATACCATTCCTCTCTTGGGTTACATTTTTTATTGATCATTGTTGATAGATGTTTCTTATTATTCTATTTGTGGCAGCAGCTAGTGAATTTCTACAAGACCCCCGATCTTGTTGTATAAATTAAATATGCTATGACTATATCAAATTCACTAACAAAAAACATAAAATGAAGAACTCCAAATGATAAAAATGATTACCTTATTGATGTGTCTTGCTCCCAGCTGCAAAGCATGACCAAAAGTCCATTTCAAGGATCCCAGAATATTATATCAATTTACATTTAAACTCTCAGGGTGCCCTGCACTAAATGAAGAACCAGACACCCTCATTTGCAGAGTGCCCATAGGTAAAAAGCATGGAAAAGGTGGAAATTCAAAAACAATCCACCTTCCTGCAGCCTACTGGAGGGAAAGTTACGATAAACAGTTTGACATATGAGTTAGTCACAACATTATACATTTAAAATAGTCAAATTAAATAATAAAAAAAGTTATATAAATAATCAGATGCGTATATGTTCAGTAGAACTAAAAAAAAACAAAAAAAAAATGTTCCCTTTATTTATTTCACATGGAGCCAGTGTATTTACCTAGTAAATCCACCTTGTCTCTGTTCTGACTAGGGATGAGCCGAACACCCCCGGGTTCGGTTCGCCCCAGAACCTGTGAATGGACCGAAAGTTTGCGCGAACTTTAGAACTCCATTAAAGTCTATGGGACTCAAATGTTCAAAATCAAAAGTGCTAATTTTAAAGGCTAATATGCAAGTTATTGTCCTAAAAAGGGTTTGGGGACCCGGGTCCTGCCCCAGGGGACATGTATCAATACAAAAATAAGTTTTAAAAATGGCCGTTTTTTCGGGAGCAGTGATTTTAATGATGCTTAAAGTAAAAAAATAAAAGTAAAATATTCCTTTAACCACTAGCTGTCCGCCCACTGTCATATGACTGCGGGACGAGGCAGATCTCGCTCTGGGCAGACATCATATGACGTGACCGCCCTCCCGAGCCACTAGGGGGCGCATGCCCGCCGCATCACTGGGGACCTGATGCGCATGCCCGGCGGCCGCGATGTCCGCCGGGCACCCGCAATTGCCCAGCAACAGAGCAGAACCATGACTCTGTGTGTGTAAACACACAGATCCACGTCCTGTCAGAGAGGAGAGGAGACCGATGTGTGTCCCTTGTACACCTCCCCCAGTCAGTCCTCTTCCCCCACAGTTAGAACCACTTCCCTAGGACACACATTAACCCCTCGATCACCCCCTAGTGTTAACCCCTTCCCTGCCAGTCACATTTTACACAGTAATCAATGCATTTTTATAGCACAGATCGCTGTATAAATGTGAATGGTCTCAAAAATGTGTCAAAAGTGTCCGATATGTCTGCCGCAATATCGCAGTCACAATAAAAATCGCAGATCGCCGCCATTACTAGTAAAAAAAAAAAAATAATAAAAATACTATAAAACTATCCCCTATTTGGAGACGCTATAACTTTTGCACAAACCAATCAATATACGCTTATTGGGATTTTTTTTTACCAAAAATATGTAGAAGAATACGTATTGGCCTAAACTGAGGAAAAAAACTTGTCCCTTTTCTTTTGTTTATAGCTCAATAAATAAAAACCGCGGAGGTGATCAAATACCATCAAAAGAAAGCTCTATTTGTGGGGAAAAAATGATAAAAATTTCATTAGGGTGCAGTGTAACATGACCGTGCAATTGTCATTCAAAGTGTGACAGCGCTGAAAGCTGAAAAATGGCTTGGGCAGGAAGGGGGTGAAAGTGCCCTGTATTGAGGTGGTTAAATATCGTACCTGGGGGTGTCTATATTATGCCTGTAAAGTGGCGCGGAGCAGTCACAAAATGACATTTTTAAAGGAATGAAAGTCATTTAAAACTGCTTGCGGCTTTAATGTAATGTTGGGTCCCGGCAATATGGATGAAAATCAGTGAGACAAATGGCATGGGTACCCCCACCCCCCAGTCCATTACCAGGCCCTTTGGGTCTTGTATGGATATTAAGGGGAACCCCGCACCCAAATTAAAAAAAGGAAAGGTGTGGGGCCCCCAGGCCCTATATACTCTGAACAGCAGTATACAGGCGGAGCAAACAAGACAGTGACTGTAGGTTTGTTATTAAGTAGAATCTGTTTGTAATTTTGAACTGGTACATTTTTAAAGTGTAGCTCCAGCCAAAATATCTATTTTTAAGCTTTTTGTAAAACATAGGGAAGGGTTATCACCCTTGTAACACTTGTTTTGCTGTCTGTGCACCTCTTCAGAATATTTCACCTCACTTTCTGTCCCAATGACAAATGTTTTTTGACAATTTGGGGTTTTTAGTGAAACAAGGATTGGTGATAAAGCATCAGTGAAAAGGAGACACATTTTTCCCAGATTAACTCTTACAGGAGAGAATTTCCCTTCCTGGGGTAGATTTCATCTCACTTCCTGTTGTTTCCTTTTGTTTGCAAGTAGGAGAAAGTAGGGGCCTGCCCTATATACTCTGTAGAAATTGGGGACTTAGGTGTTGCCACAACACTGTAAGCCCTCACAATTACTCTTGGTGGGCGCAGGAATGGGTCGTGCTGTGAAATATTAGATCAAGAATTGTAATTACATGCCATTGTTGAACAGGGGTAGAAAAATTGGGCCTTTGGTGGTGGTGGTGCTGGTGCCACAACACTGTAAGTCCTCACAGTTACTCTTGGTGGACGCTGGAACGGGCCCTGCTGTGAAATATATCAAGAATTGTAATTACATCTCCCTGTTAAACAGAGGAAGAAAAATTGGGCCTTGGGCACTGGTGCTGGTGCCACAACACTGCAACCCCTCACAGATACTCTAGTTGGAACGCAGGAATGAGCCCTGCTGCAAAGTATTGCATCAAAAATTGTAATTACACGCCCCTGTTAAACAGGGGATGAAAAATTGGGCCTTGGGCACTGGTGCTGGTGCCACAACACTGCAACCCCTCACAGATACTCTAGTTGGAGCACAGGAATTAGCCCTGCTGCAAAGTATTGCATCAAAAATTGTAATTATACGCCCCTGTTAAACAGTGGCTGAAAAATTGGGCCTTGGGCACTGGTGGCAGTGCCCAGAACCAAAAATGTTCTTATAAGCTATCAGCATGAAAATTGAGGAGGAAGAGGATTGTGACTCAGCATAACAGGATAGTCACTCAGCATCAGCATAGGCAGTCTTGAAGTGATCTCACAGTAAAAAAAATCAATTGGTTACATCAGCATCAGGTGCTTGGTAGCTGGTGATCCAAGACTGATTCATATTTATGAAAGTCAGTCGATCGACCGATTCGGTGGACAGGCGCTCCCTTTGATCGGTTACAAAGCCTCCAGCAGCACTGAATGTCCGTTCTGAAAGAAAGCTGGATGCATGACAGGCCAGTAGCTCAATTGCATACTGTGAAAACTCTGGCCAGTGATCCATCCTCAAGACCCAGTAACCCAGAAGATTTTCGGTGGGAAAGGTGTCCAAGTCTGATATTGCCCCTAGGTAATCCTGCACCATGTGAATCAGATGCTGGCAATGGTTGCTGGAACCGATCAGACCTTGGGGCTGCGGACTAAAAAATTGTCTGAACGCATCGGTCAGATGGCCACCTTCTCCACCACTCCTTCTGACCGAAGCCTCAGCAACACGTTGTCCATGAGGACCGGGAAATTGTAACCTCCCAGGCTCTGGAAACACGTTGCACAAATCTTTCTGCAAGGCCTCCCGAAGATGTTTCATTCTCTGCATCCCTCTGCGATGGCAAGATAAGGTCTGCAACCTTACCCTTGTAATGTGGATCAAGGAGGGTTGCCAGCCAGTAATCATCCCTCCCCTTGATACCATGAATACGAGGATCCTTCCACAGGCTTTGCAGGATCAGGGAAGCCATGCAGCATAGGTTTGCTGAGGCATTCTGTCCGGAGTCCTCTGGGTCACTAAGGACGACATGATCCGCAGCCACCTCCTCCCAGCCATGTACAAGTCCATGATTTTCTTCAGACTGTAAATGATCCCTTGAAGTCTGCTGCTGATGCTGAGTGCCAGGCTCCACCCCCATGCTGACACAATCAACCTCCTCCCCCTAATCCTCTTCCTGTGTGATCGGCGGAACACTGTCTGGATAAAGGGGGCCTTGAGAGTTAAGGAAGTCCTCCTCTTCCTCCCTCTGTTCTGCTTCAAGTACCCTGTCCATTATTCCATGCAGCGTGTGCTCCAACAGGTGGACAAGAGGGACAGTGTCACTGATGCATGCACTGTCACTGCTCACTATCCTCGTGGCCTCCACAAATTGTGATAGGACAGTGCATGCATACCTGATCATAGCCCACTGGCATGGGGAAAAAAAAACAAGGTCCCCTGACCCTGTCCTGGTGCCATACTCGCATAGATATTCATTGATGGCCCTCTGCTGCGTGTGCAGCCACTGCAGGATGGCCAACATTGAGTTCCACCTGGTGGGCATGTCACAGATTAGGCGGTTCTTGGGCAGGTTAAATTCCTTTTGGAGGTCAGCCAGCCAAGCAGTGGCATTATATGACCTGCGGAAATGCACACAGACTTTCCTGGCCTGCCTCAGGACATCTGGTAAGCCCGGGTACCTGCCCAAGAACCACTGCTACCTGAAAAGGTAGCAGTTGAAGTGCTAGCAATTTTGCCAAGCTAGGATTCAACCGCTGGGCATGTGGATGGCTGGGCGTGAACTTCTTTCGGCAGTGCAGCAGCTGGGGCAGGGAAATTTGCCTGGTACAATCTGACATTGGTGTACCGATAGCAGATTGCTCACAAGTATTTGGCTGTGACACACCTAATTCTACACATTCATTCCTCTCAGTGCAGGTCTCAGAGAGGACTGAAGGTATAGTGGGGTTGGAGATTCCAGCTGATGAGGAGCAAGGAGAGGTCTGCTTTATTCTTTGGTGTGGGTCTTTTAGGTACGCTTGCCAACGAACTGCATGGCAGGTCGACATATGTCTGGTCAAGCATGTGATGCCCAAGCGAGTGATTTTGGCCATGCGAGATACGCTTGAGACATATGTTGCAAATAGTAGTGGTGGGATCTGATGCACTCTTCTCAAAAAAGGCCCACACCAAAGAACTTTTGGAATAACGTGCAGAGACAGCAGCGCCCTGCACATGTGGGGCCCTGCGGTGTGATGCAGTCGGTGTGCTGCCCTCAAGCTGGCCCCTGGAGGGCATCCTGCCTCGTTGGAGATGTGCCTCCTCCTCCTCTCTCCTATCAGGCACCCATGTGGAGTCAGTGACCCTATCATCCCCTCCCTCCTCATCACTGGAGCAAAGCTGGCAGTATGCTGCAGCTGGGAGAACATGACTGCCAGATTGCACCCCCTCTCTCTGGGCTCACGTTACTGCCTTCCTCTAGCTGGGTACCATCATCAGAGCCTTCAAAACGCTGGGCATCCTCCTGGAGCATGTACCCAACACTGTGGTCAAACAGTTCGGGGGACTCCTCAGGAGGACATGGTGGGGCTAGGGAAGGAGCGACTGATGCCATTGAGCCGAGGGAAGAGGCCGCGTTGGCAGCTGCTTTTCCAGACAAAGTACCCTGAGCCTTGGTGAGAGAGGATGAGGAGGATGAGGACAGCTTGGTCATCCACTCTACCAAGTCTTTTGCATGTTGCGGTTCAACATGGCCAGCCATGAAAAAAGGACAAGCGTGTCCCATGGCCACGTGCTGATGAGAATGCACCGTCTCCACGACCAGCACTGCTGCCTCTAGACACAGAGCCTGCATGCCCTCTTTTATTGGCTTGTGACTGTCTGCCTCTCCTTGTTGGCCTTCCAGACATACTAATGGCCTGCAGTGCAATGTAGCTGCACAAAGTTGGGATGTATATATATACTGATACTGCAACTAGCAGAATCAACTGCCTGCCTGTAGTATTAGTGTAGTGTGTAGAGGACACACTACACTAACTGTAAATAAGGCAGCTGCCTGCCTGTGGTACTAATAGGATCAGAAGAACACCACCAATTTTTTTCAGGTAGCTTTAGGTGCACACTGTGCAGAGGACACACTACACTAACTGTAAATACTGTAGCTGCCTGCCTCTGGCACTAATAGGATCAGAAGAACACCACCAATTTTCTTCAGGTAGCTTTAGGTGCACACTGTGCAGAGGACACAGTACACTAACTGTAAATACTGCAGCTGCCTGTGGTATTAATAGGATCAGAACAACAGCAATTGTCTTCAGGTAGCTTTAGGTACACACTGTGCAGAGGACACAGTACACTAACTGTAAATACTGCAGCCGCCTGCCTAAGGTATTAATAGGATCAGAAGAACACCACCAATTTTCTTCAGGTAGCTTTAGGTGCACACTGTGCAGAGGATGCACTACACTAACTGTAAATACTGTAGCTGCCTGCCTGTGGCACTAATAGGATTAGAAGAACACCAGCAATTTTCTTCAGGTAGCTGTAAATACTGTAAAAACACCTGCCTGCCTGTCAGTAGGAAGAGAATAACAGGAACGGATACTGAGCTAAACTGAATACAGTGTATATATATATATATATATATATATATACACACAACACCTAGGATGCATATATATACACAATACACTGTAAGTGCAGCTAACTGATTCGCCTGCCTACTCTATCTAACTTAAATCAAATGACACTGTCTCTCTGTCTATCTCTCCGCCTCCACGCAGGCGGCCTTATACAGTGTGGGGCGTGTACTAAACCCCCTGAGCCAATTACGGCTCTCTGTACAGACGGCGCTATGATTGGCTAAGCATGCGGGTCATAGTGCATGCTTGGCCAATCATCAGCCAGCAATGGACTGCGATGCCGAAGTGAATTATGGGCCATGACGCGCCACTCGAATTTGGCGCGAATGGCCCATATCGTTCGGAATTCGGCGAACGACCGAACAGGCAATGTTCGAGTCGAACATGCGTTCGATTCGAACATGAAGCTCATCCCTAATGACCTATAGGTTTTCAAGAGACCGAATTCCCTGAGAACAACATATTGGTCTGTTCAGTCGGTAAGGAGAATATATATATTCACTTCGGGTGCTCCACTTCTCTGGATGAGGGATCCTTATGTCACAACTTGCTCTGTTGTATGCAATGCAATGCGATGTCTCAGTGAATTATGGGCCGTGACGCACCACTCGAATTTGGCGCAAACGGCCCATAACGTTTGCAATTTGACAAACAGTCAAACATGCGATGTTCGAGTCAAAAATGGGTTCGACTCAAACTCAAAGCTCATCCCTAGTTCTGACCATCAAATTAATATACTCTCCCCCTCTGGTTGACTTTTTATTTTTTCCTTTAAGGATAGTAAGAAAAAATGGCAGAGAGGGTGGGACTTTAAATGAACCACGTAGCAGCAACTGAGTAATTAGGTGAACATGTGAGAAGATATTTATTGGTATAAAACACTGATATACATACATAAAATATAAAAGGGAAATAGGGAAATTAATCCCACATAGTAACCATGATAATAATATCAATAACAATTGCAAGACATAATAAATCACCAGAATCCACCAGAATTAATGTATATACACAACAACATTTCAAAATACTGCCTGCATGGCCCATGGCCTTGCTATTCCCAATCAGAGTTGATATAGATAAGTATCATTGTGAAAAGTTCAATTGACCACATGATGGTACAATTATATGGCATATAATGTCTCTACGCATTTCGTGGTGTATAACCGTCAGGAGCAGGCACGTAATGGATCTATAATAGGAAAAATGAAAAAATGGGTCTAAATAGTCTGTCATACAGCATAATGGGAGAGGGGAAACCCCCCACCACATGTTACTCACAGAAAAAAACTGGTGCTGTTGGTATAGTGCTGGGAATCGCGAGTCAGCCGGGGCATCATGTTGGAAGCTGTGGTGGGGGCCTGTCCAACAAAAGCACCCAACAACACACAGCCCCCCAGAGAATTGTGGGTCCAGGCATATCCATAGTGCAGTGGGGATGGTATGTAAACCAACCAAATGGGTTTCTGTAAGGGAAATGTGCAGGTGGTTAATAAGGGGCCCTACCGGTGGGACAGAAGGAAAGTGCAACAATGAAACCGAAACCAAAGATCAGCCAGTGGAAAAGAAAGGGGATGAAGTGAAAAAACGCAGAGTACCTGGTAATGGGAAAAGAGGAGGAACAAAGTCCAAGGTGATGCGGGGAGACCGGGATGTGAGATCATGGAAGCCTAGCCCACCCAGGGAGGCCGTATATGTAGGCGCCAATACCGGACAACCCACCAATGCCACGTGTGCATGCTCAATGGGGGAGGAATGGAGGCATCGTCACCGGGGCGGTGACTCGCCGGCAATCAGCGTCGTCACAGTCTCCTAATTGGCTGCGAGAATGGAGACTCACCCCGGGCACCCGACAAAGCGGCGTCACAGCATGTCCGGAGTGGAAGACATGATGTTGATGCGCAGTGTCAGTGGATCCTCCCCCTCAGCAGGACCAGCGGAGGGAGGGAGGAGTGCGCATCGCAGCTTCTGAACGCGATGAAGAACAGGTGGTCCAAAAAAACCACAGCACAGCCACCAGAACCAGTTAACTGAATAAGTGATTGTTATATTGGATAAAAAGGTAAAAAGTTTTATATACGTCGTTTATAACTTATAAAAATAATCAAATACATGGAAGAGAGCTAACATGGAACCAACAAGTTGCAGGATAAATGAGATAAAAAAGTATATCAACTTCGAGCTAAGTGTTTCCAACCCTGATGGATCATGCTTATCTGTATCAACTCTGACTGGGAATAGCAAGGCCATGGGTCATGCAGGCAGTATTTTGAAATTATGTTGTGTATATACATTAATTCTGGTGGATTCCGATGATTTATTATGTCATGCAATTAATTTTCATATTACCATAGTTACTATGTCGGATTCATTTCCCTACTTCCCTTATATATATTATGTGTGTATATCAGTGTTTTGTACCAATAAATATCTTCTTACATGTCCACCCAATTACTCAATTACTGCTGCTACGTGTTTCATTTAAAGTCCCACCCTCTCTGCCCTTTTTTCTTGTACCATATTGATAGGGATGGAAGCATGTGACCTTAATAGGCCACAGCTTCATTTAAAGTCCCACATTCCCCTTCCCCATTTCCTTCTAATATAAGGATAGCAAAAAAATATTCTTATCGTCAACATTCTTTTAGTCCTTATATATCAAAAGGACACTGGATAGAGAAAATATCCCATTTAGATTTACTAGTTAGGAGCCACCTAATCTCAATGTCTCATTAATACTAGTAGATTTACAATTATTATTATTATTATTATTATTATACAGGATTAATATAGTGCCAACAGTTTACGCAGCGCTTTACAACATTAGGGCAGACAGTACAAGTACAATACAATTCAATACAGGAGGAATCAGAGGGCCCTGCTCGTTAGAGCTTACAATCTCGGAGGGAGGGTCAAGTTAGAATAGGGTAATAGCTGTGGGGGATGAGCTAATGGAGAAAATAGTGCAGTTGTTAGATGGAGGCAGGATAGGCTTCTCTGAAGAGGAAAGTTTTCAGGGATCACCTAAAAGTGGATAAATTTGGAGACAGTCTGACAGATTGGGGTAGGGAATTCCAGAGGATGGGCGAGGCTCGGGAGAAGTCCTGGAGGCGGATATGGGAGGAGGTGATGAGGGAGCTAGAGAGCAGGAGATCTTGGGAGGAACGGAGAGGGCGTTTAGGTTGGTATTTTGAGACTAGGTTAGTGATGTAGCTGGGGGCACAGTTGTGGATGGCTTTGTAACTTATTGTTAGTATTTTGAATTTAATTTGTTGGGTGAGTGGTAGCCAATGGATGGATTGGCAGAGAGGGGTAGCAGACACTGAGCTGTTTGTAAGGTGGATGAGTCTGGCAGCAGCATTCATGATGGACTGAAGGGGGGATAGTCTATTTAAAGGTAAGCCAATGAGGAGTGAGTTGCAGTAGTCAAGGCGAGAGATAACCAGGGAGTGAATCAGGAGCTTTGTAGTTTAACTGGTTAGAAAGGGACGTAGTTTAAAGATGTTGCGGAGGTTGAGGTGGCAAGCTTTGGAAAGTGATTGGATGTGGGGCTGAAAGGAGAGTTCAGAATCTAGGATACCACCTAGCACCCTGACATGTGGGAACGGGTGGATGGTTTTGCCATTGCTCTTCACAGAGAAGAGGGGAAGAGGCACGTGGGGGAGGAAATATTATAAGCTCGGTTTTGGACAGGTTGAGTTTGAGGAAGTGGTGTGACATCCATACAGATATGTCGGTTAGTAAGTTAGTGATGCGTGAGGAGACTGATGGAGTGAGTTGAGGGGTGGAGAGATAGATTTGTGTGTCATCAGCATAGAAATGATATTGAAAGGCTATAAGCTGACCCAGGGAAGAGGTGTAGATTGAAAATAAAAGAGGTCCAAGAACAGAACCTTGGTGGACCCCGACAGAGAAGGGAAGAGGAGTGGAGGAAGTAGAATTGTAAGTGACACTGAAGGTGCATTGGGATAGGTAGGATGAGAGCCACTGAAGAGCACAGCCACGGAGACCGAGGGAGTAAAGTTTTGCGAGGAGGAGGGGGTGGTCAACCTTGTCAAAGGCAGCTGAAAGATCCAGAAGTAGGAGTACAGAATAGTGTCCGTTGGTTTTTACAGTTAGTAGGTTATTTGTGAGTTTTAAAAGAGCAGTTTCTGTGGAGTGTTGAGGGCGAAGACCAGATTGAAGGGGATCAAGAAGGTTGTTTTTAATGAGGTGGTCACTCAGTTGGTTGTAAACCAGGCGTTCAAGGAGTTTAGAGGAAAAGGGGAGCAAGGAGATAGGGCGTAGGTTGTTAAGATTGGTAGGGTCCAAGGACGGCTTTTTGAGTATGGGAGTGACCAGTGCATGTTTTAGAGCATCGGGGAAGATGCCAGAGGTGAGGGAGAGATTGAAGATGTGGGTTAGAGAGTGTAGGGTGGGGTCAGAGGGTGACCATAGCATTTGAGGGAGAATAGGGTCCAGGGGACAGGTGGTTAGATGGGCGATAGAAAGGAGTTTAGCAACTTCGTCTGGAGTAGCAGATTTGAATAGGGGGAGTGTCAGTTGTATCTGTTGACATGGGGTCTTAGCTGGGGGAGATACCTGTAGAGTGGAGATTTCATCACGGATTGTATCAATCTTGTTTTTGAAGTGATTAGCGATTTCCTGGGCAGTGAGTAAGTCAGTGGGGGAGGCGGTGGAGGACAAAGTAGAGAGTTGAAGGTAGAGAAGAGTTTATGGGGATTGGATGAGAAGGTGTTAATAAGAGTTGTAAAATAGGTTTGCTTGGCAGTGTGGAGGAAAGAATAGTATTTTTGGAGGGCAGATTTGTATTGGTTGAAGTCTTTGAGAGACTTAGTCTTGTGCCACAGACGCTCAAGAGCGCGACTACGTTTTTTGAGAATTTTAATGTCATCTGTTTGCCAGGGTTGTAGGGGTCGAGGCCTGATTCTGCGTGTAGTGAGGGGAGCAAGCTTGTCCAGGGTGGAGGACAGAGATTTATTGTAGATGGACATGGCTTGGTTGGGGCAGGACAGGGGAGAGATTTTGTCATAGAGGTGGTCGGTAGCAGAATAGAGGAGAGAGGAGTTGAAGTTGCGAAAGTTTCTACGGGTGATGGTTAGGCGATTGGAGGGAAAGGTGGTGGAAGACAGGGGGAGAGAGAAACTAATAAGGTGGTGGTCGGAGAGAGGAAAAGGATTGTTTGAGAAGTTGCATGGAGTGCATAGGTAGAATACAAGGTCAAGGGTGTTGCCATCAGAGTGAGTAGAAGCCTGTACCCATTGCTTCAGGTCGGAGGTTAGACTAAGAAGTTTAGAAGTAGCAGGAGTGTTTGTATTAGCAGGGATGTTGAAATCACCGAGAAGGATTGTGGGAATATCAGAAGAGAGAAAGTAGGGTAGCCAGGCAGAAAACTCATCAAGGAAAGTCGATAATGGTCCAGGGGGCCGGTAGATCACAGCAATTCTTAGGGAAGTAGGAGGGAATAGATGTATACAGTGGGCTTCGAATGATGAGAGTGAAAAAGAGGGAGGAGGGTGAATAACCTGGAAGGTGCTCTGGGGGGATAGGAGGAATCCCACTCCACCTCCCTTGCGTCCATTAGGCCTGGGGGAGTGAGTCCAGTGAAGGCCACCCTGGGAGGGGGAAGCAGGAGAAGGGGTGTCATATTCGTGGAGACAGGTTTCTGTGAGAGCAAGTAGATTAAAGGAATTAGTGACAAAGAGGTCATGAACTGCAGTGAGTTTGTTGCAGACAGAGCGGGTGTTCCAGAGGGCGCAGGAGAGAGAGAGGCTGGTGTTGGGAAGAAGAGGAATGGAGACTAATTTGTGTAGATTGCGACTACTGCCAGAGGGTGTAGAGTGATGGGTGTGTTGGGCACAGTTAAATAAAGGGGGCCCAGGGTTTGGGGAAATATCTCCAGCGATTAGAAGCAGAAGAGTGAGGGAGGTAATATGAGAATATGATTTGTATGAGGGGACATGCTTCAGTATCCTGGGGGGTATGTTAGCAAGTGGGCTTAGAGTTAGAAAGACGTGATGAGTGCAGTAATAGGAGGAGGGGAGAAGTGAGGGTGATATGTACAGATTGTGGGGTGGAGCAGAGGGATGTAGAAAAGAGAGTTTGAGGAGAGAGGCAGCAATTGTGAAAAGGAGGAGAGGTAAAGAGTGCATGTTTCAGAGAGGAAGACGATAAAATTAGGAGATGGGGTCACCTGCAGTCTTTTATAGTTAGCTTTGTGCAAATCGCTGAAGTGCAAGAGCAGAAGTGCCACTTATTTAAAGAACCCCACTTCTTTGGAAGAACCCCCTGTATGTGCAGACATACATTTCAAACATTGAAATAATGTGAGCATGGCTACAGATGGATTTGAAACAGTGGTGACAAACAGATTTACCAAATAAGCTTTTTTGCAGTCATGCAATATTCAGTTTTGAGGTATGTGGAGGTATAAACGCAGGTTTACCAAATAAGCTTTTTTGCAGTCATGCAATATTCAGTTTTGAGTTATGTGGAGGTATAAACGCAGGTTTACCAAATAAGCTTAATTACAGTCATGCACTATTCAGTTTTGAGGTATGTGGAGGTATAAAAGCAGGTTTACCAAATAAGCTTTTTTGCAGTCATGCAATATTCAGTTTTGAGGTATGTGGAGGTATAAATGCAGGTTTACCAAATAAGCTTTTTTGCAGTCATGCAATATTCAGTTTTGAGGTATGTGGAGGTATAAACGTAGGTTTACCTGTGAAGAGAGAAGAAGATGTTCAAATGGATGGTGCAAGAGCAGAAGTGCCACTTATTTAAAGAACCCCACTTCTTTGGAAGAACCCCTGTATGTGCAGCCCCCTGTATGCCTTCTGTTTATTCCATTCCTTCTTGTTCATGCTAAACCATGCAAACTTATTTATGTCATTCTAAGAATCTCAAAACATGCTGGCCAGAGGGCAATCCTGGCTTGGTTCTTGTCATATAGAAGCAATTTATAAATATATTCTTTGTCTGGAAAGGTATAATGGAGGATTTAAATAGGTCTTTGCCAGTGATCAATACCATTGACTATAACTTAAAGTTCATTTTGAATGTAATTGCAGAAAAAGTTATTTTTTGGATGGATTGATACCTTTTGAATTATACAGAGAGACATAAATTGAGTTATTTTATCTAATAAAAGGGTGGCTACTGAAAGTACCAAAATGACAATGAGCTCCATTCACAAAGTGGTATCTACTGCTTTTAAAAATGTGGTAAAATACCACATAGTGTTTTTCAAATAGTTTTTTGGCATTCACAAAACAAAGCTTCTAAAATGCTGCATGTGGTATTTTTCTGAAATTATCTCATGAAACCATGCAGTATTTTATGTCATGTGATATTTAGTGGCATGGATACAGTGCAAGGAATTAGAACCCCTGTCAGTTTGTATTGCTAATAAAGAGGTAAAATGGTTTAAACTGTAAAAAAATGCCAACTCACCAAGTCAGTGTGGTCTCTGCAGCATATGTATTAATACATAAGAAAAAAGGTGACTAGAATACCAGTCAAAGGGAAACTGCTTTCACAGGACACACATGGTGTAACAACTATGTTACTAACAAACTAACCACTAAAAACTAACCAAAAACAACTAAATTAAATTAAGTAAATACAAAATATCTTTATAAATGTCAAATACTAAACGAGAATAGTATCAAAAATCACACATCTATAAATATCCTTCTTCCACCAATAAAAACACAACGTTGCCCTTTTTATTGGTGGAAGAAGGGTATTTATATACACTATAATGTCAAAAGTATTGGGACACCTGTCTTTACACGCACATGAACTTTAATGGCAGTCTTAGTCCGTAAGGTTCAATATTAAGTTGAAAACATTCTAATAAATAAAAACTAATGTGAAGTACCGTTTCTGGAACTGTTTTTAAATTCCAGTATATGGGTGGGTAAGAAATGATATATAAGGTGTCATTAATAAGTGCTAAAAAATTGAAAAAAAAACCACTCAAAACAAAATATGTAATAAAGCATCAGCAAAAAGCGTACATGTAAAATTACCATGTAAAAAGGACATTGGGTGATAAGTAATCTCGACCATATGTGAAAGCAAACCAGATATAAATAACTCTAAATAAATCTCAAAATCATATGTGAAAACAGTGTAAATAGGGAAACTAAGGCAAAGTCCAATGTGAACACTGATTGAGTCCCAATAGTCTTGAAAAGAAATTAGCCAGTGAATAATACAACAGAGCAAGTGGTGACATAAGGATCAATCATCCAGAGAAGTGGAGCACCCGAAGTGAGTATATATTCTCCTTACCGACTCCCTTGGGAGGAGTCTGCATTTCTGACGTCATCACGCTTTTCCTCTTCGGAGGTGATGATTATAGCTGACAGCGAGCGAAGGAAGCCTCGGGAGACGCCGAAGTTCGGATCTACTCTGTTGTTCTGTGATTAATCGCGTTCATACTGCTGCTTCTTGTAAGTGCAATCCTTTTAAGCTCAATACATTTTGTACATCAAAGCTACACTATGGAGCCCCTTTTGCTTTTATGTCTTTGAGTGACACCAAGTGATAGGGATCCAGCATCCAGCATTTTCAGATGACCTATAGGGATAAGCTGAACACCCCCTGGTTCGGTTTGCACCAGAACCTGCGAAATCAAAAGTGCTAATTTTAAAGGCTAATTTGCATGGTTTTGTCCTAACAAGGGTTTAGGGACCCGGGTCCTGCCCCAGGGACATGTATCAATGCAAAAAAAGTTTTAAAAACGCCATTTTTTCAGGAGCAGTGATTTTAATGATGCTTAAAGTGAAAAAAAGTGAAATATTCCTTTAAATATGGTACCTGGGGGGTGTCTATAGTATGCCTGTAAAGTGGCGCGTGTTTCCCGTGCTTAGAAGAGTCCCTGCACAAAATGACATTTTTAAAGTAATAAAAGTAATTTAAAACTGCTTATGGCTTTAATGTAATGTCCGGTCCCGGTAATATGGATGAAAATCAGTGAAACAAACAACATGGGTGCCCCCTCTAATCCATTACCAGACCCTTTGGGTCTTGTATGGATATTAAGGGAAACCCCGCACGCAAATTAAAAAAAGGAAAGGCGTGGGGCCCCGGGCCCTCTGAACAGCAGTATACAGGCGGTGTAAACAAGACAGGGACTGTAGGCTTGTTGTTAAGTAGAATCTGTTTGTAATTTTGAACTGGTACATTTTTAAAGTGTAGCTCCAGCCAAAAAATCTATTTTTAAGCATTTTGGAAAACATGGGGAAGGGTTATCACCCATGTGACATTTGTTTTGCTGTCTGTGCACCTCTTCAGAAGATTTTACCTCACTTTCTGTCCCAATGACAAATGTTTTTTGACAATTTGGGGTTTTTGATGAAACAAGGATTGGTGATAAAGCATCAGTGGAGAGGAGACACATTTTTCCCATATTAACTCTTACGGGAGAGAATTTCCCTTCCTAGGGGTAGATTTCATCTCACTTCCTGTTGTCTCCTTCCGTTTGCAAGTAAGAGTCATTTGTAAGTTGGATGTTTGAAAGTAGGGGCCTGCCCTATATACTCTGCAGAAATTTGGGCCTTAGGTGTTGGTGTTGCCACAACACTGTAAGCCCTCACAGTTACTCTTGGTGGGCACAGGAATGGGCTCTGCTGTGAAATATTAGATGAAGAATTGTAATTTCATGCCTGTCAGATAAGGGTACTCACCGAGATGCTGAGAGAGGTAACCTCTTGCAACTAAGCGCACGCCACTCCTGGAGATGGTACAGGGGGTGAAGGGCACAAAGAGACACGAGTCACCAGCAGGCTGGGCAGGTCTTGTATGAAGGTCACCGGCAGGGAGACAGCTGTGCAGATCTGGAAGATGCTGAAGCTCCAGAAGGAGGATGAACAGCTGATCCAACAACAGGCCGCGGGTCGAACACCGTTGACTAGTAAGAGTCTCTAGATAGGCAAAAACAGTCTAGTGCAAAGGACTGTTAGCAGGTCTGTCAGCAGGCTGATGACTTAGTACTGAAGATTGATAGCAAAGTCCGTAGACAGGCCGGGGGTCAGACACAGGTGACTGGAAGCAAAGTCTGTGAGCAAGCCAGGGGTCGAGCACTGAAGACAATAGCAAAGTCCAGGAGCAGGCTGAGGGTCAATCACTGGAGACAGGAAGCAATATCCGTAGAAAGGCCGAGGGTCAAACACAGTAAGCAAGTGGAGAAGTCCAAGAGGCAAGCCGAGGGTCAGATGCAGGTAGAGATCAGAGCAGGTCAAGGTCAATCCGGATCACAACAGGTAATAAAGAATCAGGATACAAAGCAGGAAACACACGGGGAGCTGAAAGACAAACCAGCAATCTGGTCATGGCACAGAGTGGCCTTTATAGGCCAGTGGGAGGCTCATGTTGTGTGCGCTATTGTGTAAGCGCGTTACGCTGAATCGTGTACGCGCATTAGCCGTTTTGCTGAATTGCACACAAACATTAACTGTTTAGCCGAACTGCGCACGCGCATTAGCCATTTCGCT
This sequence comes from Lithobates clamitans, assembly GCA_037952925.1. Taxonomy (NCBI): domain Eukaryota; kingdom Metazoa; phylum Chordata; class Amphibia; order Anura; family Ranidae; genus Lithobates; species Lithobates clamitans. Next base: position 1,272,125 of record JBBGZY010001379.1, read on the forward strand.
GTTTTGTGCCCAGGGATGCACCGGAGTGCCGCTCTACTTCGCATGTGCGAAGGAAGGCAGCGATATTGGCGAGACTGGTACTTGCCTCTTTCCTAACAATGCCCCTGTTGAACAGGGTCAGAAAAATTGCACCTTTGGTGGTGGTGGTGGTGCTGCTGGTGCCACAACACTGTAAGTCCTCACAGTTACTCTTGGTGGGAGCTGGGAACAGGCCCTGCTGTGAAATATTAGATCAAGAATTGTAATTACATGCACCTGTTGAACAGGGGCAGAAAAATTGGGCCTTTGGTGGTGGTGGTGCTGGTGCCACAACACTGTAAGTCCTCACAGTTACTCTTGGTGGGCGCAGAAACGGGCCCTGCTGTGAAATATTAGATCAAGAATTGTATATAACATGTCCCTGTTGAACAGGGGCAGAAAAATTGGGCCTTAGGCACTGGTGCCACAACACTGCAACCCCTCACAAATACTCTAGTTGGAGCGCAGGAATGAGCCCTCCTGTAAAATATTGCATCAAAAATTGTAATTACACGCCCCTGTTAAACAGGGGCTGAAAAATTGGGCCTTAGGCAATGGTGCTGGTGCCACAACACTGCAACCCCTCACAGATACTCTAGTTGGAGCGCAGGAACTAGCCCTGCTGCAAAGTATTGCATCAAAAATTGTAATTACACGCCCCTGTTAAACAGGGGCTAAAAAATTGGGCCTTAGGCACTGGTGCCACAACACTGCAACCCCTCACAGATACTCTAGTTGGAGCACAGGAACAAGCCCTGCTGCAAAGCATTGCATCAAAAATTGTAATTACACGCCCCTGTTAAACAGGGGCTGAAAAATTGGGCCTTAGGCACTGGTGCCACAACTCTGCAACCCCTCACAAATACTCTAGTTGAGTGCAGCAACGAACCCTCCTTGCAAAATATTGCATCAAAAACTCTAATTACATGCCCCTGTTGAACAGGGGCTGAAAAATTGGGCCTTAGCCACTGGTGGGGGCGCCCAGAACCAAAAATATTCTTACAAGCTATCGGCATGATCATTGAGGAGAAAGAGGATAGTCACTCAGCATAACAGGATAGTCACTCAGCATCAGCATAGGCAGTCTTGAAGGGATCTGACATTTAAAAAAAAAAATGATTTGGTTACATCAGCATCAGGTGCTTGGAAGCTGGTGGTGATCCAAGACTGATTCATTTTTATGAAGGTCAGTCGATCGACCGACAGGCGCACCTTGTGATCGGTTACAAAACCTCCAGCAGCACTGAATGTGCGTTCCGAAAGAACGCTGGATGCAGGACAGGCCAGTAGCTCAATTGCATTCTGTGCAAGCTCTGGCCAATGATCCATCCTCAAGACCCAGTAACCCAGAGGATTTTCGGTGGGAATGGTGTCCAAGTCAGATCTTGCCCCTAGGTATTCCTGCACCATGTAAAACAGACGCTGGCGATGGTTGCTGGAACCGATCATACCTTGGTGCTGTGGACTAAAAAAATGTCTGAACGATCGGTCAGATGGCCACCTTCTCCACCGCTCCTTCTTTGACTGACCGAAGCCTCAGAAACACGTTGTCCAGGAACAGGAGTTTGTAACCTCCCAGTCTCTGGGAACGCGTTGCACAGACATTTCTGCAAGGCCTCCCGAAGATGTTTCATTCTCTGCTTTCTCTGCGACGGCAAGATAAGGTCTGCAACCTTACACTTGTAACGTGTATCAAGGAGGGTTGCCAGCCAGTATTGATCCCTCTCCTTGATACCACGAATACGAGGATCCTTCCGCAGGTTTTGCAGGATCAGGGAGGCCATGCAGCGAGGGTTTGCTGAGGCATTCGGTCCGGAGTCCTCTGGGTCACTAAGGACGATATGATCCGCAGCCACCTCCTCCCAAGCACGTACAAGTCCATGGGTTTCTTGGGACTGTAAATGATCCCTTAAAGACTGCTGCTGATGCTGAGTGCCAGGCTCCACCTTCAAACTGACACAATCCTCCTCCTCCCCCTCCTCCTCCTTGTCCTCTTCCTGTGTGATTGGCGGGCATGCAGGAGCACTGTCTGGATAAAGGGGGCCTTGAGAGCTAAGGAAGTCCTCCTCTTCCTGCCTCTGTTCTGCCTCAAGTGCCCTGTCCATTATTCCATGCAGCGTGTGTTCCAACAGGTGGACAAGGGGGGCAGTGTCACTGATGCATGCACTGTCACTGCTCACCATCCTTGTGGCCTCCTCAAATGGTGACAGGACAGTGCATGCATCCCTGATCATGGCCCACTGGCGTGGGGAAAAAAAACAAGCTCCCCTGACCCTGTCCTGGTGCCATAGTCGTACAGGTACTCATTGATGGCCCTCTGCTGCGTGTGCAGCTGCTGTAGCATGGCCAACGTTGAGTTCCACCTGGTGGGCATGTCACAGATTAGGCGGTTCTTGGGCAGGTTAAACTCCTTTTGGAGGTCAGCCAGCCGAGCACTGGCATTATATGACCTGCGGAAATACACACAGACTTTCCTGGCCTGCCTCAGGACATCCTGTAAGCCTGGGTACCTGCCCAAGAACTGCTGCACCACCAAGTTAAGGATGTGAGCCAAACAGGGCACATGGGTCAATTGTCCTGGTCGGAGGGCGGAGAGGAGGCTGGTGCTATTGTCACAAACCACCATACCTGCCTTAAGCTGGCGTGGCGTCAACCACCTCTGAACCTGCCCCTGCAGAGCTGACAGCCCCCACCGCGTGGCATCTTTTGGACTGCGTGCTTGCGTAGCCCCTTAAATGCTTATGGAGCACCGCTGGTTCCAAAGTTAAATCAGCACAGGAAGAGGCCATGGAGGAAGAAGAGAAGGGGGTGGAGGAGAGAGGTGTGACATAATCACCACTAGTAGAATTTTGGAGGCGTGGTGGCGGAACAACCTCCAACACTACTGCACTCTGTCCTTCATCCTTCCCAGCTGCCAGAAGAGTCACCCAGTGCGCGGTGAAAGATAGGTAACATCCCTGTCCATGCCTGCTGGACCATGAGTCAGCGGTAATATGCACCTTACCGCGGACCACCCTGTCCAGCGAGGCCAAGACATTGCCTTCCACATGCTGGTAGAGAGCCAGAATCGCCTTCCGTGAGAAAAAGTGACGTTTAGGAAGGAACCGCACATTCCACAAACTCACGGAAGGGGGCAGAGTCTACCAACTGAAAAGGCAGCAGTTGAAGTGCTAGCAATTTAGCCAAGCTAGCATTCAACCGCTGGGCATGTGGATGGCTGGGAGCGAACTTCTTTCAGCGGTGCAGCAGCTGGGGCAGGGAAATTTGCTTGGTACAATCTGAAGTCGGTGTACCGATAGCAGATTGCCCCCAAGTACTTGGCTGTGACACACCTAATTCTACACCTTCATTCCTCTCGGTGCAGGTCTCAGAGAGGACTGAAGGTATAGTGGGGTTAGAGATCCCAGCTGATGAGGAGCAAGGAGAGGTCTGCTTTGTTCTTTGGTGTGGGTCTGTTAGCTATGCTTGCCAACGAACTGCATGGCAGGTCAACATATGTCTGGTCAAGTATGTGGTGCCCAAGCGGGAGATGTTTTGTCCAGATACACTTGAGACATATGTTGCAAATAGCAGCGGTGGGATCTGATGCACTCATCTCAAAAAAGGCCCACACCAAAGAACTTTTGGAATTACACGCAGAGACAGCAGTGCTCTGCACATGCGGAGCTCTGGGGTGTGATGCAGTCGGTGTGCTGCCCTTAAGCTGGTCCCTGGAGGGCATCCTGCCTCGTGGTGATGTGCCTCCTCCTCCTCCTCCTCTCTCCTATCAGGCACCCACGTGGAATCAGTGACCTCATCATCCCCTCCCTCCTCATCACCGGAGCAAAGCTGGCAGTATCCTGCAGCAGGGGGAACATGACTGCCAGATTGCTGTCCTTCTTGGGCACCCCCTCTCTCTGGGCTCACGTTACTGCCTTGCTCTAGCAGGGTACCATCATCGGAGCCTTCAAAATGCTGGGCATCCTCGTGGAGCATGTACCCAACACTGTGGTCAAACAGTTCGGGGGACTCCTCAGGAGGACATGGTGGGGCTAGGGAAGGAGTGACTGATGCCATTGAGCCAAGGGAAGAGGCCGCATTGGCAGCTGCTTTGCCAGACAAAGTACCCTGAGCCTGGGTGAGAGAGGATGAGGAGGATGAGGACGGCTTGGTCATCCACTCTACCAAGTCTTCCGCATGTCAACACAGCCAGCTGCCGAAAAAAGGACAAGCATGCCCCACGCCCACGTGCTGATGAGGATGCACCGTCTCCACGACCAGCACTGTTGCCTCTAGACACAGAGCCTGCTTGCCCTCTTTTATTGGCTTGTGACTGTCTGCCTTTCCTTGTTGGCCTTCCAGACATACTAATGGCCTGCAGTGAGATGTACAGTAGCTGCACAAAGTTGGGATGTATATATATATATATACTAATACTGCAGCTAGCAGAATCAACTGCCTGCCTGTAGTATTATTAGTATGAAAACACCAACAATTGTCTTCAGCTAGCTTTAGGAGCACACTGTGCAGAGGACGCAATACACTAACTGCAAATACTGTAACTGCCTGCCTGTGGTATTAATAGGATCAGAAGAACACCACTAAATTTCTTCAGGTAGCTTTAGGTGCACACTTTGCAGAGGACGCACTACACTAACTTGTTAATACTGCAGCTGCCTGCGATACTGTACTAATAGGATCAGAAGAAAACCATAAATTTTCTTCAGGTAGCTTTAGGTGCACACTGTGCAGAGGAAGCACTAAACTAGCTTGTAAATACTGCAGCTGCCTGCTGTAATATACTAATAGGATCAGAAGAACACCACTAATTTTCTTCAGGTAGCTTTAGGTGCACACTGTGTAGAGGACGCACTACAGGTAGCTTTAGGTGCAGGGACACAGTACACTTAGAGGACACAGTGCAGAGGACACAGTGCACTAACTGTAAATACTGTAGCTGCCTGCCTGTGGTATTAATAGGAGCAGAACAACAGCAATTGTCTCCAGGTAGCTTTAGGTGCAAACTGTGTAGAGGACGCACTACACTAACTGTAAATACTGTAGCTGCCTGCCTGTGGTATTAATAGGATCAGAAGAACACCACTAATTTTCTTCAGGTAGCTTTAGGTGCAAACTGTGCAAAGGACACAGTGCACTAACTGTAAATACTGTAGCTGCCTGCCTGTGGTATTAATAGGAGCAGAACAACAGCAATTGTATCCAGGTAGCTTTAGGTGCACACTGTGCAGAGGACGCACTACACTAACTGTAAATACTGTAGCTGCTTGCCTCTGGTATTAATAGGATCAGAAGAACATCACTAATTTTCTTCAGGTAGCTTTAGGTGCACACTGTGCAGAGGACACAGTGCACTAACTGTAAATACTGTAGCTGCCTGCCTGTGGTATTAATAGGAGCAGAACAACAGCAATTGTCTCCAGGTAGCTTTAGGTGTACACTGTGTAGAGGACGCACTACACTAACTGTAAATGCTGTAGCTGCCTGCCTGTGGTTTTAATAGGATCAGAAGAACACCACTAATTTTCTTCAGGTAGCTTTAGGTGCGCACTGTGCAGAGGACACAGTACACTAACTCTAAATACTGTAGCTGCCTGCCTGTGGTATTAATAGGAGCAGAACAACAGCAATTGTCTCCAGGTAGCTTTAGGTGCACACTGTGCAGAGGATGCACTACACTAACTGTAAATACTGTAGATGCCTGCCTGTGGTATTAATAGGATCAGAATAACACCACTAATTTTCTTCAGGTAGCTTTAGGTGCATACTGTGCAGAGGACACACTACACTAACTTGTAAATACTGCAGCTGCCTGCGATACTGTACTAATAGGATCAGAAGAACACCACTAATTTTCTTCAGGTAGCTTTAGGTGCACACTGTGCAGAGGACGCACTACACTATTTTGTAAATACTACAGCTGCCTGCGGTACTGTACTAATAGGATCAGAAGAACACTAATTTTCTTCAGGTAGCCTTAGGTGCACACTGTGCAGGGGACGCACTACACTAACTGTAAATACTGTAGCTAATAGGACTAATAGGATCAGAAGAACACCAGCAATTTTCTTCAGGTAGCTGTAAATACTGTAAAAACACCTGCCTGCCTGTCAGTAGTAGGAAGAGAATAACAGGAACGGATCTAGCTAAACTGAATACAGTGTATATATATATATATATATATATATATATATATATATATATATATATATATATATATACATACATACACACACACAACACCTAGGATGTATATATATACACAATACACTGTAAGTGCAGCTAACTGACTCGCCTGCCTACTCTAACTTAAATCAAATGACGCTGTCTCTCTGTCTATCTATCTCTCTCTCAACGCCGGAACACACTACACAGGGCCGCAATGCAGGCGGCCTTATATAGTGTGGGGCGTGTACTAAACCCCCTGAGCCATAATTGGCCAAAGCCACCTAGGCTTTGGCCAATTACGGCTCTCTGTACAGACGGAGCTGTGATTGGCCAAGCATTCGGGTCATAGTGCATGCTTGGCCAATCATCAGCCAGCAATGCACTGCGATGCCAAAGTGAATTATGGGCCGTGACGCGCCACTCGCATTTGGCGCGAATGGCCCATATCGTTCGGAATTCGGCGAATGACCGAACAGGCAATGTTCGAGTCGAACATGCGTTCGATTCGAACATGAAGCTCATCCCTAATGACCTATAGGTTTTTGAGAGACCGAATTCCCTGTGCTTGGTGAGAACAACATATTGGTCTGTTCAGTCGGTAAGGAGAATATATATATTCACTTCGGGTGCTCCACTTCTCTGGATGAGGGATCCTTATGTCACCACTTGCTCTGTTGTATTATTCACTGGCTAATTTCTTTTCAGGACTATTGGGAATCAATCAGTGTTCACATTGGACTTTGCCTTAGTTTTCCTATTAACACTGTTTTCACATATGATTTTGAGATTTATTTAGAGTTATTTATATCTGGTTTGTTTTCACATATGGTCAAGATTACTTATCACCCAATGTCCATTTTACATGGTAATTTTACATGTACGCTTTTTACTTATGCTTTATTACATATGTTGTTTTGAGTGGGTTTTTTTTCAATTTTTTAGCACTTATTAATGACACCTTATATATCATTTCTTACCCATCCATATACTGTAATTTAAAAACAGTTCCAGAATCGGTACTTCACATTAGTTTTTATTTATTAGAATGTTTTCATCTTTTCAGGTTATCAATATTCCTGTTTGGTTTTTTCTCTTTGGGAATAATTATTTATTTCATGATATTAGCGTTGCATCTCCTCTTTTTGTTTTATGGTTTTGGGTTTTGTATTGTAGACTCTTGGTGCTGGCAGCTCTCCTTAATTGATTTATTTTAAGTTGAATATACTTTTTTCTAGCGCAGCGTTTAGCCTTGTGGCCTTCTTCCTCTCAATATTGAGTTGGCTTACCCTTTACTGCTATAACAGCTTCAACTCTTCTGGGAAGGCTGTATGCAAGGTTTAGGAGTGTGTCTATGGATATGTTGACCATTCTTCCAGAAGCGCATTTGTGAGGTCAGGCACTGATGTTGGATGCATGGCTCGCAGTCTCCACTCTAATTCATCCCAAAGGTGTTTTTGCGGGTTGAGGTCAGGACTCTGTGTAGGCCAGTCAAGTACCTCCACCCTAAACTCGCTCATCAATGTCTTGACAGACTAAGACTGGAATGGCAATAAAGTTCATGTGCGTGTAAAGGCAGGTGTCCCAATACTTTTGACAATATAGTGCATGTGTGTGATTTTTTTTATACTATTTTCTTTCAATATTTGAACTTCATAAAGATATTTTTGATTTACTTAAAGTATATCTAAAAGAAAAGCTTTTGTTTAGTTTTGGATAGGGTAGAGAGGTATTACGACACCCATTAGGCCATTACTACTGTCTGTGCCCTCATTAGGGAAATTCACCCTCCCTATTTTTCCTGTTTACCATTATCATTGAAAGTGAAATGAAAGAAAATCCCACATTTAGGTTATCCCCAGAAAAGTAATAGAGGGGGAGTTTTCAAATAGTTCTGGTGACCTGCGGGACCCCAACATATTCACTTAATTTTCAGGGATTCACGCTCACTTTTTGTTTTGGCAATGGGACAGGAAGTAAAGCTAAATCTCCCAAATGGGATCCCGATGGCAGGAAAAAAAACTGACAGGGGTTCTAACCCCCTCCGGTACTCTATCCAAAATTAGAAAGAAAGTTTTGCCTTTAGTTACACTTTCAACCAGCCTTTCTCAACCTCAAAACAAAGGAACCCTTAAAATATTTTACCAGTCTCAGGAAACCCCTGCTAAAAATTACTATATCTACAAGTCATGATACATTTGTGTAATGGTCAGTGGGAAGAATGCTCCTTACACTTGTGGTCTCTGGGAAGAATTACCCCATATAGATAGCTAAAAATATCAAAGGTGTTAGTGGGAACTTGTCAGTGGGAAGATATCTCTAAAAATAATTGTATATTCACATAATAAAGTCTCTAAAAATCTAGCGAACTGATAGGAGAAAATAAATTTTACTACATGTAATGGGTTGGATTTACTAAAAGTAATGGGGTGTTTTTTTTTACTAAAAGGCACAGAGAGTGAGCACTTTGCAAGTGAAGTTGCTTCAGAGCTTAGTAGATGAGGGAGAGCTCTGCTGACTTCCATCATCCAATCTTGTGTAAGCAAAAAAAAAAGAAAAAATAAAAAGCTGTTATTTTTCCTTGCATGAAAATGGGTATTCCTTATAAAGATGTACCTATGTACTAAGCTCTGGAGCAACTTGCAAAGTGCACAGTCATTTTGCTTCAAAAAAAAACTATAGGCAAAACTTTTTTTTTTTTAGGGGAGGGTTTTTTTTACATTTTTTGCCATCTGTGTCCCCTATTACTTTTCTGGACAAAAAAAATGTTTTCTTTAATTATACTAAGTAAATCAATCCCAATGGTTTCCATATTTCCATATTTAGGTTTCTATACATTACTGTTGAGAGAACTGATCCAAAAATGCAGAGACTACTCAAAATTGGCTATTATATTTTTACATGCTTTAAATACCGTATGTATTTAACTATTTATTTCCTTCTGTGAATTGACTTTAATGCCTTTTCATGCGGTATTTACTGAGCATTTTTAACATTTTGAGATAAATACCACAAACCGGTACAGTGAATTGACAGTTTCAGGATTGCATGCAATATTTAGGGAAAATGGGTTCAGACACCTAAATATCGCATGCGAGATGCATTTGTGAATTATACCAGTATACACAGAAATTGCGGCAAGGTACTCAACTACAATTTATAGGTAGATTAGTTTACAAAACAGTTTATAGAGAAAGGGTACTATGAGAGCCTACTAATACAAAGTAGGGAACAAATACAAAATCCCATCTTCCTAGAATTCAAATCATAGTCATATCAAGTTTAAAGGATAGTTATAAAAAAGGAATGGCCCTTCCTTAAAGGTGATAATATTTTTGGACCTAATAGATCTAAAAAAGTTTGGTATGAGCATGTAGGCCCTTTACAGGTCTGAGCACGTAGGCCCTTTATAAAATAATCTAGAGTGAGTGACTGGGGACAAAGAGAAGGTAAATTTATTAAATACCTTCTTCAGCTCTGTATATACAAAGGAGCATGGGGAAGCTCATCCTTCTCCACTATGAATAGTCTAAGGTTATCAGTGGTGTACCCCAAGGTTCAGTGTTAGCCGTGTGTGGGGAACCGTGTGAAACGCTTTTGCAAAATCCAAGTATACCACGTCCACAGGTTCAGGTTCAGTGTTGGGACCCTTACTTTTTAGTACATTTATGCATGATATAGGGTCTGGGATTAAAAATACCATTTCAGTCTTTGCAGATGACACCAAGTGGAATAATGTCCTTACAGGATGCTTCCAACTTACAAGCCGATCTCAACGGACTGTTTAATTGGGCAACTATGTGGCAGATGAGGTTTAATGTTGAAAATTTTTAAGTTATGCACTTGGGGGCTAAGAATATGCCCGGTGCCCCGAGACAACATCCTGTTGTATGACGAAATGCGTAGGGAGGAGGAGCGATGCACTGATGTCACGGCAATACGCTTAGTCCCAGAAGCTACGGGCTTTATTCGAGGCCGGCCGGCTTGACTTTAACGTTTTATCTTATCTGATTAACTGTAAGTGTTCATTTGTCTTATGTTATTTGATTAAATGTGAAGGTTTTGTTGTTTTATGGGGACTCTATTACAGGGCCTGATCTGACCTAGATGTGGACCATCGCTTCTGAGGTCAAGGAGTTCAGTGTACACCACAGAGATCCCGGGCTGGGGTAATAGCCATCTGCTCAATGTGGTCCCTTGTAATAAGGGACCACCGTGTTCCGGTAAGCAGCAGTGTTTGCTGTGATGGAGGCATTTCCTATCTGTAACATTTCTTGGGATGTCCTGGTTTATGTCACTGTAGAAGAGTCACCAGTCACTTTGCACGGGCTTTGTTTATTATATTTTTTATTTTATTATATTTTTTGGATCCAATTTTGTGATTTATGATTGATTTTTTATGATCACTATTAGGGATAAGCCGAACACCCCTCGGTTCGGTTCGCACCAGAACCTGCGAACGGACCGAAAATTCGCACGAACGTTAGAATCCCATTGACGTCTATAGGACTCGAACGTTCAAAATCAAAAGTGCTCATTTTAAAGGCTAATTTTCATGGTATTGTCCTAAAAAGGGTTTGGGGACCCCAGGGGACATGTTTCAATGCAAAAAAAAACTTTTAAAAACGGCCGTTTTTTCGGGAGCAGTGTTTTTAATTATGATTAAAGTTAAAAAAAAGTGAAATGTTCCTTTAAATATCGTACCTGGGGGGTGTCTATAGTATGCCTGTAAAGTGGCGCGTGTTTCCCGTGCTTAGAACAGTCCCTGCACAAAATGTAATTTTTAAAGGAAAAAAAGTCATTTAAAACTGCTTGCGGCTTTAATGTAATGTCAGGTCCTGGCAATATGGATGAAAATCAGTGAGACAAACAGCATGGGTACCCCCCAGTCCATTACCAGGCCCTTTGGGTCTTGTATGGATATTAAGGGGAGCCCTGCACCTAAAATAAAAAAAGGAAAGGCGTGGGGCCACCAGGCCCTATATACTCTGAACAGCAGTACACAGGCGGTGCAAAAAAGACAGGGACTGTAGGTTTGTTGTTAAGTAGAATCTGTTTGTAATTTTGAACTGGTACATTTTTAACCACTTCAGCCCCGGAAGGTTTTACCCCCTTCCTGACCAGAGCACTTTTTACAATTCGGCACTGCGTCGCTTTAACTGCTAATTGCGCGGTCATGCAATGCTGTACCCAAACGAAATTTGCGTCCTTTTCTTCCCACAAATAGAGCTTTCTTTTGATGGTATTTGATCACCTCTGCCGTTACTTTTTGCGCTATACACGGAAAAAGACCGAAAATTTTGAAAAAAAATGATATTTTCTACTTTTCGTTCTAAAAAAAATCCAATAAACTCAATTTTAGTCATACATTTAGGCCAAAATGTATTCGGCCACATGTCTTTGGTAACAAAAATGTCAATAAGTGTATATTTATTGGTTTGCGCAAAAGTTATAGCGCCTACAAACTAGGGTACATTTTCTGGAATTTACACAGCCTTTAATTTATGACTGCCTATGTCGTTTCTTGAGGTGCTAAAATGGCAGGGCAGTACAAAACCCCCACAAATGACCCCATTTTGGAAAGTAGACACCCCAAGGAATTTGCTGAGAGGCATGTTGAGCCCATTGAATATTCATTTTTTTTGTCCCAAGTGATTGAATAATGACAAAAAAAAAAAAAAAAAAAATTACAAAAAGTTGTCACTAAATGATATATTGCTCACACAGGCCATGGGCCTATGTGGAATTGCACCCCAAAATACATTCAGCTGCTTCTCCTGAGTATGGGGATACCACATGTGTGGGACTTTTTGGGAGCCTATCCGCGTATGGGGCCCCAAAAACCAATCACTGCCTTCAGGATTTCTAAGGGCGTACATTTTTGATTTTACTCCTCACTACCTATCACAGTTTTGAAGGCCATAAAATGCCCAGATGGCATAAACCCCCCCCCAAATGACCCCATTTTGGAAAGTAGACACCCCAAGCTATTTGCTTTGAGGCATGTTGAGTCCATGGAATGTTTTATATTTTGACACAAGTTGTGGGAAAGTGACAAATTTTTTTTTTTTTTTGCACAAAGTTGTCACTAAATGATATATTGCTCACACAGGCCATGGGCATATGTGGAATTGCACCCCAAAATACATTTAGCTGCTTCTCCTGAGTATGGGGATACCACATGTGTGGGACTTTTTGGGAGCCTAGCCGCGTACGGGGCCCCGAAAACCAATCACTGCCTTCAGGATTTCTAAGGGCGTACATTTTTGATTTTACTCCTCACTGCCTATCACAGTTTCGGAGGCCATGGAATGCCCAGGTGGCACAAACCCCCTCCAAATGACCCCATTTTGGAAAGTGGACACCCCAAGCTATTTGCTGAGAGGCATGGTGAGTATTTTGCAGCTCTCATTTGTTTTTGAAAATAAAGAAAGACGAGAAAAAACATTTTTTTTTTCTTTTTTCAATTTTCAAAACTTTGTGACAAAAAGTGAGGTCTGCAAAATACTCACTATACCTCTCATCAAATAGCTTGGGGTGTCTACTTTCCAAAATGGGGTCATTTGGGGGGGTTTTTTGCCACCTGGGCATTCCATGGCCTCCGAAACTGTGATAGGCAGTGAAGAGTGAAATCAAAAATTTACACCCTTAGAAAGCCTGAAGGCGGTGCTTGGTTTTCGGGGTCCCGTACGCGGCTAGGCTCCCAAAAAGTCTCACACATGTGGTATCCCCGTACTCAGGAGAAGCAGCAGAATGTATTTTGGGGTGTAATTTCACATATTCCCATGGCATGTTTGAGCAATATATCATTTAGTGACAACTTTGCGCAAAAAAAAATAAAAAAAATAAAAAATTGTCTCTTTCCCGCAACTTGTGTCACAATATAAAATATTCCATGGACTCAACATGACTCTCAGCAAATAGCTTGGGGTGTCTACTTTCCAAAATGGGGTCATTTGGGGGGGTTTTGAACTGTCCTGGCATTTTATGCACAATATCTAGAAGCTTATGTCACACATCACCCACTCTTCTAACCACTTGAAGACAAAGCCCTTTCTGACACTTCTTGTTTACATAAAAAAATAATTTTTTTTTGCAAGAAAATTACTTTGAACCCCCAAACATTATATATTTTTTTAAAGCAAATGCCCTACAGATTAAAATGGTGGGTGTTTCATTTTTTTTTTTCACACAGTATTTGCGCAGCGATTTTTCAAACGCATTTTTTGGGGAAAAAACACACTTTTTTACATTTTAATGCACTAAAACACACTATATTGCCCAAATGTTTGATGAAATAAAAAAGATGATCTTAGGCCGAGTACATGGATACCAAACATGACATGCTTTAAAATTGCGCACAAACGTGCAGTGGCGACAAACTAAATACATTTTTAAAAGCCTTTAAAAGCCTTTACAGGTTACCACTTTAGATTTACAGAGGAGGTCTACTGCTAAAATTACTGCACTCGATCTGACCTTCGCGGTGATACCTCACATGCATGGTGCAATTGCTGTTTACATTTGACGCCAGACCGACGCTTGCGTTTGCCTTAGCGCGAGAGCAGGGGGGACAGGGGTGCTTTTTTTTTTTTTTTTTTTTTTCTTTATTATTATTATTTTTTTATCTTATTTTTAAACTGTTCCTTTCATTTTTTTTTTTAAATCATTTTTATTGTTATCTCAGGGAATGTAAATATCCCCTATCATAGCAATAGGTAGTGACAGGTACTCTTTTTTGCAAAAATTGGGGTCTATTAGACCCTAGATTTCTCCTCTGCCCTCAAAGCATCTGACCACAACAAGATCGGTGTGATAAAATGCTTTCCCAATTTCCCAATGGCGCTGTTTACATCCGGCGAAATCTAAGTCATAAAATGCTCGTAGCTTCCGGTTTCTTAGGCCATAGAGATGTTTGGAGCCACTCTGGTCTCTGATCAGCTCTATGGTCAGCTGGCCGAATCACTGGCTACATTTTCAGGTTCCCTGTTGAGACAGGAGAGCCAGAGAAAAACACGGAAGACGTTGGGGGGGGGGGGGGCATTCCCTCCCACTGCTTGTAAAAGCAATCTAGAGGCTAATTAGCCACTAGGATTGCTTTTACATGAAAGCCGACAGCTGGCTGAAAAGAATGATACCAAGATGATACCTAAACCTGCAGGCATCATTCTGGTATAACCACTCAAAGTCGTGAATGGCGTACCTGAAGACAAAAAAATGGTTAACAATAAAGCACAGTAAACGGTAAAGTATAAAAAATTGCATTCCTGAAAAGCAAACATGATAAAACATAATAACAATAAAACATTGCAGAATAGAATACAGTAAAAAAGAGCAGAACAATAGAGAGAGAGAACAATAAAACGCCAACTATTTTTTTTTTTTTTATATATTTTTGTATGTGTTTTTTTTTTTTTTTTTTACACTTTTTTTTGTAACTAACTTTTATAACGGTAACCGGTTCCAGGTTCGGGTCTCTCAAAATGCGATGGCATCTTGGGAGACCCTGTGAAAGTGTGCCTAGTCTGTGCAATGCTGTACCCTACGCTAATACTCAACTAGTGAATGGTAGAGTTCAAAACATTCACCAATGCAAAGACCAGGATTGTCAGGACAGGAGGGACAATAATAGCGGGTGTCACGTCTATATACGCGCTTGCTGCAGACACAACATCTTTTTTTGGAAAATGCCTCTCATGCAGCCGACTGCATTTGGTTGGGGATGTGAATGGGGGAAGTACGGGCACTGCAGAAGCGGTGGGTTCCCAATTAGGATTGGCGAATGCAGCAGGAAGGGCATTATGGGCACGACGGGCCTGTGTTTGTCTTCTTGGTGGCAGCGGGACACTACTTGTGCTTGCCACCTCACCAGCTTGAACTGCACTTATGGGACTCGCCACGTCACCAAGTGTTACTGCAGTGCTGGTTTGACTACGACCGGGGTGTACTAGGCCGCTGGCGCTTGCCAGTTCACCAAAACGCTACAAAAAAAACTGTTAGCGATCGCAGGGATCAGGCCTGACTCTGCGAACGCTGCAGTTATGCGTTTAGTGTTTTGTAAGTGACAGTGATCGATCGATACTGCACTTGGGTGGGCTGGGCCGGGCCGGGCGGAGGGGCAAAACGCAGGTGCTAGCAGGTATCTGGGCTGATCCCGCTAACACTGCGTTTTTGGGAACCCTAAACTGCTGGGGACGCTAGTATAGATCTGTTCGGATCAGATATTGATCCGTTCAGATACTATACCACTAAGGGAGGTGTACGGTGCGTGTGTGGGTGTTAGCGGTACTGGCGCTAACCTGACGCTGCCTGGGGCTGGTGCTTGCCAGTTCACCAAAATGCTACCAAAAAAACTGTTAGCGATCGCAGGGATCAGGCCTGACTCTGCGAACGCTGCAGTTATGCGTTTAGTGTTTTGTAAGTGACAGTGATCGATCGATACTGCACTTGGGTGGGCTGTGCCGGGCGGAGGGGCAAAACGCAGGTGCTAGTAGGTATCTGGGCTGATCCTGCTAACACTGCGTTTTTGGGAACCCTAAACTGCTGGGGACGCTAGTATAGATCTGATCGGATCAGATATTGATCCGTTCAGATACTATACCACTAAGGGAGGTGTACGGTGCGTGCGTGGGTGTTAGCGGTACTGGTGCTAACCTGACGCTGCCTGGGGCTGGTGCTTGCCAGTTCACCAAAACGCTACCAAGAAAACTGTTAGCGATCGCAGGGATCAGGCCTGACTCTGCGAACGCTGCAGTTATGCGTTTAGTGTTTTGTAAGTGACAGTGATCGATCGATACTGCACTTGGGTGGGCTGGGCCGGGCCGGGCGGAGGGGCAAAACTCAGGTGCTAGCGGGTATCTGGGCTGATCCCGCTAACACTGCGTTTTTGGGAACCCTAAACTGCTGGAGACGCTAGTATAGATCTGATCGGATCAGATATTGATCCGTTCAGATACTATACCACTAAGGGAGGCGTATGCTGCGTGCGTGGGTGTTAGCGGTACTGGCGCTAATCTGACGCTGCCTGGGGCGACGCATATCACCGCCGGGCGATCAGGGGGCTAAACCTTTATTCGGTAATAAACGGCGGGTGCCCTGACACTATAAAAAATAAACGAACTAACCAGCGTCACCCGTAACGGTTATACGGTGATCAGTGGTGAAAGGGTTAACTAGGGGGCAATCAAGGGGTTAAAACATTTATTAGGTAGTATATGGGGGTCCCTGACGCTATAAAACGCTGACGGCGAACCTAAATATTTACGTCCCTAACTAGCGTCACCAGCGACACTAATACAGCGATCAGAAAAATGATCGCTTAGTGACACTGGTGACAGGGGGTGATCAAGGGGTTAAAACTTTATTAGGGGGGGTTAGGGGGGTACCCTAGACCTAAAGGGGGGTAATACTAACTGTCCTAACAATGTAACTGTCACAAACTGACACTATGCAGTAATCAGAAAAAAAAAAAAAAAAAAAAATACTGCTAATGTCAGTTTGTGACAGGGGGGGGGGTGATTGGGGGGGGATCGGGGGGCGATCGGGGGGGGATCGGGGGTGTAAAGTATGCCTGGCATGTTCTACTGTGTGTGTTTGTGTTGTGCACTTACTTACATGTCTTCTCTCCTCGGCGCTGGAACGGAAACTGACAGCCGAGGAGAGATGACATCACATCCTCTGCCTGTGTGAAACTACACACAGGCAGAGGAGGATTCCTATTGGCTGGGAGCGATCGCGAGGGGGGGGCCACGATCGGATGGTCTCCCCCTCGCCTCCCGACGCTCCCAGTCAGATGCCGACCGCCGCTGGCACCGGGGGGGGTCCGATCGGACCCCCCACCCGCGGGAAGGCAATCACGTACCAGGTACGTGATTTTGCCTGCCCGTGCCATTCTGCCGACGTATATCGGCGTTAGGCGGTCGGCAAGTGGTTAACGTGTTTAGCTCCAGCCAAAAAATCCATTTTAAGCTTTTTGGAAAACATAGGGAAGGGTTATCACCCCTGTGACATTTGTTTTGCCGTCTGTGCTCCTCTTCAGAAGATTTCACCTCATTTTTTGTCCCAATGACAAATGTTTTTTGAAAATTTGGGTTTTTTTGTGAAACAAGGATTGGTGATAAAGCATCAGTGGAAAGGAGAAACGTTTTTCCCATATTAACTCTTACAGGAGAGAATTTCCCTTCCTAGGGGTAAATTTCATCTCACTTCCTGTTGTCTCCTTCCATTTGCAAGTAGGAGTAATTTGTAAGTTGGATGTTTGAAAGTAGGGGCCTGCCCTATATACTAAGCAGAAATTTGGGCCTTAGGTGTTGTTGTGGCCACAACACTGTAAGCCCTCACAGGGCCCTGCTGTGAAATATTAGATCAAGAATTGTAATGACATGCCCTTGTTGAACAGGGGCAGAAAAATGGGGCCTTTGGTGGTGGTAGTGCTAGTGCCACAATACTGTAAGTCCTCACTCGCTCTTGGTGGGCGCAGAAACGGGCCCTGCTGTGAAATATTAGATCAAGAATTGTAATTACATGCCCCTGTTGAACAGGGGCAGAAAAATTGGGCCTTGGGCACTGGTGCTGGTGCCACAATACTGCAACCCCTCACAGATACTCTAGTTGGAATGCAGAAACGAGCCCTGCTGCAAAGTATTGCATCAAAAATTGTAATTACACGCCCCTGTTAAACACTGTGCAGAGGTCACACTACACTAACTTGTAGTTTTAGCTGAACACTGTGAGCAGGACGCACTACACTAACTTGTAGCTTTAGCTGAACACTGTGCTGAGGTCTCACTGCACTAACCTGTAGTTTTAGCTGAACACTCTGCAGAGGTCGCACTACACTAACTTGTAGTTTTAGCTGAACACTGTGAGCAGGACGCACTACACTAACTTATAGCTTTAGCTGAACACTGTGCAGAGGTCTCACTAAACTAACTTGTAGTTTTAGCTGAACACTGTAAGCAGGATGCACTACACTAACTTGTAGCTTTAGCTGAACACTGTGCAGAGGTCTCAATACACTAACTTGTAGTTTTAGCTGAACACTGTGAGCAGGACGCACTACACTAACTTGTAGCTTTAGCTGAACACTGTGCAGAGATCTCACTACACTAACTTGTAGTTTTAGCTGAACACTGTGAGCAGGACGCACTACACTAACTTGTAGCTTTAGCTGAACACTGTGCTGAGGTTTCACTACACTAACTTGTAGTTTTAGCTGAACACTGTGCAGAGGTCTCACTACACTAACTTGTAGTTTTAGCTGAACACTGTGAGGAGGACGCACTACACTAACTTGTAGCTTTAGCTGAACACTGTGCAGAGGTCTCACTACACTAACTTGTAGTTTTAACTGAACACTGTGAGCAGGATGCACTACACTAACTTGTAGCTTTAGCTGAACACTGTGCAGAGGTCTCACTACACTAACTTGTAGTTTTAGCTGAACACTGTGAGCAGGACGCACTACACTAACTTGTAGCTTTAGCTGAACACTGTGCTGAGGTCTCATTACACTAACTTGTAGTTTTAGCTGAACACTGTGCAGAGGTCTCACTACACTAACTTGTAGTTTTAGCTGAACACTGTGAGCAGGACGCACTACACTAACTTGTAGCTTTAGCTGAACACTGTGCAGAGGTCTCACTACACTAACTTGTAGTTTTAGCTGAACACTGTGAGCAGGACGCACTACACTAACTTGTAGCTTTAGCTGAACACTGTGCTGAGGTCTCACTACACTAACTTGTAGTTTTAGCTGAACACTGTGCAGAGGTCACACTACACTAACTTGTAGTTTTAGCTGAACACTATGAGCAGGACGCACTACACTAACTTGTAGCTTTAGCTGAACACTGTGAGGAGGACGCAGTACCCTAACTTGTAGCTTTAGCTGAACACTGTGCACTACGCTAACTTGTAGTTTTAGCTGAACACTGTGCAGAGGTCACACTAAACTAACTTGTAGCTTTAACTGAACACTGTGAGGAGGATGCACTACACTAACTCTAAATAATCTAGCTGCCTGACTGTGGTACTAATAGGATCAAAAGAACACCAGCAATTTTCTTCAGGTAGCTGTAAATACTGTAACAAGACAAGCCTGCCTGTGAGTAGGAAGATAATAGGAACGGATCTAGCTAAACTGAATACAGTGTATATACCCTGTTTCCCCGAAAATAAGACCTAGCGTGATTGTCAGTGATGGCTGCAATATAAGCTTTACCCCCCCAAATAAGCCCTACCCTGTTTCCCCGAAAATAAGCCCTACCCTGAAAATAAGACCTACAAGGACTTTAACTAGGGCTTATTTGGGGGGTAGGTCTTATATTGCAGCCATCACCGACAATCATGCTAGGTCTTATTTTTGGGGAAACAGGGTAAATATATATATGCAACACCTGGGATGCATATATATACACAATACATTATAAGTGCTGCTAACTCACTGACTGTCCTGCTAATCTAGCTAACTCAAATGAAATGACACTCTCTCTCTATCTAAGCACACCGGAACACACTACACAGGGCCGCCGTGCAGGCGGCCTTATATAGTGTGGGGCGTGTTCTAAACCCCCTGAGCCATAATTGGCCAAAGCCACCCTGGCTTTTGCCAATTACAGCTCTCTCTACCGACGGCACTGTGATTGGCCAAGCATGTGGGTCATAGTCATCAAAACAAAATTGGGAAGGGTTAAGGGGTTGGGGGATGGGGGAAAAAAGGGCGGGCGTGAGTACACCTGTACTGGGTCATGGAATTACGTATGCCCGTACTTAATGCTTAGCCGTTAGGGTATTGTTGCTGTAACCAAAACTTAAACACTTTATAGAGGGGAAAATTGAGGGAAGGGGAACAACCCAATAGAGGTGGGCTTAGAAAGGGGTTACTATAGGCAACAATATAGTCTTAGGTCTTAATAGTTAAGTAAAATCAGTTTTATTGTGTCATCATAGACGTATAAAATCACAACTTAAATTTATACTGTAAATATCACAACAATAGTGCTAATAGGCCTCGGACAAACAAAACAAAACAGACTGGACGAACATTACATAAAAGAACATATAAGGCTATGGTAATATCAATTAATCAAATTGTCATGCTCATCATCAACTAGGGATAATAGGTAAATTGTTTGCAATTGGGTATAGTGTGGGCCCCTGTGGCAGAATGCAATTAGAGGGTGGAAAGTGCAGTGAAAGGAAGGCACCTGTGCTGTACTAGAGCAAAATTACAACTCCTATTTGTATCTATGTAATTGAGGTTTAGTTATTGTAGGTATTCCTCCATTGTCAAATAGGAAAAAGTACAGTCAAATCATCCTGTTACTATGTTAATAACTAGGCAATAGTCAGAAAGTCATTCATCATTCCTTAGAAAAATAGGAGATCCTGGTTCACACAAGCGTGTAGTGGGATCATGAGTATTCAGTCAGCACTTGATGAGATATTCAGGGATCCCTCTATGCCCATAACGCATGGACTGGGCGGCATAGTGACGTCACTACGCCACCCAGTCCATGCGTTATGGGCATAGAGGGATGTGTACGGCGTTCAGCTGAAACAGGGAGCACATGACCGCCACTCCAAAGGCGAACGATGCCCACTAGACATCACACAGCTACAGGAACTCCCTACGAATTGGGATCGTAGCAGTTAAGCAAATAAGGAGTCATCTCGTTAGCGGTCATGGTATCTCCCTGCAGGAATTCAAGGACACCCCACAAGAGATATGGGACTTTGCGGCATTTAGGATTGGCGGATTAAAGCACCCTTGAGCGGCGCAGCGCTGAAGAAGTTGGTAATGTAAAGCTAAACTAATATAACCAAGTATACTTGCACCTTCATCGCAAGCAATAATACTAGACCATTTAGCGCTATTATCGCCACCTGAATATCTCATCAAGTGCTGACTGAATACTCATGATCCCACTACACGCTTGACACTAGTCTGAACCAGGATCTCCTATTTTTCTAAGGAATGATGAATGACTTTCTGACTATTGCCTAGTTATTAACATAGTAACAGGATGATTTGACTGTACTTTTTCCTATTTGACAATGGAGGAATACCTACAATAACTAAACCTCAATTACATAGATACAAATAGGAGTTGTAATTTTGCTCTAGTACAGCACAGGTGCCTACCTTTCACTGCACTTTCCACCCTCTAATTGCATTCTGCCACAGGGGCCCACACTATACCCAATTGCAAACAATTTACCTATTATCCCTAGTTGATGATGAGCATGACAATTTGATTAATTGATATTACCATCTGGCCACTGTGGCATAATGCAATACGCCCAGACTGGGTAGCCTTATATGTTCTTTTATGTAATGTTCGTCCAGTCTGTTTTGTTTTGTTTGTCCGAGGCCTATTAGCACTATTGTTGTGATATTTACAGTATAAATTTAAGTTGTGATTTTATACGTCTATGATGACACAATAAAACTGATTTTACTTAACTATTAAGACCTAAGACTATATTGTTGCCTATAGTAACCCCTTTCTAAGCCCAACTCTATT
This sequence comes from Lithobates clamitans, assembly GCA_037952925.1. Classification (NCBI taxonomy): domain Eukaryota; kingdom Metazoa; phylum Chordata; class Amphibia; order Anura; family Ranidae; genus Lithobates; species Lithobates clamitans. The sequence continues at coordinate 1,293,832 of JBBGZY010001379.1, forward strand.
GGGTTGTTCCCCTTCCCCCAATTTTCCACTCTATAAAATGTGGGTCATAGTGCATGCTTGGCCAATCATCAGCCAGCAATGCCGCAGTGAATTATGGGCCGTGACGCGCCACGCGAATTTGGCGCGAACGGCCCATATTGTTCGCAATTCGGCGAACGATCGAACAGCCGATGTTCAAGTCGAACATGGGTTTGACTCGAACACGAAGCTCATCCCTAATCACTATCATTACACATGGACTTTGCCATTTAGTCACATCAGCTGTTTAGTTTTTTATATAGTCCAATACTTTTTCACAGTCATAAATAATTTAGGTGTCAACATTTACCCCATTTACATTGTTACTACATTTTTCAGATACTGTTGTCCTTTTTCACTGAAGGTTTTTCTTTGGTACATTGGTGTTTTGTATCCATATTTAGAGAATATTTATTAATTTTTAATCACAATTTCACTTGTTGTGGTATACTATCCACTTATATTGTGAGTGTATTGAATATTGCTTAATAGATTAATCAAGTTGTTTTATTTCTGTTTGGTGTTGTATAACATTTTGAGTTGCAGCTTAGGTAATTTTAGTTAAATAGAGCAGTTTTTTTCCCTATACTAAGAATATGCATGCATCATATATACTAGGGGGGAGTACAACTAGAGGAATCAATGCTGAAGAAGAATCTGGGTGTTTTTGGTGGATCACAAGATTAATAATAGCATTTAAGTTCAAGCTGCAGTTTCCAAAGCGAGCAATGTCCTTTCTTGTATTAAGAGAGGTATGGACGAGAGAAGAGAGAGAGAGGGATAATTTTGCCCCATGTGCAAATTATTAATAAGACCTCATCTGGAATATGCAGATCAGTTTTGGGCACCAGTTCACAAAAAGGATATCGGTGAACTGGACAAAGTGCAGGGAAGGGCAACCAAACTGATAAGAGGCATGGAGGAGCTCAGCTATGAGGAAAGATTAGAAAAACTGAATTTATTCTCTATTGAGAAGAGGAGATTAAAGGTGGATGCTCAACATGTATAAATACATAAGCGGTCCATATAGTGAACTTGGTGTTGAGCCATCGACTTTAAGGTCATCACAGAGGACAAGGGGGCACGCTTTACATCTAGAGGCATAGAGATTTAATCTCCAAATATGGAAAGGGTTCTTCACAGTAAGAGCTGTGTAAATGTGGAATAGACTCCCTCAAGAGCTGGTTCTGGCCAGCTCAGTAGATTGCTTTAAAAAGGGCATGGTTTCTTTCCTAAATGTACATAATATAACTGGATTTAACATTATAGATAAAGTTGATCCAGGGTCTATTCGATTTCCTCTCGGGGGATCAGGAAGGCTTTATTTTCCTTGCTGGAGCAAATTGGATCATATAGGATTGTATGATTTTTTTTTTTAGGATTTTTTTTTTTATTGGTTTAACTAGATGGACTTGTGTCTTTTTTTTCGACCAGACTAACTATGTAAGTTTAACAATAGAAAAGCTGATAATTAGGATAATAAAATAGCGCCCACCACAACAATGCAAAATAAATTTCAGGTTAAATGAAGTACCTCATAATCTGCTGTATTAAGCAGTTTGTTAGAGGTTTTAAGTGTATGGCCTGCAGAACCATTAAGCAGACAGAACATATTGAATTAAAAAAAAAATCATAATTTTACATATACCAGTACTAATGAGGCATCTGAGGTTAGGGCACTAGTAACTTGTGAATCTAAAGTGATGATTTACTGTATCAGGTGTCAGGTATCAGACTTAATATATAGGGAAGATTAACCCGTTTCACCTGAGCTTCAGCTTGTATAAAAGCAATGTGAGCCGCAAGTTTTTGGAAAACTTTGTTAGCTTTCTGAAAGCCTTTAAATCGCCCTTCAGCTCCTGTTTGGAAATGTTACACAAAGATCTTAATGGGATTACTCATTGTCACTTTAAACAAGCTGCTATTAGGAGTTCAAGGAGTCTCAAGTAGTGCTGAATCCTGCTAGCAGCTTGTTTAAAGAGACAATCAGCATTCCCATTAGGATCAATTTCAACAAATTGGAGCTGAATGAATAAAAGCTTCAACAAAGCTTGCCAAAAAGATCTGCAAATGTTTTGTAAATGCTTACTGTTCATGCTGCTATTAAATAAGCTTAATCTTGTGTGAAACAGACCTTAGACCAGATTTTTATTGTTGCTCTATGCACGATAATACAAGTTATGTGTGCCAGGTTACCATTTATTTTAAATGGCACCCCAATGCATTAAACAATGCACCTGCTCTACAGCATGAGTAAAGTTCCCAAAAAAGGTCAGGTGTGGTTTTGAACCCTATTAGTTGTCCCAGATAGCAAGCAATCCAGCTGCAAGCTGAAAATGACTTGCTAAGCTATTGCTAGACTTGCCAGGCTTCACAAGTTTGTTGCACAATTACAAAGTCCACATTGCATGACTCCAGATAAACTTTCTTTGCAAACATTCTGCAAGTTCTGGTTCAGATATGTTGTGCAATCAGGGCAGCCATCAAAAATGTTTGGGCCCCTTACACAGCTTTAGGCCTGCCCCCCCCCCGAGGTTGACCACCAACATTCCCCAGGGCTTGCCCACGGGCCATCCTACTGAATCCGGCACACCGGCCACGTCACCTGTACGCCCTCATCCCCCCCGCAATCCTGTATATATGTCAGCGTCCCACCCCTCACACACCTGTATATATGTCAGCCCCCGACACACCTGTATATATGTCAGCCCTCCAACACACCTGTTTATATGACAGCCCCCACACACACCTGTATATATGTCAGCACCCCACCCCCCTGTATATATGTTAGCGCCCCCACACACACCTGTATATATGTCAGGCCCCACACACACACCTGTATATATGTCAGCCCCCCCACACCTGTATATTCCAGGCCCCCCACACACAAACCTGTATATATGGCAGCCCCTCACATACACAAACCTGTATATATGGCAGCCCCTCACATACACAAACCTGTATATATGGCAGCCCCTCACATACACAAACCTGTATACACACAAGGCTCTGGCCCCTCCCTGTACACAAACAGCCCCCTCCCTTTCCCTCACAGCCCCTACTTATAAAGAAGGTCTTCCTACCTAGTCCCAGCCCATTTTCACAAAGCTGACGTTTTGCTGAGAAGCATAGTACAAATCACACGAGGGGTGCACATACACATACACACATACACACTGAGCTCAGTGACACGAAAACAACAGAAGCTGTGAAATCGTTTCTGTAATGCATGGCTCCCCTTCACCCATCCTGCCTTCTTCTGGCCTGGACGGGCCCCTCGGGCACCGGGGGTTCTTACAGTTGTGACTGCTGTACCCCCCTGATGGCGGCCCTGTGTGCAATAGTCATCCCACCACAGGGGTCACAATGACTTGCAGAGCTCTTGCTGTAGACTCACTACTGCAACTTTTCTCATGCTAAAAACTTGATACGCAAATTTGCTACAAATTGAAAAAGTGTCAACTAGAATTTGTGCTTCACGAACCCTGCAAGTGCACAACTTGCCAGTGAGAATGCGCAGCAAGTTAACAAGACTTACAATTCGACACTGCCACACATTTGTGCAAGTTACCCTTGCTATCTGGGGTTTTGACAGTCCTTTCAAAACACAGAGATTTATATTTGTTGACGCACCAACTAGAAATAAAGCTTCACTGGATCTACTGATTACCAACAATACAGACCTGATCACGGATGTGGAAATACGGGGCAATTTAGGTAACAGCGATCACAGGTCAATTGGCTTCAGTATAAATCACACAAATAGGAAACATAAGGGACACTGACACTGAATTTCAAAAGAGCCAACTTCCCTAAACTACAAACCTTGCTTGAAGGCATAAATTGGGATAAAATCTTAGGAACAAAGAACACGGAAGAGAGATGGGTTTGCTTTAGGAGCATATTAAATAAGGGCATTAGCCAGTGCATCCCACTGGGTAATAAATTTAAGAGTGAACAAAAGTCCTGAATGGCCTAATTCCGATGTAAAAATGCATATAAAAGCAAAAGAGAAGGCTTTCAAAAAATACAAGGTTGAGGGATCATCATCAGCATTCAGACTTTATAAAGAATGCAACAAGAAATGTAAGGGTGCAATTAGGGTGGCTAAGATAGAACACGAAAGACACATAGCAGAGGAGAGCAAAAAAATGTATGTAAACAGTAAAAAAGGGAGGACAGACCATGTTGGCTGCATAAAGAATGAGGAAGGACATCTGGTTACAAAGGATGGGGAGATGGTGAAGGTATTGAATTTATTCTCCTCAGTCTTCACGAGGAAATCGTGGGGCTTTTGTAACCAAAACTGCAGTGCTTATCCTCATGACACGTCACAGGTAGCACCCTCATGGCTAACAGAGGAGAGAATTAGAATTGTACTTGGGTAACTTAACATTAATAAATCACCGGGACTGGATGGCTTGCACCCGAGGGTACTTAGGGAACTCAATCAAGTAATTGCAGACCATTGTTCCTAATTTTTACTGAGAGTCTACTGACTGGAATGGTACCAGCTGAAAAAGGGCCCAAAATACATCCCTGGGAATTACAAACCAGTTAGCCTAACATCAATAGTATGCAAACTCTTGGAGAGGATGATAAGGTACTATATACAAGATTTTAGTAATGAGAACGGTAACATTAGCAGTAATCAGCATGGATTCATGAAGAATCATTGTTGCCAAACCAATCTATTAACCTTCTATGAGGAGGTGAGTTGCCATCTAGATAAAGGAAGGCCTGTAGACGTGGTGGATTTTGCAAAAGCATTTGATTTGATTGTAGCCGTATTAGTGCAATTGTGACAGAGAAAATTGAGTACTGTCTGTGATACTTTTTTTATTTGCACTAACATACAATTTTTCAGGACAAGCTTTCGGGGTATGTCCCCTTCTTCAAGGTCCAAGCAGTACTGCTTGGACCTTGAAGAAGGGGACATACCCCGAAAGCTTGTCCTGAAAAATTGTATGTTAGTGCAAATAAAAAAAGTATCACAGACAGTACTCAATTTTCTCTGTCGCAAAAGCATTTGACACAGTTCCCCATAAACGTTTACTGTACAAAATAAGGTCCGTTGGCATGGACCATAGGGTGAGTACATGGATTGAAAACTGGCTACAAGGGCGAGTTCAGAGGGTGGTGATAAATGGGGAGTACTTGGAACGGTCAGGGGTGGGTAGTGGGGTCCCCCAGAGTTCTGTGCTGGGACCTATCCTGTTTAATTTGTTCATAAACGACCTGGAGGATGGGATAAACAGTTCAATCTCTGTATTTGCAGACGATACTAAGCTAAGCAGGGCAATAACTTCTCCGCAGGATGTGGAAATCTCTCAAAAAGACCTGAACAAATTAATGGGGTGGGCGACTACTTGGCAAATGAGGTTCAATGTAGAAAAATGCAAAATAATGCATTTGGGTGGCAAAAATATGAATGCAATCTATACACTGGGGGGAGAACCTCTGGGGGAATTTAGGATGGAAAAGGACCTGGGGGTCCTAGTAGATGATAGGCTCAGCAATGGCATGCAATGCCAAGCTGCTGCTAATAAAGCAAACAGAATATTGGCATGCATTAAAAGGGGGATCAACTCCAGAGATAAAACGATAATTCTCCCGCTCTACAACACTCTGGTCCGGCCGCACCTGGAGTATGCTGTCCAGTTCTGGGCACCAGTCCTCAGGAGGGATGTACTGGAAATGGAGCGAGTACAAAGAAGGGCAACAAAGCTAATAAAGGGTCTGGAGGATCTTAGTTATGAGGAAAGGTTGCGAGCAATGAACTTATTCACTCTGGAGAAGAGACGCTTGACAGGGGATATTATTTCAATTTACAAATACTGTACTGGTGACCCCACAATAGGGATAAAACTTTTTCGCAGAAGAGAGTTTAATAAGACTCGTGGCCACTCATTACAATTAGAAGAAAAGAGGTTTAACCTTAAACTACGTAGAGGGTTCTTTACTGTAAGAGCGGCAAGGATGTGGAATTCCCTTCCACAGGCGGTGGTCTCAGCGGGGAGCATTGATAGCTTCAAGAAACTATTAGATAATCACCTGAATGACCGCAACATACAGGGATATGTAATGTAATACTGACACATAATCACACACATAGGTTGGACTTGATGGACTTGCGTCTTTTTTCAACCTCACCTACTATGTAACTATGTAACTATGATGTGGAATTCCCTTCCACTGGCGGTGGTCTCAGCTGGGGCATCGATAGTTTCAAGAAACTATTAGATAAGCACCTGAAGGACCGCAACATACAGGGATATACAATGTAATACTGACATATAATCACACACATAGGTTGGACTTGATGGATTTGTGTCTTTTTTCAACCTCACCTACTATGTAACTCCAAGCACCTAAAATTCCTGTTTTAAATAAGACTTAGTTTTGTACAAATTATTATAACTATAATAATATGCTATTATCATTGAATATAAAACTCGGAGGAGGACTTTACTGCAGGCTCTAGGCATAATATCCGAAAAATAAAACAGAAGTAAAGTGAATAGGGGTTGTGGAGTATCAGGTGCATAAATGTTTTTTCAGAATACCCAAAGTAAGCATTAATATCAAAAGTTTTCCAAAGGCTATAGCTTTTTTTGCTTTTGACATATCATGCCTAGCTCAGGCCTGAGTAGAAAAAGTTGTTTTTTTTTTCTTTCAAATTGTGCAGCAATGTACACGCTTGGCAATTATTTAAAAAAAAATCATAGTTGAAAAGGTTAACAGTTAGGAAGAGTGTTAAACCTGTAACATAAACATTAGCTCCAGGCACAAATTCAGGAATAAATGGAGTGCAAAGAATATAGGGTTAGCCTCTCTCCTCTTTCACCATGTGCCTCTGCACTAAACCTCGGAATCTCAACCTGATTTTGTGCGTGAGCATTTGTCCCTAGGAGCTTTATATACTTTCTGAGTTGTCAGTGTTACTCTCAGAGAATCCCTAAAATGATTTGCACCCTGACGGCATGGTCAAAGAACTAGGAGTGTGTACAGCTGCACTCTACTAGTTTTCATGTGGCTGCAGGTCCCATTTCTGTGAAGTTGCATGGACAGTGAAGAAGAGTGGGTGACTCCTAACTGCTCACTCGCTGTGGCCCCCCAGATCCTAGTGCTGTCCCTTCCTCTCCCAGTCTGAATGCTCAGTACAGGGGTTAGAAGGTCAAAATCAAGTTTTTACACTATACACTAGCCACATTTAAAAATGCATGTAATGCTTTATGAATGAATACATGACTTCCGTAATTAGGGTTATATCTTCCTGGAATTTAGCTACTGCAGGATAAAGAAGTAATACGATATACTAGTATAGTTACCAATTATTTCATATAAAGGAACATAGTTCCTTAGTTAGTCTGATTGAAAAATAGAAAGTCTTATAAACCCTACTGTAAAACAATGAGTGTACTTTATAGATCCTTGTAAACTTACTTTATGTATCTTTATAACATTGTATACTCAATAAACTTCTTTTGACAAGGAAAAATAGAAAGTCCATTCAGTTCAACACACAGAAAAAAATACACACAAGATGCTTATACACAATCCTATACCCACAGCTGAATCCGAGGAAGGTAAAAAAATAAAATTATTAAAGCATGATCCAATTTGTTCAGATATTTTAAAACAATATTTTAATACAGTTCATCCCTCAATAACTCTGGTTATATGGTTTATGATTGCTAATACTTGTCAGATACCTCCAGCAAATCCTTTCAACTATGAAGACAGTATTGTCATAATAATGGCATTACTATGATCTAGCAGTCAGTCAAGTCATAATAACTGAACCAGTGTTCCTTTATCTCAAAGCAGTTATTGTGCACACAAGGCAAATTCCGAGGAAAAGCCAGATGCATTAGGGACAAAATTCTTGTAACATTGTACTGTATCTTTGATGTCAGGCAGAAACAGGAAGCATAGATACTTTAAAACAGCTACACTTTCAGACATTCTTAACATATTTTTTAATGTAACATATGACCTAATAGTTATTTAAATATATTTCTGAAAGCCATTAAGAACCATAGTAATTGTTACAATCTCCTATATCTTTAAATAGTTAACTGAAATTGCTAAAATGTATTACACATATCAATATAAACTCACAACACATGAATCTGAATAAGCCATTCATAATAATAACTCTCATTTAACCTATGTAATGCAAGGTTATACTTGGAACTGTGTCCTGTCCAATGGTACAGCAGATGATTTATGGTTTCTACCAAAGCTTCATCACCATTGTCCTCACCTTTGTTTCCATTATAGTTAATTAAAGAGAAGGTCATTGTCGTTGTCACCTTATGTTATAAACCATCTTAGCAAAACGTATCACTTGGCTACACTTTAATATTGTGATGTGAAGATATAATGTAATATGAAAACTTTACTGTATAATTCATCCTAGTAGCAATTACACTTCATCTACTTTGCATAATGAAAGTTAATAAGCAGACAGAAATAAAGACCAAATCTCTCTAATCATTTGAAGTTTGATTAATTGGCACTGAGACTAATGAAATAAATGCATGGCTTGCTTTCCTAAATTATAGTCTAAACAATCTCAAAGAAAACAATTATAAAATACTTAAAGCAGAAAACTCTAATAAAATGATGACTTATAAATATGAATTTATGCAATATTAAAATTGGACAATATAAATATGAATTAAGGGACATACAGAACTGCTTTAAACATGACAGCTGTTAAGTCCGAACTTCTGTAAATAATACTTATGCCCCGTACACACGGTCGGACTTTGTTCGGACATTCCGACAACAAAATCCTTGGATTTTTTCCGACGGATGTTGGCTCAAACTTGTTTTGCCTACACACGGTCGCACAAAGTTGTCGGAATTTCCGATCGCCAAGAACGCGGTGACGTCAAGCACGTACGACGAGACTAGAAAAGGCCAGTTCAGAACCAAGCGAGGCACCCTTTGGGCTCCTTTTGCTAATCTCGTGTTAGTAAAAGTTTGGTGAGAGACGATTCGCGCTTTTTCAGACTCGTGGCTTTCAGATCGTTTTCTGCCGTTCAGTTTGTGCTTGTGGGTTTGTATTTGCTCTTCAGTGCGTGCAGTCAGTTCGTGTCGGAGTTTTCTGTGCGATCTTGTCCACTCGTTGCTGTTTTTCAGGTCGCTCTTCACAGGCCTTGCTGTTCTTCAGTGCGTTCTGTTACTTCGTTCTGAGCAGCCGACCGTTTTCTAGCCATGTTTCGTATGCGTACTCCTCGTACAGTTCATGCTGTGCGGGGGCTTGGTGTTGGGGTCCTGACCTTGACACAAGTCCAGTCCATGAACAGGGCGAGGAGGAGTTCATGGACCAAGAATTGGTTGCTTCAGCGTGACCAGTTCTCTCATATGCCTTTGCTCCGTGAGATCCGTGAGAATAATCCTGGTGATTTCAGGAATTTTCTCAGGATGACGGACCCCGTATTTCACCGTTTGTTGGCTTCGCTGACCCCCTATATCAGCAGGCAGGATACCTGCATGAGGCAAGCCATCACTGCGGAGCAGAGGTTGGTCGCTACCTTGCGGTATTTGGCCACAGGGAGAAGCCTGCAGGACCTCAAGTTCTCGACAGGCATCTCCCCCCAGGCTCTTCTTTGTGGACATTTACTGCTTGTGTTTGTTTTAGCTGACCCTGACAGAAATGTGTGGAGTCCAGAAAATGGCGTGATTGTGTAACCTTATACAAAGCACTGTTGGCTGTTATTTACTAAATGCAAAGACACTTTTCACTACAAGTGCACTTGCAACTGCACTGAAACTGCACTTGTAGTGCAAAGTGGATTTGCCCTTAGGAAATAACCCCCATTTTCTCATCAAACAACAATTACATCACCCCAAAAGTGTTGTAGCGTTGAGACAATAATCCACACATTCTTGATGAACAATCTTTTTAATACCAGCACAATCACATGTGCATTTACCAAAGGTTTTTCTGACAAACCGACATGTTTGTTGTATAACATATTTTGTGGTGTCATTATCCAAAATCAAAATGTGCATTTTATAGAAAACAGGCCTGTGTAAAACCCACAAGAAAGACACAAATCTTGATCTTACAAAGTTCACATTTGGTAGAACTGGAAGGCAATATCAGACATGAGTATTTAGGAACTGTGTTTGATATTGCGTTCAGATGGGGGGAAATCACCCCTGGAAAAGCCAAATTTGGAAGATGCACACAAATTTCCCAATGTCAACATGTGCTATCTGCCATCAGGGGGATCAAGGGATGTGTTTTGGGGGAGAAAGCCCTTCCTCACCGCTACTTTATTATTGAGGAAGGGGTTGCACCCCCAAAACGCGTCCATTGATCTCCTGTGATGGCAGATAGCACATGTTGGCACACTGTGTGCATCCTCCAAATTTGGCTTTGGGAAAAATCACAAAAACATTTTGCACATTGTAGCAGACAAAAGAAGAAAGTGATTTTGAGGGGCTTTAAACTCGCCCCAAAACATCAATGATGTTTTTATATTTTGGAATAACATCATTGATGTTTTGCTTGATGTTTTCCAATTGTAAATTACACCCCATGATCTCCCCGATCAGGATCTGGGCACTTTCGGATGTGAAAGGATCTGGATCCACAACCTCACGATCACCTAAAAAGAAAGGAAACCCAAAATAAATTAGGTCTAAAAAAAATGCCGCCATCCATCTCTTATCTGAGCCTGTGGTTGCAGACACTCACCTGTTGTGGTGACTAGTTCCACCGCGTCTTTTTCCTCCTGCTCATCTTGTGTTGGGGGGATTTTCCCTTCTTCCAGAGGGGGGGGGGGCTCTGGTCTCCTCGGATGAGGGGTGTCCTCCGAGTCTTTTCTCCCCTATGTAAAACAAAAATGGTATAATTAGCACACAGATATTTGATGGCAGAACTATAAAGATGAAACATTGCTTGGAAGTGGGGTACAATTGTCTATTTTAGCAGTGTTCCAAGATGTAGCTTTTTTAGTGTCCTTTGTCAAGCTGCAATACTTTACCTTTTTAGTACAAGCTTCACAGATGGAGACCCCCCTATAGTATACACTGGAGCACCTGTGTGGCCCCCCTAATAAAAAGGGTGTTCTGGGGTCCCACACTAGTGCTCCAGTGTCCAGATGTGAAAACAGCTGCTCAGTGTCCTCTCCTTACACACAATCCAGTTTGCATTTCATTCTAGTAACAAAGCCATCTATACAACCCAATTCTTTGAAGACAAGTATAGGGCCTCAAAATGGTGGCCAAATGCATATGGGCTAAACAATGGTATTTTATAGTCCGAAAAAAACAAGATTGTTTACATCTTGATATGTAAAACACTTTTTTTTAATCAGCAATTAGTGATCAATAATAACATCTAGTAAACATCATTTCTCAGACAGTAGTGGGCACCCAAAATTGGGACAAGAATGCAAAATGCTGGGCTCAGAAGGATAGTCTGTTATATTTGTTAACATTGAATTTGCAGCAGTCAGGATGTGAAAATTGTGTGTGATTGATGAAAACAATACTAAAACTATGTCCCTTTTTCATACACAGGAAGACCTCAGCCAGGAGGAGGCTGTGGAATGTGGCAGTCAGGAGGAGGCGGGGATTAGTGGCAGTCAGAAGGAGACGGGGATTAGTGGCAGCCAGGAGGAGGCGGGGCTAAGTGTCAGCCAAGAGAAGCCAGGGACAAGTCGCAGCCTGACTGAGTCTCAGGTTCCTCCCCTCCGCCTGCCATATAAAAGGGCCAGGAAGGCCACTCCCAGTCCTGTGCAGGATTCAGTGTACAGGCTGATCCAGGAGGCTTCGGCGTCCCTCAGAGCCTTCCCCAGTCCTGCAGAGGCCTTTGCCTGCATGGCTGCCACCAAATTGCAGGGCATGCAGGAGGGCCAATGCAAGATCTCTGAGGACCTGATTTATAAAGTCCTTCGTAAGGGGGAGAGTGGGGAACTGACACCCAAGACGGATGTCATGGAGAGGGACGATCCTCCTCCTCCTCCTCCTGCTGCCACAACTCCACCACCACAGCCAAAGCCTGGAAGGAAGCGTGGAAGGCCACAGAGTGATTGCCCTGGGTTCAGTCTGGTCTGACAGAAGATGCAGTCTCTCGTATGACCACAGCCTGGGAACACAGATGTCATCTGCTGCTTTCCGGATCTCTGGGACTTCTGGACCAGACTGCCCTCCCTTAGATAAGGACTCCTCAGGCCACCAATTTTGCTTTTAAATAATTGATGTCTGCCCTGGGAGTCCAAGGCTTCGCCCACTTCTGCAGTTTCTCCAGCGTTGCCTACCTCTTTGTTTTTTATAGTTGTGACCCCTTAATAAAATATTTTTAGGTAAATTCTACTCTCCTGTGTGTGTTTTCATCCAAAAAGGACAGTTTGTTGGTGAGTATTCAGGTACATTTCTAAAGTACAATGTGAAATTAACAAGGGACAACAACACCAAACAATCTCCTCCTACAGATTAAATAGAACAACATATCAATGGTGTTGTGGGAACTTGTCACAAAAAACACACAAACATTTTCGGGAATACAAATCAAAATCACCAAAAAAAATAAAAATAAAAAGAGAAACACAAAAAAAAGATTCTACATTAAAGTAAAAAAAAAAAAAAAATATGTTGTCAGATGTGAGAAATCAAAATATATTGAGGGAATCCCGATAAATAGTAACGAAAAAAGTTTGTGAGAAGTGTGTGTGAATATGAGCATCAAAACGACTTAATTCTTGTCACATTATAAAGAAGAAGAGAGTGCGCTGTATTAAACCATTTTTTACATTGCAGCGTGACGAAAGTGCTTTATCCATTACGAACGCTAAGTTTACCAGAACGAGCTGTCCCGTGTCGGAATTTCTTCTGAGCATGCGTGGCACTTTGTGCGTCGGAACAGGCCACACACGGTCGGAATTGACGCGATCGGATTTTGTTGTCGGAAAATTTTATCACCTGCTGTCCAACTTTGTGTGTCGGAAAATCCGATGGAAAATGTCCGATGGCGCCCACACACGGTCGGAATTTCCGACAACATGCTCCGATCGGACATTTTCCATCGGAAAATCCGACCATGTGTACGGGGCATTACTGTTTATTTTAGCTTTATTAAAAGCCACCTACCCTTGTTAAAAAAAAGAAAAAGATCCACATTAGGTAGGCTTTACCAAAAAGTTACTTTTATATTATACACTGATGTCTAAGTTCCCCCAGCATCTGTGGTTGATTGATTGTACCTCTGGATCTAGACTGCTTTTATTTAGGACCCATACTCCAGCATTGCTGTTTATATAATGTATACCTATCACACTAAGGGTTAATCAAAAACCTGCATGACCAAACCAAATGTTGAAGTTTTGGTATGCAACGGTTTGTGCAACAATCATTTTTAAACAGCTGTGCATATCAAAACAATCTTCAAACCATTTTTAGCACATATGGGGACTTCACTGGATAATGAATATTGATATAGTGTGTGTGTGTATGTGTATGCGTGTGTATCATGCGTGTGTATCATGCCGTAGATGTGTTTTTAGTCAGTCATGTTAGCCCAAACTGCAGTTTAGGAGCTTGGCTCACTTATATTTGAATGAAAAGCAAAGACTTTGCAAAGTAGCCCATGTAAGGGTTTCAGCTTCACAAAGCAAAACAGTCAATATAAAATGTTAAGCCACCTGGCTCTCTTGTCAGCAGCACTGCCCATCTTCTAGCCAGTCCCTCCAACTGTATCACTGAGCTTTCCTGGTTCTCTCAGCTCATGTAGCCTTTAGTTGCAACAACTTGCTGCACAGGCCCACTGTTGGCCTCTGGATGGGGGTTACATAGTTACGTAGGGCTCCATTCACAAAAACATGCGGAATTTAGGTGTTTTACCAACTACTGCATGCAGTCCTGAAAATTTCAGTTCACTATTGCAACATGGTTGTTAAGTAGGGATGGGCGAGCGGTTCGGCCTGAGCATAAGTTCGGGCCGAACTTACGTTGTTCTGTTGTTCGGCGAGCATCCGAATAAACGGGTCGTTCGACCGTTTGTTCGCCCTCCCTTGAACTGACAATGCATAGTGGAGCTGAACAGTGCATTGCAAGCCCTGATTGGCTGAAGCAGTGAAAGCTTCAGCCACTCAGGGCACAGAGCACTGTCAGAGTCATGATTGGACACTGTCATCATGACTTTATCCAATCATGGCTCATTCCCGCCCCCACAGTATAAAAGTATTCTTTCTTTGGCGTGGAGAGGGATAGAACCAGGGCTCTGTTCAGTGCTATTAGTCAGTGTGCTATACTGTGCTATTTTGCTTCAATTGTCAGTGTAGAATATTAGTTTAGTGTCAGTCTAGGGATAGTGTGAGTGTAGTGAGGAGGACCATCATTCAGGTTTGCATAGTGTGAAGCTAGAGTAGGGACAGCTCAGATAGTTTCACTGTAGTGTAGTGAGACCGTGTCATTCATACATACATTAGTGTAGAGTAGAGACAGCTCATATCGTTTCAGTGTAGTGTAGTGAGACTGTGTCAGTAATCTTTACATTAGTGTATAGCTAGAGTAGGGACAGTTCAAATAGCGTCAGTGTAGTGACGGTTAAACACCATATATTTGATTGCGTTACTGCCAGTTTAACACCATATAGTTCTGTGTGCATTACTGCCAGTTTAACGCCATATAGTTCTGTGTGCATTACTGCCAGTTTAACGCCATATAGTCCTCTGTGCGTTACTGCCAGTTTAACTCCGTTTACTTCTGTGTGCGTTACTGCCAGTTTAAGGCCATGTTGTTTTGTGTGCATTACTGCCAGTTTAAGGCCATATAGTTTTGTGTGAGTTACTGCCAGTTTAACGCCATATACTTCTGTGCATCACTGTACGTTTGGCGCATTATATTGCAGTATATTATAGTGTATCTGTGGAGTGCGTCTGTGTAGTGTGTGTACTCAAATTAAAGTGCTCCAAACACCACTTTACATTGATTAAAGTGCATCTACGTACAGATTTCAACTTCTTCTTTTTATTTGCTTTTAAGCACCGCCCCCTCCCTCTCAATAATGTCTGGGAGGACAATAAGGAGAGGCAAATGTTACCTTGGCAACAAATGTGTCCACAGGCAAAGATGGACATTGAGGTCAGTCCTCTGGCAGGGCATCATTTCCTCTGTTTAGTGAGTTTGCCTGTGCTATCCAGCCGCAGCATGCAGAGGAGGTGGTGGACTGGCTTACTAAACCTTCCTCATCCTCTGTCACACAAACAGAGACAAGTGTGCAGTCCCCTGCAGTTGCCAGAGTGGATAAACCTGCCTCTTTGCTAAAAACTCAAATAGGGGAATTGGCGCTGTTCACAAATCAGATAGACAATAATTATCTCACCATGAGAAAATGTATGTGCAACAAGGTGTATCATCAATCTTGGTGAAAAATCTGTGAAAAAACTAAAAAACTAATTAAAATGTGTGTGGCATATAAATTGCTGAGTGTACAAATCACCACAAAAGATGTAAAGTAAAATAAAAACTAATATGGGTGTAGCTGAAACAACAATAATCACACTGATAAAGGTATGACACCTAAAAACAACAGAAAAAAAGGGAAAAACTTTCTGATGTTGATTGAAACAATCCAAAAAGTGATACAAAAATTATAAAATATATATACCCAAAAAATAAATAGAAACTATGGTGAAAGTTTATGTGATAATCTTTCGTGCAACCAAATATTCCAAAAAAATATATTATGTATGTCCAAAAATTGTCCTATGTATGAAAAAGATCCCTGTGAACCAATGTTGTATGCATCCCAACGATCCCAGACAGGTTTGCTGTAGCTGGTGTTAATCGTCTTGAGTGGAACCCCCACTTGTGCCCTCACTCACCGGAACGCCCAACCCCTGCAGGGGTAATGGGCCTGCAAATGTAGATCCAGTAGCCGGATTCCTGAACAATCGATGTCCCCCTCACCGACTCCACGGTCTCCTTCCCACCTGTGTCACCGCTGTCTTTTTAATAGTATCCACCGGGAAGTGTCCATATATATATATGGAGAAGAGAGGAGCTTCATAGCGTAAATCCAAAAATTTTATTAAACCAATACAGCTTACAAATAATATAAAAAAAATAAAATGGGAGCTGGCAGTGCTCCGCCGGCTGGCTACAAGCCAATGGCCGCAACAGTAGCGTGGTAGCGGCATGTGTTCCACGGCCTGTCTACCAAAAACCAGAAGTCTCCACACAATCAGAAGCTAGGGTGACGTATTCGTACCGCGTGACCACGCCTTACGCATTTCATAATCAAGACGTCATCTGAGGCGCGGCCATCTTGGTACACCATACGTCCTATTATACTACAGGGAGGCGCCGCGATGTCCAATCAAAAAGCACTGGTGTGACGTGCACACCCACCCAGCGGGGAATTGATAGATGTAACTATCGGGATAAAAAATAGAAGCAAAAATAGAGGCCTAGCACCCCCTGGTGGGGATATATAAAAATATATAAAAACTTATGACAGGGCACCTCCGTGTAATCTTAAAACAACAAAAAAATGACAAAAAAATAATTATATCCCGGCGGACGAAAACCTGTAAACATACCCTTTCACATGTAAACATTTATAGAAGGGAGAAAGAAATGAAAAACTCTATATAATATATTAAATGGAAAAAGTTAAAATTTAAAAATAAAAATAAAAATGTCAATGTCAATAATGGGTATAAAATAGACCAAAGGGCAAAATTTAAAAATTAAAAAGTAATAGCGTCAGTATCAATGGTAAATACAAATTAGACCAAAGGGCAAAAAACACACAAACCTAACATTAAGAAATGTTTATGTGTGTATCCACATCCGTGCACTCACATAGGGGGGATAAAAATGAGCCACTAAACTAAGATCTCCAACTTAAAAAAATGAGAGGGAAAATACATCCAAACTGTATATAATATATTAAATCAAAACCACATGTGATAAAAAGAGATGGATATCTCATATAATCCTATAAAAATAAGTGTGTATAAAAACTATGTATAAAAATATGAGAACCAACACATGTGTGAGTCTATCGGTGCTCAAAAGGCCTAAATAAAAAAGCTATGTAAGACTGAGAAGAAAGATTACATGTAACATAAGACTACTAAATCCACAATAATGTTATGTCCCATAACTCTCTGTTTTGCTCTAAATAGACGCAAATGTACGATCCCAAGCCGTGGGCTCGATTGTAAAAAATCGCACACTTTTTACAAGCATTCTTTCTGGTATCTAATAAAAGAAGAACAGTGTGTATTTATGTGTGAACTGGAAAAGGTGCTAAAAATTGGATAAAAAGCAGTTCAAATAGACGCAAATGTACGATCCCAAGCCATAGGCTCGATTGTAAAAAATCGCACACTTTTTACAAGCATTCTTTCTGGTATCTAATAAAAGAAGAACAGTGTGTATTTAAGTGTGAACTGGAAAAAGTGCTAGAAATTGGATAAAAAGCAGTTCAAATAGACGCAAATGTACGATCCCAAGCCGTAGGCTCGATTGTAAAAAATTGCACACTTTTTACAAGCAATCTTTCTGGTATCTAATAAAAGAAGACCAGTGTGTATTTATGTGTGAACTGGAAAAAAGTGCTAGAAATTGGATAAAAAGCAGTTCAAATCAATATCCACGTTGAGTCCTCTAGGAACCAGACTATCTAAATGATGTATCCATTTGGTTTCATTCTGGGATATCAATATCTTCTTACTACCCCCCCTCCAGTTGTCCTTAATGGTATCAATACCATAGAAAACCAGACCAGATGGATCCCTGTGATGGAATTCGTCAAAATGTCTTGAGAGGTTATGCTTAGGAAACCCCTTTTTGATATTATTGATGTGCTCTCTAATGCGCACATGTAGGGGTCTTGTAGTCCTACCCACATATTGCAGTCGGCACAGTCATTCGATGACGTAAGTCACATGGGTTGTATTGCAGGTGATTAATTCTTTGATATCATACTCTATACCTCTCCTAGAATAAAAGGAGGATCTCTTCTTTGGTTGCTTCTTATTAACCCGGCAGGCCAAACATTTATGGCATCTATAAAAGCCTTTCATACCTGAAAACAGTTTAATATTTCTCGGGGGGTCAATCACATTATGGACCAGATAGTCTCTGAGGGTTGGTGCCCTCCTATAAATAAAGCAAGGTTTTTTAGTAAGAGAAAGAACTTTTGGGTAATATAGTTAAAAGAAGACAATTGAAATTGCGAGGGATTGAGGCTAATATTAATGAAATAAAGCTCTCCTGCAGCCATATAGTAACCAAAGCGATTATAAAATGAAGGAGAGGGAGTTACAAGAAACCATCAAAAAATATGATCTGGAGATCCAAGCCAAGAAACAAAAAAAGTTTAAAAGGGATGTTTTGGATTATGCCAACAGAAAGGTTTACAAATGGCAGATGGATAATGAGATTATAGATGAAGATCCTGATGAAATCTCACTGGATGACCATCCCAGTGAGGATATTGAAGGGGTGGGAGTCCAGAACCAGAACACCCTCCGACAGACTCGATTTGAACATATACCCCCTATTAGAAGTGGTGAAGCACCGAGAACACCCAATTACTCACGAGGACGTGCAGGTGATAGAAGGGAGGAATATTTGGAACTCAACTATGGGATATCTCCAGGTACCCCACGGTATAATGTCCCGACTTATAACAGGTTCTCTCCTATCAGAGAAGGAAGACAATATGCATCATATTGGGAACCTAGGAACAGGAGGAGACCGAGGAGACAGACCACCTGGGAGATGGAATGCGAGAGTACAGTATCGGCATCCAGGATGGAGAGGGACACAGGTAGACCCCTACAACACTCGAAGAGGGGATGTACCCATAGGTATGAACAGGACACAGAGGTTGAATGGATACCCAGGTTATCCATCCCCACACTATCCACTGAGGAATACAGAGAATGGAGAGAGCAGGAATCCAGAGAGGGAACCGAAACACACATACAGAGACAATGGAAGAAGCAGACAAGGGGAAAACGAGGAGGGAGGAAGAAAAAAGGAGAAGGGAATATTAGGCCAGGGTATTTTCAATCTAAGTGAAGCCGTTTTTTCCAAAGATTAACTCAAGATATTGAATTTGGGATTAAAATACGCACCGGATAAGAGCATTGATAAATTTGAAGTATACATCGACTTACAGAAATTTTATTAGGAAATTGAAAATAAAAAAACATTATGCTTTGAACAAAAAGGCCATATCCTTACCCGAACCCGAAATCTATACCCATACCAATCTTAAAAACAATTCGATTTTTAATCCTAAAGTTCCCGGGGATCAGTGTATAGGGGCTTTTAAACGCATGGTAGAAAATGACTTGGCCAAAATGGAGAAGAAGAAGTCTAAAAGTGCACATGTTTGGAAAGCAATTAAAGAAATTGGAAATAAAAAGCAAGTGGTGATATGACCCACTGATAAAGGGGGTGGACTAGTCATATTGAAGAAGGAAGGATGTGAAGAAGAGATGGAGAATTTATT
The DNA here is from genome assembly GCA_037952925.1 of Lithobates clamitans. Taxonomy (NCBI): domain Eukaryota; kingdom Metazoa; phylum Chordata; class Amphibia; order Anura; family Ranidae; genus Lithobates; species Lithobates clamitans. The sequence goes on from JBBGZY010001379.1 coordinate 1,313,351, forward strand.
GAAAGTTGAAAATACCTACAACAAACTGAAACGTAACCCTAAAGTACAATATGAAAAGAGATTGAAGAAACTTGTAAAGAAAGGGGTAGAGGCAGGTATTTTAAATAAGAAAGAAGCTCAATATTTAGTTCCAGAGTCCACCAAAACCCCGGTCATATACTACCTGCCTAAGATACATAAAAGGCTGAACAGACCGCCGGGGAGGCCAATTATAAGTGGAGTGGATTCCTTATTTTCCAGACTAGAAGAATACATTGACCAATTTTTGAAACCCCTAGTGGTTGAAGGTAAATCCTATCTTAGGGATAGTACCCAACTGATTAAGGAGTTGAGAACTATTTCAGGAAGTGGTCAATGGTTATTGGTAACAATAGACGTCAACTCTTTATATACGAGTATTTCTCAGAAGGACGGATTGAAAGGGGTTGAGAAGGCCTTACATGAGAAATCAAAACTAAGACATGAACAAATCAAATTTATCTTGGAAGGACTGGAGTTGGCAATGGAGAGCAATTACTTCTGGTATAAGAAAGAATTCTATGTTCAGAAAAAAGGCGTGGCTATGGGTGCTAAGTATGCCTCAAGCGTGGCGAACATATTTATGGACTTGATGGAAGAACGCTATATATATGGGACCAGACGACCTGAAATTATGTTTTACCGTCAATATATCGATGATGTCATCATATTATGGGAAGGTGACTCAGATTCATTCCAGAAGTTTCTTGATGATTTGAACCATAATATATATGGCATCTCCTTTACTGGAAAATCTGATTTTAATGTGATAGATTATTTGGATCTACAGATCTATAAAGAGGGTGAAGAATTGTTTACGAAAACGTATTTTAAAACCACGGATCGAAACGGGTATATACCCATCTCCAGCTGTCACCATCCTAAGTGGAAAGAAAACATCCTTAAAGGGCAGCTGTTGAGAATAAGGAGGAATTGTCGGAATATCGAGGATTACCAGAACCAAGCTGATATGCTGATTAACAAGTTTGTGGATAAAGGTTACCATACTGAAACTTTATTGAAATTAAAAAAGGAGATACAAAACCTGGACCGGGATTCCCTACTAGCAACACAAAGTAACAATACCAAAAAGAATTCTCCAGGGGATATAGCCTTCATCACTGGTTTTAATAATCAATATAGGAATATAGAGCATATAGTGAGGAAATATTGGCCCATTTTAAAATCTGATAGAACTCTGGGGAATATTCTTTCTAAAAAATCTCGCTTTATTTATAGGAGGGCACCAACCCTCAGAAACTATCTGGTCCATAATGTGATTGACCCCCCCGAGAAATATTAAACTGTTTTCAGGTATGAAAGGCTTTTATAGATGCCATAAATGTTTGGCCTCCCGGGTTAGTAAGAAGCAACCAAAGAAAAGATCCTCCTTTTATTCTAGGAGAGGCATAGAGTATGATATCAGAGAATTAATCACCTGCAATACAACCCATGTGACTTACGTCATCGAATGTCCGTGCCGACTGCAATATGTGGGTAGGACTACAAGACCCCTACGTGTGCGCATTAGAGAGCACATCAATAATATCAAAAAGGGGTTTCCTAAGCATAACCTCTCAAGACATTTTGACGAATTCCATCACAGGGATCCATCTGGTCTGGTTTTCTATGGTATTGATACCATTAAGGACAACTGGAGGGGGGGTAGTAAGAAGATATTGATATCCCAGAATGAAACCAGATGGATACATCGTTTAAATAGTCTGGTTCCTAGAGGACTCAACGTGGATATTGATTTGAACTGCTTTTTATCCAATATCTAGCACGTTTTTCCAGTTCACACATAAATACACACTGGTCTTCTTTTATTAGATACCAGAAAGATTGCTTGTAAAAAGTGTGCGATTTTTTACAATCGAGCCTACGGCTTGGGATCGTACATGTTAGGTTTGTGTGTTTTTTGCCCTTTGGTCTAATTTATATTTACCATTGATACTGACGTTATTACTTTTTAATTTTTAATTTTTGCCCTTTGGTCTATTTTATACCCATTATTGACATTGACATTTTTATTTTTATTTTTAAATTTTAACTTTTTCCATTTAATATATTATATAGAGTTTTTCATTTCTTTCTCCCTTCTATAAATGTTTACATGTGAAAGGGTATGTTTACAGGTTTTCGTCCGCCGGAATATAATTATTTGTTTGTCATTTTTTTGTTGTTTTAAGATTACATGGAGGCGCCCTGTCATTAATTTTTATATATTTTTATATATCCCCACCAGGGGGTGCTAGGCCGCTGGGTGGGTGTGCACGTCACATCAGTGCTTTTTGATTGGACATCGCGGCGCCTCCCTGTAGTATAATAGGACGTATGGTGTACCAAGATGGCCGCGCCTCAGATGATGTCTTGATGATGAAACGCGTAAGGCGCGGTCACGCGGTACACGCGGTACACGCGGTACACATACGTCGCCCTAGCTTCTGATTGTGTGGAGACTTCCATTTTTTGGTAGACAGGCCGTGGAACGCACGCCGCTACCACGCTACTGTTGCGGCCATTGGCTTGTAGCCAGCCGGCGGAGCACTGCCAGCTCCCATTTTATTTTTTTTATATTATTTGTAAGCTGTATTGGTTTGATAAAATTTTTGGATTTACGCTATGAGGCTCCTCTCTTCTCCATATATATGGACACTTCCTGGTGGATACTATTAAAAAGACAGCGGTGACACAAGTGGGAAGGAGACCGCGGAGTCGGTGAGGGGGACATCGATCGTTCAGGAATCCGGCTACTGGATCTACATTTGCAGGCCCATTACCCCTGCAGGGGTTGGCCGTTCCGGTGAGTGAGGGCACAAGTGGGGGTTCCACTCAAGACGATTAACACCAGCTACAGCAAACCTGTCTGGGATCGTTGGGATGCATACAACATTGGTTCACAGGGATCTTTTTCATACATAGGACAATTTCTGGACATACATAATATATTTTTTTGGAATATTTGGTTGCACGGAAGATTATCACATAAACTTTCACCATAGATTCTATTTATTTTTTTGGTATATATATATTTTATAATTTTTGTATCACTTTTTGGATTGTTTCAATCAACATCAGAAAGTTTTTTCTTTTTTTTCTGCTGTTTTTAGGTGTCATACCTTTATCCGTGTGATTATTGTTGTTTCAGCTACACCCATATTAGTTTTTATTTTACTTTACATCTTTTGTGGTGATTTGTACACTCAGCAATTTATATGACACACGCATTTTAATTAGTTTTTTAGTTTTTTCACAGATTTTTCACCAAGATTGATGATATACCTTGTTGCACATACATTTTCTCATGGTGAGATAATTATTGTCTATCTGATTTGTGAACAGCGCCAATTCCCCTATTTGAGTTTTTAGCATTTGGACTTCACCTTGGTTTTTTCCTTTTTTGGGGGGCTGCAGTTCTTATTGGTGGCTGTCCTAAGCGCGGAATATTCGTATTTAAAACCTGCATCCTTGTCCACATCTATTCCTGCCATAGCCCTAACAACAGCCATTGAGGAGTCAGCTGAGTTATTTGACCACAGCATCAGCCACTTGTGCCTTGATGATGCCCAGCCATTACTGGATTCAGATGTTGGTTCTGAGGTTGAGGATAACAGGATCATAAGCCTAGAGAGAGAAAGGAACACTGGTAGACAAATTGGCATTCATGTTCCCCAAGCCACAGCGTATTGCCAAGTCGTCTCCAGTGGTAATGATGAAGATGGATGAGATGGAGATGATGATGATGATGATGATGATGATGATGAGGTCACTGATGTGACTTGGGTGTCAGATAGAGCAGAAGAGGAAACTGAAGGTGAGGCGGCACAACCCCAAGGAGGCCGACATCAAGAAAGAGTAAAGAGCAGCCACCCTATTCCATCACATTCTGCAGCTGTTATCTCCCAGCCCACTTCCTAAAGCTCAGCTGTCTGGGCCTTTTTCAGCACATCTGCAGCAGAAAACAGTGTTGCTATCTGCAAACTGTGTCTCAGGCACATCAAACGTGGCAAAAACATCAACCATTTGGGTACCACATGCTTAACAAGGCATTTAACGTCCAACCAATCAGCCCATTGACAGGAGCATCTAAAAGCCACAAAAAAAGGACATAAATCTGTCCCTCCTGCTCCTCCTTATGCCCCGTACACACGGTCGGATTTTCTGATGGAAAATGTTCGATGGGAGCTTGTTGTCAGAAATTCTGACCGTGTATAGGCTCCATTGGACATTTTCCATATGAATTTCCGGCACACAAAATTTGAGAGCTGGTTCTCAAATTTTCCAACAACAAAATTCGTTGTCGTAAATTCCGATCGTGTGTACACAATTCCGACGCACAAATATCCACGCATGCTCAGAATCAAGCAGAAGAGCCGCACTGGCTATAGAACTTCATTTTTCTCGGCTCATCATACGTGTTGTACGGCACTGCGTTCTTGACGTCCGGAATTTCCAATAAGATTTGTGTGACCATGTGTATGCAAGACAAGTTTGAGCCAACATCCGTTGGAAAAAATCCATGGATTTTTTTGTCGGAATGTCCGATCGCGTGTACGGGGCATTTCCCACTTCAGTCTGCCCCTGCTATACCGAGTCATTACCTCTCAGCAGCCTCCACTGACAGGGATGATGGTATAGCACAGGGTGTCTCAGGTCCTAGCAGCATATCTGCCAGCAGCATACCACCAGCTGTAGACTGTAGCCGGCAAATTTCTCTGACCCATTTACTGCAGTGAAAAAAAAATACAGTCCCTGCCACCCACATGCCCAGCGTCTAAATGCAAGCTTGTCAAAGCTGTTGGCTCTCCAACTTCTGCCTTTCAGCCTGGTGGATTCTGCCCCCTTCTGTGAATTCGCACAATGTTCTGTACCACAATGGCAGGTTCCCAGTCACTACTACAAAAGTTACTACGTTACACGTAAGGCCATTCCATCTCTCTAGCATCACGTGGAAGAGAATCTTCTGGCATCGTTGGGCAAGGCAGTCAGCTGTAAAATCCACCTTACTGCTGACACACGGTCCAGGGACGATATATTTCGTTCACAGCACACTAGGTAATGCTGCTTGCAACTCGAAAGAATGCAGGACAGGTGCTCGGTGCTGCAGCTTGTTGTGCCCCCACGTCTCCATACAGCTGGTGGTGATGATGCTAGACCCGTGAGCTCTACTTCCTCCTCCTCCTCCTCCTCTGCTACCTCTAAGCCCTCCTCTGCAGAATTGTCATATGAACATCAGGTACCCCCTAAGCGTTCAAAGGGATATTCCATGAGTCAGGCTAAAAGGTGCCATGCAGTGCTTCAGCAGGTGTGTTTAGGGGACAGAAACCACACCAAAGCAGAGATTTTTGCAGCTCTGCAGAGATAGGTCCAAAGGTGGTTCACACCACACCAGCTGGAGCCAGGAATGGTGGTGTGCGATAATGCCTATAACCTCCTGTCCACTCTTAGACAGGGAAAGTTTACACATGTGTCATGCCTGGAACATGTCCTCAATTTGTGGTGCGGCATTTCCTAAATACGTACCCAGGGTTGAAAGATGTTCGAGAGCTGGTGAGAAGAGTCTGTAGCCATTTCAGGCGGTCATACACAGCCAGTGCTCAGTTGGCTGAAATTCAGGGTATTTTCGGAAAATTCTGTAAATTCGGGAATTTCAACTGCCTGTAAACCTCCTGATATGTGACATGCCCACCACGTGGATCTCTACTTTGTCAATGCTGCAGTGCCTATAAATGCAATAGAGGGCCATCAATGAGTACCTGGGCGAGTATAGCACAACGACAGGCTCAGGCCGCCTCAGCTTTTTTTCCCCACGCCAATGGCTGATTATAAGGATGCATGCACTGTATTGTCACCATTTGAGGAGTCCACAAGGATGGTGAGCTGTGACAGTGCATGCATCAGTGACACAATCCCTGTTGTGTTCCTGCTGGAGCAGACTCTGAGTGGCATTATGGGCAGGGCACTGGAGGCAGAGCAGCAGGAGGAAGAGGAAGACTTCCTTTTCTCTCAAGGCCCACTTTATCCAGACACCATCATTTCTATGTCACAGAACACACAGGAGGTGAATGAGGAGGAGGATCCTGGCACTTTCATAGGCTTTGAAGAAGAGGAAGACATACGTCAATCTGTAAGCGATGGCTTTCCAACCCCAGGACCCATGGGAGTAGTGGCTGGGAGGAAGAAGTTCCAGATGCTGTCATCCTGAGGAGTCTTCTTCTCAAGCCTCTGCAAATTTGAGGCGCATGGGCAACCTCATGCTTCAAAGCCTGCGAAAGGACCCAAAAATATACGTGGCATAAAGTAGAAGGATGATTACTGGTTGGCAACCCTCTTTGACCAGCGTTATAAGGAGAAGGTCTCAGAACTCCTCCCATCCCCATAGAGAATGCAGAAGATAAAATTTTTTGAGGACACGTTAAAGAGGATTTTTATTGAACGTTTTTCCTGAGTCCAGTAGGTTACAGTGTAGTGGAAAACATGGTTTTGAGTCTGAGTCTGTTGGTCAAGAGAGGAGTGTTGGAGAAAGCGTCCGCCTAAGTGAGGCATTTCGGAATTTTTTTCATGAGAACAGACCACTGGCCAGAACTTGCCCAACATGCTATTGAGTTATTGGGCTGTCCTGCATCCAGCGTGCTTTCAGTACAGGCATTCAGTGCTGCAGGAGGTTTTGTTACTGATCATAGAACGTGTCTGTCCACAGACTCCATGGACTGTTTGACTTTTATAAAAATGAAGCAGTTCTGGAATCTCTGCAGGACTTCGAGGCTGCCTAGCTTTGAGACAAGTGGGTGTAGCCTTGTGAGCTGCCTAACTCCTAACCTGAAACTAAAAATAGAAATAAAAATAAGTATATCAGACTACAAGAAAAAATAATTAAACAAACGAAAAAATTGTAAATGAAAGAAAAAATGAATAGATAGATGAAAATTAAAAATAAATGAAAAAAATCAAATAAATTTAAAATTAAAATACAAATAAAAACCAAACATAAACAGCTGTCAACACTGCTCACGCTTCCCAAATGTGACAATATAGACTGATATACCAAATGTGTGGCGCTACAAATTAAAAAAATAATAATTAACTAATACCTTATGCATAAAACCTATAATGTGAAACAAAACCAAACTTAAATAATATAATTAAAGTGCACGTGCTCCGTGTGATGCACACAAATCCTCAATAATTTAAAAAGTCTGTAATGCAAATGTAAACGTTAGAACAAGATGATAAAATCTGCATGCAATGTAGAAAACATATATATATATATATATATATATATATATATATATATATATATATATATATATATATATAGTGCACGTGCTCCGAGTATTGCACAGGAAATTCTCAATATTTCAACAGTCCAAACATAACAAACGATGATGGTGATTTCTTCATGTTGTGTGCACATGGTACAGCAGATTCTGCCACTGTACAGGTAGACTAAGGGGACCCCCCAGGAACTATATTGGAAGGAATTTTTCATTTGTATGCTTTCACTTTAAAAATAAAAAAAATCACTGCTCATTTAAAAATTACATTTTTCACAAACTTTTTTTTCTATTGATACATGTCCCCCAGGGCAGGACCCTGACTCCTACAACCATTGTATGCCCAGTTACTTGCATATAAGCCTCCAAAATTGGCACTTTTGATTTTTGACGTTCGGGTCCCATTGACTAATATGGCTCGTTATTCAGGTCCGAACTTTCACGGTGTTCAAAAGTTCTGGTGCGAACCCAACAGGGGTCCGTTCGGCCCATCCCTATTGTTAAGGAGCAGGCGGCCACCACGTCCTTAACAACCGATGAGTCATCAGCTGTCAGCGGGGACTGAATGTAAAGAAAAACACTTCCGGCATTTAAAAATTGTGGTAAAAAATTCATACTTTGCCCTTAGGGTCTAGTATGAATTATAATTAATACATTTTATTTTATTTTATTTAGTAATATTATTAATATTACTATTATTATTATTCCTTTTTTTTCTTTTTTTTTCCTGTTTCCTTTTTCTTTTTTGTGACCTTTCATATATACCCTCTAGGGAGTGACGACGGAGACTAGTGTGTCTTGGACTACCATGAGGCTGTACCATGTCGGTACCATGAGGCTGTGTCTGTATATTTTAGTTTTTGTGTCACAACTATGTATGGAAATGGTATCAATAAAATTAGACTGAAAAGAATTTTAAGGTGGGTCCCCCCTAAAATCTATACCAGAGATCAAGATAAGAAGAAGGATACCACCGCTCCAGGTCGGCAGAAGCTGAAAACCTCTCCTCGAGTTTTCAGGAGCCCCAGGTGCTGGCAATGCATATATCAGCAAGAAGGAGGAAATAGTTCTGGACAGCCGCACTCCAAAAAAACAATTTAGCCTTTTATTAAAAATCAGGATCACAAAAATACAGACCACAGCACAGCGATACAAAAAAGCATCTTTGTATCGCTTTGCTGTGGTCTGTATTTTTGTGATCATGATTTTTAATAAAAGGCTAAATTGGTTTTTCGGAGTGCGGCTGTCCAGAACTTTTTCCTCTTCCTTGCTAAAATCTATACCAGACCCTTATCTGAGCATGCAGGTCAGGAAAGGGGCACTCGCTCATCCCCCCTGCCCCCCAAACCAAACCAGGCCACATGCCCTCAACATGGTGGGGTGCTTTAGGGCAGGGGCCCTGCCCCCACAGCACCTTGTCCCCATGTTGAGAAGGACTCTCTCCAGTTCCAGCACATCCTTCCTAAGGACTGGAAAACCAGAACTGGATGGCATACTCAAGATACAGCCAGACCAGAGTTTTCTAAAGTGGCAGAATTATTGTTTTATCTCTTGAGTAAATACTTTTTTTTTTAAATTGTATTTTTTATTAAAGAGTTTCAAAAAATACAAAAGGGTAGGCAATGTCAAACAGTTGTCAGTACAAAATAAGTACAATCATTCAAAAAGTATATAACCAGTATATAGCCAAAGCCTTAAAAGGTAAGGTTACATTGTTACCAACTTTGCAGGTTTACAATATGGCAGATATTAGATCAGAGGAAGGGAGGCAAAGAGAGGGGGGTGAGGTGGGGAAGGACCCAGGGAGGGGGCAGTCCAGGTTTATTGATATATCACAAAAAGAAATAAACGCTATCAGTGGTAATGCACTAGGTTGGTGCGCCCTCTCTTCTTTTTGTTTCTTTTTGTAGTTTTTGAATGCCCAACATTCTGAAGAGGGCTGCAAGACGGCAGATACCACTGAAGCCTATTGGCCTTATCACACACTGAGTATCTAGACACTTGAGCGCAGGAGAGAGTTTTTCTCTTTTGGTTATTGATATATCACACCATTGAAGTTATTGCCCATTGGGTCTAAGGTTAGTGGGGTCTCAGGAGTGCCTATACCAGGCAGAGGCACTCCATGGGATTCCCACATAGAGGGGGGGAAGGGAGGGGTGCACCATGGAATCTTTAAGGGAATATGTGAACTGGGTCGGGGGAGTAAAGCATTCACCATACATGTTCAAGAAGGTATTGTTTTATTGGAAGGTAATGGGAGAGTCTCAGGGACGAGTTCTGTGTGGTCCCACAGGTCCCAAATATTTGAAAATTGAGGAAGTGTATCATGAATAGTAGCAGTGAGGTGTTCCATTCTGCGGATCTGCTCCAATATTTGCAGGACTTGTGAAAGGGTGGGTGGAGATGAGGATAACCATCTCAAAGGTATAGCTCGTTTTGCTGCCAGAAGGATAAAGCCAACTAATTTTTGGGTGTATTTGGGGAGACCGGGGAATGGCAAACCTAGAAGAAATTGGATTGGATTCAAAGGAAGATTGGTTTTAAAAAGATTTTGCAAGTATGTATGGATAGAGGACCAGAAGGGTTGAATAATGGGGCATTCCCAAAAAATATGAAAGTGAGAGCCAATGTCACCCCGGTATCTCCAACACACCCAGGAAGCCCCAGGATCGTATTTATGCAGGACCTCTGGGGTTCTGTACCAAAATAGTAAAATCTTATAGGTCATCTCCCTCTGTTCCACACATCGTGAGGATTTGGGAGCAGCTTCCCATATTTTCTGCTATTGAGGGGTAGGGATGGGTTGTTTGATGATCTGGGACCATTTCTGCATGTAGGAGTGACATATGGCGGTAAGTGGAAGGACCTCATGTAGATATTTGTAAATTTCTGAAATAGAATGGGGTTGCTATGGGCCCTGGACACATAAGAGTTCAAATGGAGTGGGTCTATCCAAGGTGAGGGTGGGGGATTTAGAGCCGAAGTAGTGTTTAATTTGGAGATAGGAGTAGAATAAACGTTTAGGGATTTGGTGTTTCCGTTTAATTTAATCAAAGGATAGAAGTGTGTGGGTGAGTGGGTGTACTAAACTTCGGAGCTGAAAAATTCGAGCCTGTGTCCACGGGAGCATTCGAGTATAGGATAAACTATCTGGTATGTCAGGATTGAACAGCACATTTAACAGGGGTGGGCATGGGGATGAGAGGGAGAACTGATGGGAGCATTTTTTTCCATATAGAAAGAGTGAAAATCATCGGGTGCAGGCTTTAGTTTCTAAGTTGGGTTATGGAGGTCTCTAAATTCATCCAAATCATGGAGCAAGGGTGGACTGGACTAGTAATGTTCATTTCAATTTCCGACCAGATACTAGATGCCATTCTATGTGACCAGACAACGATCGGTTTTAGATGGGTAGCAAAATAATATTTGAGGAGGTCTGGGGCTCCCAGCCAACCTCTAATCTAGGAACTAGGGGCAAGTACGACGAGCTAGATATTCGATGAGCTTTATAGTGCCAAATAAAGTTAAGGAATGACCTCTGGGTAGCTTTGAGTTGTGACATTGGGACAGGGAATGACCTCTGGGTAGCTTTAAGTTGTGACATTGGGACAGGGATCGTAAGGGTTTCCAATAGATAGAAGAGTCTCGGCAGGATAGACATCTTCAGGGCATTGATGCGACCCAGGAGAGAGATGGGATATGCGTCCCATTGTCGCAAGAGTCGGTCAATGTCGTGAAAGAGAGGGGGAGAGTTGGCCTGATAAAGGTTTGAATATGAGGAGGTTAGGTTAATTATTTGAGGGAGTTTGTACACCAATGATAGGAATAATTTTGTTGTAGGGCAGTAAGACCTGAGGGTGAGATGAGTACGGGCAAAGCTTCCGTTTTGCTTGTGTTGATCTTATATCCTGAGAGAAAGCTAAATTCCTTAAGCAGGGCATGTAGGTTTGGGAGGGAAATGTGGGGTCTGGTCAAAGTCAGCAGAATGTCGTCTGCAAATAAGGACAGTTTGTATTCATTTTGACGTAGTGAGACCCCACGGATGTCAGAGTGAATGCGAATGGCTGCAGCCAGAGGTTCCAGACAGAGAATGAAAAGTAGGGGGGATAGCGGACATCCCTGTCTGGTACCGTTACTCAAAGAGAAGGATGGCGATAAGTAGGAGGATAATTGGACTTGGGATGAGGGTTGGGAATATAGAGCATGTAGTGCGGCGATGAAGGGACCTTTGAAACCATAGTTAGAGAGTGTGGCAAACATAAAGTGCCAACTGAGCCTGTCAAAGGCTTTTTGTGTGTTAAGGCTCAGTATCAGAGCTGGGCGTGTTGTTTTGTTCAATAGGTCAATGAGGTCTATGGTGCGTCTTGTGTTATCGCCTGCGTGCCTGGCTGCCACAAAGCCTACCTGATCTTTATGTATGAGCCTGGGGATTAAATGGGATAATCGATTAGCTTGGATCTTTGTAAATATTTTTTGGTCTGAATTGAGTAGTGCAATGGGCCTGTAGTTATCTGGAAGGGAGGGATCTTTACCAGGTTCTGGGAGTACGGAGATATCAGCATGGAGGAATTGAGGGTGGGGTACGGTGCCTTTTAAATAGGGAGGAGAATAGGGGGATTAGATGCGGACTCAAGATTGGCAGAAAGGTTTTATAATAGGAATATGGCAAGCCATCAGGGCCAGGGGATTTTTGGGTAGGGAGGTTTTTCACTACATCTGCTAATTCTTCAGGGTTGACTATCGACTTCAAAGATAATAGGTGGTCAGGAGAGAGTTTGGGTAGATGTAGGGAGTCAAAGAAAGAGTCAAATTTCTCATGTAAAGTTGTAGTGGGGGTCTGTTTGCAAGCAATTTTACAGTGAACGATAGAATTCTCCAAAAACTTTAGACATTGTAAAAGGGCAATAGGTGGGAGTACCATCAGGTTGTCTGACAAAATCTGGGGATGAGTGGAATGGACGGGGTTTCAATTTGTTTACTAACATCTTATGGGGCTTGTTTGAGTATTCATAGAATTTCTGTTTGGACCACAGAAGGGATTTGTCAATTTTTTTCATGTCTAATGATCTGAGTTGATTGCGGAGAGAGGTAACGGCTCAGAGCCCAGCCACCGTGGGGGAAGAAAGTAAAAGTTTCTCAGCTTTACGAAGTTTGGAGAGAGTAGAAGAGCGCTGGAGAGCTGTGTCTTTTTTCAGGCGAGAGCCTGTGGCAATACAATGTCCCCTAAAGACAGCTTTATGAGCTTCCCACTGGGTGTAGGGTCCCGAGACCCTATTAACACTAGGCTTGAAATACTCAACTAGGCTATTGGATAGATGTTCTCTGGTTTCAGGGATTCAGAAGAGGGTTTCATTGAGGCACCAATGACAAGTTCTAGGGGATGCGGAGGACAGGGCAATATCTAGATGTACTGGGGAGTGGTCTGACCAGGAGACAGGATTAATTTCAGACGAGACTGTGGACGTCGGGAGGGGCGAGGAGATAAAGAAATTATCTAGTCTGGAGTAAAGTTTGTGAGGATGTGAATAAAATGTGTATTGTTTGTGTGTGGTGTGTTTGATCCTCCAGATGTCTAAGAGGTTCTTGGTTCTAATGAGTTTACAAAATGATTTGAAAAGGTGATCAGAGTTAGATGAAGTCTTAGATGGGAATAATACATGTCTTTACTGGGGGACATGGTCATATTAAAATCCCCGCCGATCACTATGAAAGGTTGAGAAAATTTGTCTAGGGTGTCAAACATGGCGGAAAGGAAGTGAACCTGTCCAGAGTTGGGAGCATAAACATTAACTATCGTTAGAGATTGGGAGAGAAACATGCAGTCCAGGATAATAAATCTGCCATGGGAGTCCAAGTAGGAGGATTTGATTTGTAAGGGACAGAAGCGGTTAATGAGGATCGCCACGCCTGCTTTACAAGATGGATCAGAGGCCATAAAAGATGTCGGGAAATGTTTACTGGCAAACTTGAGAGAACCCCCAGGACAGAAATGGGTCTCCTGGACTAGGATTACATCAGCTTTAGAAGCCTTAAACTCTTTCATAGCCAACCATCTCTTCTGAACAGAGTTTAAACCTTTTTACATTACAGGTAAAAAACTTTAGCGCCATAACGACTTAATCTGGTAAATAATATGATAAGTAACATAGCATGTATTGGGTAAGGGATTCCATGGTGCAAGGGTTATAAGGTGGGTGTAAAGTAACCTGACAATGTGCAGAACATCAGCAGAATTGTAACCTGAACATTTCCAATCTGTGAGATGTAACAGCCTCTGGCCAGAAAAAAGCACTAGAGGAAAAACTGTGAAAAAGACACAGTAAAAATGAAAAGCAAAATAGAAATAAAAGTAAAAAGCGGCAAAAAGGAGAAAAAGAAAAAAGGAAAAATAGATGAAGGTCCATAAGTCATCCAAAGAGAAACCGGGAAGGGCACAAGGCCTCCAGGAAGCCCAGGTCCGAGCCTTGGGCTGGGAAGAGTAGCATGAGGACCACCGAAGATGGGGAGCCAGAGGGTCCCCCTCCGTCTTCCGGAGCGAAAGGTCTAGGTCATGAAAAAATATAAAAACTTTGAAGAAAAATAAAACTGTTGAACCAGGGTGTCATAAAAAAACAACAATCAATGCACCCCGCGGGCAAGGTGGTGGATGCGTAGGCCCACTAGGGGGTAGTCGCCCACATAGGAACATCAGGAGACTAAACAGAAATAGCATACAAAGCCGTAGCCACGTGAAAAGTTCCCCAGGTTGGGAATCTGGAAGATGGACATCTTTGAGGGGTGAAGTTGGTCTTGGGTGGCTTCTGTCTCACTGGGGTCTAGATGCGACCCGGGACTGCGGCACAGGATCCTCATCAGGGAGAGGTGGCTACGCCTAAGTTGCGTAGGAAGGCATCACTTTCCTGGAGGTCACGTAGGGAATATTGTATGCCATCTCGGGATGCAGAGAGGCGAAAGGGAAATCCCCAGCGATACAGGACTTTATGGGTCTAAAGGTGTAGAATTAGAGGGAGAAGATTTCTTCATCTTGCCAGAGTGATAGGTGAAAGATCACTGAAGATCTGGATCCTGGACCCCCTGAAATCAAGCCTGGATTGATTACGGGTGGCGATAGTTAAAGCTTCTTTACTGTCATAGTAGTGAAATCTGACAATCACATCTCTTGGGTTGTCTCCAGCCGGAGGTTTAGGGGCTAAAGATATGTGAGCTCAGGGGGCGGAGCCAGCACGCAGCATGTAAGGACGTCTTGAGAGGAGCTCTCCCTGCAGATTCCAAATCCTGACCTAATCCTGTGAGAAAAAGTCGGCGTTTTTGCCTTGGACTGCTGGGGCATGAGTGGAGGACTGTCCGGAGAGCCTCAGGGGATGGTGAAATACGGGCCTCCATGGCCAAAAACGCCCGGGGAGAGACTGGCCCGTTATGCCTGGGGCTCTCAAGATGGCGCCGCAGCGCCGGAGAGAGAGGAGGATGAGGAATGGCCGCCGCTCCAGCATGAGGACACAGAAAGACCGATGCCTGCTTCCTCTGGTTGGGTGAGCCCCGGAGTGCAGAGAGATCGCACTCTGCACAGGGGGAGATCATTGGACAGAGGAGATGTGCTCATGCATGGTGCAGACAGGGCCTCGTCCCTTAAACAAATAATGGCTGCCATACAGGGGTGTCAAACTAAGCTGCTGGATTATTTTGGGGAACTACAAATGGAATTCTCCTTTATGAAGCACGATATGCAGAAGCTTAGAGAAAAGGCCCAGGCTACTGATCACCGCATTGTTGCTTTAGAGGACACTGTTAGACCTATGAGCACCGACAACCAAGTAATTAAAAAGACCCTTTCTGAGCACACTCTTAAAATGGCCGACATGGAGGACCGCATGAGAAGAAATAACATAAGGCTGGTGGGGTTCCCGGAAGGAGTGGAAGGTAGCCATCCTGAAGAATTCTTGGAGGAATGGCTGAAAGTGAATATGGCCCCTGGAACTTTCACTGTTATGTTTGCCATAGAGAGGGCACACCGAGTACCAGGTAAACCCCCTCCAAAGGGAGCAATCCCCAGACCCATAATAGCAAAGATTTTGCACTTTAGAGACAGAGAAAATATCCTGAAAGGAGCCAGGACAGGCCCTGAGCTGAAGTGTCATAATTATCGGATATCTATTTATCCTGATTTCTCTGCCACCACGCAAAAGCAGAGGGCTTCATTCTATCAGATAAAGAAACAGCTTAGAGAACTAAACCTGATCTACAGTATGCTATACCCAGCAAAACTACGCATTGTGGATAATGGCAGGGCGCATTTTTTTACCACTCCCACAGAGGCTTCTGACTGGCTGGATGCGAGGGGACGACCAAGAGGAGGGAGTTCTCCAAGACCACCATAAATCCATACTTACAGATAGAGGAGATTCTGGGGGATGAAGGATGTCAGGGGAGGAAATCTGGCAGATGTTGAACTGCTCTTTTACCACCCTTTTTCCCTTAACCCATTCTACATAATTCCAGGATGAACTGGCTAGTGACATATGATGTGGACTTATGCACTTGGCAGTCCGGTGAGCTACAGAGGGATTATGCTTTTTGCTTTAAACTGCTCAATTGTACTTGTAACAATGAAGGAATCTGCAGGTTCTTTCTCCTTTTGGAAACAAAGGTTTTTTTTTTCTTCTACTTGAAATTTGAGGAGTGGAACAGGAGTTTTTCCTCTCCTCTCTGTGCACATATTTTTTATATATTTTTTCTTTGTCTTGTGTGTGTTTTTTTTCTTGTTTTTTTTCTCTCAGACTTGAACTTACTCCTTGCAGTGCTGGAGCCTGTGAGACTTTTTTTTTAAGTCTCACATCCGTTATAACCTCTTTTGGGTTAAGGTTTTGGGAATGAAGTGCCTTGCAAGTTGGGGGCGGGTACAGGGTGGGGGGAGGGGGATAAGGGGGGAGGAGGGGGGGGTAAGTGGGATAATTACCATTATGCTTTATGTATGCTCATGATTTCAAGCTCATTTCCAATATTCGTTGTTTGCCTTCTATGTTGCTGCCCCCAGGGCAAGGAGGGGGAGTGGTGGAGCCCTGGAAGATACCTTACCAAAGAGTTAGGAGTGGGGGGAGGGGAGAAGGTTCTGATTTTATATACTATTTCTGTGAACCTTAGAGTGATCTCTTGGAACGTCAGAGACCTTAACTCAAAATTTAAAAGATCACTGGTTCTAAAAAAATATAAACCTCATCTAATTTTGTTACAGGAAACACATCTGCAGGGCTCCAGGACTCTCTCTCTAAAAAGGGTGCATATTGCTGGGGCCTATCATGCAAGTTATTCCTCATATGCTAGGGGAGTGTCCACACTAGTAGCTAAATCTCTACCCATATGTATTCATGCAATTAAAACGGATATAAGGGAAGATATGTTGTCCTAGTGATAAAGGTTCATAATAGATTTATGACCTTTGTGAATTTGTATGTCCCGCCTCCCTTCTCCTTGTCTCATTTGAATGACATGCTTCAAGCTGCTTATGAGATAGCGGAAGGGAGGATTTTTATTTTAGGAGACTTGAACGCGGTGGCGGATCCGACAATAAGTTGGATGCGCCACCAGGGATGCCAGCACCACTGGCGAAGTGGCTGTCAGTTAAGGGCTTCTGTGATGCATGGCGGGCAAGACACCCAGAGCTTAGGGAATATTCTTGTTACTCTGAGACGCATAAAACACTGTCAAGGATAGACACTGTGATGGTTGAACCTGAGGGATTGCAAATGGTGACTAGGACGAGGTACTTACCTAGAGACCACTCACCTATACTAGTAGATATTGTAGTGGGACAGAGACAGGGAATAAGACATTGGAGGATGGAGGCTAGCTGGTTGCAGGAGGAATATGTTAAAATTAAATGTACTGAGACTATTCAGCTGTTCTGGAAAGAAAACAGGGAAGCTGGTTCTGACCTAATAAAGTGGGAGGCATTCAAGGCCACTTTACGAGGGGTGTTTATGGCGGAGGTGAGTGGCTTCAAGAAGAAACTGGCCTCTTCAATACTGGACAGGGAGCGAGAGGTGTCTCTAGCAGAGGCTGAATACGTTAGGCGACCAACTAGGGAGGGATTGCGCACTCTACAGGATAAGACGCGGGCATATAAGGAAATACTAACTGACCAGACTACCAAACTTAGACTTGCGCAGCGTAGACGTATTTTTGAATTTGGAGACAAAAATAGTAGACCGTTAGCTTATTTGGCACGACCAGAATACGTACCCATATGTATAATGAGTATATATGACCAAGGTGGGGTGGAGGTGAGTAATTCAGAAGGTATACTACAGGTCTTTACCCAGTTTTACAAAGAACTTTATAAGTCATGCATCCCACCGGGAGGTAACGCTCTAGAAAATTATTTGAATGATCTTGACCTTCCTAGATTAACAAATGTGGATCGTGATGAACTGGAAGCGGACATAACTGTGGAGGAGGTTGAGGGGGCGATAGCCTCTTTTGCCCCTAGGAAACCTCCGGGCCTGGATGGTATACCCTCGGAATGCAATACTACCTTTAGTGGTGGACTAGCGCCCCTACTACTATGAGTGTTTCTGACTGCTAGGAGGGAGGGGAGACTTCCCCCCTCTATGAGAGAGGCCCTGGTGGTCTTAATACACAAAGGGGGAAAAGATCCTAAAGAATGTGAATCCTATAGACCCATCTCGTTGATGAATGTTGACACCAAAATTCTAGCGAAAGTGTTAGCGGAGAGACTACAATTGGTAATCCTGAAGCTAGTTAACCCGGATCAGACGGGTTTTATAAAAGGGCGTTGTGCACAAATGAATGTTAGAAGACTATTTATTAACCTACAGACTGAACATGACAATTCTGGGGAGAGAGTGGTGGCCTCTTTGGACACCAAGAAGGCCTTTGATTCGGTGGAGTGGGGCTATCTGTTTGGTCTCCTGGAGATACTGGGATTTGGGCCTACATTTATATCTTGGGTGAAGCTGTTATACACTGACCCTTTGATTAGAGTGAGGGTAAATGGAATTATATCTGAGCCCTTCCCTGTCCTCCGGGGGACCAGACATGGGTGCCCGTTGTCCCCCCTTCTTTTTGCTTTGGCCATAGAGCCCCTAGCGGCAAAATTAAGGGATACTCCTCACATGAATGGACTTAGGGTGGGGGGGATTGAGGAACGAGTTTCCCTTTATGCAGATGATATGCTCCTGTATCTGCAGGATCCGGGTGCATCGTTATCCACGGCTTTCCGGTTGATACAGGAGTTTGGAGACTACTCTGGTTTCCGTATCAATTGGAGCAAATCGTCCCTGTTTCCTATTGATGACACAGTGACGGTTCCGGTGGATTCTCCCATTCAACTGTCCCAATCATTTAAATATCTGGGAATTGTGATCCAACTTCCCATTTCGGGGTACCTGGACCTTAATCTGAGACCGGTAGTGGAGGCTTTTTGTGAGAGGGTACGGCGGTGGAGGAATATGCCATTGACAGTGATGGGTCGCATAAACTTATTTAAAATGATTTTCCTTCCAAAGCTGCTGTACGTTCTCTCGAATTCGCCTGTATATGTCTCGGTGAAAATGTTCAAACACATAGACTCCATTGTTGTGGATTTCATGTGGGGATCCAAGGCCCCCAGGATATCTCTAGTAATTCTGAAGTTACCAATAACTCGAGGGGGGTTGGCTATGCCGGATATGAGATCCTATTTTTTTGCGTCCCAAATGACATTCTTGCATTGGTGGTGCTTCCCCCAGATCCCTAATGCCACTACTCTATTGGAGGCAGCTGTGGCCACATCTCAAGAAACATTATTAAATATGCTGTTTAGAAAGGAGATACCAGGGAGAGGAGTGGGGTCTGTTATGGCATTACCAAGTAGGGTGTTTCACCTATGTGCACAGAGAATAATGGATGACCCTTTGTGGTTGTCACCTAATTGTCCTCTCTGGTACAATAAGTCCCTAAAAGAGTTTTGCAAAATAGGGGATGGACATAGATGGGCCAAATACGGGATAAAATATCTTCATCATATATACCAGGATGGTAAGCTTCTTTTGCACAACTAAGGGAGCAGTTTGGTGTACCTAGGACCTGGCAGTTCAGATATACCCAACTGCAACATGCAGCGACAGCCCAGTTTGGGAGAGGGGAGGTGAAGGTAAAAAACACAGCCTTGGAAAGGGTCCTGATTGACCCGGAACCAACTAAGCGTATATCTAGATACTACAAGGAGATTGGATTGGGAGGCCCTGAATGAATGAATGAATGAATGAATGAATGAATGAATGAATGATTTGTAAAGCGCTGCAAATGCGAACTGAATCGTCTCAAGGCGCTGGATGCATTCTCTGTTGACAGCTTCTCAGAAAAGGAAGGTCTTTAGTTTTTTCCTGAAGGCCTGGTGATTTGCTTCCATGCGGATGTTGGTTGGAAGAGCATTCCATAGTCGAGGTCCTTGGACTGCGAATCTTCGTTCTCCCTTTGCTTTGTAGCGGTATTTGGGAATGATATGGAGGTTTTGGTTAGCTGATCGAAGACTGCGATTCGGTGTGTAGTGTTTTATTTTCTCACGGAGATATAGTGGGGCGTTTCCTTGTATGCATTTGTGGGTGAGGCAGAGGGTCTTGAATGTGATCCGATTCTTCATGGTTAGCCAGTGTAGGCTCTTTAGGGAGGGGGAGATGGATTCCCAGGGTTTTTTTCCTGTTAACAGTCTTGCCGCCGTGTTTTGGATGAGTTGTAAGCACGCAAGCTGATATTGGGGTAGTCCTACGTAGAGCGAATTTGCGTAGTCGAGTCGGGAATTGATGATTGTACCCACAACTGCCGCTTTGTCCTCTTCTGGGATGAATGTGATGAGTCTACGTAGCTGGCGGAGGAGATGGTGGGATCCGCTCACCACTGATCCTATTCTGCATCCATTGTCATTCCTCAGTCAAAAATGACTCCGAGACTCTTGGCTTTGGTGCTTGAAGAGATAGTCTGTCCAAGGATGGTGGGAGGTGTCCATGGAGTCTTTATTTTGGAATTTTTGTTAGCTTGTAGGAGAAGAAGTTCTGTTTTTGATCCATTGAGTTTGAGGGAGCTAGTGGTAATCCAGTCATCTATTAAAGTGAGGCATTTCTGTAATTACTGATGAAGGTCTTTTTGTCCATTGATGCGAAGGTAGAGTTGGGTGTCGTCAGCGTATGAGTGGAAGCAAAGATCGGTTTTCCTGATGATATTGAGAAGTGGGTGGATGTATATGTTGAATAGTACTGGTGACAAGGGTGAGCCTTGAGGGACTCCACAGGAGACTGCCCGGGTTTCCGAGGTGAATGTTCCTAGTTTCACTGTCTGGGAGCGATTCTCTAAGAAGGATGTAAACCATTTTAGAGCAGAACCTGTAGCTCCTGCAACTTCAGCGAGGCGGACAAGTAAAGTATTGTGGTCCACTGTATCGAATGCTGCGCTGAGGTCTAACAGTACCAGGAGACTCTGTTCTCCGTCGTCTGCTGCTTCAAGGTTGTCGTCCCATATTTTGAGAAGTGCTGTTTCTGTGCCATGGCCTGGGTGGAAGCCTGATTGCAGAGGGTGCAGGAGGTGGTGTGTGTTCAGGTGGTGTTGTAGCTGCTGTACTACTGCTTTCTCCATAATCTTGGAGATGGCATTGAGGCTAGTTATTGGTCTGCGGCAGTTAGGGTCCTTAGGGTCGAGATTGGCTTTCTTTAGCAGGGGTTTGACGATGCCTTGCTTGAGGGAGGTTGGCACAGTCCCTTCTTTGAATGATTGATTTATGAGCTGTGTTAGGGTAGGGGCCAAGATGTCGGAACATTCTTTAAACAGTTTAGTGGGGATGATGTCGTTCGGTGATGTGCTGTCTCTAAGGCTTCTGATGATGTTTTTAGTCGTGTCTGTGGTGATTGGGGACAAAAAGAAATTCGGTGGTTGAGTGATGTTCGTGTCGATGTCCTCTTTTTGCTTTGGTTGAGTGAGGTTGGCTGTTGTTTTCTGATGGATTGATTTCCGAATGTTGTCGATTTTGTCGATGAAGAAATCTGATAACTCATTGCAGAATTCTTGAGTATCGTTTTCTGGGGGCTCTAAGCAGGTCGGGTTCATTGACTGAGCAACTATTTTGAAAAGTTCCCGCGGACGGTTTAAGGCGGATGAGATGGTGTCTGAGAAATGTTCTTTTTTGGCTTTGAAGATTGCCTTGTGGTATTTCATAGTGAGTGCTTTGTAGTTAGCATTGTTTTCCTTGGTGGGATTTCTTCTCCATGCTCTTTCAGCTCTTCTCCGCTTTTGCTTGAGTAGGGTGAGAGTACCATTAAACCAACTCAAGTTTTTTTTGTGGATGAGTGTTCTGCATTTTGGCGCCACGGAGTCTGCTGTTTGTAGTAATACATTGTTTAGGGAGTTGAGTGTTTGTTCTGTTGAGAGGTTTGAGTTTAGCAAAAGAATTTTGCTTGATAATGTAGTTTTAAAGAGATCAGAGCGAAGTTTCTTCTGAGGCCCTGACTTGACTGCTAGGACCAGAGCTAGATGGACGGCTTTTATACCGGAACTGACTGAGGAATTGTGGCAGGAGGTGCTTGATACATATCTGGTATCGGTGATCTCCTCCATGGACAGAATGATACAGCTTCGATATTTACACCAGACGTACTACACTCCAACCAGATTATTTAAAATGCATAGAAGGGACAATCCAGAGTGTCACAAGTGTAGAGGAAATGAGGGAACATTTCTCCACATGGTGTGGGATTGTCCTAAGATAAGACCATTGTGGTCCCAGCTGACTGAGTTCATATCTGACCACTTTGATCTTCCAAACATATGTTCTCCTATGAGGTGTCTGTTGGGGATTTTTGATCAAGAAGAGCTTAATGTGAATACAAAACTGTTTCTCAGACTTCTCTATTTTGGCATGAGAAAACTGATCGCTCGAAGATGGATTCATGATGAACAACTCACCTTGGGAATGTGGATAAAAATAATAAATGCTGATATACTTTTATATAAAATGACATATGAGGCGAGAGGAGCCCCCAAAAAATTTAAGAAAGTGTGGTACAGGTGGACTGAGTCCAAAAATACTTTAACGGCAGAAGAGGAGGGGAGCAGTAGAGATGACAGAATGTAGGCAATGATGAAGGTAAACGGTAGTGTGTTGAAAGAAAGGATGCATACAATGTTATGAGCAGACTAATACTGAAGGGGGGAGGGAAGGGAGGGGAGGGAATTCATCTGGGGGGTTGTTTTAGTTAAAACTAAGTTGCAATGGTTCATGTCGACTGTTCCGACGCTCCTTTCTTTGAGTGTTTCTTTAATAAATTAAAAAAAAAAAAAAGAGAGCAAACACTCAGGTTGAATGAAGTAAAGGGATCTTTACTATTGACAGGAAGATCTATAAAAAAAGGGAAACTTGATATGTTTTGTGTGTAGAGATAACATGATATCTTTAATGTGATGTATAACAACCTACTGGTTAAAGAATGTGATGTAACATGTCAATATGCTCAATAAAAAACTTTGTTTAAAAAAAAAAAAAAAAGATCTGTGAGCTCTATCTAAACGCCAATCAATATCAGGGATTTTTGGGGCTACCACATTAAACAAACTCAGGAGATAGGAACGAAGGTCTCTGTCTTCCACTGCTTCAGGGATGCCTCTGACCTGCAGATTCTGCCTGCGTTCTCTATTTTCAAGGTCTTCTTGTTGTGATTGAAGCTGGGTGACTGAGTGTTTAATGGAGGCGTTGTCTTCTTCTAAAACTTGGACGTATTGCACCAGCTCATTAAACTTAGTCTCAAGGGTGTCCGTGCAATCACCCAGTTGGTCTATCTCACCTCTTACCTCTTTAGCAAGTTTCCCTACTTCCTGGGCAATATTGTGGGTTATGACCTGGAGCAGGGATTGCAATTTGGTGTCTAGGACATCTGCTGTTAACAGGGTAAATGTTCCCTGTATTGGAGTGGGTGTAATGTCAAATAAAGTACCTGTCTCAGGCTCAGAATGTTCTCGTGGATCCTGTGCGGTGTCTCCGCCACTTGAGGCCGTGGACTCCAATTTTTCCCATGGGGTGCACAGTCGCCGTGGGAGGCTGAGGAGGTGACTCCCATGGCTAGCGGAGCTTTGGAACGGTTAATGGGAGTCCCGGATAGGTGGAGGAGGACGGAGCTTCGAGCTTACATGCTCGTCATGTTCAGAGGCCGTGCATGCGCAGGAGAAGTCTTTCTTTTAGGGTGTAATGGGTCTGGGGAGGGCCTATCTGCAGTGCGCCTTGTTCCGAAGGGGGTATTATGTTTGGTGAGAGACAATAGGCAGGCACTAGGTCTCAGGGAGCAGACTAGAAGGCGTGGTGGTGCCAAACTATCTATGGAGGGTCAGGGCTTGCCTCGGGACACAGTTCCTGTAAGGATGGAGGCACAGGGAGGGCGGCATGGTATCACTGGAGTGCAGTACCTGGATGTGCAGGATGTATCTTGTAAAGTAGGCTGCAGGATGACAGCGGGCTGTGGGTACACAGAAACAGCCTTTAACTGATCCTCCAGTCTCTCGGGTATTCACCCACTTCAGCTACCTCTCGGTGACCCCCGCTGTGGATGTAGATGGATTAGCTGCCCCATGAACCACCGGTCGCAGTACTCGAGCCTGGAGATGCTGGAGGCTTCACAGGCCTCAGGATGGTGGCAGGCCGCGGGTGCTCGGAATCCGCTTCCAAGGGTCCTCCGGTGGTCCCTCGGGTCCCCACACAACCCAGCCTCCTCCTGGGCACAGTCCCCTCAGATGTGGATGGATTATTCTCTGTCCGTTCTGCCGATCGCGGCACTCGAGCCCGGGGATACCGAAGGTCCTGCAGGCCCCAAGATGGCGGTGGATCTTTAGTGTGTGGAGCCGGCAGCGGGCCCAATAAGAACTCAATCGGCCGGCAGGGCTCCACAATTTCCCCAGGGGCTAGTGTGGAGATTGTCTAGTGGCGGTTGGGGTAAGTTTGGAGGCTCACCAGGTTGCTTGTTTAGCAGTATGACAGTGGACTGTGGAAGGGTCGGCGGAGCTCCACAGCAACACGTCTTTTCCCTTCAGCGTCCAGACACGCCCCCGTAAATACTTTTTTTATGCATGCTAATACTTGCTTTGCTTGCATCAGCTTGAAATTGCATACCATTGATAAGCTTCTCATCTGCTAGGACCCCCAAATCTTTTTTCATCCTGAATCCTCATTGCTTCTCCCCCTAGCGAGTTCTCCTAAAACTCCAGGCTTTCTCATGCCTCTGAGATCTTGTTCCCTCAGTCCCATGGACTCTCAAAATGTTCCAGCCTTCTCAGACCCTTTTTTTGTTTCCCAGACTCGCATATATGCCTCAACTTTCTCAGTCTCATGGACATAGAACCCCTCCTCTATGGTGTGCAGTCTCTTGGATAGAGCACCTCTGTCCGCTGACAGGATCGCATGCCTGTCTTCACACAAAGTCTGTATCTCACAATGGGAGCCCTGAGCTTTGCTTATTCCTTGCTTGTAACAACCCTTCACACATGTGTACTCACACAGCCTTCAGGCCTCCAGTAAGAACTGGACACAGGATTAAAGAGTCTTCCTACCTGGATCTCTTAGAAGACTTCATGCTCAAGGCCTTGATCCGGAGCTACAAAACGTTAAGAAAATTGAAACCCCAATTTTTTTCCACACAGAAACAATAGCCTGAACTTTGCACTTTGTCTCCTATATCTACAGCATTTTCTAAACTCACACCATGGCAGGGCCTCAAACTGTCATAATACCAGTAAATCACACAGCACAGCTCATCTGCAGTCAATTATGAGTGCTCACACTCCAGCCAAAATATAATACCGCTACCACCACCCCACCCTCGTCTAACCCATCCTGCAAGGTGCTGCAAAATCTCTCTCAGTAACTGGTCCTCACAGTCCCTTTGTGATGATGTCGCTCATACCGCTAGTAGAAAGTCCATGTCATATATGCAGTGAGCTTGACACTCAAAGGACACAGCTGGAAGTAAAGAGAAGAGGAGAACAGACAGGGGAGTGCAGCTTCATGTGACTGTGGCTTTGGGTACATAACATAAAACATACAAACTTACCAGTCTTTAGGATATTCAACTGATAACCAAAAGGAAAAATTGAGGCCATAGCCATCCATACATGTTCAGGGACACAGTGGAGAAATCTATCCCAGAGGCAGTGAATAAGGGGGTTGCCAGTAAAGATATGCCCCAGGGGGAACTAACTGGGAGCAGAGCAAAGAGAAACAGAGCTGGGGAAAAGGAGCCAAGGACACAAATTACTCCTGCAAATAGGAAAATGTCCTAGTGAATATTTAGGCCTCAGCCCTCCACTGTAGGGGGGGGGGGGGTTGGCAAGCTAAAGAGGAAAAACCTCTATGTTAATGTTAACCGGTTCCCGACTGGCTCACGCAGATGTACTGCAGCAGAATGGCTCTCCTGGGCGAAATCCCATATGGGTGCATCCTTCCCCTTTCCGGCCACCAGAGGACGCACGCCTGCTGCACGGTGGGGGACCCGATGTGCGTGGCCAGCAGTCGCGAACGCCGCCAGCCACGTGTGATCACTTTCACGAGCTTTCACAAATCCCTGTGCTGTCAGAGAAGAGGAGACATGTTGTTTGTTCTTAGTAATTAGGAACGGTAATAGGTCTCCTCTCCTACTCAGTCCTATCCCCATACAGGCAGAACACACTGAGGGAACACACATTTAACCCCTTGATTGCCCCCTAGTGTTAACCCTTTCCCTGCCAGTGACATGTACACAGTAATCAGTGCATTTTTATAGCACTGATCATTGTATAATTGTCAATGGTTCCAAAAATGTGTCAAAAGTGTCTTATCTGTCCGTCGCAATACCGATAAAAATCGCAGATCATCGCCATTAATAGTTAAAAAAAAATAGATCGGCCTAAACTGATAAAGAAATGTGTTTTTTTTTTAATTTGGGGGGTATTTATTATAGCAAAAAAATATATATATTTTTTATTCAAAATTGTTTATAGTGCAAAAATAAAAACCACAGAGGTGATCAAATGCCACCAAAAGAAAGCTCTATTTGTGGGAAAAAAAGGATGCAAGTTTTAGTTTGGGTACTGCATTGCATGTCAGTTGTCAGTTAAAGCAACGCATTGCCAAATTGTAAAAAGTGCTCTGGTCAGGAAGGGCGTAAAAGTGGTTTAATAAGTGCAGTTTAAATAAAAGATGAAGTGTAAAACAGTGATGACAAATAAGGACATACAGTTGTGTGAAAAAGTATTTGCCCCCTTTCTGTTTTTTTTTTTTTGCATATTTGTCACACTTAAATGACTCAGGTCATCAAACAAATTTTATTATTACACAAAGATAACCTAGTAAATACTAGAGTAAATACAAAATGCAGTTTTTTAATGGTTTAATTTATTAAGGCAAAAAAGCTGTCTAAACCTGTCTGGCTTTATGTTGTTGTGGAAAATTTTATGAATGTATGTTGTCTGATGCCCCCCCCAGTGTCAGTTTTGCTGCAATACTCTCATGTGAGGGTATTCGCACATACAGACGCTGGTGGAAGACCATTGGACGCGGAAAACTTCCCGTGGACACGGCAGATCTGTTGCTCTTTTAGGGATGTTAGATTATGCATTCATCAAGAGCTTGGCCACCTCATTGTGACTGCATTAATGACTCCGAGCATACATGTCTGTGTACATGGGAACTATAGCATAACTATATGAAAATTATGGTCCACTGAACCATGGTTTTGTATGGTTCGCATCACTGGTAACAGTGGGACTGTGCACACGGTTGTGTTCAAAGCCATGTGCTTGCCACATGGTTTTGCACACCATCGTCTGCACACGTCACTACTGTATTCCTATTTTGAATGTATACATGTCTTTGATTGGTTCTGTTTTTGACCCTGTTGGAAGGGTTTCTGTGTTCTCACATCCTGTAACATCCTTATATGGTCATTCACATCCTGTGTTCATTTCCTGTTATGTCACTTGCAATGTAAGAATTGATTGGCTGTTGGAACCATAACTTCCTGTTTGTGAAAGTTTTTGAGGTAATAAAAGGGCATGCGAGCTGGAGAAATTCAGTGATGCTGAGCTGAGAATGTAAGAAGGAGCTGATGTCTGTTTACTTGGAATGTGTGGGTTTTTAGGTAAGATGTATTTATTTCATTAGACGAAATTGGTATTATATCATAAGATGGAAATGGGTGCTTATTAGCACAGGAGATATGGATGTGTGCATAGCTTACAGCCAAATTTCCATTTCAAGATGGCGGGCCAGGTACTTTATGGAGCAGACAGAACCCCCCTCCACATCGACAAGAAAAGGGGGAGAACGGATCCCAGTCCAGAACATCTCTTTCCGATGTGTTGAGGAGCCTCTGCTCTGCAAAAGAGCTAATTTTTCGTTTTTTGAAATAATGCTGGAAGTTTAATCGTATGTCTGGTGTGTGCCTGCGTGTGTTTGTGTGTGTGTGATTTGTATCTCGAATGTTTGTGCAAGGAGACTGTGTGCTGTGTGTATGTGTGAGTAACTGTATGTTGTGTAATAAGTATATGAGAAATAGAAATGTATGATTAATATTACAAAATGGTTGGGACTATACATCCCGTGGGACTTTAAATGAAACCATGACCTGATGCGGTCATGTGTTTCCATCCCTTTACTAGTCTAAGAGAAAAGGAGCAACAAGGGTGGGACTTTAAATGAATTGCGTGAATGCTCAGAAACAAAATCGATGAACAACTAGGAAAATTTATTCAATTCATAAAAATATAACATGCATAAAATAAAAATATATCAATCATAAATGGAAAGAAATATTGGCAATAATAGCAGCAATTATACATGATTATATGAATACAACAATTCTCCATGGTACACCAATTGGATATTAATACACAACCATATAATATAAGGTATTGTCTACAAAAAAGGCCTCCAAAAGGTTCCAAATAACCATTAGAAATGCATGACGCTGGTGAAAAATGCGACAATGGTAGCTCTACGCGTATCGTGGCTGTTGTGCCACTCGTCAGGAGCAAGCGCGTATCTTATCTAGGATAGGAGATATAAAAAATTGGTCTGGTAAATATATACATGAAACAGAGGTGGGGTAATGAAGAAGCCCCACACAAAGTACATGCTTACGCATTCTGGTTTGTAGGGTGGTGGCAGAAAGCCATATGCCGCTCGACCATCGGAGACGCCACCCCCTGGGAGCTGAGATGGACGGATCGATGGGGGCAACCCACAAGGCGCCATCCAGGGCAGGCATATTCCCCCCGAGGCATACCTAGGGTGAAAAGTGAAATTTGAAAAAGAAATTGCAAACATACCATAGAAGGGCGGTGTGTAAGTAAGAATACAAGAGTGATGTCTATGGTTTGTTTGTTTTGGTGGTGGCTCCATTGGCCCAACACACCGCCGACTGTTTTGGATCTCCCCCTTCCGGGATCTGTGACGCGCCTGTCGGCCCCTCCCCCCTCCCCTGTTGGGGGGGTGGATCTGCCTCCACTGCGCGTCAGCATCACGCACTCCCCATCGGACGTGCGCGCCCTTTGGACGCTTACACGCCCCGATTGGATGGTGTCCATCCCGCATACCACAGGGATGGGGCATTGGCGTCAGCGGGTCGGGCGTTTAGCACCCGATCGGCGTTGCCATTTACCCCTCCCCTGTGTTTGCGGCGTGACGTTGGTGGTCGGTCCCCGTGGTGGCGCCTATATGGGCGTAGCCTCGGCGGTGCTGGCTCTCGAGGCTTTCACTTTACTGGATGTCACGTTCGTTTGGGGATTGCTACTGCTTTCTTCCCTTCACATTGCTCCACTTTGCACACCAGGTATCGTTATTTCTGCCATGTTCTCTCATGCTTTGCCCATTCCTCCTTTCTTTATATCTTTACTTCAGGGCACTTGGTCTTTTTCTCCTCCTCAGCACTTCTTTCAGGTGTTTCAATCCAGATTTGTTCTTCATCCCCAACACGTTTATTATTTCCTTCTTGGGCAGCATCACTCTTGTATTCTTACTTACACACCGCCCTCTATTTCTATGGTATGTTTGCAATTTCTTTTTCAACCTTCACTTTTCACCCTAGGTTTTGCCTCGGGGGAATATGCCTGCCCTGGATGGCGCCTTGTGGGTTGCCCCCATCGATCCGTCCATCTCAGCTTCCAGGGGGTGGCGTCTCCGATGGTCGAGCGGCATATGGCTTTCTGCCACCACCCTACAAACCAGAATGCGTAAGCATGTACTTTGTGTGGGGCTTCTTCATTACCCCACCTCTGTTTCATGTATATATTTACCAGACCAATTTTTTATATCTCCTATCCTAGATAAGATACGCGCTTGCTCCTGACGAGTGGCACAACAGCCACTAAACGCGTAGAGCTACCATTGTCGCGTTTTTCACCAGTGTCATGTATTTCTAATGGTTATTTGGAACCTTTTGGAGGCCTTTTTTGTAGACAATACCCTATATTGTATGGTTGTGTATTAATATCCAATTGGTGTACCATGGAGAATTGTTGTATTCATATAATCATGTATAATTGCTGCTATTATTGACAATATTTCTTTCCATTTAGGATTGATATATTTTTATTTTATGCATGTTATATTTTTATGAATTGAATAAATTTTCCTAGTTGTTCATCGATTTTGTTTCTGAGCATTCACGCAATTCATTTAAAGTCCCACCCTTGTTGCTCCTTTTCTCTTAGAAATGTATGATTATTTGCAGCCTGCAATGTTGGTGTGACTGATGCTGTGTAACAAGTTTGTAATGCATGTGAGAAATGGATAAATTGTAATTATTACTTATGTATGGGATAAGTAGATTTCATGACTTTTGTAGAGTGTTTAATTGTCCCAAGACACAGACTTTGTTGAAGATTGCTGCTGCATTCTCAAGTGGGCATGTGGCCTGGGGGGAGGGGCGGCCAAGCATTTTACAATGGTGAAAAGTTGGCTGCTCCCTGTGGACAATAGAAACGTTTTGTTTTGGGATGAAAAGAACATGCAAGCATTCACTGTCTGCATTTCTCAATGTCTTGTTCCTGTGAAAGCTGATGTGAACTGAGTTTGAGAAGAGAGGGTATGTTTCAGCCGTGTAATTGTGGGTTATGTGGCTTGGTTGTTTCATTGGATAGCATGTGTTCCTAAGTTGTGCTTTTTCATAACTCTAATAGGGCGTACACACGGTCGGACTTTGTTCGGACATTCCGACAACAAAATCCTAGGATTTTTTCAGACGGATGTTGGCTCAAACTTGTCTTGCATACACACGGTCACACAAAGTTGTTGGAAAATCCGATCGTTCTGAACGCGGTGACGTAAAACACGTACGTCGGGATATATACGGGGCAGTGACCAATAGCTTTCATCTCTTTATTTATTCTGAGCATGCATGGCATTTTGTCCGTCGGATTTGTGTACACACGTTCCGAATTTCCGACAACGGATTTTGTTGTCGGAAAATTTTATCTCCTGCTCTCCAACTTTGTGTGTCGGAAAATCCGATGGAAAATGTCCGATGGAGCCAACACACGGTTGGAATTTCCGACAACACGCTCCGATCGGACATTTTCCATCGGAAAATCCGACCGTGTGTACGGGGCATTACACTTTTTTTAAATGTTTGTCTAAGTGTTCATTTAATATCTCAAATGTGTAATTTTGTGGGGAGAAATGTTTCGTTTTGGTGGGAAAATGTGCCATTTTGTTGTGGTCTGGCTTTTGTTGAAGTCACCATGTGGATCGGCGGCCATTTTGAAGACCTGTGGGCCTTCCTACAGGGGAAGCTGCTCCATTGTGTGTGCAAAGCCATGTGGTATAAGCTGCCATCTTGTTTCTAAACTCCTTGTGTGTGCAAAGCCATGTGCTATAAGCTGAAATCTGGCTTTTAGGCACCATTTTGTTTCCCTTTTTAAGTGATTTCTTTTTTTGTATTGTTTACATACTTTCCAAGGAAGCTATTACGTTTTCTGTATTGAATATTGGTTTTGAGTGAAATCTCTACTTTGCACTGAATTTCCTTGTCAAAAGATTTTTATTAAGTTCATAGTAATAAGCTTAACATACATGTTTATGGATACATGTTAACATAAGGAATAAAGCTCAATATTTACAGAAGTAGGTAAGAATATAAAACACATAATGAAATATGATAAATAAATAAGGATGTTCGGAATAGAGATTTTAAAACTGATACATTTTATCAAAAGGTATCTATCTATTCCTACAATGTTAGTTTCCAAAATAATGTGAATAAGATACAACATTAGTAACAATGAGCTTCAAGAATTAATGAGGGGGATAGCAGAGGAAGGAAAAGGAATAGAGAAAGAAAAGGAAGAAGAGGAGAAGAGTGGAGAGAAGAGATTTACTGGATTGATCTGAGAGCCAGTGTGGGGTTTAGTAAGGTTTGAGTTCCATCAAATATAATCAACTACCATGGCAGGAGGACTGAATTATCAAAGGATGATGATGCGAAAGAATGAACCCATGGGTGCCACATTTTTTCAAATTTTGGAATTTGATTGTGTTCTATGGCAGCCATTTTAGAGTGGATCATAAAGTTATTCATTCTATGTTTTGACTCAGCTATCACTAAAGAAGGGGATTTCCATGCTTTCGCGAGAGTTTACTTTGCAGCTGTGAGGAGCTGGACAAAAAGCTTGAACTGCATATGCGTCAAGCATACAGGTTTAAGATTAAGTAATGCCATAGTAGGATCTGGTTGCATTGATATTTTGAATAATTTGGAGGCAATTGAAAATATTTCCTTCCAGAAGGTTTGAGCTATAGGACAGGCCCACCAGATGTGCATTTGTGTGCCCAAGTCCGAACAGCCGCAAAAGCAAAGGGCTGAGCAGGATGGAGAGTATTTAGCAACTCTGGAAGGTACGAGGTACCACCGGGTGAAGACTTTATAGTTGGTTTCAACCGCTAACACGTTAGGGGAGGATGTTTTGGTAGCCAACCAGATATCTGACCACTCTGTAGTGGTTATTGTGCGCCCAAGGTCCTCCTCCCATTTGTGAGCATAGGAAGGTTTGTCCTAGTTGGGTGTAACTAATAACTGAGAGTAATGAGGAGAGATTAGTCTCTTGGCATGTGGATTCTTTTTACATGTGGCTTCAAAATTTGTGAGTTGATCAAGTGGTATGTCTATATTTGTGTAGGGAGTGAAGAAATTTTTAATTTGAAGGTACCAGAATATTTCCGAGGGTGTAACCCAAAGGTCTCTCGCAAATTTTGAAAAGGAATAATGTTGGAGGACGTAACAAATTTATGTAATCTCAAAACATTTTATGGAAGCCCAGACTTTGAATGACTTGGGGGAGACCCATGCTGGGTAAAAAGCCGGATTTTTAAGAAAATAGAGGAGAGGATTGTGTGGGGATAGTAATTGGTGTTTAGTTTCAAGCCTGTCCCAAAGGGATATAAAGTGTTTAGTAATGGGGTTACGTAGACCAGTGCGATCTTTAGGATGAAGCCATAGAAGATTTGAGACAGATAAGGGATCACATTCAGTCGCTTCTATTGATACCCATAAGGGGGTTTCCTGTGTTGCATGGTACTTTGGTAAGCTTGCGATATGGGCAGCTTTATAATACAATGCAAAATTGGGAAAACCCAAGCCGCCAGAAGGCTTAGGAAGATATAATGTTTGGGATGGGATGCGAGGTTTGGAAGATCCCCATACAAATGTCGTTGCTCTTTTCTGAATTAATCGAGTAAAGTATGCTGGGATCGGGATCGGCAGGACTCTGAACAGATAAAGTAACTTAGGTAAAATTGACATTTTAATAGTATTAATCCTACCTAGCCAAGATAATGGAAGGCGGAACCATTGTTTCATTAAATTAGTCACTTTTCTCAGAGTAGATGGGTAATTGGCTGAAAAAAGATCTGAGATGGAAGCTGTTAGATGAATACCAAGATATGGGATTATTTTTTCTGCCCAGGTAAATGGAAGTGCTGATTTAACCGTATCTTTTTCTCTGTCAGATAGGGATATATTCAGTGCTAAACATTTTTTGGGGTTAATTGTTAATCCGGATATATTGGCAAACCTATTAAGGATAGGTAATAGATTGGGACCAGAGACTTGGGGAGATGATAAAAATAGTAAGATATCATCCGCAAACAAGCAGAGTTTGTGATGGAAGCCTCCTAGTTCTATTCCAGTTAATTTTGGGTCTAGTCTAATGTATTGTGCTAGGGGTTCTATTAAAAGGGCAACTAAAAGTGGGGAAAGTGGACAGCCCTGACGTGTGCCTTTTTCTATTTTGAAAGAGTCAGATTTATAACCTGCATGTTTTACATATGCTTGAGGTCTGTCATAAAGTGCTGTTATCCATTTAATGAAGTGGGGTCCAAACCCCCATTTCTGGAGAGTGTGATACAAATAAGGCCAAGAAACCGAATGAAAAGCTTTCCTAATATCCAGGGAAAGGAAACAAGAGGGAATGCAGCGAGTTTTGGCAATGTGTGCCAAGAGTACTGCTCGACGCACATTATCACCAGCTTGGTGAGTAGGCATAAAGCCTACTTGGTCACGATGGATAGGTTTACCTATGATTTTGTTGAGGCGGGATGCCAAGATTTTCGCTAGAATTTTTATGTCAAGGTTTAAAGTGAAATGGGGTGGAAATTCGTGCAGGATGTGCTATCAGAATTTGGTTTTGGGATCATGCATATAATTGCCATTAGCGATTCTTGTCTAAATGAGTATCCTTCTAATATTGTATTAAAAGCTTTGGTTAGGAGTGGAGAAAGGATCTCTACAAAAGTATGGTAATATATGGCTGAGAAACCATCGGGGCTCTTTTGTTTTGCTTTAGTTCTTTAATTGTTTTCACTACCTCTTCCACTGAAATGGGTTCTTCAAGAAGAGAATTTTGGGTCTGAGTTAGTTCAGGAAGCTTTAATTGAGAGTAAAAGGTATCAGCTTCAGAAGGATTAAATTCTTTCGTTTCCAAATATAGGGAAGCTAAATGAGTTCTAAATTTGTGGACTATTTTAACCGGATTGCAGGTATAATTATTCTTCAACAATTGAAGTCGGATAGGATTAGATTGTTTATGCCTAGAATTAAGAGCACGTGCCAACATAGTGTCCGGTTTGTTAGATTTCATAAAGAATGCATGTCTAGAACGTCGCAGGGATTTATCCGTATTTTCTGTGAGAAAGAGATCATATTCTAAACGAGCCTTTTCTAATCTAGTTTTTATGGTCG
Organism: Lithobates clamitans; assembly: GCA_037952925.1. Taxonomy (NCBI): domain Eukaryota; kingdom Metazoa; phylum Chordata; class Amphibia; order Anura; family Ranidae; genus Lithobates; species Lithobates clamitans. Next base: position 1,347,879 of record JBBGZY010001379.1, read on the forward strand.
AAGAAGGATTATTTTGGAAATTTACAAAGGCAGTGTTATATTCTAAGTCCAGTTTGCGTTCAGGAATTTTCCGCTCCCGTTTAAACATTGCAGATTGGCGTTGGAATATTCCTCGTAGTACTGGCTTATGTGCTTCCCAGAGGATCAGTGTAGAAATTAAAGGAGAGGTATTGGGCATAAGATATTCTTTTAAGGCTTGGTCAAATATGAGGCGATGAGATGGGTTTTTTAGCAAGATATCGGGGAGGTACCATGATGAATCATGCGATTTAGGAATAGTAGATGCTATAGTAGTATATACTGCATTGTGGTCTGACCAAGGAATTGGTATAATATTTGATGAGAGAATCTCTGGTAACATATCAACAGTTAGGAGTATGTGGTCTATTCAAGAGAAGGTTTTATGAGGGTGTGAGTAGTAAGTACATTTCCTTTTTGCTGGGTTATTTTCCCTCCATGAGTCGATTAAGTTATAGAAGAGAGAAGTTGTGGAAAAGATTTCTTGGTTGGGCTTCTCGGTGGAGAGTATGGTGATTTATCTAGAAATGGGAGGAGGACCTGGTTTGAATCTCCACACACAATAATTGTACCCACCTTGTGCGTGGATACCACTTGAAGAAGGTGAGATATAAAGGATATAGGCTGTTTGTTTGGGGCGTAATAGGACACAACTGTAACTGCTGTATCCAAATTATGTCCCATGAGAATAATATATCTCCCTTCGGGATCTTTGATTTCTGATTTGAGGATAAATGGGATAGAGCAGTGAAAAGCTATAAGGGTTCCACATTTCTTAGTGGTAGCTGAGGCCGTGTAGATTTGTGGATAAGAGGAGCTCATATATTTCCTGTAAGCAAACTATATGAGCTTTTTGTGCTTGAAAGAAACGGAACGCTTTATTGCGTTTTTGCGGTACATTAATTCCCTGTACATTCAGGGAAAGAATGTTTAAGGGTGCCATGGTAGATGATAAAAGTGATGATTCTTACCATTATTCACGAGTTCCTGGCTGAATGGATCAATCCAATTGAACGAGAAAAAGAAAAAGGTAAACTGTAATGAGAAAGAAGCATGTAGCATGAGTAGTAAGATATAATACTGTAAACGGTGGCTTATGATAGATATCAAGAATTACCCGTGATGAGGGAGAAATCTCCCCATCAGGGGAAAAAAGGCCGACTTCAATTGTCCACATAATATTGGTGGGCGATCGAGGAAGGCACATTGGAACACACGAAACTGCAGTGGAAAGAGGAAAAGCCCTATGAAGGGAACATCATCAAGATGTATAGGGACGTAGCCAGCTCGGCTATAAATAAATGTAAGGACAAAATCTCCAATTAAACATACTGGGAGGCAAATGAGATCAGTACTCTGGAGTGCATTATTATAATTTATATTAGGGTGTAGTAGGGGAAATATGTGAGAAAATTATGAGTAAAGGGATGGGGAGTGGAATAGGGAACTGGGAAAGAGAATATAAAAATGAGCAAATGGACCTATAACTACCCAGAGATACAGGTATGGGTTTAGACACCATGAGAGAAAAAAAAAATGATTAGAACGTGGAATTTAGATAAAATATCGCTCAGACTATATCGGGTAAAACTACCTATATGTTGAATGCATCTATAACATTCGCTTAGTAATGTTCAAGCAAATAAAAACTGAGTTTGAATGGATAAAGGAAATGGTAACTGAATTGTGCAATAAATCTAGATCGATTAAAGAAAAATAGTTGATACCCTTCAATGGTGAAGCCAATTTAGATATTTTGAAATGGCTTCCTATGTTGGATGGGTACACTGCACTATCAAACATCATGGTTTGCCTATGCATGAAAGGGCACAAATTACATAAAGAGATACCAGTTGTCTCACAAAATTATTAAGGAATCCTTGCAAAGGGGGGTTTAATATTAAATTAAAGTATGAGGACCAATGTAAGATACAATTTTACAGTCTCTTCAGCCCTGAGACAGTCATTCAGCAACTGCACTTTGGAAGAGTGGGTGAAACAATGAGGGGTTCAGATGCGACTGTGGGTAAGAAAAGTGGTCAGTCCATAGAGTTTTCTTCATCCAGCGGAAGGGAGGCTAAACGACTCCTCTTATGAGCATGTTGGTTTCTTATTTGTTCTGGAGATTGAGAAGAGCTGTGAGCTGTGGAAGGGGTTGACCTCCTTCTTGATGAGTTAGAGATGTGTGGATCATCCACAAGGCGCAAATCTTGTAAAACTCGTTGCAGTTCATCTGAGGATCTGCAGGTAAACTTTGAGCCCTTGTATGTGAATCAAATGAAAACGGAAAACCCCCCCATTGATAAGTGATATGAAGACTTTGTAGCACTGTCAGTTGAGGTTTCATTGATCGACGCTTAGAGATAGTCAATTGGGATGAATCAGTAAATAACTGATAAACATGACCTTGGAACGTAAGATTTCCTTTATCCCTGGCTGCAGCCAGCAGTTGCTCTTTTGTGCGATAAAAGTGAAATTTTGCTATAATATCGCGTGGAGGGCCATCTGTTTTCCTGGGCATGAGGGCACGGGGAACCCTGTCCATTTCCAAGCGATCGATAGGTAGGGCCGGTTGGAGTTCTTGAAATAAGGCAGTCATGGTTGAATGCAGGTCAATCACAGATTCAGGGATACCTCTGATGCAGAGGTTGGAATGTCTGGCTCTGTTCTCGTAATCTTCCAGCCTAGATTGTAGTATTAAGTTTTCCTCTTTAAGGTTTTCTATTTCTGACATATTGTTTTGTGCTGAAATTTCCACCTCATCCATTCTAATTTCTAATGCTGCTGTACGAGCGCCAAGTTCTCTTATTTCTTTTGTAAGGCTACTTGTAATATGCTCTGAAGTCTGTTTCATGCTTTTTGCAGCATACGTTCAAATTGCTTTAAAGGGAGAGTTTTGTGAGGGAAATATATCAGTATCCGACTCCCCAGATAATTCTGTGTGTAACAGTTTCTGCTTCTGTTTTAGTGTATGGGAGCGCTCTGAGGTGCTGTGTGAGGCAGGTGTCGGCGCCATTTTAGCTGCAGCCTGCACCTGTGAGTCCTTTGTGGAGGTTTTATATTTATTACGGTTACCTCCTAGAACCATATTGAAGGTCTCCAACTGAGCTCCGCGTTCACTGGTGGAAGTAGAGTAATCTGGAGTGCTTTATGTAAGCTGGTATGCCTAAATATTCAGCTTTTCCTCTGTCACGGAGCGGAGCTCTAGCAGTGCATAACTGCTCTGTCAGCCTCCGCGCATGCACTGACTTTGCACTGAATTTCAATGGATAACAAGACTAGCTTTAACTGTGAGTTTCTTTTACTGTTAGCGGTGTGTGTTTAATTTTTATTTGTTTTGCATTTTTGTGTCTTTAGCTGAGGATTGTATTGTATAGCCTGCAATATATGAAACCTGGCTTACCCTCCCCTTCCTTTTCCTGTACATTGATATGTAAATAAACCAGTTTGAGAGGGTTTAGAGCTGAGCATGCAACAGGAAGCTCTTTTCAGCATTTTATGTATCCACAGGAAGTGGGGGGGGCTTGGGGTATCACACAAGCAAATGAGATTTGTGCTTGGAAGGACAGTGGGAAAATACTGGCGTTTGAAAGTGTTTTAAATATCTCCCAGCTGTCTATTTATTTTTTTACTATAATACAGTTTTCGGTAGAGAGCGAACAGGAGGCATCCATGTTATCGAGGTACAGAGAGAAGCCGCAGTGTTTTGTAAAAGAAGCAGGCAAAAGTGCTCTGTGTATATTCGTCTGGCGCAGTGTATGGTCGTACAGCGCAATGTGCTTGTGTATGCATACACTGTGAGGGGTAGAGACATAATTCGGGGGTTGATCTGTGGTTGTTGGCGAATCATTTGGCATAGTTAATAGTTGGTTGTTAAGAGTGGTACTCTGTAGTTCCGTGCCAAAAGTGTTGGGACAACAAGCCATAGAGTTGATGCCTCGTTTTAGTGTTTCTAGTTGAGTGACTAATAGTGGTTGTAGTCCGTCAATCCACCGTGTAAGAAGACACCGGGCGGTGGTCTCCGAAATTAGTGCTAGGGTTTCCCTGGACACAGGGGTAAGACGATAAGCTGATTCGAATCGCCATGGGCAATGCGAGGCTTCCCACAGTCAAACGGATGCACAAGAGCATGGAGTCTAGTTCTGAGGAAAAAGGCCATTAAACCCCAGAAAGATTGACATAGGTGGTCTAAGCATACTATTTTGGGTATCCCTCTGGAGTTGATGTAGTGCGACTGCAGCTTCAGAAATCTGTAATGTTGAGTGAGTTGATGGATGCGTAGTACACGTTTGTGTGATTAAAAATACACAGGCCTGTTTTTGAACTTTGTGTGGCTGGTCCATGCAAAGATTTTGAAATGCTCTCGTGCCTTTCAAATGGTATACTTTTTCTATCGCTAAAAGAGTGAAGGCAGCATTCCATCTGGTCGTTTTTATAATTTTTCATTTTTGTTTTTGGGAACTATGAAATATCTCCCCCACATTTGTATCTAAATGTTTGTCTCATTGTTTGTATGTGGTAACAAGATGTTTGAACCTTCCGCGACAGCCCTCTTGCATGTCGCGGCTGTTGTATTTTAGTAAAAACGTGAAAGTAAGATTTACAGAGGGTTTAGTTATTATCGGTTTTGTGGAATGTCAGTGACAATTTACCAATGTACACGAATGTTGTATTGTTTACCATTCTTTGAAGGATAGAGTAATAACTTTTGTTTATAAGTATCTTTTCAGGTCCAAAGAGTTTCTGGAAGTGTGTGTACAGGTGTATAAGAAGGTAAAAGTATCATAGGCTATTTCACTGTTTTATTCTGCACCATTCTAAACCCTGCATGTCTTCCTCCAGTTTGTATTGAGGAGGGAAGAAAAGGGGGGATGATAGTGGTGAGAATGACAATTTTTTTAAACCAATAATACTAACCTTTGTAACTCTAATCAAGTTTGTGCCAAGACTGTATTTCTTTGATAGAATTTTAATCAGCAAGCAGCAGTCTGGTGAAAGAAGCTCCTATCCCAGATGCTAAGCACATTTTTGTCACTGGTTCCAGGTATTACACCCCAGATGGTAAGCCACACACAGATTATGCAGTGACCACAGTCCCGATGTCTGGGTTATTGTCATATGAGGTTTGTTTGAAGGTCAACCAAAACCAGAGTTGTACTTTCCTCATTATGTGTCACCTACATTCTCAGTTGATGGGGTGGGTGCAATCACTGTAACATGAACTTCAAAAGGTCCACCACAGGGTTCACGAGTCCATCCTGGACCCTGACACAATAACCAGTTTACATTCATTCCAACCAGGTTACTGGGTCATTGTAAAGAAGCTTGAGGGATGAGACCACGCCAGCCACTGCAAGAAGCAGATCAACTACACCAAAAGGATGAGGAGTATCTTTGTTTATTTATATTTTTAAAGTGTATTTTCCAACTAGCTAAGAAAGAGAACAGGACACATGGTTGGGTCTACTAGTGCTCCAGCGATGACAGCAGGACATGATATATAGGACGTTCATATTGGTGTGAGGAGTTTTGACAACCTAGTAAAATCCAAACAGACACCTGTCAAAAGAACTTAACAAAAAATTTCTAGAGGGTTAAATAATTATAATTTTAACAATAGCTCTGGTTCTTGCCAGCTTTGGTATTGGGATAACTAGGTAGCCCACAAGTGTGCTTCAACTATAGTTTGGTATTAATGCGGATCTACAGCTTATAAGGTAATTCTCGTAAGGCAAGAGGTTCATGTGTGCTGGTAAAACTCGCCCCAGCATCTTATGTCGCGGCCAATCGTGAGGATCTGATGGCGCGAGAGAAGGTAAGAATGGCAGGGACAGCTGGAAGGGAACTGCTTGTACACGGTGGGGGCTTGAGCTTATGAAACGCTTGAACAATTTCTCATCCATGAGGATGGGATATTTTCATGTAACTGTTGAAGCTACAAGGAAGTTCCCACAGTCCAAGGTGGTTTCTGGGAATTCATAAGTAAAGATTGTTATATCTGGATTGGGGATACTAGTGACAAAGTTCAGGCCCATATGGATAAGGTATAGATACCTACAAGGCAAAGCCAGAGCTATAGCTAGTGAAGGTTGGAATCCTTGTAAGGGTTTGGGAATCGTTGGGGATTTAATTATTTTATTTTGCATCAGATCATAGTGAAGGAAGTAGGGGTATATATACTCATGTTGTTTTTGTTTCTATTCCTTCTATATGCCATGATGAGGTGCTCCTGTTGCCTGATTGGACGCGTGACCAGAGCCTGAGCAGATGACCACATCTTCCCTAATGAGATGCCCCGAAGCCCGACCCACATACAAGACACAGAGGATACCAAACCGACCGATTACTACAGCTCACCATGTCGTGTCCTCTCTAGAAGTAATTCCTCCTGAAGAGCAGAGTCGCCGTGTTTTCCTTTTTATGGACTCATATGGACTGTAAGGACTGATACATTTCTAGGTGTAAGGAGAAGATCAAGATTCATCGAGGGACACATGGGAGAATATGACAAAGAGGAGGAGCTGTTGTGGAAAATTTTTATGAATGTATGTTGTCAGATGCCCCCCAGTGTCAGTTTTGCTGCAATACTCTCATGTGAGGGTATTCACACATACAGACGCTGGTGGAAGACCATTGGACGTGGAAACCTTCTCGTGAACATGGCAGATCAGTTGCTCTTTTAGGGATGTTAGATTATGCATTCACCAAGAGCTTGGCCACCTCATGGTGACTGCATTAATGACTCCGAGCATACATGTATGCTTACATGGGAACTATAGCATAACTATATGAAAATTATGGTCCACTGAGCCATGGTTTTGTATGGTTCGCATCACTGGTAACAGTGGGACTGTGCACACGGTTGTGTTCAAAGCCATGTGCTTGCCACATGGTTTTGCACACCACTGTCTGCACACGTCACTACGGTATTCCTATTTTGAATATATACATGTTTTTAATTGGTTCTGTTTTTGACCCTGTTGGAAGGGTTTCTGTGCTCTCACATCCTGTTACATCCTTATATGGTCATTCACATCCTGTGTTCATTTCCTGTGATGTCACTTGCAATGTAAGAAGTGATTGGCTGTTGGAACCATCACTTCCTGTTTGTGAAAGCTTTTAAGGTAATAAAACGGCATGCGAGCTGGAGAAATTCAGTGATGCTGAGTTGAGAATGTAAGAAGGAGCTGATGTCTGTTCACTTGGAATGCGTGGGTTTTTAGGTAAGATGCATTTATTTCATTAGACGAAATTGGTATTATATCATAAGATGGAAATGGGTGCTTTATTAGCACAGGAGATATGGATGTGTGCATAGCTTACAGCCAAATTTCCATGTCAATGTGAAAGAGTAATTGCCCCCTAAACCTAATAACTGGTTGTGCCACTCTTGGTGGCAATCAAGCATTTGCGATAACTGGCAATGAGTCTTTCATATTGCTGTGGAGCAATTTTGGTCCATTCTTCTTTGCAGAATTGTTTTAATTCAGCCACATTGGAGGGTTTTCCAGCATGAACGGCCTGTGTAAGGTCATGATACAGCATCTCAATTCGATTTAAGTCCAGGCTTTGACTAGGTCACTCCAAAACCTACATTTTGCTTTGTTTGAACCATTTGGAGGTGGACTTGCTGCTTTGTTTTTCGGATCATTGTCCTCAAGTGCACTTGAGCTTGAGGTCAAGAACTGATGGCCAGACATTCTCCTTTAGGATTTTCTGGTAGAGCTCAGAAATCATGGTTCCATCAATTATGGTAAGTCATCCAGGTCCTAAAGCTGCAAAGCAGCCCCATACCATCACGCTACCACCACCATGTCCGACTGTTGGTATGATGTTCTTGTTATGAAATGCTGTATTCGTTTTATGCCAGATGTAACGGGATGCATACCTTCCAAAAAGTAACATTTTTGTGTCATTAGTCCGCAGAATATTTGCCCAAACGTCTTGGGGATAATGAAGATTTTTTTTGGTAAATGTGAGATGAGCCTTTGTATTCTTTTTGGTCAGCAGTGGCTTTGGCCTTGGAATTCTCCCATGGATGCCATTATTACCCAGTCTCTTTCTTATTGCTCTACAAGACTCTGGTCCACTGGCACCTAGAGTATGCTGTCCAGTTCTGGGCACCAGTCCTCAGGAAGGATGTACTGGAAATGGAGCGAGTACAAAGAAGGGCAACAAAGCTAATAAAGGGTCTGGAGGATATTAGTTATGAGGAAAGGTTGCGAGCACTGAACTTATTCTCTCTGGAGAAGAGACGATTGAGAGGGGATATGATTTCAATTTACAAATACCATACTGGTGACCCCACAATAGGGATAAAACTTTTTTGCGGAAGGGAGTTTAACAAGACTTGTGTCCACTCATTAAAATTAGAACAAAAGAAGTTTAACCTTAAACTACGTAGAGGGTTCTTTACTGTAAGAGTGGCAAGGATGTGGAATTCCCATCCACAGGCAGTGGTCTCAGCTGGGAGCATCAATAGTTTCAAGAAACTATTAGATAAGCACCTTAATGACCACAACATACAGGGATATACAAGGTAATACTGACATATAATCACACACATAGGTTGGACTTGATGGACTTGTGTCTTTTTTCAACCTCACCTACTAACTATATGTAACTATGAATACCGATCTTACCTGAGGCAAGTGAGACCTGCAGTTCTTTAGATGCTGTTCTGGGTTCTTTTATGACCTCCTGTATAAGTCGTCATCTTGGAGTAATTTTTGTAGGCTGGCCACTCTTGGGAAGGTTCACCACTGTTCCAAGTTATCTCCATTTGTGGATAATGGCTCTCCCCCTGGTTCACTTGAGTTCCAAAGCCTTAGAAATGGCTTTGAAACCCTTCCTAGACCGATACATGTACATTACTTTGTTTCTAATCTGTTCTTTAGTTTTTTTAGATTGTGGCATGATGTTTGTCTTTTTGTGATCTGTTAGCGTGTTTCACTTTGTCAGACAGCTTCTATTTATGTGATTTCTTGATTCAACAGGTCTGGCAGTAATCAGGCCTGGGTGTGGCAAGTGAAATTTAACTCAGCTTTCCAAAAAATTTTGGTTAATTGCAGTTCATTCATGATTCAGCATGGGAAGGGGCAATTACTTTTTCACATAGTGCCAGGCAGGTTTGAACAGCTTTTTTACCTTAATAAATTAAATAATAATTTAAAAACTGCTTCTTGGATTTACTTGAGTTATCTTTGGAGTAATATTAAAATTTGTTTGATGATCTGAAGTGTGAGAAATATGCAAAAAAAATAAAAAATTAAGAAAAATATTGTGAATAATCAGATCTAAGAACCACCACAAAGGAGGTTTACTGGAGAAAACAAATCCTCGTAAAGATCAATAGAGCCCAAATAAAAGGTCAGGTATGGTGCAAAGCTACCAAATCCACATATAGATAATGCCAAGAAAGGAAAGAAGAAATGAACCATGGTAAAATGACAGCCTAAAGTGAAGGACAGACCAAAAAGAGAGAGTAAGTGACCACCATAGTACTTACAATGAAACAGAGTAATATCAGAATATTGCCTCCACTCCCAAGGAATGATGGTGCAAATGCAGCTAATATTATATTACAGATGATATTGAAAAAATATAAAGACGTGCTTGCAAAATCACTGTATGCATAAGTGTAAAATGTATTTGTTTTTGTCCAGGTTTCATCAATCCAACACTGTTTAATTAAAGGAACGTGTTACTTTATTTCAATCTTCTACAAGCCTGTCACTGTCAAACCTTACCCAATTTGCCATGGCACTATATTTACCCTTGCAAGGTTTAAAGGATAAGTTCACCTTTTCAGGCAGAATTTCACTTTTCAAATTAAATAGAAGCGTTTTCCAATTCTATTTCTGACCCATCAATCCTAATATGTTTTTCTCTCACTTATCTTATCCACAGAAGGTTTCAAATCTGGTCAGTTTATTTGAATCTTTAAAATGATTTTTAGATTCCATCACTTCCTGTAGATCATCTCTTAGCATTCACTTCCTGTAGGTCATCTCCCAGAAGCGTTCACTTGCTTATTGAATCACAGAAGAGGACATGATAGGGTGCGTTCACCACTCTGGACCACACCTCCCTCATTACAATACCACCCTCCACCCACTTTCTATACAATCTGGTTGTGCAACATCCTTTAGATCTCCCATCAGCTATGTAGTACAAGGGTCTACCTGATTTGATACAAATTTAAACTTCCTTTTTCACTCCTCTGGGAAATTTTGTACTACAACCTGGATTATGAACACATCATGCATTAGGAGAACCCCTTGGGATTGCTACTTTTGTAACCAGTGATTACACAATGGATATTTGCACCTCCCATGAGGTCCTCCTTTGCGCCTTGATGGTCACAGACAATACTCCCACAGTTCCCGGTGCAGACGTTCCCTAGCGTCCCGTTGTCCATAACACTACGTTGCATTTAAAGCTGAGTTTTACCCATATTGCATCTGCTCTTGAGAAAGTGGAGCACACGCCATGAAACGTATATCACCACATGTATGTATTGTTGCAATCGTGTATCTTTTATCAATTTGTTGATGGAGCTTTTCAATAAAATCCGCTCTCAACAATAATAATTTTGTACATTGTATCCTGCTATGAGCCCACCTGTGTGTGTATATATATATATATATATATATATATATATATATGAAATAATTATGTGTTTACCATCCACCAACTATTTGCCACATGCCTCATTTAAAGTCCCAACCTCTTTTTCTTTTTAATTATAACAGGGATGAAGGCACAGAGCCTTAGCATGCTATGTGCTTCATTTACAGTCCCAAACAATTCCCCCTCAGGTCCTTGCAACTCGTCTGCCAGCAGCACATCACCAGTTGTAGAGTATAGCAGGCAAATTTCTCTGCCCTAGCTGCAGCAGCACAAAAAAAAATACACTCCCTGCCACCCACATACCCAGCGTCTAAATTCCAGCTTGTATAAATTGCTGGCTTTAAAACTCCTGCCTTTTCCGTCTGGTAAATTCTGCCTTTTCAATGAATTTGCGGAATGCGGTGTACCACAATGGTAGGTTCCCAGTCGCTATATCTTTTCACGTAAGGCCATTACAGCTCTGTACCATCACGTGGAAGGCAATGTTTTGGCATCCTTGGGCAAGGCAGTCAGCCTCCAGGTCCACCTTACTGCTGACTCTTGGTCCAGCAAGCAAGGTCAGGGATGATATATTTTGTTCACAGCACACTGGGTAACTCTGCTTGCAACTAGGAAAGTTGCAGGACCTGGACTCAGTGCTGGAGCTTGTTATGCCGCTACATCTCCATACAGCTTGTGGTGATGATGTGAGATATGTCAGCTTCACTCCTCCTCCTCCATGCCCTCCTCTGCTGGATTGTCCTATGAACCACCAGTACCCCTAAGCATTCAAGGGGCCATTCAATGAGTCAGGCTAAAAGATGCCATGCAGTGCTTCAGCTTGTCTGTCTAGGGGACAGGATCCATGCCAGAGCAGAGATTCTTTTAGCTCTGTAGGGGCAGGCCCAGAGGTGGTTCATGCCACAAAAGCTTGAGCCAGGTACGGTGGTGTGCGATAATGGCACTAACCTTCTGTCTGTCCTTCCACAGGGAAAGTTGACACATGTGCCATGCCTGGCAAATGTTATCAATTTGGTGGTGCAGCATTTCTAAAACAGGTACCCAGGTTTGTAAGATCTACTAAACCGCCTGATTTGTGACATCCCCACCAGGTGGAACTCAACTTTGGCAATGCTGCAATGGCTGCACATGCAGCAGAGGGCCGTCAACGAGTACCTGTGTGAGTATGGCACAAGGACAGGCTCAGGGAATCTCAGCTTTTTTTTCCCCAAGCCAATGGCTGCTGATAAAGGAAGCATGCACTGTACAGTCACTATTTGAGGAGGCAACAAGGGTGAGCCGTGACAATGCATGCATCAGTGACACAATCCCTCTTGTGTTCCTGCTGGAGCACAATCTGCGTGGCATTTTGGACAGGGCACTCAAGACAGAGAAAGCAGCAGGAGGAAGAGGAGGACTTCCTTTCCTCTCAAGGCCAGCTTTATGCAGACACAATTCTTGCGATACCACAGAACACACAAGGGGAGATGGAGGAGGAGGAGGAGGAGGACGATTCTGGCAGTTTTGGAGGCATTGAAGCAGAGGAAGATATACAGTGTCTCACAAGTAGGGATGAGCCGAACACCCCCCGGTTCGGTTCGCACCAGAACCTGCGAGCGGACCGAAAATTTGCACGAACGTTAGAACCCCATTGACGTCTATGGGACTCGAAAGTTCGAAATCAAAAGTGCTCATTTTAAAGGCTAATTTTCATGGTATTGTCTTAAAAAGGGTTTGGGGACCATGTATCAATGCAAAAAAAACTTTTAAAAATGGCCGTTTTTTTGGGAGCAGTGATTTTAATGATGCTTAAAGAAAAAAAAAGTGAAATATTCCTTTAAATATCGTACCTGGGGGGTGTCCATAGTATGCCTGTAAAGTGGCGCGTGTTTCCTGTGCTTAGAACAGTTCCTGCACAAAATGACATTTTTAAAGGAAAAAAAGTCATTTAAAACTGCTTGCGGCTTTAATGTAATGTTGGGTATTGGCAATATGGATGAAAATCAGTGAGACAAACGGCATGGGTACCCTCCAGTCCATTACCAGGCCCTTTGGGTCCTGTATGGATATTAAGGGGAACCCTGCACCCAAATTAAAAAAAGGAAAGGCGTAGGGCTCCCAGGCCCTATATACTCTGAACAGCAGTATACAGGCGGTGCAAAAAAGACAGGGACTGTAGGTTTGTTGTTAAGTAGAATCTGTTTGTCATTTTGAACTGGTACATTTTTAAAGCGTAGCTCCAGCCAAAAAATCTGTTTTTAAGCTTTTTGGAAAACATAGGGAAGGGTTATCACCCCTCTGACATCTGTTTTGCTGTCTGTGCTCCTCTTCAGAAGATTTCACCTCACTTTTTGTCCCAATGACAAATGTTTTTTGAAAATTTGGGGTTTTTAGTGAAACAAGGATTGGAGATAAAGCATCAGTGGAAAGGAGAAAAGTTTTTACCATATTAACTCTTACAGGTGATAATTTCCCTTCCTAGATTTCATCTCAGTTCCTGTTGTCTCCTTCCGTTTGCAAGTAGGAGTCGTTTGTAAGTTGGATGTTTGAAAGTAGGGGCCTGCCCTATATACTCAGAAGAAATTTGGGCCTTAGGTGTTGTTGTGGCCTCAACACTGTAAGCCCTCACAGGGCCCTGCTGTGAAATATTAGATCAAGAATTGTAATTACATGCCCCTGTTGAACAGGGCCAGAAAAATTGGGCCTTTGGTGGTGGTGGTGCTGGTGCCACAACACTGTAAGTCCTCACAGTTACTCTTGGTGGGTGCTGGAATGGGCCCTGCTGTGAAATATTATATCAAGAATTGTAATTACATGCCCCTGTTGAACAGGGGCTGAAAAATTGGGCCTTTGGTGGTGGTGGTGGTGGTGCTGGTGCCACAACACTGTAAGTGCTCACAGTTAATCTTGGTGGGCGCAGAAAGGGGCCCTGCTGTGAAATATTCAATCAAGAATTGTAATTACATGCCCCTGTTGAACAGGGGCTGAAAAATTGGGCCTTTGGTGGTGGTGGGGGTGCTGGTGCCACAACACTGTAAGTCCTCACAGTTAATCTTGGTGGGTGCAGAAACGGGCCCTGCTGTGAAATATTAGATCAAGAATGCTAATTACATATCACTGTTGAAGAGGGGCTGAAAAATTGGGCCTTAGGCACTGGTGCTGGTGCCACAACACTGCAACCCCTCACAGATACTCTAGTTGGAGCGTAGGAACTAGCCCTGCTGCAAAAGAATTGCATCAAAAATTGTAATTACACGCCCCTGTTAAACAGGGGCTGAAAAATTGGGCCTTAGGCAGTGGTGCTGTTGCCACAACACTGCACAACACTGCAACCCCTCACAGATACTGTAGTTGGAATGCAGGAATGAGCCCTGCTGCAAAGAATTGCATCAAAAATTGTAATTACATGCCCCCGTTAAACAGGGGCTTAAAAATTGGGCCTTAGGCACTGGTGGCAGCGCCCAGAACCAAAAATGTTCTTACAAGCTATCAGCATGATAATTGAGGAGGAAGAGGATAATTACTCAGCATAGCAGGATAGTCACTCAGCATCAGCATAGGCAGTCTTTGAAGGGATCTGACATTTCAAAAAAATGTATTCGGTTACATCAGCATCAGGTGCTTGGTAGCTGGTGGTGATCCAAGACTGATTCATTTTTATGAAGGTCAGTCGATCGACCGAGTCGGTGGACAGACGCACCCTGTGATTGGTTACAAAGCCTTCAGCAGCACTGAATGTGCGTTCAGAAAGAACGCTGGATGCAGGACAGGCCAGTAGCTCAATTGCATACTGTGCAAGCTCTGGCCAGTGATCCATCCTCAAGACATAGTAACCCAGAGGATTTTCGGTGGGAAAGGTGTCCAAGTCAGATCTTGTCCCTAGGTATTCCTGCACCATGTAAAACAGACGCTGGGGATGGTTGTTGCAACCGATCATACCTTGGGGCTGAGGACTAAAAAATTGTCTGAACGCATCGGTCAGACGGCCACCTTCTCCACAGCTTCTTCTTTGACTGATCGAAGCCTCAGCAACACATTGTCCAGAAACAGGAGTTTGTAACCTCCCAGTCTCTGGGAACGCATTGCACAGATGTTTTTGCAAGGCCTCCCGAAGATGTTTCATCCTCTGCTCCCTCTGCGATGGCAAGAAAAGGTCCTCAACCTTACCCTTGTAGCGTGGATCAAGGAGGGTTGCCAGCCAGTATTGGTCCTTCTCCTTGATACCACGAATATGAGGATCCTTGGCTTTGCAGGATCAGGGAGGCCATGCAGCATAGGTTTGCTGAGGCATTCGGTCCGGAGTCCTCTGGGTCACTAAGGATGACATGGTCCGCAGCCACCACCTCCCAGCCACGTACAAGTCCATGTGTTTCTTTTGACTGATCCCTTAAAGACTGCTGCTGATGCTGAGTGCCAGGCTCCACCTCCATACTGACACAATCCTCCTCCCCCTCCTCCTCCTCCTCCTCATCCTCTTCCTGTGTGATCAGCGGGCACTCAGGAACACTGTCTGGATAAAGGGGGCCTTAAGAGCTAAGGAAGTCCTCCTCTTCCTGCCTCTGTTCTGCCTCAAGTGCCCTGTCCATTATTCCATGCAGCGTGTGCTCCAACAGGTGGACAAGGGGGACATTGTCACTGATACATGCACTGTCACTGCTCACCATCCTCGTGGCCTCCTCAAATGGTGACAGGACAGTGCATGCATCCCTAAAAATGGCCCACTGGCATGGGGAAAAAAAAAAAACTCCCCTGACCCTGCTCTGGTGCCATAGTCGCATAGGTACTCATTTATGGCCCTCTGCTGCGTGTGCAGCCGCTGCACATGGCCAACGTTGAGTTCCACCTGGTGGGCATGTCACAGATTAGGGGGTTCTTGGGCAGGTTAAACTCCTTTTGAAGGTCTGTCAGCTGAGCACTGGCATTATATGACCGGCGGAAATGCACACAGACATTCCTAGCCTGCCTCAGGACATCCTGTAAGCCCGGGTACCTGCCCAAGAACCGCTGCACCACCAAGTTAAGGACGTGAGCCAAACAGGGCACATGGGTCAGTTGTCCCTGTTGGAGGGTGGAGAGGAGGTTGGTGCCATTGTCGCAAACCACCATTCCTGCCTTAAGTTGGCGTGGCCTCAACCGCCTCTGAACCTGCCCCTGCAGAGCTGACAGAACCTCTGCCCCAGTGTGGCTCCTGTCCCCCAAGCACACCAGCTCAAGCACCGCATGGAATCTTTTGGCCTGCCTACTTGCGTAGCCCCTTGAACGCCTACGGAGCACCTCTGGTTCCGAGGACAAAGCACAGGAAGAGGCCATGGAGGAAGAAGAAGAGGAGGGGGTGGAGGAGAGATGTGTATCACAATCATTAGTAGTAGCATTTTGGAGGCGTGGTGGCAGAACAACCTCCAACACTACTGCACCTTGTCCTGCATCCTTCCCAGCTGCCAGCAGAGTGACCCAATGTGCCGTGAAAGATAGGTAACGTCCCTGTCCATGCCTGCTGGACCATGAGTCAGCAGTAATATGCACCTTACCGCTGACCGCCCTGTCCAGCGAGACCAAGACATTGCCTTCCACATGCCAGTAGAGAGCCGGAATCGCCTTTCATTGAGAAAAAGTGGTGTTTGGGTACCTGCCACTGAGGAACCGCACATTCCACAAACTCAAGGAAGGGGGCAGAGTCTACCAACTGAAAAGGTAGCAGTTGAAGTGCTAGCAATTTTGCCAAGCTAGCATTCAACCGCTGGGCATGTGGATGGCTGGGAGCGAACTTCTTTCGGCGGTGCAGCAGCTGGGGCAGGGAAATTTGCCTGGTACAATCTGATGTCGGTGTACCGAAAGCAGATTGCCCACAAGTACTTGGCTGTGACACACCTAATTCTACACCTTCATTCCTCGCAGTCCAGGTCTCAGAGAGGACTGAAGGTATAGTGGGGTTGGAGATCTCAGCTGATGAGGAGCAAGGAGAGGTCCTCTTTGTTCTTTGGTGTGGGTCTTTTAGATACGCTTGGCAGCGAACTGCATGGCAGGTCAACATATGTCTGGTCAAGCAAGTGGTGCCCAAGCGTGAGATGTTTTGGCCACGTGAGCTACGCTTGAGACATATGTTGCAAATAGTAGTGGTGGGATCTGATGCACTCGTCTCAAAAAAGGCCCACACCAAAGAACTTTTGGAATAACACACAGAGACAGCAGTGCCCTGCACATGCGGAGCTTTGCGCTGTGATGCAGTCAGTGTGCTGCCCTTAGGCTGGCCCCTGGAGTGCATCCTGCCTAATTGGTGATGTGCCTCCTCCTCTCTCCTATCAGGCACCCACGTTGAGTCAGTGACCTCATCATCCCCTCCCTCCTCATCACTGGAGCAAACCTGGCAGTATGCTGCAGCAGGGGGAGCATGACTGCCAGATTGCTGTCCTTTTTGGGCACTCCCTCTGTCCGTGCTCACGTTACTGCCCTCATCTAGCTCAGTATCATCATCAGAGCCTTCTAAACGCTGGGCATCCTCCTGGAGCATGTACGCAACACTGTGGTCAAACAGTTCGAGGGACTCCTCAGGAGGACATGGTGGGGCTAGGGAAGGAGTCACTGATGCCATTGAGCCGAGGGAAGAGGCCGCGTTGGCAGCTGCTTTGCCAGACAAAGTACCCCGAGCATGGGTGAGAGAGGATGAGGAGGATGAGGACGGCTTGGTCATCCACTAGACCAAGTCTTCCACATGTTGCGGCTCAACACGGCCAGTTGCGGAAAAAAAGGCCAAGCGTGTCCCACAGCCTTGTGCTGATGAGGATGCACTGTCTCCATGACCAGCACTGCTGCATCTAGACACAGAGCCTGCTTGCCCTCTTTTATTGGCTTGTGACTGTGTGCCTCTCCTTGTTGGCCTTCCAGACATACTAATGGCCTGTAGCTGCACTAAACTGGGATATATATATATATATATATATATATATATATATATATATATACTGATACTGCAGCTAGCAAAATCAACTGTCTGCCTGTAGTATGAGAACACCACCAACCTTCAACAGGTAGCTTTAGCTGAACACTGTGCAAAGGTCACACTACACTAACGTGTAAATACTTTAGCTGCCTGTGGTAGTGATAGGATCAGGAAAACACCACCAACCTTCTACAGGTAGCTTTAGCTGAACACTGTGCAGAGGTCGCACTACACTAATGTGTAAATAATTTAGCTGCCTGTGGTAGTGATAGGATCAGGAAAACACCACCAACCCTCTACAGGTAGCTTTAGCTGAACACTGTGCAGAGGTCGCACTACACTAACGTGTAAATAATTTAGCTGCCTGTGGTAGTGATAGGATCAGGAAAACACCACCAACCTTCTACAGGTAGCTTTAGCTGAACACTGTGCAGAGGTCGCACTACACTAACGTGTAAATAATTTAGCTGCCTGTGGTAGTGATAGGATCAGGAAAACACCACCAACCTTCTACAGGTAGCTTTAGCTGAACACTGTGCAGAGGTCGCACTACACTAATGTGTAAATAATTTAGCTGCCTGTGGTAGTGATAGGATCAGGAAAACACCACCAACCCTCTACAGGTAGCTTTAGCTGAACACTGTGCAGAGGTCGCACTACACTAACGTGTAAATAATTTAGCTGCCTGTGGTAGTGATAGGATCAGGAAAACACCACCAACCTTCTACAGGTAGCTTTAGCTGAACACTGTGCAGAGGTCGCACTACACTAACGTGTAAATAATTTAGCTGCCTGTGGTAGTGATAGGATCAGGAAAACACCACCAACCTTCTACAGGTAGCTTTAGCTGAACACTGTGCAGATGTCGCACTACACTAACGTGTAAATAATTTAGCTGCCTGCGGTAGTGATAGTATCAGGAAAACACCACCAACCTTCTACAGGTAGCTTAAGCTGAATACTGTGCAGAGGTCGCACTACACTAACGTGTTTATAATTTAGCTGCCTGCGGTAGTGATAGGATCAGGAAGACACCACCAACCTTCTACAGGTAGCTTTAGCTGAACACTGTGCAGAGGTCGCACTACACTAACGTGTAAATAATTTAGCTGCCTGCGGTAGTGATAGTATCAGGAAAACACCACCAAACTTCTACAGGTAGCTTTAGCTGAACACTGTGCAGAGGTCGCACTACACTAACGTGTAATTAATTTAGCTGCCTGCGGTAGTGATAGGATCAGGAAAACACCACCAACCTTTTACAGGTAGCTTTAGCTAAACACTGTGCAGTGGTCGCACTACACTAACGTGTAAATAATTTAGCTGCCTGCGGTAGTGATAGGATCAGGAAAACACCACCAACCTTCTACAGGTAGCTTAAGCTGAATACTGTGCAGAGGACGCACTACACTAACGTGTTTATAATTTAGCTGCCTGCGGTAGTGATAGGATCAGGAAAACACCACCAACCTTCTACAGGTAGCTATAGCTGAACACTGTGCAGAGGTCGCACTACACTAACGTGTAAATAATTTAGCTGCCTGTGGTAGTGATAGGATCAGGAAAACACCACCAACCTTCTACAGGTAGGTTTAGCTGAACACTGTGCAGATGTCGCACTACACTAACGTGTAAATAATTTAGCTGCCTGCGGTAGTGATAGTATCAGGAAAACACCACCAACCTTCTACAGGTAGCTTAAGCTGAATACTGTGCAGAGGTCGCACTACACTAACGTGTTTATAATTTAGCTGCCTGCGGTAGTGATAGGATCAGGAAAACACCACCAACCTTCCTCAGGTAGCTTTAGCTGAACACTGTGCAGAGGTCGCACTACACTAACGTGTAAATAATTTAGCTGCCTGCGGTAGTGATAGGATCAGGAAAACACCACCAACCTTCTACAGGTAGCTTTAGCTGAACACTGTGCAGAGGTCGCACTACACTAACGTGTAAATAATTTAGCTGCCTGTGGTAGTGATAGGATCAGGAAAACACCACCAACCTTCTACAGGTAGCTTTAGCTGAACACTGTGCAGAGGTCGCACTACACTAACGTGTAATTAATTTAGCTGCCTGCGGTAGTGATAGGATCAGGAAAACACCACCAACCTTCTACAGGTAGCTTAAGCTGAATACTGTGCAGAGGACGCACTACACTAACGTGTTTATAATTTAGCTGCCTGCGGTAGTGATAGGATCAGGAAAACACCACCAACCTTCTACAGGTAGCTATAGCTGAACACTGTGCAGAGGTCGCACTACACTAACGTGTAAATAATTTAGCTGCCTGTGGTAGTGATAGGATCAGGAAAACACCACCAACCTTCTACAGGTAGGTTTAGCTGAACACTGTGCAGATGTCGCACTACACTAACGTGTAAATAATTTAGCTGCCTGCGGTAGTGATAGTATCAGGAAAACACCACCAACCTTCTACAGGTAGCTTAAGCTGAATACTGTGCAGAGGTCGCACTACACTAACGTGTTTATAATTTAGCTGCCTGCGGTAGTGATAGGATCAGGAAAACACCACCAACCTTCCTCAGGTAGCTTTAGCTGAACACTGTGCAGAGGTCGCACTACACTAACGTGTAAATAATTTAGCTGCCTGCGGTAGTGATAGGATCAGGAAAACACCACCAACCTTCTACAGGTAGCTTTAGCTGAACACTGTGCAGAGGTCGCACTACACTAACGTGTAAATAATTTAGCTGCCTGTGGTAGTGATAGGATCAGGAAAACACCACCAACCTTCTACAGGTAGCTTTAGCTGAACACTGTGCAGAGGTCGCACTACACTAACGTGTAATTAATTTAGCTGCCTGCGGTAGTGATAGGATCAGGAAAACACCACCAACCTTCTACAGGTAGCTTAAGCTGAATACTGTGCAGAGGACGCACTACACTAACGTGTTTATAATTTAGCTGCCTGCGGTAGTGATAGGATCAGGAAAACACCACCAACCTTCTACAGGTAGCTATAGCTGAACACTGTGCAGAGGTCGCACTACACTAACGTGTAAATAATTTAGCTGCCTGTGGTAGTGATAGGATCAGGAAAACACCACCAACCTTCTACAGGTAGGTTTAGCTGAACACTGTGCAGATGTCGCACTACACTAACGTGTAAATAATTTAGCTGCCTGCGGTAGTGATAGTATCAGGAAAACACCACCAACCTTCTACAGGTAGCTTAAGCTGAATACTGTGCAGAGGTCGCACTACACTAACGTGTTTATAATTTAGCTGCCTGCGGTAGTGATAGGATCAGGAAAACACCACCAACCTTCCTCAGGTAGCTTTAGCTGAACACTGTGCAGAGGTCGCACTACACTAACGTGTAAATAATTTAGCTGCCTGCGGTAGTGATAGGATCAGGAAAACACCACCAACCTTCTACAGGTAGCTTTAGCTGAACACTGTGCAGAGGTCGCACTACACTAACGTGTAAATAATTTAGCTGCCTGTGGTAGTGATAGGATCAGGAAAACACCACCAACCTTCTACAGGTAGCTTTAGCTGAACACTGTGCAGAGGTCGCACTACACTAACGTGTAATTAATTTAGCTGCCTGCGGTAGTGATAGGATCAGGAAAACACCACCAACCTTTTACAGGTAGCTTTAGCTAAACACTGTGCAGAGGTCGCACTACACTAACGTGTAAATAATTTAGCTGCCTGCGGTAGTGATAGGATCAGGAAAACACCACCAACCTTCTACAGGTAGCTTTAGCTGAACACTGTGCAGATGTCGCACTACACTAACGTGTAAATAACTTAGCTGCCTGCGGTAGTGATAGTATCAGGAAAACACCACCAACCTTCTACAGGTAGCTTAAGCTGAATACTGTGCAGAGGTCGCACTACACTAACGTGTTTATAATTTAGCTGCCTGCGGTAGTGATAGGATCAGGAAAACACCACCAACCTTCTACAGGTAGCTTTAGCTGAACACTGTGCAGAGGTCGCACTACACTAATGTGTAAATAATTTAGCTGCCTGCGGTAGTGATAGTATCAGGAAAACACCACCAACCTTCTACAGGTAGCTTTAGCTGAACACTGTGCAGAGGTCGCACTACACTAACGTGTAAATAATTTAGCTGCCTGTGGTAGTGATAGGATCAGGAAAACACCACCAACCCTCTACAGGTAGCTTTAGCTGAACACTGTGCAGAGGTCGTACTACACTAACGTGTAAATAATTTAGCTGCCTGTGGTAGTGATAGGATCAGGAAAACACCACCAACCTTCTACAGGTAGCTTTAGCTGAACACTGTGCAGAGGTCACACTACACTAACGTGTAAATAATTTAGCTGCCTATGGTAGTGATAGGATCAGGAAAACACCACCAACCTTCTACAGGTAGCTTAAACTGAACACTGTGCAGAGGTCGCACTACACTAACGTGTTTATAATTTAGCTGCCTGCGGTAGTGATAGGATCAGGAAAACACCACCAACCTTCTACAGGTAGCTTTAGCTGAACACTGTGCAGAGGTCGCACTACACTAACGTGTAAATAATTTAGCTGCCTGTGGTAGTGATAGGATCAGGAAAACACCACCAACCCTTTTACAGGTAGCTTTAGCTAAACACTGTGCAGAGGTCCCACTACACTAACATGTAAATAATTTAGCTGCCTGCGGTAGTGATAGGATCAGGAAAACACCACCAACCTTCTACAGGTAGCTTTAGCTGAACACTGTGCAAAGGTCGCACTACACTAACGTGTTTATAATTTAGCTGCCTGCGGTAGTGATAGGATCAGGAAAACACCACCAACCTTCTACAGGTAGCTTTAGCTGAACACTGTGCAAAGGTCGCACTACACTAACGTATTTATAATTTAGCTGCCTGCGGTAGTGATAGGATCAGGAAAGTACCACCAACCTTCTACAGGTAGCTTTAGCTGAACACTGTGCAGAGGTCGTACTACACTAACGTGTAAATAATTTAGCTGCCTGCGGTAGTGATAGGATCAGGAAAACACCACCAACCTTCTACAGGTAGCTTTAGCTGAACACTGTGCAGAGGTCACACTAAACTAACTTGTAGTTATAGCTGAACACTGTTCAGAAGACGCACTACACTAACTTGTAGCTTTAGCTGAACACTGTGAGGAGGACGCACTACACTAACTTGTAGCTTTAGCTGAACACTGTGCAGGGGTCACACTAAACTAACTTGTAGCTTTAGCTGAACACTGTGAGGAGGACGCACTACACTAACTTGTAGCTTTAGCTGAACACTGTGCAGAGGTCACATTAAACTAACTTGTAGCTTTAGCTGAACACTGTGAGGAGGACGCACTACACTAACTTGTAGCTTTAGCTGAACACTGTGAGGAGGACGCACTACACTAACTTGTAACTTTAGCTGAACACTGTGCAGAGGTCACACTAAACTAACTTGTAGCTTTAGCTGAACACTGTGAGGAGGACGCACTACACTAACTTGTAGCTTTAGCTGAACACTGTGAGGAGGACGCACTACACTAACTTGTAACTTTAGCTGAACACTGTGCAGAGGTCACACTAAACTAACTTGTAGCTTTAGCTGAACACTGTGAGGAGGACACACAACACTAACTTGTAGCTTTAGCTGAACACTATGAGGAGGACGCACTACACTAACTTGTAGTTTTAGCTGAACACTGTTAGGAGGTCACACTAAACTAACTTGTAGCTTTAGCTGAACACTGTTCAGAGGATGCACTACACTAACTTGTAGCTTTAGCTGAACACTCTGCACTACACTAACTTGTAGCTTTAGCTGAACACTGTTCAGAGGACGCACTACACTAACTTGTAGTTTTAGCTGAACACTGTGAGGAGGACGCACTACACTAACTTGTAGCTTTAGCTGAACACTGTGCAGAGGTCACACTAAACTAACTTGTAGCTTTAGCTGAACACTGTGAGGAGGACACACAACACTAACTTGTAGCTTTAGCTGAACACTGTGCACTACACTAACTTGTAGTTTTAGCTGAACACTATGAGGAGGACGCACTACACTAACTTGTAGTTTTAGCTGAACACTGTGAGGAGGACACACTACACTAACTTGTAGCTTTAGCTGAACACTGTGAGGAGGACGCACTACACTAACTTGTAGCTTTAGCTGAACACTGTGCAGAGGTCACACTAAACTAACTTGTAGCTTTAGCTGAACACTGTGAGGAGGACGCACTACACTAACTGTAAATAGTCTAGCTGACTGACTGTGGTACTAATAGGATCAAAAGAACATCAGCAATTTTCTTCAGGTAGCTGTAAATACTGTAACAACACAAGTGTCACATCAATACTCACCGAGGCCGAGATGCCGAGAGGGGCTCGCCCTTACGACCACGTGCACCTGAACTCCCGAGGGTGATACAGGGGATCGGAAGCACGTGGAGGCACGGGCTTCCGGTGGTTGCGGAAGGTAGACTTGGATTTGCTGTAGATGTAGGAAGACACCTGACGGGTACCGTGCAGGACCAGTGTGACTGAGAGCAGGGAAGTCCGTAGGGCAAGCAGATGTCAGAGGTATCAAGCAGGCAGGAAGAGTGGTTCTTTAATAAGCAGAAGTCAGAGGTATCAGGCAGGCAAATAGAATAGTCCTTAACACAAGCAGAGATCAAGGGTATCAGGCAGGTAGAGTGGTCTTTAAACAAGCAGAGGTCAGGGGTATCAGGCAGGCAGGTAGAATAGTCCTTTAAACAAGCAGAGATCAGGGGTATCCGGCAGGCAGGTAGAGTGGTCGTTAAACAAGCAGAGGTCAGGGGTATCAGGCAGGCAGGTAGAATAGTCCTTTAAACAAGCAGAGATCAAGGGGTATCCGGCAGGCAGGTAGAGTGGTCGTTAAACAAGCAGAGGTCAGGGGTATCAGGCAGGCAGGTAGAATAGTCCTTTAAACAAGCAAAGATCAAGGGGTATCCGGCAGGCAGGTAGAGTGGTCTTTTAAATAGGCAGTGGTCAGGGGTATCAAGTAAACAGGAACAGGGAACTTTCTGAGGGCAAGGTACACAGGAGCAGCTGACGAAAAACCAGCAACCCGACTGTGCGCTGGAGTCATCTGAAGTAGCCTCCCGGCGAGTGCATCAGCGTGACGCGCTACCGGGCACCCGCACGGGCGACAGCGCGCACACGGGGACCGCCATGCACCCACGCGCGCCGCACCATTGGGCCGCGAACGGGTGCACGTCTCAACACCAGCCCGCTGCGCATGCGCCCGGCAGCCCAGCAGACAGAGGTGACCTGCGTCTCCTGACAACAAGCCTGCCTGTCAGTAGGAAGATATATATATATATATATATATATATATATATATATATATATACAACAACTGGGATGCATATATATACACAATACACTGTAAGTGAAGCTAACTGACTGACTGTCCTGCCTAATCTATCTAACTTAAATCAAATGACACTGTCTCTCTCTCTGTCTATCTCTCTGTCAAGCCGGAACACACTACACAGGGCCGCCGTACAGGCGGCCTTATATAGTGTGGGGAGTGTTCTAAACACCCTGAGCCATAATTTGCCAAAGCCACCCTGGCTTTGGCCCATTACAGCTCTCTCTACAGACGGTGATGTGATTGGCCAAGTGCGGGTCATAGTGCATGCTTGGCCAATCATCAGCCAGCAAAGCACTGTGATGCCGCAGTGAATTATGGGCTGTGGCACGCCACACGAATTTGGCGCGAATGGCCCATATTGTTCGCAATTCGGCGAACCATCGAACAGCCGATGTTCGAGTCAAACATGGGTTTGACTCGAACACGAAGCTCATTCCTACTCACAAGTGATTAAATAGTGACAAAAAATAAAAAATAAAAATTACACAAAGTTGGCACTAAATGATATATTGGTCACACATGGCATGATTATATGTGGAATTACACCCCAAAATACATCCTGCTGCTTCTCCTGAGTATGGGGATACCTCATGTGTGAGACTTTTTTCGAGCCTAGCCGCGTACAGGACCCCGAAAACCAATCACCGCCTTCAGGATTTCTAATGCCCCCTACACACGGTCGGATTTTCCGATGGAAAATGTCTGATCGGAGCGTGTTGTCGGAAATTCCGACCATGTGTGGGCTCCATCGGACATTTTCCATCGGATTTTCCGACACACAAAGTTGGAGAGCAGGAGATAAAGTTTTCCGACAACAAAATCCGATCGCGTCAATTCCGACCGTGTGTGGCCTGTTCCGACGCACAAAGTGCCACGCATGCTCAGAAGAAATTCCAAGACGGAACAGCTTGTTCTGGTAAACTTAGCGTTCGCAATGGATACAGCACTTTCGTTATGCTGCAATATTAACAATGGTTTAATACAGAGCACTCTCTTCTTCTTTATAATGTGACAAGAATTAAGTAGTTTTGCTGCTCATATTCACACACACTTTTAACAAAGTTTTTTTTTTTGTTTTTTTATTGGGATTCCCTGAATATATTGTTATTAGTTGTCACATCTGACAGAATTTTTTTTTTTTATTTAATTTTTTTGGGGGATTTTAAGCCTTTTTTTAATTTAATGTTTGTATTTTTTCAAAGGCTGATCTTTGTTCAATGTTATTTTTATTTTTACTCCAGAATATTTTTGTGTGTGTTTTGTGTGTCAAGTTACCCCAACACCATTGATATATTTTATTATTTAATCTCAAGGAGATTGTTTGTTGTTGGTGTCCCTTGTTCATTTCACATTGTATTTTTGAAATGTACCTGAATCCTCACAAACAAACTGTCATTTTTGAAGTAAAACACATAGGAGACTATAATTCAAAACAAAAATCCTTTATTAAGGGATCAGAACCAAACAAAGAGGAAGGCAACACTGGATCAACATGAGAAATTAGCGAAGCCTGGGACCCCCACGGCAGACAAATTCTTGAACATCAAAATTGGTGGCCTGAGGAGTCCATATGTAAGGGAGGGCAGTCTGGTCCAGAATTTGCAGAGATCCAGATAGCAGCAGATGACATGTGTGTCCCCAGGCTGTGGTACCACAAGAGGCTGCATTTTTTGGCCGACCAGACTGGATCCAGGGTCCTCACTTTCTGGTCTTCCTTTCACGCTTCCTTCCCGGCTGTGGCTGTGCAGTTGGAGATGTGGCAGGAGGAGGAGTAGGACCTGAAGGAGGACTGGGAGGACCTGGAGGAGAGGGAGGACGAGGAGGAGGACCTGCAGGAGGAAGAGGAGGACCATCGCAAAGGTGTGCCTGAGCTGTCATTTGGCCCTCATACCTTTGTTAGCGCCTCACACATGACTTCTTGGACCTCCTCCATCCTCTGCATTTTATATGCAATGACGGCAGCAATGTCCTCCTCCACGGTCTGTCGTGCTCCCAGGACCTCTGTGGCCCTCCAAAAGAGTCCACTGGCAGCCTCCTCTAGGGCACTCCTCCTCCTGACACTTTCTCTTTTCAGGGGGGGTGGAGGGACCTGCAGATCAGCCAGCCGGCTCGGCCCGGCCACCTCCTAGCTGAGACTTCCCTGTGTATGAAAATGGTCCATGGTTGTAATGTTTTGCATCATCAATCACAATCCTAAATTAGTACTCCCAACTAACATCTAGTTAACATCATTGATTGGACAAGCAGAAATATTTAGAGGAATACTATACCTGGCTCAATCTGGGCTCCTCCACATGCGGCCTGGAAGGCCCAGGTTGGGCGTCAGAAGCCTCAGCTGTGGGGGAAGGAAGCGTGGAAGGAAGACTGGAGAGGGATGGCCTGGGTTCAGTCTGGCCTGCCAGAAAATGCAGCCTGTCGTAGTACAACATCCTGGGGACATAGATGTCATCTGCTGCTCCGGATCTCTGTGAATCCAGGACTTTCTTGCGCTCCGTTAGATATGTACTCCTCAGGCCACCAATTAATATCTTTAAATAGGTGATGTCTGCCGTGGGGATCATGGCCACACAATTGCACCAGTGCTGCCTTCTTCTTTGCTTGGTTCTTGAAATGGGGGTGTTTAATCTCCCACAGACAGGGCAGCTCCCTTAACATATCTAGGAATACTGACATGAAGTCATTGTCTTTCATTAGCATATCCATGTTCACTGCAAGACACAACACAAGACAAAGCCTAATGTCAGACAAAACTCTCCTAATCTTGTTACAATATAGGCCTCAATGTAGAAGCAGTATAGGCACAAGTTTGTCTCTTACCTTCGTTCTTACGATCGGCGCGTCCAATGCTCCTTCCTCCGCTCACAGATCGTACGTAATACGCACGCGTGTTACGCTTTATACACACTGCGTATGCGTGTAACTCCGCCCGCCCCTGACGTTCTTTCTAGTCTATTCCCCGCCCCTTTTCATTCGGCGCAGTGGGGGAAGAGCACATGGCGGAGTCACAGCAGGTGCGTGATAATTGCAGGAACGAGGAGGAGGAGGAGGAAAGCCCGGATCCAGACACGGAACTCACAGAAGGAGACGTTTTAAGGCCACAAATATGTCCTTTGGGGAGATGTTGGAAATGGTCGACATCATGAAGAAGTCCGACTATGACGGAAAGTATGGGCCTTACCCCAACCCCAATATCAGAAAGGCCAAGATCATGTCGAAAGTGATCAAAAGTCTGCAGAAGAATTTCGGGGTACGAAGATCGAAAGATCAGCTCAGGAAGCGGTGGTCGGACCTGAAATTGAGAGAGCCAGAGCAGTACCGAAAGATCCGGAGTGTACTGCAAAAAAGTAAGTAGTTGTGCTGTGTTCCTATTCTTTCTGTCTTTATTCCGTTCGTGCTGCTCCATATGCTTTTATTAATTGTAACGTTTAAAAGGGCAACTTTAATGTTCATGGGACCATTATTCGTTCGTATCAAACATTTTTCTTTCGGCCTCTAAAACACCATTGTTTAGGCCATATGCATTTTCCCACATTTTTTTTGGGCCTACTTGGATGCCAAATATTTGTTTGTGTAGATGGGTTTGTTACTAGAATGAAATGCAAACTAGATTCTGTGTAAGGAGAGGGCACTGAGCAGCTGTTTTCACATCTGGACACTGGAGCACTAGTGTGGGACCCCAGAACACCATTTTTATTAGGGGGCCACACAGGTGCTCCAGTGTATACTATAGGGGGGGCTACATCTGTGAAGCTTGTACCAAACAGGTAAAGTATTGCAGCTTGACAAAGGGCATTAAAAAAAAGACATCTTGGAACTCGGCTAAAATAGACAATTGTACCCCACTTCCAAGCAATGTTTCCTATTTATAGTTCTGCCATCAAATATCTGTGTGCTAATTATACCATTTTTGTTTTACATAGGGGAGAAAAGACTCGGAGGACACCCCTCATCCGAGGAGACCAGAGACCCCCCATCTATTGAAGAAGGTGAAATACCCCCAACCCAAGCTGAGCAGGAGGAAGAAGAAGATGTGGTGGAGATTGGCACCACAACAGGTGAGTGTCTGCGACCACAGACTCAGGTAAAAGAGATGGATGGTGGCAAATTTTTGATACCTGTTTTTGTTTTCTTTCTCTCTTTTTAGGTGATCGTGATGTGAGGGATTCAGAACGTTTCACACCAGAAAGTGCCCAGATCCTGATCGGGGAGATCTTGGGGTGTAATGTAGAACTGCAAAACATACAGCAAAAAATCAATGATGTGATTAAAAAAAATAATAACATCATTGATGTTTTGGGGCGAATTTAAAACCCCACAAAATCACTTTTTGGATTGTAGTCCAATCTTTTATAACTTTTTGCAATGTTTTGAAAAGCCAAATTTGGAGGATGCACACAGTGCGTCAACATGTGCTATCTGCCATCACGGGAGATCAATGGACACGTTTTGGGGGTGCAACCCCTTCCTCAATTATAAAGTAGCGTTGAGGAAGGGCTTGCTCCCCCAAAACACGTCCCTTGATCCCCCCTGATGGCAGATAGCACATGTTGACATTCGTAAATTGGTGTGCATCTTCCAAATTTGGCTTTTCCAGGGGTGATTTCCCCCCATCTGAACGCTATATCAAACCTAGTTCCTAAATACTGATGTCTGATATAGCCTTCAGGTTTTACCTAATGTGAACTTTGTAAGTTCAAGTTTTTTGGCTTTCTTGTTGGTTTTACACAGGCCTGTTTTATCTGAAATGGATATTTCGATTTTTGATAATGCTACTGGAAAAATTGTTATACAACAAACATGTTGGTTTGTTTTAAAAGCCTTTGGTAAATGCACATGTGATTGTGCAGGTATAAAAAAGTTGCTTACTCAAGAATGTGTGGATTATTGTCTCAACACTACAATACAACACTTTTGGGGTGATGTGATTGCTGTTTTCAGCAAAAATGGGGGTTATTTCCTAAGGGCAAATCATCTTTGCACTACAAGTGCAGTTTCAGTGCAGTTGCAAGTGCACTTGTAGTGAAATGTGTTTTTGCATTTAGGAAATAACAGCCAACAGTGCTTTGTATAAGGTTACACAATCACAACATTTTCTGGACTCAACACATTTCTGTCAGGGTCAGCTAAAACAAACACAAATGCAGTAAATGTCCACCAAGAATTTCTTTTTTTTTTTATTCTAAAAAGGCTTCACAGATTGTCTGGCATATTGATAGCCCCCCTACCCGCAAAGAACTCCAGGTAGCGTAACCGGATATCACGGGCACTCAGGGAGGGCAAGCCAGGACGGCCACTTTCAAGCGCCGTCAGTGTGGTTTGATGTAGGATTCCGGCCTCAGGCCCAACTGAGCCAGCATAGTTGGCCGAATGTTTCCTTAAAAAGTTATGGAGAACACAGCACGCCAGTATAATATGGTTCAGTTTATACTCCGCCATATGAATGGGTGTCAGAAATAGTCGGAACCGGCTGGCCAGGATTCCAAATGTGTTCTCCACCACTCTTCGGGCTCTGGCCAGCCGGTAATTAAAAACCCTCTGTTCCGGGGTGAGGGTCCTCATTGGGAATGGCTGCATAAGGTGGTCCCCCAGCGCAAACGCTTCATCAGCAACGAACACGAATGGGAGTCCTTCCACATTGTCCTCTGGAGTTGGCAAGTCCAAGCTGCCACTCTGGAGACGCCTGTAGAACTCCGTCTGGGCGATGACTCCACCATCGGACATCCAGCCATTCTTCCCCACGTCCACATACAAGAAGTCGTAATTAGCCGACACCACCGCCAACATCACTATACTATTAAACCCCTTGTAATTATAATAGTACGACCCCGAGTTGGGTGGTGGGACGATGTGGACGTGTTTCCCATCAATTGCCCCTCCGCAGTTAGGAAAGTCCCACCGCTCGGCAAAGTGGGAGGCCACAGTCTGCCATTCCTGTGGCGTGGAAGGAAACTGTTGAGGTAAAAACAATAAACATTACTATTTTTACTCTGAAACATGGCAAGCAGATTATACACAAACAGTATGGGGCAACCTCCAGATAGCATTTACTAAGGGGAATTTAACAAGGCCAAAGTATAAGGTACACCTATCATATTCCCCCTCCCCCCCTCTCATGGGCCATTTCTAACATTATAGGGGGTGTGTGGAAATCTTGGACAGGTAACCCTCTTCACTTCATTGAGAGATGAATGCCTAAATAATGGGTATTACTTTGAACAGACCCTCCTTAGTTACACTATTGGCAGACCACTGGACAGGTAAGAAGTGTCATAATACAAAGATATAAATACACACTGTACACATTTGAGGACATTTGGACATTCTGCTATTACCTATCAAGATAATAATAGGATACAAAAACTTTAAACAGTACCATTGGAAAGTATACAGGCAGGCCCTTGCACTACATGCTTTGGGGAATTCATCCATACAGCTGAGCACTAAAGAGATGGGTATAGCGTGTATGGGTTTGGCAAAGTCAGCAAATAGATGATTGAGGATAGAGAATTGGGATCAGCTGACTTAGCAGTTGGGGGAGGGAGGGTTACTAAAAATTATTTGGAGACACCACAAAAAAAACCTCTGGCACTCTGCCTGAATTTAAATCAAAAATAACATTTCAAAACTTTTTAGGGGGTGTTTGGGGTAAAGCACTACTATGGAGCTGATAAAATACATTGTTAAGTGACTACATAAGGTGAATATAGGGCAGGAGACACCATGCTGGGGAGGTTAGTGAAGGGCAAATATGTATGAAGGACCTAAAATAATAATTACATAAAAATCCAGCATGCATGAGAACAAAGGGGACATTCACAGCATATTACAATCATGGTAATTAGGGAATGAGGAAAGAAGTACAATATATTAGCAAACATTCAATACAATAAAATGTGATATTAAAGGATAAAAATCTTACCTTCATATACTCCTTCTGCAGGACCTGGATGATGGCAGAACAGGTCTCTGGGATAATGATCCCCAGAGCCTGGGGTAGATGCGTGTCGAGAACTTCAAGTCCTGCAGACTTCTCCCTGTGGCCAAATACCGCAGGGTAGCGACCAACCTCTGCTCCGGAGTGATGGCTTGCCTCATGCAGGTATCCTGCCTGCTGATATAGGGGGTCAGCAAAGCCAACAAACGGTGAAACACGGGGTCCGTCATCCTGAGAAAGTTCCTGAAATCATCAGGATTATTCTCACGGATGTCACGGAGCAAAGGCATATGAGAGAACTGGTCATGCTGAAGCAACCAATTCTTGGTCCATGAACTCCTCCCCACCCTGTTCATGGACTGGACTTGTGTCAAGGTCAGGACCCCAACACCAAGCCCCCGCACAGCACGAACTCTACGAGGAGTACGCATACGCAACATGGCTAGAAAACGGTCGGCTGCTCAGAACGAAGTAACAGAACGCACTGAAGAACAGCAAGGCCTGTGAAGAGCGACCTGAAAAACAGTAACGAACGAACAAGAATACAATGACTAAGTCACGCGGAACTTGCTTGCACGCACTGAAGAGCAGATACAAACCCACAAGCACAAACTGAATGGCAGAGAACAATCTGAAAGCCACGAGTCTGAAAAAGCGCGAATCGTCTCTCACCAAACTTTTACTAACACGAGATTAGCAAAAGGAGCCCAAAGGGTGCCGCGCTTGGTTCTGAACCGGCCTTTTCTAGTCTCGTCGTACGTGGTGTACATGACCGCGTGGTTGGCGATGGGAAATTCCGACAACTTTGTGCGACCGTGTGTAGACAAAATAAGTTTGAGCCAACATCCGTCAGAAAAAATCCTAGGATTTTGTTGTCGGAATGTCCGAACAAAGTCCGACCGTGTGTACGCCCTATAATGGTGTAAATTTTTGACTTCACTCTTCACTACCATTCACAGTTTTGAAGGCCATAAAATGCCACGATAGCACAAAACCCCCCCAAATTACCCCATTTAGGAAAGTAGACACCCCAAGCTATTTGATGAGAGGCATGCTGAGTCCATGGAGTATTTTATATTTTGCCACAAGTTTCGCGGAAAATTAATTTTTTTTTTTTTTTTTACACAACGTTGTCACTAAATGATATATTGTTCAAACATGGCATGGTTATATGTGGAATTACAACCCAAAATACATTCTGCTGCTTCTCCTGAGTACAGGGATACCACATGTGTGGAACTTTTTGGCAGTCTATCCGCGTACAGGACCCCGAAAACCAATCACCGCCTTCAGGCTTTCTAAGGGCGTACATTTTTGATTTCACTCCTTACTGCCTATCACAGTTTCGGAGGCCATGAAATGTGAAGTTAGCAAAAAACACCACAAATGACCCAATTTTGGAAAGTAGACACCCCAAGATTTGCTGAGAGGCAAGTTTTGAAAACTGAAAAAAGAAAAAAAAATACCGTATTTATCGGCGTATAACATGCACTTTTTCCCCCTGAAAATAGGGGGAAAATCACAGGCGCATGTTATATGCCGATATCATACCTCGGAGAAGGAGGGGGACGAGCGCCGCTGGAATCACCGAGCCTATATGTTTACTCGGCTCTGATGTCACAAACACGTCCCACCTCTGCCACCGGCATTGGACCAGTGTTCTGTCAATCACAGGAGCTGGTGATGGCGGAGGCGGGACTGAGAGCCGAGTACTGTAAACAGTAGATGACGGCTCGGTAAATCCAGGGGCGCTTGTCCTCCTCCTGATTTCCTGCACTGCATGAGAGATGGTGAGGCTGCAGATAGGCATCAGGCTGCATTGGATGTGCGCAGATCAGGCTGCAGATGGGCACAGAGGCTGCATTGAGGCTGCAGATGAGCATCAGGCTGCATTGGATGGGCGAAGATCAGGCTGCAGATGGGAACAGAGGCAGCACTGAAGCTGCAGATGGGCATCAGGCTGCATTGAGGCTGCAGATGAGCACTAATAAGGCTGCATTGATTGGCACTGAACATTATTTTGCTTCAAAGTGGTTTATTTGGAAAAAAAAGTTCCCTCTTAAATACGTTGGCACGTGTTATACGCCAATAAATACGATACAGTTTTCTTTTCTTTCTTCATTTTTAAAAATAAATGAGATCTGCAAAATATTCACCATGCCTCTTAGCAAATAGCTTGGGGTGTCTACTTTCCAAAATGAGGTCATTTTGGTGGGTTTTGTGCTATCTGAACATTTCAGGGCCTCCGTAACTGTGATAGGTAGTGAGGAGTAAACAATGTGGAAGTGGAAACTCCTGCGCTGTCGAGGGGGGGGGGGGCTACGCTAAAAGGACACTGCTGCAACACCTAAGTACTGATCCAAGGCAGGACAAATGAGACAAAAGTGGGGGAAGATGGTAGTTGCGCTGTGATGAAGGGGGAGAAGCTACAAAGATGACTAAAGTGGCAAAGTGAACTAAAAAAGCAGAAACGGGCCAATGCATGAATGGATCCTACACTGCACTGCACTGCATCCCCACCATGTTCTTTTAGCAGGTAGGATCCATTCATGCATTGGCCCGTTTCTGCTTTTTTAGTTCACTTTGCCACTTTAGTCATCTTTGTAGCTTCCCCCCCCCCTTCATCACAGCGCAACTACCATCTTCCCCCACTTTTAGGTAGTGAGGAGTAAAATCACAATTTTATGCCTTTAGAAAGCCTGAAGGTGGGGATTGGTTTTTGGGGTCCTGTACACAGCTAGGCTTCAAAAAAGTCTCACATGTGGTATCCCCATACTCAGGAGAAGCATCAGAATGTATTTTGGGGTGTAATTTCACATATGCCCATGGCATGTTTGAGCAATAGATCATTTAGAGACCGCTTTGTGCAAAAAAAATTCATTTTCCCGCAACTTGTGGCAAAATTTAAAATATTCCATGGACTCAACATGCCTCTCATCAAATATCTTGGGGTGTCTACTTTCCAAAATAGGGTCATTTGGGGGGGGAGGGGGGTTGCTATCTTGGCATTTTATGGCCTTAAAAACTATGATAGGTAGTGAAGAGTAAAATCAAAAATTTACACCCTTCGAAATCCTGAAGGCAGTGATTGGTTTTCGGGGTCCTGTACGCGGCTAGGCTCCCAAAGAGTCTCACACATGAGGTATCCCCATACTCAGGAGAAGCAGTAGAATGCATTTTGGGGTGTAACTCCACATATAACCATGCCATGTTTGAACAATATATCATTTAGTGACAACTTTGTGCAAAAAAAAAAAGTGTAATTTTCCCGAAACTTGTGACAAAATTTAAAATATTCCATGGACTCAACATGCCTATCAGTAAATAGCTTGGGGTGTCTACTTTCCAAAAAGGGGTCATTTGGAGGGGTTTTGAACTGTCCTGACATTTTATGAACAACATTTAGAAGCTTATGTCACACATCACCCACTCTTCTAACCACTTAAAGACAAAGCCCTTTCTGACACTTTTTGTTTACATGAAAAAATATATTTTTTTTGCAAGAAAATTACTTTGAACCCCCAAACATTATATATTTTTTTAAAGCAAAGGCCCTACAGATTAAAATGGTGGGTGTTGCAATTTTTTTTTCACACAGTATTTGCGCAGCAATTTTTCAAACGTAATTTTTTGGGAAAAAACACACTTTTTTACATTTTAATGAACTAAAACACACTATATTGCCCAAATGTTTGATGAAATAAAAAAGATGATCTTATGTTGAGTACATGGATACCAAACACGACATGCTTTAAAATTGCGCAGAAAACGTGCAGCAGCGACAAACTACATACATTTTTAAAAGCCTTTAAAAGCCTTTACAGGTTACAATTTTAGAGCTACAGAGGAGGTCTACTGCTAAAATTATTGCCCTTGATCTGACCTTCACGGTGATACCTCACATACATGGTGCAATTGCTGTTTACATGTGACACCAGACCAACGCTTGCGTTCGCCTTTGCACGTGAGCACGGGGGGACAGGGGTGCTTTTTTTAAAATTATTTATTTTGCTTTTTTGTTATATTTTTAAACTGTTCCTTTCATTTTTTTTAATGCTTTTTATTGTTATCCCAGGGAATGTAAATATCCCCTATGATAGCAATAGGTAGTGACAGGTACTCTTTTTTGAAAAAAAATGGGGTCTATTAGACTCTATATCTCTCCTCTGCTCTCAAAGCATCTGACCACACCAAGATCGATGTGATAAAATGCTTTGCCAATTTCCCAATGGCGCTGTTTATATCTGGCGAAAGCTAAGTAATGAAATGCTTGTAGCTGGTTTCTTAGGCCATAGAGATGATAGAGCCATTCTGGTCTCTGATCAGCTCTATGGTCAGCTGGCTGAACCACCGGCTGCACTCTCGGGTTCCCTGTTGGGACAGGAGAGCCTGAGAAAACCATGGAAGACTTGGGGGGATGTTCCATCCCACTGCTTATAAAAGCAGTCTAGAGGCTAATTATCGGCTAGGATTGCTTTTATATGAAAGCCGGCCTCTGGCTGAAAAGAATGTTACCAAGATGATACCTAAACCTGCAGGCATCATTCTGGTATAACCAGTCAAAGTCCAGCAGCATACCAGTACTGTAAGCTGCTGGTCCTTGTTGAGCATACATTGTAATGTTCTTTTTTTCATGCAGCCTGTGGGCTGAACGAAAAAAAGAGATTGATCAGTGGGTATGCCCACCATTAGAATACTGCCCTTCATCCACCTACTTCTAATAATAGGCATACATGCACCATTTTTTTTAACTGGCAGGTGAAATCACCTTCGACAGTGCTGAAGTCACGGTGTCACGTACCTGGCTGGAGTCCACCAAGGCTGGAGCAACAGGCAAATGTTGCAGCCGATCTTCCAAATGGAACAAGCCCTCCTGGAGTTTCTGAATGGCTTGTGTAAGGGTGGTGACTTGTTGACACAACATCTTGAGCAGGGAAGCACCTCTGTTGGCCTCGGTCATTTCTGGTTTGTACTGTAACATACCTGGTTGGAGGCTGAAATGCTGAGAGGGCTCCCCTTGTGGCAGCGTGCAGTACACCTCTGAAGTTGGGTACAGAGGGTGTAATGCCCAGAGAAGCACAGGTTGCCAGATGGATCCAGGAGAGAAGAGCTGCTGGATCCCTGAAGAACACTTGGTAGTACAGGAAACACAGCTGGGCTGAAGTCTCTAAGAATCCTTGGTAACACTTGGCAAGGCGTGCACAAGGAACAGTAGTGGAAGCCAGGCCAGTGGTCAAACACAGTAGATCCGGCAGGAGGAAGAGACAGGTTGCAGAAACAGAGACAAGCCAAAGGTCTGATATCAGGAAGCAGGCAGGAACAGATAACTGTAGCAAAGTCCGTGATACAAGCCGGGATCAGGTACTGGAGAAGGTGACAAGTCGGTGAAGCAAGCCAGGGGGTTAAACCAGGAGAGCAGATCAGACAGATCATGAACAAGCCGGGTCACAATGGGAGATCCAAACAGCAATTGTACAGAGGCTCAGGAACACAGGAAGGCTGAAGACAAACCAGCAATTGCAGACACTAGCAGATTTCCTTATATAGGCTCACATGACCTACTGGTAAAGATACTGGGTCCTAAAGTCCTTCTCCTGCCAGAGATGTTGGGTCCTAAAGCCCTTCTCCTGCTGTTGGTTCTCTGACAACTGGCACTATTGCCAGTTCTCCTATGGCTATTTCCCTGACAGTGCCCCCCTCCAAGAGGCAGCCTCCGGATGCCCCAATGGGCCAATGCTTCGGGATGTCTGCTGTGAAAGTCCCGCACAAGTCTAGGAGCATGCACATTGTTTGCAGGCTCCCAGGAATTGTCTTCGGGAGGGCACCCCCTCCATTTTATGAGATACTGAACCTGCCTACCTCTCCTCCGGAAATCCATAATGGCTTCAACCTCAAATTCTCTTTCCCCTTCTACCAAGCCTGGAGGTGGAGGTGGCTCTTCTCTTCCAGGGAAGGGACTGGGTACAGCTGGTTTAAGCAGGGAGATGTGGAACACTGGATGGATCTTGTAAGTATTGGGAAGTGCCAGCTCAAAAGCCACTGGATTTATCTCTCTTTTGATTTCAAAGGGACCGATGAATTTGGGTCCAAGCTTACGGGAAGGACATGAGAGCTTGAGGTTTACTGAAGAAAGCCATACCTTGTCCCCAATCTTAAAGACAGCATTCCTTCTTCTTCTTTTATCATGGAACCTTTTATAGTGCTCTTGGGCTTTTCGCATGGCCTCCTAAAGCAACTTGTAGTTGGTTTGAATGAACCTTAATTGATCCTGGACAGTGGGGGCAGAAGTTTCAGGTATTGGGAAGGAAGGAGGTGTGTAATCCATAATTTGCCCAGAAAGGAGACTGATTGATGGTTGCATGTAATGAGTTATTATATGCAAACTCAGCACAGGGAAGATGGGAGATCCAGTCATCCTGCGAGCAAGTACAGAAACATCAAAGATACTGTTCTAGGGTCTGGTTAGTCCTTTCTGTTTGACCATTGCTCTGGGGGTGGTAAGCTGAGGAAAGACACACTTCAATTGACAGAGACTTGCAGATATCTCTCCAGAACTTGGAGGTGAACTGTACCCCTCTATCGGAGAAGATATTATCTGGTAGTCCATGTAATCTGACAATCTCCTTACTGAACATGCTTGCTGTGTCTGAAGCGGAGGGTGTGCCAATCATCGGAAGGAAGTGTGCTATTTTGGAAAGGCGGTCTACCACCACCATGATGGTGGTGCATCCCCCAGAGGGGGCCAGGTCTACTATAAAATCCATGGATATTTCTTTCCAGGGTTGTTTAGGAATGGGTAATGGCCTCAAAAGTCCCCATGGCTTGGCATTGGAACCCTTGTTGCGCTGGCACGTGGTGCAAGAGTTAATATATTTTCTGCAGTCCTGTTTAAGGCTGGCCCAACAGAATGAGAGCTGAACAAGTTCAGTGGTTCTTCGTTTCCCAAAATGTCTGGCAAGTTTATGTGACGTGTTCATGTGACATCTTTAGAACTTGGAGTCTGACTGGCTGGGGAACAAAAATGTTATCCTAGTGCCACAAAAATCCATCTTGGTTTCTCAATGAGGACACTTCTGATCCAGGGCAGTGGGTTGAGGCTTGCTTGATCAAAGTCTTTAAGTCAGATTGAATAAGCAAAAAATTCTGAGTGTATAGGATCGCACTTGGCTCTGTTGTTTCAGGGGTGTTCAGAAACATTCGGGAGAGTGCATCCGTCTTCCCATCCTTGGAACCTGGCCCATATGTAAGGTGGAAATTGAACCTGGAGAAGAACAGAGCCCATCAGGCTTGCCGGGGTCTTAAACGTTTGGCTGCCCTGAGGTAATCCAGGTTCTTATGGTCTGTAAAAATCATAATGGGGTGAGCGGCACCCTCCAATAAGTACCTCCATTCTTCTAAGGCAGATTTAATGGCTAATAGTTCTCAATCTCCGACATCATAATTTCTCTCTGCCGTTGGGACAGGATAGCCCCTGTAGCTAGTTCAGAAGCGTCCACTTCCAACACATAAGGCAGGTTTGAGTCTGGGTGCTGTAGGATTGGTGCAGAAGTGAACAGATTCTTTAATTCTTCAAAGGCTGTCTGAGCTTCTGGGGACCACTGGAACTGGACCTACTGCTGGGTTAATTGAGTGATGGGTGCAATGGTGGTGGAGAAATCCTTCACAAACCTCCTGTAAAAATTGGAGAACCCTATGAAGCGCTGAACACCTTTCTTGTCCGAGGGAGCTGACCAGTCTAGTATCGCTTCCACCTTTTTTGGTTTCATTACAATTCCTTTTGTGGAGATTATAAGACCCAGAAATTGAATACATGTTTTTCCAAAGTCACATTTGTCTGCCTTGACATATAGTCCATGTTTTCTCAGGGTAAAGAGCACCTTTTTTACGTGGGTTCGATGAAGCTCCAAAGAGGCAAAAAAGATGAAAATATCATTGAAGTATATGATTACAAAGTAATCAAGGAATTCCCAGAAAATGTTGT
Organism: Lithobates clamitans; assembly: GCA_037952925.1. Taxonomy (NCBI): domain Eukaryota; kingdom Metazoa; phylum Chordata; class Amphibia; order Anura; family Ranidae; genus Lithobates; species Lithobates clamitans. Next base: position 1,387,715 of record JBBGZY010001379.1, read on the forward strand.
TCACTAGATGCTGGAATGTGGCTGGGGCGTTGCATAATCCGAACGGCATCACAAGGTATTTTAAGTGGCAGAACTGTGTCCAGAATGCTGTTTTCCACTCGTCTCCCTGGCAGATGCAGACAAGGTTGTAGGCACCCCTCAGATCTAATTTAGTGAAAATCTGGGCAGTTCAGAACCTTTGAAAGAGTTCAGGAACAAGAGGGAGTGGGTATCGATTTTTTAGAGTGATTTTATTGATGTCTCTGTAGTCTACACACGGCCGCAATGTGCCATCCTTCTTCTCCACGAAGAATATACCCGCCCCAGCAGGAGAAGAAGAGGGTCGGATAAACCCCTTTTCAAGGTTCTCATCAATATATAAACGTAAGGCGTCCAGCTCATTTTCAGATAGAGGGAAGATTCGTCCAAACGGGATCTCAGCCCCCGGGAGCAGTTCAATCGGACAGTCATAAGACCGGTGAGGTGGGAGGACATCGGCCTTTTTCTTGTCAAAAATGTCTTAACTCATGATAGACTGAAGGAACATGCTGGAGGTTATCAAGAGCAGGTTGCATGGCCAGACAGCTAACAGGCTTACTGGAACTGTGGGTAAAGCAATGTTGCAGGCAATATACTGAAGAAAAGGAGATTTCCTTCTTGGCCCAGTTGATTTGCGGTTATGTGCCTGCAGCTACAAATTTCCCAAGATGATGGAAAACATGGGAGAGCATAAAACGTCAAAACGGACAAATTCTTGATGGCCGGTATCTGTAGTAGTGAAGATGGGTATGGTTTCCTGGGTGACAAGTCCAGAACTGGACAGGGAACCATCGGCCAAAAGAACTTCTAATCTTTGTTTCTTTTCATAAAGGGGCACACCAAGTTTCTTAGCCAGAGATAAGTCCATAAAACAACTGCATGCCCCGGAATTGATGATTGCTTGTAGTCGGATCTCTCTTTCTGCCACTTGTAAGGAGATGGGGAGAACAAGGTGAGAATGGGAGGATCCAGAGACTTGGAGATATGTGGAACTTGGTGGGTAGACCTTACTGGGTCTTAAGGGACAGCTGCGGAAAAAATGTCCAGCCCCTCCGCATTACAGGCAGAGATTGGCCTGCCGATGGCATTGTCTCCCATCAAGAGTAAGGGAAGAACGGGCCAGGCCAATTTGCTTTGGTCCTCTTTTCGGAATTGCAGGGCAAACAGACACGGGTGCAACAGTAGGTGGAATCTTGGGTGGCCTCTGGGTAGGCCAGAAGGTTTGAGCATATTCTGACCGCCGCTCCCGCAGGCGCCTGTCAAGCTGAATGGCTAGGTGGATAAGTTTGTCAAGAGTGTTGGGAATAGCAACTCGGGCTAGTTTATCTTCAAGGATCTCAGACAGTCCTTGCCAGTACTGAAATCTAAGTGCCGCCTCATTCCAGCTTGTATCGGTGGACCATCTGCGGAATTCCACGGTATAATCTTCCACTGAGTGTTTTTCTTGCCGTAAGGCGACTAAGGCAGATTCAGAGGCCGTACGCTGAGGGTCATCATACAATAGAGTTATAGCCTCAAAGAAAGTATCCATAGTATTCAAAGCTAAGTTCTTTTGTTCCAGCAGGTTATGAGCCCAGGCTTGGGGTTCCTCAGATAGTAGGGAAATTATAAATCCGACTTTCACAAACTCGTAAGAAAAAGTTCTAGGCTGGAGGGCCAGGTATAGTAGGCAAGCATTCTTGAAGGCCCTGAATTTCTTCCGGTCACCGAAGAATCGTTCGGGTGTAGGTACCCACGGTTCAGGAAGAGGCACCATCACTGTATGGGTTAGGTTAGCATATTCTTGAGGCAAGGAAGCTGGTGCTGTGTTCGTGGAGGATGGACTGGAGTCCACCAAGGCTGGAGCAACAGGCAAATGCTGCAGCCGATCTTCCAAATGGAAGAAGCCCTCCTGGAGTTTCTGAATGGCTTGTGTAAGGGTGGTGACTTGTTGACACAACATCTTGAGCTGGGAAGCACCTCTGTCGGCCTCGGTCATTTGGTTTGTACTGTAACATACCTGGTTGGAGGCCGAAATGCAGAGAGGGCTCCCCTCGTGGCTGAGTGCAGTACACTCCTGAAGTTTGGTACAGAGGGTGTAATGCCCAGAGAAGCACAGGTTGCCAGATGGATCCAGGAAAGAAGAGCTGGTGGATCCCAGAAGAACACTAGTACAGGAAACACAGCTGGGCTGAAGTCTCTAAGAATCCTCGGTAACACTTGGCAAGGTGTGCACAAGGAACAGTAGTGGAAGCCAGGCCAGGGGTCAAACACAGTGGTTCCGGCAGGAGGAAGAGGCAGGTTGCAGAAATGGAGACAAGCCAAAGGTCTGATATCAGGAAGCAGACAGGAACAGATAACTGTAGCAAAGTCCGTAATACAAGCCGGCATCAGGTACTGGAGAAGGTGACAAGTCGGTGAAGCAAGCCAGGGGTCAAACCAGGAGAGCAGATCAGACAGGTCAGGAACAAGCCGGGTCACAACAGGAAATCCAAACAGCAATTGTACAGAGGCTCAGGAACACAGGAAGGCTGAAGACAAACCAGCAATTGCAGACACTAGCAGACTTCCTTATATAGGCCCATGTGACCTGCTCGTAGAGATACTGGGTCTTAACCCCTTGACCACTGGGCACTTAAACCCCCTTCCTAACCAGACCAATTTTCAGCTTTCGGTGCTCTCACATTTTGAATGACAATTACTCAGTCATACAACACTGTACCCATATGAAATTTTTGTCCTTTCTTTCACACAAATAGAGCTTTCTTTTGGTGGTATTTAATCACCATTGGGTTTTATATTTTTTGCGCTATAAAAGAAAAAAGACTGAAAATTTGGTAAAAAAATGAATTTTTCTTTGTTTCTGTTATAAAATTTAGCAAATTAGTAATTTTTCTTCGTTAATTTTGGCCAAAATTTATACTGCTACATATCTTTGGTAAAAATAAGTACAACTTGGTGTATATTATTTGGTCTTTGTGAATGTTAGAGAGTCCAAAAGCTATGGTGCCAATATCTGAAAATTGAACACACCTGAAGTACTGACGGCCTATCTAATTTCTTAGGACTCTAACATGCCAGAAAAGTACAAATACCCCCCAAATGACCCCTATTTGGAAAGAAGACATTCCAAGGTATTTGAAAAGATGCATGGTGAGTTTTTTTGAAATTGTCATCTTTTCCCACAATTCTTTGCAAGATTTTTTTTTCTTTTTTTTTCACAAAATTGTCATATTAGAAGGTTATTTCTCACACACAGCATATGCATACAACAAATTACACCCCAAAACACATTCTGCTATTACTCCCGAGTATGGCGATACCACATGTGTGAGACTTTTACACAGCATGGCCACATACAGAGGCCCAACATGCAGGGAGCACCTCCAGGCGTTCTGGAGCACCAAGCCAATTCTTATATTTCTCTCCTACATGTAAAAATAATCATTTATTTGCTAGAAAATTACATAGAACCCCAAAACATTATATATATATTTTTTTTTAGCAAAGACCCTAGAGAATACAATGGCGGTTGTTGCAACGTTTTATCTTGCACGGTATTTGCGCAGCAATTTTTCGAACTTGTTTTTTTGGGAAAAAAACAGTTTCGTGCTTTAAAAAAAACAAAACAGTAAAGTTAGCCCAATGTTTTTGCATAATGTGAAAGATGAAGTTACGCCGAGTAAATAGATACCTAACATGTCACCCTTCAAAATTGCACACATTCATGGAATGGTGCCAAACTTCGCTACTTAAAAATCTCCATAGGTGATGCTTTAAAATTTTTTACTGATACATGTTTTGAGTTACAGAGGAGGTCTAGGTCCACAATTATTGCTCTCGCTCCAACGTTCGCAGTGATACCTCACATGTGTGGTTTGAACACCGTTTTCATATGTGGGCGGGACTTACGGACAGGGGCGCTTTAAATTTTTTTTTTTTATTGTTCATTTTACTTTATTTATTTTAGTTTGACACTTCTTTCCCCCAAAAAATTATTTTTGATCACTTTTATTTCTATTACAAGGAATGTAAACATCCTTATAGGATGGTAATAGGATAGGTAATAGGAATATGGCATGACAGGTCCTCTTTACAATGAGATATGGGGGTCAATAAGACCCCACATCTCACCTCTAGGCTGGGAAGCCTGAAATAAAAAAAAAACAAAAACGATCCTGGCTTCGATCGTAGCGGTGAGTCGGTAGAAGCACCGGAGGGTGGCGGGAAGGGGAGGCATCCCCTCTCGCCTCCCATAAGAATGATTAAGCAGTGGAACAGCCGCTATGATCATTCCTATGGTGTAGGAAATCGCCGGCTGAAAAAGCTAATATCTGAATGATACCTGTAGCTGCAGGCATCATTCAGATATCCCCGCTCAAAGTCAAGGACGTCATGTGACGGCGGGCGGGAACTGGTTTAAAATTGCGGAGTATTGCGCAGTATTGCAGAGTATTGCAGAGTATTGCGGAGTATTTCAGAGTATTGCGGGGTATTGCAGAGTAGTGCAGGGTATATTGCAGAGTATTGCAGAGTATATTGCAGAGTATTGCTGGGTATATTGCAGAGTATTTCAGGGTATATTGCAGAGTATTGCTGGGTATATTGCAGAGTATTGCTGGGTATATTGCAGAGTATTGCTGGGTATATTGCAGGGTATATTGCAGGGTATATTGCAGAGTATTGCATGGTATATTGCAGAGTATTGCAAGGTATATTGCAGAGTATTGCAAGGTATATTGCAGAGTATTGCAGGGTATATTGCAGAGTATTGCAAGGTATATTGCAGAGTATTGCATGGTATATTGCAGAGTATTGCCGGGTATATTGCAGAGTATTGCCGGGTATATTGCAGAGTATTGCAGGGTATATTGCAGAGTATTGCCGGGTATATTGCAAAGTATTGCAGGGATTTGACGGAGCGATCACATGGTAAACCGTGATCTGTGATGTGCCGGGCCCGGTCGGCAAGTGGTTAAAGTCCTTCTCCTGCCAGAGATGGTGGGTCCTAAAGCCCTTCTCCTGCTGTTGGTTCTCTGACAACTGGCACTATTGTCAGTTCTCCTACTGCTATTTCCCTGACAGGCCCCCCCCCCAAGGGGCAGCCTCCAGGTGCCCCAACGGGCCAATGCTTCGGGATGTCTGCTGTGAAAGTCCCGCACAAATATAAGAGCATGCACATTGTTTGCAGGCTCCCAGGAATTGTCTTCGGGAAGGAACCCCCTCCATTTGATGAGACCTGCCCACCTCTCCTCTGGCAATCCGTAATGGCTTTGACCTCGAATTCTGTTTCCCCTTCTACCAAAACTGGAGGTGGAGGTGGCTCTTCTCTTCCAGAGAAGGGACTGGGTACAGCTGGTTTAAGCAGGGAGATGTGGAACACTGGATGGATCTTGTAAGTATTGGGAAGTGCCAGCTCGAAAGCCACTGGATTTAACTCTCTTTTGATTTCAAAGGGACTGATGACTTTCTTACATAGGCCCATGTGACCTGCTGGTAAAGATACTGGGTCCTAAAGTCCTTCTCCTGCCAGAGATTCTGGGTTCTAAAGCCCTGCTGTTGGTTCTCTGACAACTGGCACTATTGCCAGTTCTCCTACAGCTATTTCCCTGACACACCGCTTTACGTATCGTGGGAGCAAACGCTGTTGCTGTCAAGATAAATAAACCCGTGCTGCAGCTGAATTGTGTACCTGCTAAGCAAATGATGGTTAACAATAAAACAAAGTAACATTACAGTACAACAGTAATGCTGCGTACACATGGTTGGACTTTCCGGCATACTTGGTCCGGCTGGCCAGAGTCCGCCGAACAATCCGACCGTGTGTAGGCTCCGGCGGATTTTTCCGTCGGACTCAGTTTCTGGCGGAAAGTCCGCTCCTCTGTGTGCTGGTCCGACAGAAAGCCCGCTCGTGTGTATGCTGGTCCAACGGACCAGATACGACGCAAGGGCAGGGTATTGCATTTTGCGCTCACTGCAATAGGAAAAACAAATTTTCCTATTTCGGCGAGTGCGGGGCATACCAGGCCTTTAGGTCTGGTATGGATTATAAAGGGAAACCCCTACGCCGAAAAAACGGCGTGGGGTCCCCCCTAACATCCATACCAGACCCCGATCCGAGCACGCAGCCCGGCCGGTCAGGCAAGGGGGTGGGGACGAGCGAGCGAGGGTGGGGGCTTTGGGGGAGGGGGCGCCCTGTGGGGCCCCACCACCCCAAAGCACCTTGTCCCCATGTTGATGAGGACAAGGGCCTCTTCCCGACAACCCTGGCCATTGGTTGTCGGGGTCAGCGGGCGGGGGGCTTATCAGAATCCGGGAGACCCTATAATAAGAGGGCCCCCAGATCCCGGCCCCCCACCCTATGTGAATGAGTATGGGGTACATGGTACCCCTACCCATTCACCTAGGGAAAAAGTGTCAATAATAAAACACACTACACAGGTTTTTAAAATAATTTATTGAACAGCTCCGGGGGGGTCTTCTTCCGGCTTCAGGGGTCCCTCCGGTTCCTCTTCTCCCGGCATCCGGTTGGTTCTTCTCCGCTCTCTCCGGCCTCTTCTCCCGGTGTTCCAGTTCTTCGGCCGGCTCCTCCGCTGTCTTCAGGCAGCTCTCTTGCCAGCGGAGGTCCAGACTTCTGGGCTTCTTGTCTTCTTCCCTCTTCTCTTCTCCAGATGTTGACACGATGCTCTCTCCGGCTGGACTGCTCTCTGGGGGCTCCGTTGTGACTTATATAGGCGGAGACCCCGCCCCCTTATGATGTCACAGTCCCTGGGCATGCTGGGACTGTAAAGTTTTAGGGGGCGTGGTCACCCGGTGCACCCACCCCCCCATGTTGAGGGCATGCGGCCTGGTATGGTTCAGGGGGGTGGGCGCTCGCTCGTCCCCACCCCCTTTCCTGACCGGCCGGGCTGCGTGATCGGATCGAGGTCTGGTATGGATTTTAGGGGGGACCCCACGCCGTTCTTTCGGCGTAGGGGTTTCCCTTTATAATCCATACCAGACCTAAGGGCCTGGTATGACCCGGGACGGGCCTCGCAAGGTGTCAATCTCGCCGATAAAAGCAGCAAGATTGACTTCCTTTTCTAGCCCCGTCATACCCGAGTCACGTTCAAAATGAATGGACTTGTCCATGTGTGGACAAGTCCGTTCATTCTGAAAGTCCGCCGTAACTCCGGCGAAAGTCCGTCGGAAAGACGGGCGGACTTAGCCCGTCGGAAAGTCCGGTCATGTGTGGGCAAGTCCATCCGTTTTAAAGTCCGGCGCACCTGGTGGACAAAGTCCGTCGGAAAGTGTGCCGGACCAAGTATGCCAGAAAGTCCGATTGTGTGTACGCGGCATAAGACTTACCATTCCTGCAAAGCAAATACAATAAAACATAGTAAAAATAAAACATTGCAATCTGTGCCTAAAAAAATACATCCCGAAGCATGGGGGCAATCCACCCCTAATGTTAAGAGCAAATCGCTCCTCCACCCCTGCTGCCCCCATGCTTCGGCATATATGATCTTTTTTTTGAGCTGCAAAAAAAAAGAACAACTGTTTTTGAACAACTATTTTTGGATTTTTTATTTTATTTAATTTTTTTATGTTGTTCTTGTGTGTGGGTTTTTTTCTCACTCTTTTCACGCTATAAAAGCTGTAACAAAACTGTAAACTGAACGTTGCAGATTAGGGTCTCTCAAAATGTGATGGCCATCACATCTTTCAAGACCCCGAGACCCTGTGTTAGTGTGCCTAGGACTGTGTGTTGCTGTACCCTACGCTAAAACTCCACTAGTGTGTGGTAGCGTTTGAAACATTTACCAATGCAGAGACCAGGTTGGTCAGGACAGGAGGGACAATAAAAGCAGGTGTCACGCCTAAATCCACGTTTGCTGCAGACACGACATCTTTTTTGGGGGGTTTCTTTGGGTAGGGGTACCAGGGAGGACAAAAGGAAAATGCCTCTCATGCAGCCATCTCACTGCATTTGGATTGGGAAGTTGGACAAGAGCACCGCCTGGAAACATAAGGGCTCTTCCTGGAATTTAAGGAAGGATCCATTCCATCCTGAAGCTCTGTATAGCACATGAGCGTTCAGCAAAGCCAATTGAAATAAGTATACAGACACTTTTTTGTACCAGAGTCTGGCCTTACATGCAATTAGGTACGGCACCAACAACTGGTCGTTGAGGTTCACCCCTCCCATGTTAAGGTTGTATTCGTGGACACAGAGGGGTTTTTCCACAACACCAGTCACCGTAGGAATTTGGACTGCAGTGTCTGCGTGAAGCGAGGACAGAATGAAAACATTCCGTGAATCCCTCCACTTCACTGCTAACAAATTATTACACCTCAAGCTGGCTCTCTCCCCCCGTCTAAGTTGAGATTCTACAAGCTGTTGGGGGAACCCCCCGACGATTAGATCGCATGGTGCCACGGGTGCCAATTCCATAATCAAAAAGGTGACTAAAAAGTGGCACGCTCGTGTAATAATTATCTACATACAAGTGGTACCCCTTTCCGAATAAGGGTGACGCCAAGTCCCACACTATCTTACCAGCGCTCCCTATGTAATGTGGGCAGTTCTTTGGCTCTATGTGACTATCTCTTCCCTCGTAAACCATAAAACTATATGTATAGCCTGTGGCCCTGTCACAGAGCTTATACATCTTGACCCCATATCTGGCATGCTTGCTGGGAAGATACTGTTTGATAGACAAGCGGCCAGAAAACTTAACCAGGGACTCATCAACGCAGACAACTTGATCGGGAGTAAACAAGGCTGCAAAACATTGGTTCAAGTGGTTTACGAGGGGCCGAATTTTGTAGAGCCGATCAAATCCAGGGTCACCCCAAGGACGATAGGATTCATTGCCGCTGAAGTGCATGAACCGCAAGATCTGCACGTATCGTGTCCTGGTCATGGAGGCAGAGAACAAGGGCTTATGGTGAATTGTGTCAGTGGACCAATATGACTGCAACTCACTCTTTTTGGTTATGCCCATGAGGAGGGATAGGCCCAGAAAGGTCTTAAATTCGGAAACCGTAATTGGTCTCTAATCTCTGGCAAGGGTCAGCTGGGGATTAGCGGCAATGAATTGACCAGTATATAAATTGCTTTGGTCCACAATAGATCTATAGAGATCTTCGGTGAAAAACAGTGAATAAAAATCAAGTGACGTAAAATCAACTGTTTCTACCTGAATTCCGGGTTGGCCAGTGAATGGGGGAAGTATGGGTGCTGCAGAAGTAGTGGGTTCCCAATTAGGATTGGCGAATACAGCAGGAAGGGCACTACGGGCTCGATGGGCCTGTGTTTGTCTTCTTCTTGGTGGCAGTGGGACACTACTCGTGCTTGCCACCTCACCAGCTTGAACTGCACTTATGGGACTCGCCACGTCACCAAGTGTTACTGCAGTGCTGGATGCATGACCAGGATGTACTAGGCTGCTGGTGTTTGCCAGTTCACCAGAAGGAATAGCGGCGCTAGTACTGGCTCTCTGCTCCATACGAGGGACCTGCGGTTCTTGCACCTCAACGACAGCAGAAGAAGATTGGGGTCTGGTATGCCTGAACTTGGCAGAGACCACAACTCCGTCGTCAGAGCTATCTGTCAGGGTGCCGCTGTCGTCTACAGGATCGTATTCTGAGCCTGAATCTGACAGATGAGTGACTTCCTCTTCACTATCTGTCATGCTAAGAAACGTATAGGCCTCTTCACTAATTTACCTTTGATTTGCCATTTTGGGCTCTACATTTACTGGTACACTAGTGAGACTCACAGGTTAAAAAGCTCCCGACTGTTAGTGACTGATTCAAACGTTACCAAAAAAACTGTTAGCGTTTACAGAGATCAGGCCTGACTCTGCGAACGCTGCAGTTATGTGTTTTGTAAGTGACAGTGATCGATTAATACTGCACTTGGGTGGGCTGGGCTGGGTGGTGGGGCTAAATGGAGGTGCTAGCAGGTATCTGGGCTGATCCCAATAACACTGTGTTTTTGGGAACCCTAAACTGCTGGGGACGCTAGTATAGATCTGATCAGATCAGATATCGATCCGTATGGCTGAGTATTAACGTTGAAGGACCGGTTCTCAAAAATGTCTCATTCTTTTCCACTGGAGAATTTACCCACATCCAAAGAACTGGCATCCATTTTTCGGTTACATGGGCTATCCGAGGTTATCATCTCAGGCAGGGGTAGCCAGTTTGTCTCCAGGTTTCGGCGAGCTATTTGTGCACAGTTAGGAATTCAGCTTTCCTTCTCCTCTTCATATCACCCACAGTCCAATGGAGTCGCAGAACAAACCAACCAAGGCTTGGAGCAGTTTTTACGTTGCTTGTTTCTATGTATTTCTATCCAGTATAACAACTGGTCAGACCTTTTACTTTTGGCTTTGGAACTTTCTAACAATAGTGCCGTCAATACCGCTTCCTGATTGTCTCAGTTTATGGCAAATTATGTTTTCCAACCATCCATTTTGCCTGACTCTTCATTCCGCTTGGGTGCAGGTCCAAGAGTCCTTGCGACGTGCCAGTGAGAGGTACAGACTCCATGCTGACCGTAAGCGCCTACCTGCGCCTTCCTACCAGGTTGGGGAGAGGGTCTGGCTGTCATCTCAGAACCTCCAACTCTGTGTTCCCTCACTAAAACTGGCAGAATGGTTTATTGGGCCTTTCTGTATTCTCCGTAGGATAAACCCAGTGGCTTAAGCATTAGACCTTCCTTATAACTTGTGTATCTCTGATGTATTCCATGTCTCCTTATTAAAACCTTTGGTGTGCAACTGTTTCACCACCTCGGTACCACGTCCTCGCCCGGTTCAGGTTGAGAACCATGAAGAGTATGGGATACAATTGATCATTGACTACCCATAGGTTCCCTGGGCACATACAGTATCTGGTTCATTGGAAAGGGCACGATCTGGAGGAATGCTCTTGGGTCTCACCCTCGGATGTACATGCTTCTGTCTTCCTCTGTGCTTTCCATAGATGTTTTCTCCTCAAACCTGGTGGCCCTCCAAGGGGCAGGAGTCGTTGAGGAAGGGGTACTGTCAGGGCTGGGCTCCTAGCCCTCCCTTCTCAGTGCTCAGCTGTCGGTTAATTGCCAGCACTCTTTGTTCCATAGTGACTCACCTGGTGATCATTTCCTGCTCATCAGTCCGGCCCACAGCCAGCCCCTCCTGGCTATTTAAACTGCCTGGTTCATTCCTTCCATTCCTTCACCTTGGTCTAACATATCTGAAGAATCTCTGCTGTGTTCCTGTTGAAGACTTGTAAAACAGAAAACCGCGCTGAAACATTAATGAATAAAGTCCAATTAACGATTGATGAATAAAGTCCAATTATAGTCCAGATCAAAGCAATCAATAATGGTAGACTTCTCTATGTGATTAGGTGGGAAGAAATGAATACACTTGAAATATAACTGTGTGGTGAACTGCTTACCAGAACGTAAGCCAAATCAGACAGATGGCTTAAACCCAGCCCGGCCTTTAGAAGCATTCCAATAGACAGGATCAGATGAAGACTTGCCTGGCTGATAATCCCTTGTGGTTTCTGATCCTGTCTGCTGCCTCTGACTATGCTGATCTCTGGCTTCCTGATTTACTGGCTTGTTCTGACTACGCGCTTTGGCTACCGTACCCTGGCTATGTTTTGACTACGTTTACTATTTGTACCATTTTTACCATTCTATTAAAAGGTGTGATTTTAACTGCATTTTCTACGTCTGATTCATGGTTCCTGACACACCCAAAGACCAATTTTTCCACAACTGTTTGACAGGGGCGTCAAGTTCTTAATCAATTTAAATGTCTTTATTTCTTTATAAATGTCAGTTTTGCTGCAGCAGGTTCTATACATGGTACAGATGCACCACTTTACAGGCAGACTAAGGGGACCCCCCAGGCACTATATTTAAAATAATTTTTCATTTTTATTATTTCACTTTAAGCATCATTAAAATCACTGCTCCTTTAAAACCTATCTTTTTTAAACTTTTTTTGCATTGGTACATGTTACCCAGGGCAGTACCCGGGCCCCCATACCCTTTTTTATGGCCAATAACTTGAATATAGGCCTTCAAAATGGGAAATTTAGATTTTTGCTGTTCGTGTCCCATAGACTTCAATAGGGTTCATTGTTTTTTTGCGATGTTTGAGAGTTTTGGCGTGAACCGAATAAAAGGGTGTTCGGCCCATCTCTAGTGTAAATATATACAAAGTTACAGGCAGGCCAAAAAGCAGTAGTGCTTGGTGTGGTAACTGTAGAAGGTGACTGATTCCTAAAGCCGGACAAATGTGTCAAACAGTGGCAGCTGGTGTTTTTTTTGTTTGGGGGGGCGGCAAGCAACCGCCCCCTCACAGCACCTCAACCCCCCCCACTGTTTGCCGGTCCACCAGCACTTACCCGATAGGTGGGCACATCGGGCAGGGGCACAGGCATCTTGCAGTGTCTTCCGTGACCTTCTGAGATCACGTCAGCTTCTGCTGCCTGTCTCCTCCCCTCCTCCTAGGCGTCCAATAGGATCACCTAACCTTTCAGCCAATTGGGAAACGGGTAACAGACCCACACTTCCTGATTGGCAGAGAGGTGATTCAATGTTAGAAAAGCAAATATTCATTTGCTTTTCTAACACATCTGGATGGACTCCGAGTAAAATGCTCTGCGCTCCGACTCCTCCCTATTTTGAAGCCTATTGCTCTAATCAGGTGCTTCAAAAAAACACCCCCGCCGCTGTAATTCAGGCGCCCAGCGTCCGAAAAGGGGCCGGATGCCTGAATAGGGGGTGGCAGCCATGGCCATGGATAGATTCATGCAATGCATGAATCTATCCATTATGCATATAGGGGGTGACGAGGATAGAGGGGGCGGCGCCCATGCACCCTGGTGTCAAAATGATGTAAAGGTGTAAACAGCAGAGGCCAGCATGTTTGACTTAGCCAAAGTGGCCAACCAGTCCATCTACAGCATGCATAAGATGTAATTTACTATCTTTTTAAACCTGTGTCATTTTCCACCTCCCAAGCACAGGACAGTTAGTACAAGGTCAGTGTTGCTGGTGCACTCTCTTTTTCCTTCTCTGATAATCCTAGTAGACTTCTCCAAACTGGCTATGAAGAATAGTTGAGTGGTCTCTGCACTTCATTTCTGGCTTGCTGCATGAACAGACACAATAAGAGGCATCAGAGAAAGAGGCATCAGAGAAATATTATAGGTGTAGCTCTATCTTTGTTTTCAGGAATCGTAAAGGGAAAAAGAGAACAGGTTGAGCAAAGAGTGAGAGGGTGGGTCATTGCCTATAAATGTTTCTGAGAAAGTCATGCCCTAGGCAGGAGACAATGACTGTGGAACAGAAACACCAGTCACTAAAGTGTCAGCAGCTGTGGCTGTCTGCAAATTGGGTATCAATGTACAAGAGGCAGAGGGGCTAACTGGGTGCCAAAGAGAATATATTTTTTCTATGTTAATTATTTACATATTTTGTATTATTTTTAGCTTGTTTGGCTGTACTTCTCTTATGGATCACAAGAGTGCAAATCATTTTGCACTCCTGTGACTCGTTTTCAGCAGATTTCGGCTGATGTCACCGAGCTATTTCACGCTCCGGAAAGATCAAGACCATATGGTTGGGATCTGCCCACATGCCTGGACCGACACCTGGCTCAGGCCCTCAGCGAAAAGCACCACTTCCACCTCTCCACAGCCCAGGGCTCCAGTGACAAGGGAGGGCAGAGCAGAGGGTCGGTGACTGAAGGGTCACCAGCTTTCTGCTCAGGGAGCTCTGAGGACAGAGCGATCGGCGGTGTTTGATCACTTGGTTTTCAGTGTTAGAGCCGGCAGGGGACAGATGCAGCATTGGAGCGATGCTGCATCCACATAGGAAAGTATGATTAAAACAAAAAAAAATCCCATACTTCTCTTTTAAACCATCGCTGTCAGCAGTAGGGTACACATGACTAACAATTTCTGGTCAAGCAAACACGGGTAATGACAGTACACTATATTCAATTTCCCCATCACTCCACCCCTTGGCTCACAAATATCCTACAGTAATGACTCCAACTATACATAAAGGCAACATATCAGCATTGGAAGGAAAGCACCTGATAATTGTAAACAAAAAGAATAATTAATGTATTCTCCCACCCCCCGGTTTACCTTAACTGGAAAATGGGGGATCTAAAGTGCATCCAATATAAAGTGTAGAGATCTACTTACCCTGTCTAATTTACCTGTACAGAAAATCTCATTTGGCTATGTTAGGGCTGAAAAATAAAAAAATATCCAAAGTTCAAAAAATATTTAAAAAAAACTATATGTTGGATTTACAGAACACCAAACTTTTCTTTCCTCTTGAAAGCACAGGAGCAGATATGAACATAAAACTTTCCTTTCCAAGAGTTCAAAAGCGTATAATCTTGTCAAAGTCCTCCATATCTGGTAATGGACAGATTGCAGCTGCAGCACAGCAATTGCTAGACTGTAGAACTAAAAGAACTGTAGAATACAAAGTCCATATCATCCTCCGGACCATTGCAGCTCACAAGTTCAAGACATGCAAGCACATAACCACCACGGTAGATGGAACTTTTGCTTATTTATACAGACAGTTCAGGCACTTGACCATCAGAGCAGATAGAACAATTTAGGTACTTGAACATGATGGCGGATGGAACAGTTCAGGTAATGGACCACCAGAGCAAGTGGAACTTGCACCAACAGTTTAGCTGTTGATCAGTGGCAAAGTCCTTATAGACAGTTACTGCTGTCAAAAGCGTTTATCTCCTTTCTCCAATATGCTTGTGGTTGACATCACGGCAGGTGTATTACCAAGACTATCAGTCCAACATTCCATATTCAACAACAATTCCCATATAGCCAATCATAGATTTCTGAACAGTTAAATCCATGATATCTAGTGACCTGGCCTTAAAACTAAAAGAAAAACTCACCTTTTTCATTCAGGGTGAAATATTGGTATAGGAAAACCACCACCCATCTCCCACCTGAATTCTTCCCTACTTTGTATCTAACTAAAAGATGTCCAACCATAGGCCCAACTCCAAATTACTTAATGTGTGCGTTTCCTCTGTGTACTCCTTTCTCCTCCCACACTCTAAAGATATTCTGGCAGGCTAACTGTCTTTTGTTTACACTGACCCAGGCCTGTACTGGCCATAGGGACTACAGGGAGATTACCGGTGGGCTGATGGCTCAGTGGGCCAGTCAGATGCAGTCCTGGAGCCGCTCCTCTCTGACAGTGAGTGATCGCAATTTCAATCCTGTCAGGAGGAGAAGCTTCCTTCCATTAGGCGTTATGCTCCCTCCAGCTTGCAGGGGGAGATTGACCAATGGCAGACTTTCCTTCCTCTCTCCCCTATCACTTGTTATCACATGACTGGAAAGAGGAACGAGAAGCTGCCTTCAAAATGGTAAGTACATGTGGGAGGGGGAGGAGAGGGAGGACACTGATGTGAAGGGCTGCTGATGGGGGCTCTCTGATGGGGACTGTGATGTGAAGTGAGCTGCTGGTGGGGACTCTGATGTGAAGGGAGCTGCTGGTGGGGACTCTGATGTGAAGGGAGCTGCTGGTGGGGACTCTGATGTGAAGGGAGCTGCTGGTGGGGACTCTGATGTGAAGAGAGCTGCTGGTGAGGACTCTGATGTGAAGGGAGCTGCTGGTGGGGACTCTGATGTGAAGTGGGCTGCTGGTGGGGACTCTGATGTGAAGGGAGCTGCTGGTAGGGACTCTGATGTGAAGGGAGCTGCTGGTAGGGACTCTGATGTGAAGGGAGCTGCTGGTGGGGACTCTGATGTGAAGGGAGCTGCTGGTGGGGACTCTGATGTGAAGGGAGCTGCTGGTGGGGACTGTGATGTGAAGTGGGCTGCTGGTGGGGACTCTGATGTAAGGGGGACGCTGTTGGGGACACTCTGATGTAAGGGGGACGCTGTTGGGGACACTCTGATGTAAGGAGGGTACTGTTGGGGACACTCTGATGTAAGGGGGACGCTGTTGGGAACACTCTGATGTAAGGAGGGTGCTGTTGGGGACACTCTGATGTAAGGGGGACGCTGTTGGGGACACTCTGATGTAAGGAGGGTGCTGTTGGGGACACTCTGATGTAAGGGGGACGCTGTTGAGGACACTCTGATGTAAGGGGGATGCTGTTGGGGACACTCTGATGTAAGGGGGACGCTGTTGGGGACACTCTGATGTAAGGGGGACGCTGTTGGGGACACTCAAAATGAAAGTGGGCCAGTCATGAGGAAGTCCAGGGCCAAATTTTTTTCCCAGTCCAGCCCTGCACTGACCCCAGTATGTGCATACATATTACCTATAAATATATGTGTCATCATACTCTACATGCCAGTCCCACACCCAAGCAATCAGAGAGAATTGAGGAAAACCTAACCTAACCTGCGAACTGATCTAATTTCATAATCATTTACCAAGAAAACTCGATCGAGTGAATTAACCACTTGACCTTCCGGAAGGTTTCACCCCCTTCCTGACCAGAGCAAAATATCCAATAAACTAAATTTTTGTCATACATTTAGGCCAAAATGTATTCATATACATGTCTTTGGTCAATAAGCGTATATTTATTGGTTTGTGCAAAAGATATGGCGTCTACAAACAATGGTATATTTACTGGAATTTTTGCAGCTTTTACTTTCTGACTGCCTCTCATTTATTGAGGTGCTAAAATAGCAGGGCAGTACATCCCCCCCCCCCAAATTACCTCTTTTTGGAAAGTAGACACCCAAAGGAATTTGCTGAGAGGCATGTTGAGCCCATTGAATATTTCATTTTATTGTCACAAGTGATTTAAAAATGACAAAAAAAAAAAGATTTTTTTTTTACACAAAGTTGTCACTGAAATGATATATTGCTCACACATGCCATGGGTATATGTGGAATTACACCCCAAAATACATTCTGCTATTTTTCCTGAGTATGGAGATACCACATATGTGAGACTTTTTGGGAGCCTAGCCGTGTACGGGACCCTGAAAACCAATCACTACCTTCAGGATTTCAAAGGGCGTAAATTGATAATTGCACTTCCTCACTACCTATCACTGTTTAGGAGGCCATGAAATGCAAAGATAGCTCAACCCCCCAAAAAGACCCCTTTTTCGGAAAGTAGACACCCCAAGCTATTTTCTAAGAGGCATGTTGAGTCCATGGAATATTTTGTTTTGCCACAAGTTTGAGGAAAATTACCAACATTATATATAGTTACAGTATATAGTTACATTCTATATATATATATAGAGGAGATGATCAGAGACTGCGGACATGCTACAGGAGATGATCAGAGACTGCAGACATGCTACAGGAGATGATCAGAGACTGCGGACATGCTACAGGAGATGATCAGAGACTGCGGACATGCTACAGGAGATGATCACAGACTGCGGACATGCTACAGGAGATGATCACAGACTGCGGACATGCTACAGGAGATGATCACAGACTGCGGACATGCTACAGGAGATGATCACAGACTGCGGACATGCTACAGGAGATGATCACAGACTGCGGACATGCTACAGGAGATGATCACAGACTGCGGACATGCTACAGGAGATGATCACAGACTGTGGACATGCTACAGGAGATGGTCACAGACTGCGGACATGCTACAGGAGATGGTCACAGACTGTGGACATGGCACAGGAGATGGTCACAGACTGCGGACATGCTACAGGAGATGGTCACAGACTGCGGACATGGCACAGGAGATGGTCACAGACTGCAGACATGGCACAGGAGATGGTCACAGACTGCGGACATGGCACAGGAGATGGTCACAGACTGCAGACATGGCACAGGAGATGGTCACAGACTGCGGACATGGCACAGGAGATGGTCACAGACTGCGGACATGGCACAGGAGATGGTCACAGACTGGGGACATGGCACAGGTGATGGTCAGACACTGAGAACATGGCACAGGTGATGGTCAGACACTGGGGACATGGCACAGGAGATGGTCAGACACTGGGGACCTGGCACAGGAGATGGTCAGACACTGGGGACATGGCACAGAAGATGGTCAGACACTGGGGACATGGCACAGGAGATGGTCAGACACTGGGGACATGGCACAGGAGATGGTCAGACACTGGGGACATGGCACAGGAGATGGTCACAGACTGCGGACAATAATGCAGAGTTGTGGTGTGATGAATGCACATAGAAGACAATTTATGATATGGACTTGTGTCACAGCGCCCCCCCTCCCCCTCTGTACTTACATGCTGCTGTGCCGGTGGCAGCCTGTAATGAGCAGGGCGATCTGCCTGCTCACCATCTCCCCCCGATCTCCATTCCAGCCGCCGGTTGTCGATACTTGGCATGACTATCACATTCTTTCCATTGTATCCTGAGGTCAGCAGTGAATTCTCCCGGGAGAGCGCTCAGTGCGTAAAGCTGTTATTAGTGTGTGTATATTCCAGCCATGTGACTCTCAGCCGCGCCTCCCTCCTCTCACGTCTCTCCTGATGTCAGCCCCGCCCGCCTCTCTTTTGACCTGATAGCTCCAATCAGTGGGCGGAGCTGACATCAGGAGAGACTGAGAGGAGGGAGGCACGGCTGAGAGTCACATGGCCGGAATATACACACACTAATATCAGCTTTACGCACGGAGCGCTCTCCCGGGAGGGGGCGGGGCCAGAAATCGATTTTGCGGGTCGCATGCATCGATGCCGCATCGGGGACACCCGAATCGCGATGCATCGATGCTGCGATTAATTTCAGCAGCCCTACTAGGTACTGACAGGTATTCTATTTTGAAAAATTTGGGGTCTATCAGACTCTAGATCTTTCCTCTGCCCTTAAAGTTTATGACTACATCAGGATTGGTGTGATAAGATGCTTTCCCAATTTAAAAATGATGCTGTTTATATCCAGCAAAACCGATGTGATGAAATGCTCATAGCTTCTGGTTTCTTAGGCCATAGAGATGATTGGAGCCATTCTGGTCTCCGATCAGCTCTATGGACAGCTCCCACTGCTTGTCAAAGCAGTCTAGCAGCTAATTAGCCATTAGGATTGCTTTTACACGAAAGCTGACTGCCAGCTGAAAAATACAATACTAAGATGATGCCTAAACCTGCAGGCATCATTCCGGTATAACCACTTAAAGACCAGCGACATACCAGTATATTGCTGGTCCTTGTTGGGCATGTATTGTAATGTTCTTTTATTTTTTCATGCAGCCTGTGAGCTGAATGAAAAAAGGGAACCTAACAGATTCCTCCATTCACATTGATCGATGTAGATGAAGAAATCTCTGCCAGAAAAAGTGTGTAATATGCCCACCATTAAAATATACCGCCCTGCATCCATCCACTTCTAATGATGGACATACATGCAATGTTCATTTTTTCATTCAGCCCATAGGATGAATGAAGAAAAAAGGACCTAACAGATTCCTCTATTCACATCCATCCATGTGGATGAAGAAATCTCTGCCAAGAAAAGTGAAAAAAAAATATATGCTTCGGCATATATGCTCTTATTTTTAACTACAGTGGTGAAATCACCTCCTACAGCGCTGGAGTCACTGATTTACGTATTATGAGAGCAAATCATGTTGCTGTCACAATAAACAGATCAAGGCTGCAGCTATATGTCGTATCTGCAAAGCAAAAACAGTTAACAATACAACACAGTAAAAATAAAACATTAACGCAATAAAACAACAAGGGGTTGTTTAGTTTACCAGAAGGTAAAGTGACACTAGTACCGGCACTCTTCTGCATATGAGAAACATGCAATTGCAGCACCTCAGCAACCTGGGCACAAGGTCAGGTACACCTGACCGTAGCAGGGATTTCTGCTCCATCATCAGAGCTATCTGTTAGCATGCCGCTGCTCTCTACAGGTTCATATTGTGAACCCGATTCTGACAGTAAGGCTTCCCCATCGCTCTCATCTGTCATGCTCAGAATCCCGTAAGCCTATTCACTAGTGTACCTTTCGTTTGACATTTTGGCCAATACATTTTTAGGTACCTAGTGCGACTCACGGGTGAAAGAGCACCTGGCTGTCAGGGACTGCTTGAACTGCTACAAAAAATGCACCTGCCAGTGTTTGTGGAGATCAGGCCTGACTCTACTAACACTGCGGTTTTGTGTGCTGTGTATCGGAAGTGACAGAGATCTACTGACACTGCACTTTTTTGGGGGAAGGCAGAGATCTAAACGCATGTGCTGGCAGGTGTCGGGGCTGATCCTGCTAACCTTGCATTTTTGGGGACACTACTATTGGGGATGTTATTATAGTTTGTATCTGATCAAAGATATGGATCTGTTCAGACACTATACTAGTAATGGAGATGTATAGTGTGTGTGTGTGTGTTAGTCTTACTAGCAATCAAAGGGTTAAAATGTATTAGTGAATATGTGGCAGGAAATCTGACCCTATCTGGCATTGACGCTAACTGGCATCACCTGTGACACTAATACAGTGATCAGAAAAAAGATCTGTACACTGTACCTAGTGACACTCTGACAGGGAGTGAAAGGGTTAACTGGGGGGGGGTGATCAGAGAATTAAATGTGCCTAACTATGTGTTTTACTGTGTGTAAGTGTAGTGCTTTTATTCACTGTGACTGCTCTCTTCTCTCGCTGGAACCAAAAAGGTCTCCAGGAGAGAAGATCTACATTACAGATTACATCTGTGCTGTGTTTTGTACACACAGGCACATGATGATCTGTCATTGGCCAGCACTGATCAGCAGTTCCAGACCAAAAATTATTGGCCTGGACCTGTAGATGGATTGGTGCTGCCGCAAATCATGGGGAATGCCAATCACGTACTAGGTATATGATCTGGTGCAAAGTGGTTGCCCTGCCACAGTAATGCCCCGTACACACGATCGGATTTTCCGACACACAAAGTTTGAGAGCAGGAGATAAAATTTTCCGACAACAAAATCCGATCGCGTCAATTCCGACCGTGTGTGGCCTGTTCCGACGCACAAAGTGCCACGCATGCTCAGAAGAAATTCCGACACGGAACAGTTCGGTCAGGTAAAATGAGCGTTCGCAATGGATACAGCACTTTCGTCACGCTGCAATGTTAAAAATGGTTTAATACAGTGCACTCTCTTCTTCTTCTTCTTTATAATGGGACAAGAATTAAGTAGTTTTGCTGCTCATATTCACACACACTTCTCACAAACTAATTTCTTTACTATTTTTTGGGATTCCCTCAATATATTTTGATATATTTTGATTTGTCACATCTGACATAATTATTTATTTTATTTTTTGGGGGTTTTTAAGGCCGATTAATTTTTTAGGGTTTGTATTTTTTTCAAGGCGTATTTTTGTTTTTTGGGATTTTTATTTGTACTCATGAAATTTTTTGTGTGTGTTTTTTGGGTCAAGTTACCACAACACCATTAATATGTTGTTCTATTTATTCTGTAGGAGATTGTTTGGTGTTGTTGTCCCTTGTTAATTTCACATTTTATGTTAGAAATGTACCTGAATCGTCACCAACAAACTGTCCTTTTTGGATGAAAACACACATAGGAGAGTATAATTTCCCAAATAAAAAACTTTTATTAAGGGGTCACAACTAAACAAAGAGGGAGGCAACGCTGGAGAAACAGCAGAAATGGGTGAAGCCTTGGACCCCCAGGGCAGACATCAATAATTTTCACGCAAAATTGGTGGCCTGAGGAGTCCTTATCTAAGGGAGGGCAGTCTGGTCCAGAAGTCCCAGAGATCCGGAAAGCAGCAGATGACATACGTGTCCCAAGGCTGTAGTCATACAAGAGACTGCAGCTTTTGGCAGACCAGACTGAATCCAGGGCAATCACTCTCTGGTCTTCTTTCCACGCTTCCTTCCACGCTGTGGCTGTGGTGGTGGAGTTGTGGCAGCAGGAGGAGGAGGATGGTCCAACTCAATCACGTCGGTCTTGGGTGTTAGTTCCCCACTCACCCCCTTACTTAGGACTTTATAAAGCAAGTCCTCACACAGCTTGCGTTGACCCTCCTGCATGCCCTTCAGTTTTGTGGCAGCCATGCAGGCAAAGGCCTCTTCAGGAGTCGGTAAGGCTCAGAGGGATGCAGAAGCCTCCTGAATGAGCCTGAGCGCAGAATCCTGCATGGGAGTCGTCTTCCTCGCTCTTTTATATGGAAGGCGGAGGGGAGGAACCTGCGATTCGGTCAGGCTGCGACTGGTCCCAGGCTTCTCTTGGCTGACACTTAGCCCCGCCTCCTCCTGGTTGCCTCTAATCCCCGCCTCCTCCTGACTGCCACATTCAACAACCTCCTCCTGGCTGAGGTCTTCCTGTGTATGAAAAAGGGACATAGTTTTAGTATTTTATTCATCAATCACACACAATTTTCACCTTCTGACTGTTGCAAATTGAATGTTCACAAATATAACAGACTAGCATTCTGAGCCCAGCATTTTTCATTCTTGTCCCAATTATTTTTGCCCACTAATGTCTATTGATATGTAAAAAACTTTTTTCAATCAGCAATTAGTGATCAATACTAACATCTAGTAAACATCATTTCTTTATTGTCCTGAAATCTGTAGAGGAATGCTATACCTGACTCCAGCTGGGCTCCTCCACTTCTTCCTGACTGGAAGGCCCAGGTTGGACATCGGAAGCCTTCAGCTGGGGTGGAAGGAAGAGTGGAAGGAAGAGCACAGAGGGATTCCCGGACTTCAGTGTGGTCTGACAGAAATCGCAGTCTCTCATAGTACCACAGCCTGGGGACATAAATGTCATCTGCTGCAGCTCCGGACCCCTGGGAATCTGTGACCTTCTTGCGCTCCCTAAGATAAGTGCTTCTCAGGCCACCAATTTTGTTTTTTAAATAGGGGATGGTTGCTGTGGGGACCACCGGCTTCACCAACTCCAGCAGTTTCTCCAGTGCTGCCTGCCTCTTTTGTTTATTATTATAATGAGGATGTCTCACCTGCCACAGACAAGGCAGCTCCCTGTATTTGTCTATGAACAGGGGGAGGAAGTTGTGGTCATTGAAGCCATCCATTTTCTCTGCAAGACACAACACAAGACAAACCCTAAGGTCAGGCCAAACTCTCCTAATCTTGTTAAAATCTAGGCTTCTATTTCGAAGCAGTATAGGCCCAAGTTTAGATCTTACCTTCGTTATCATGATCGGCACTTTCGATGCTCCTTCCTCCGCTCACAGATCGTACGTAATATGCACGCGTGTTACGCTTTATACACACTGCGCATGCGTGTAACTCCACCCGCCCCTGAAGTTCTTTCTAGTCTATTCCCCGCCCCTTTTCATTCTGCGCAGTGGGGAAAGAGCACATGGTGGATACACAGCAGGATCGTGCTAATTATAGCAAGGAGGAGGAGGAAAGCCCATAGCCGGAAGGAGATTTAAGGCCTCAAATATGTCCTATGTTGGAGATGGTGGACATCCTGAAGAAGGCCGACTATGACGGGAAGTATGGACCTTACCCAAACCCCAATGTCAGAAAGGCCAAGATAATTGCGAAAGTGGTCAAAAGTCTGCACCGGAAATTCGGGGTACGACGATCGAAAGATCAGCTCAGGAAGCGGTGGTCGGACCTAAAAATTACAAGAACATGAGCAGTACAGAAAGATCCAGAGAGTGCTGCAAAAAAGTAAGTAGTTGTCCTGTGTTCCTATTCTTTATGTTTCTTACGTTAGTGCTGCTCCATGTGCTTTTCTTACAAGTGTACATTTTTAAATGGCAACTTTCATGTTCATGGGTCCATTATTCGTTCATATCAAACATTTTTCTTTCGGCCTCTAAAACACCATTATTTAGGCCATATACATTTGGCCACATTTTTTACGCCCTACTTGTCAGAAACTAATTTGGTTGTGTAGATGGCTTTGTTACTAGAATGAAATGCAAACTAGATTCTGTGTAAGGAGAGGACACTCAGCAGCTGCTTTCACATCTGGACACTGGAACACTAGTGTGGGACACCAGAACACCATTTTTATTAGGGGGTCACACAGGTGCTCCAGTGTATACTATGGGAGGTCTCCATCTGTGAAGCTTGTACCAAACAGGTAAAGTATTGAAGCTTTACAAAGGACACTGAAAACGCTACATTTTTGCACTCGGCCAAAATAGACAATTGTACCCCACTTCCAAGCAATGTTTCCTATTTATAGTTCTGCCATCAAATCACTGTGTGCTAAGTATGGCATTTGTGTTTTACATAGGGGAAAAAAGACTCGGAGGACACCCCTCATCCCAGGAGACCAGAGACCCCCCACCTCTGGAAGAAGGGGAAATTCCCCCAAACCAAGAAGTGCAGGAGGATGAAGAAGATGTGGTGGAACTAGTCACCACAACAGGTGAGTGCCTGTGACCACAGGCTCAGGTAAGAGATGGATGCCGGCATATTTTTGATACCTGTTTTTGTTTGGTTTATCTCTTTTTAGGTGATCGTGATGTTGGAGATCCAGATCCTTTCACATCAGAAAGTGCCCAGATCCTGATAATGCTACCCCAAAAATTGAAAAACAACAAACATGTGGGTTTGTTAGAAAAACCTTTTCGAAATGCACATGTGAATGTGCAGGTATTAAAGAGATTGTTAATCAAGAATGTGTGGATTATTGTGTCAACGCTAATAAAACACTTTGTTGGTGATGTAATTGGTGTTTTCTATGAAAATGGGGTTATTTCCTAAGGGCAAATCCTCTTTGCACTACAAGTGCAGTTTCAGTGCAGTTGCAAGTGCACTTGTAGTGAAAAGTGTCTTTGCCTTTAGTAAATAACACCCAACAGTGCTTTGTATAAGGTTACACAATCACGCCATTTTCTGGACTCAACACATTTCTGTCAGGGTCAGCTAAAACAAACACAAGCAGTAAATGTCCACAAAGATTTTCTTTTTTTTGCTTTTTTATTTGAAAAAGGCTTCACAAATTTTAAGGCATATTGATGGCCCCCCTACCCGCAAAGAACTCCAGGTATCGTAACCGGACATCACGGGCACTCAGGGAGGGCAAGCTAGGACGGCCGCTTTCAAGTGCCGTCATTGTTGTTTCAGGTATCACTCCGGCCTCAGTCCCAACTGAGCCGGCATAGTTGGCCGAATGTTTCCGTAAAAAGTTATGGAGAATACAGCACGCCATGATTATATGATTAAGTTTATACTCCGCCATATGGATAGGTGTCAGAAATAGGCGGAACCGGCTGGCCAGGATTCCAAATGTGTTCTCCACCACTCTTCGGGCTCTGGCCAGCCGATAATTAAAAACCCTCTGTTCCGGGGTGAGGGTCCTCATAGGGAATGGCTGCATAAGGTGGTCCCTCAGCGCAAACGCTTCATCAGCAACGAACACGAATGGGAGTCCTTCCACATTGTCCTCTGGAGCTGGCAAGTCCAAGCTGCCATTCTGGAGACACCTGTAGAACTCCGTCTGGGCGATGACTCCACCATCGGACATCCGGCCATTCTTCCCCACGTCCACATACAAGAAGTCGTAATTAGCCAACACCACCGCCAACATCACAATACTATTGAACCCCTTATAGTTGAAATAGTACGACCTCGAGTTGGGTGGTGGGATGATGTGGACATGTTTCCTATCAAATGCCAGTTAGGAAAGTCCCACCGCTGGGCAAAGTGGGAGGCCACAGTCTGCCATTCCTGTGGCGTGGAAGGAAACTGTTGAGGAAAAAAAAAATTCATATTTTTGCTCAGAAACATGGCAAGCAGATTAGGCACAAACATTCTGGGGAAACCTCCAGATAGCATTTATTAGGGGAATTTAACAACACCAAAGTATAAGGTACACCTATCATATTCCCCCTCCCCCCTCTCATGGGCCATTTCTAACATTATGGGGGGTGTGGAAATCTTGGACAGGTAACCCTCTTCACTTCATTGAGAGATGAATGCCTAAATACAGGGTATTACTTGGAACAGCCCCTCCTTAGTTACATTATTGGCAGCCCACTGGACAGGTAAGAAGTGTCCGAATACAAAAAAAGATATAAATACAAAAGAAAAAAATACACACTGTACACATTTGAGCACATTTGAACATTCTGCTATTACCTGTCTCAAGATATTAATAGGATCTTAAAAATTCAAACAGTACCATTTGAAAGTATACAGGCAGGCCCTTGCACTACATGCTTTGGGGAATTCATCCATAAATCAGAGCACAAAAGAGATGGGTATAGTGTGTATGGGTTTGGCAAAGTTAGCAGATAGATGATTGAGGATAGATAGAGAATTGGGATCAGCTGACTTAGCAGTTGGGGGAGGGAGGGTTATTAAAAATGATTTGGGGACACCACAAGAAAAAAGCCTCTGCCACTCTGCCTGAATTTAAAGCTAAAATAACATTTAAAAACATTTTAGGGGATGTATGGGGTAAAGCACTACTATGGAGCTGATAAAATACATTGTTTTTAGTGACTACATGAGGTGAATATAGGGCCCGTAGAGCATGCAGGGGAGGTAAGTGAAGGCAAATATGTATGAAGGACCTAAAAAATTAATTACATAAAAATCCAGCATGCATGAGGACAAAGGGGACATTCACAGCATATTACAATCATGGTAATTAGGGAATGAGGAAATAAATACAAGATATTAGCAAACATTTAATACAATAAAATGTGATATTAAAGGATAAAAATCTTACCTTCATATACTCCTTCTGCAGGACCTGGATGATGGCAGAACAGGTCTCTGGGATTATGATCCCCAGAGCCTGGGGGTAGATGCCTGTTGAGAACTTCAAGTCCTGCAGACTTCTCCCTGTCACCAAGTACCGCAGGGTAGCGACGAGCCTCTGCTCCGGAGTGATGGCTTGCCTCATGCAGGTATCCTGCTTGCTAATATAAGGGGTCAGCAAAGCCAACAGATGGTGAAATACGGGGTCCGTCATCCTGAGAAAGTTCCTGAAATCATCAGGATTATTCTCACGGATCTCATGGAGCAAAGGCATATGAGAGAACTGGTCACGCTGAAGCAACCAATTCTTGGTCCATGAACTCCTCCCCACCCTGTTCATGGACTGGACTTGTGTCAAGGTCAGGACCCCAACACCAAGCCCCCGCAGAGCACGAACTCTATGAGGAGTATGCATACGCAACATGGCTAGAAAACGGTCGGCTGCTCAGAACGAAGTAACAGAACGCACTGAAGAACAGCAAGGCCTGTGAAGAGCGACCTAAAAAACAGTAACAAATGCACAAGAAGGGGGATTGGGAATACCGGATATAGGCTTTTATTATAAGGCCATGAGTCTAGTCCAGATTTTGAACTGGTACCATGATACTCATAAAAAACTTTGGGTTCAAGTAGAAAATGCAATGGCAGGGAGGAATTTAGCAGGAGCACCTTGGATTCAGAGCCCGTCAAGAGGGTTGTCTCAATGGGTGTCACCATTAACCCAGAACACATTGGAAGTTTGGGACAAGTTGAATAAGAATGGGGATTATGCCCCCTGGATATCACCTCTGGCTCCTCTAGAGGGATTCACCTGGTTCCCCCCGGGGGAGGAGATGGGGTATCTGGGGGCCTGGGGTGGAGGTGGAGATTCCACCTGTGCAGGTTTGCTCCAGATGGAGTTTTGTTATCTCTGACAGAGATGGTGTCTAGATATGGGACAGTGCATATGGCAGAGTAGAAATCCAATCAAATAGTGGGTTTTTTAATAAAAGCAAATCATCAATAAGACCTATGAACTCTCTCACCACATTTGAGAAACAACGTGTGCAGAGATCTAGTCCCAGGAACGTACTGTCGCAAATGTATAAAGGGATACTTAAGGGACAGGAAGGTACAACTCCATACTATATAAGGGAATGGGAGAAGGAATTGGGACAGGTACTGACTAACAATCAAATTAAAAGGATGATTACACTAACGCATTCCTCATCCATCAGCTCAAAGGTACAAGAGATGGCGTACAAGTTTTTGTCAAGATGGTATAGGACCCCAGTCAAATTGGCACAAATGTTTCCAACCATAAGTGATAGATGCTGGAGGGGATGTGGTCAGAAAGGCACATTTCTCCATCTGTGGTGGACATGCCCAGTAATTAAAAGATTCTTGGAGTCGGTGTCTCCATGGATCAAGAAATTGACGGTGGGACACCTGGAATTTCAACCACTACATTACTTGTTCCATGGATGCCGGGCTCTAATAGAAAATATCGGGAGGGCATAACACCCCACCTATTAAACGCAGCGAAAAAAATCATACCGAAATTTTGGAAACAGATACAGGGTCCCTCAATATTAGATTGGAGAAAGGAAGTGAGCTTAATAATGGAAGCGGAAAGATGGGTTCATATGGTAAAGGGCCAACAAAGGAAATTTGAAAAGAAATGGGCAGGCTGGAAGGAATGTTTAGTTGAGATGAAAAAGAAGACGGAGATGATTAAAATGAGAAGGAGGTGGAGGTACAGCCCTTGTAAATATGTAAAATAAAAGATACTGACCTATGAAAAAAAGAAAGGAATATTGGAATTAGCTCGCTGGCCCATTATGTGGGGGAGGGTTTGGAGGGGGGGGGTTGTGGTTTTCCTGTGTTTTTCCTTTCCCCCCTTTCCTTTTCCCCTCCCCTTTTTTTTTTTTTCTCTCTTTCGAGATAACATGATGAGTAAGGGTAATAACACTTATTGTTTGGCCAATTAGGGCCTTCTACACAAATTAAATAATTGATAAACACGGGTTTTGTATTTTTTTAATACGACGGGTAAAGGGTAATTACAATTATAGTTTGGCCATGGAGGGCCTCCTCCCAAATTAAATATAATGATAAACACGGGGTTTGGGGTGGAGTTTTTTTTTGGTTTTTTTTGAGGTGGGGGAGGGAACCACATAAGTTTTTTTTTTTGTTTTTTTTTTCCTATGCTCGGTTTTCTGGTGTTTTGATGGGTAAAGGGTAATAACACTTACTAGAATAGTTTGGCCAATGAAGGCCTCGTACACAAATACAAATTGATAAACACGTACACTTTTTATCCAATTATGTACACTTATGCACCTTTATGTCCCCCTCCCCCCTCCTTTTTTTTTTTTTTCTTTCTCTCCTTCTCACGAAGGGTAAGAGGTCTTCTTGCATAAAGAGAGGAAGGGGAAGGAGTAACTACAGGATTACTAAGTGGTTTGGAAGGAAAGGGGGGGGAATAAGATTTAAGCGAATGTGGTAGTAGAAGATGTAATGTAATAAGGGTCTGGGGTGGGTGATGAGGGGTTTTTCTTTTTTGTTTGTAACAATGTATGAAGATTGTTGTATTGTAAAATGGAAATAATAAAAATTTTGATTATTAAAAAACAAACGCACAAGAACACACTGACCAGTCAATGGTACTTGCTTGCACGCACTGAAGAGCAGATACAAACCCACAAGCACAAACTGAACGGCAGAAAACGATCTGAAAACCACGAGTCTGAAAAAGCGCGAATCGTCTCTCACCAAACTTTTACTAACACGAGATTAGCAAAAGGAGCCCAAAGGGTGCCGCGCTTGGTTCTGAACTGGCCTCTTCTAGTCTTGTCGTACGTGCTTGACGTCACCGCGTTCTTGGCGATTGATAATTCCGACAACTTGTGCGACCGTGTGTACGCAAAACAAGTTTGAGCCAACATCCGTCGGAAAAAATCCTAGGATTTTGTTGTCGGAATGTCCGATCAATGTCCGACCATGTGTACGGGGCATAACTCTACGGTGGGCGATCCGAGGCTGGTTAAATGTGGTGGCCAAAGGATCACCGAGTGCCAGATATAACAATGTATATATCAATTTTTAGAGCACCTTATTTTGAAGGACTTGCTTTAAAATTTGCAAACATTGCAGTAAACATGATTATCTTTGATACCAACAATTATGAGTGGACATAAAATTACTTATTCCATAATGAATGATTAGTTTGGTTTCAAACTGTTATTCATGTACACAAATGTACTTTAAAGCAGTTGTATGTAAAACCCAAGTTAGACTTTTAACTTTTAGTATCACATTTTCTCTTTCTGTACTGTGCAGTGTGCACATCCTGTTTTCAAACATATGCGCACTCCAATGGGGGTCCTACCTTTCTGTTCAACTACAATGATTATGGCAGAATATACCAAAGTACATGCTATTATTATCAAGCCTCAACACACTATATAGAAAGATATACAACCATACTATGTTTGGGTATTCTTATACCTTCCAAATCATTAAAAATTTGTAAACCATTCCAAATGTTACTATTATTATAAATAATAATAATAATAATAATAATATTAATAATAATAATAATAATAATATAAGTAATAAATATTACTATTAATCAAACACTGGTTTCAGATTCAACTTACAACAATAAGACGTCAATGGATACTGTAATCTTCATCTTTAGTTCTTGACATCAAACCACATCAGACAGGTGGATTAATGCTGTTTAGTACTATCTAGAAACCAAACAAAATGAAAGGTCTTAGTGGGTTATCATTACATTTCCCTCCTAGAAATAAACTAATCGTTAGCACAAGACACATATAATCACAAAGTGCAAAACATATGGCCATGTTGTTTAATAATGAGTGCACCCTTTTTTTTAACCCATATTAAATGAATTTACATTAATTAGTTAATTATCACCACATGGATTTTCATTAAGGGATGTCAATCAAAAGTTGTCAATAAATCGCCATGGTTAAAATTACATTCATGTGTTCATCATATTTGTGCACAAAAATTATACATCACCAAATCCATATTGATTTTTCTATTTCTTTTTTTGTTTACAAACTTTTTTTATTAAAGTATATAAAATATACATTGGTGTGACAAGATACTTAAAAGAGTAGATGTCACAAGTATAATCTTGAGTCATAATACAAAAAAAAAAATCAGAAGCATACATAGGAACCATCAGAAAACATGGATAAATAATGGTACAAAAAAAGATATATAAAGATATATGAAAGATATACCTAAGAGTATTGATGATATAGATCATGGTAACTTATACAGGTACTATATTACTATAGGACAGCAAAATATGTCTATGCGTCTTCCAAACCTCACATTTGCGATGAAACAGATGCATTTTATTCTGTAGAGTATATAGAACCCTTTTCATCAACATTACCCCATCAACCCTATCTAGGATTGAGGACAGGGAGATTGCTGGGAATTTCCAGTGTAGAGCAATAGCCCATGAGGTCAATACAAAAATGGTGTGAATTAATCTTTCTTCCCTGCAAAGGACCCCCCAGAATGGGAGGTCCGATGAGATTGAAATTGTAAGATTTAAAGTAGTACCTGATATCGCTGAGGCTATAGCAAACTGCTAGAGATTTCATACTTTTACGTAAATTATCCAGCATTATATCCCAATCTTCCGGAGTAAACTGTGCGCCACAGTCAACTTCCCACTTGGTCCTATAAGGAAGCCTACTGGAAAAATAGGAAGTTATCGCAGCTTTATAAAGATCTGAAATTGAGGCCCTTACCTCTGGGAGAGTCATGGCATAGCCTTTCAAAAAATGTACTTCAGGAGGATGGAGCGGGACGGTAATGTGAAATATAAAAATGCGTAATTTGCACATAATGATAGTATTCTCAGAGCGGATTTTGTTTCTGCGTATGTAGAAGATCAAAAGTGGCAAAAGTTCCCCGTATTTGGAGATCCGCTAAGGTGACCAGGGAATTAGCCTGCCACCGTGAGAAGCTCTCTGGAGAGTCAAAAGTTGGAGTAAATGATGGTTCTCCCAGGAAGGATGAACTTAAAGGTTCCGGTGAGATCAGGCTAAGTTTATTCTTATAGCGGTTCCAAAGAATTAACGAATGGGTAACAATGGTATTAAGGGGTGAAGTTTACAGTGAGAGCTAGAGGCAGACCATAGAATATATGGGAGGCAATAAGGGTGCATGGAGTTCGTTTCGGATTTCACCCAAGGTACAAATTTGAGTTTGGGATATTCCACTGGGCAATCTGAGAGAAGCGGGCTGCTAGAAAATACAAGATTAGGTAATCCTAGGCCACCTGTAGATTGGGATTGATATAAAACTTGTCTAGAAAATCTAGGTCTTTTGTCTTGCCAAATAAATCTAAAGCTCTAAAAAGATATACAGTAAGCGTTTAGGTAACAGATTCATTTTGACAGCCGTGACTCTCCCTTGGAATATCTTATAGGAGCGCCAGACTTTAAGTAAACTCCAGGGACGGGATACACATGAAGGATAGTTTGCAGCAAAAATAGAAGATAACTGTGGTGTGATATATATTCCGAGATATGGTATTTTGTCCACCGACAATTGGAAGGGAAAGGATCCTCGGAGTGCTTCACACTGGGCAGCTGGTATATTAATTGTGAGAGCTGTAGATTTCGTAATATTGACCGTAAGTCCAGAAATAGAGGCAAATTTAGAGACAGGGATGGAGCATGAATGAGGATGGACGAGCCAGAGATGGAGCATGAATGAGGATGGATGAGCCAGGGATGAAGGATGAGTGAGCCAGGGATGGATGAATGGATGAGCCAGGGATGGATGGATGTGCCAGGGATGGAGCATGGCTGAGCATGAATGTGGATGAATGGATGAACCAGGGATGGGCACAGATCAGCACTGTAGGCACTTCAGATCCAGCCCACAGTGCTGCTGCAACCGTTCCCTCCTCTCCTCACACGCTCTACTGATCAGTGTGAGGAGAGGGGAGGAGCCAAATGGGACATGCTTCGGTTTGTTTACAAGTGACAAATTCCAATGACGGCGTGATCACGTGGTAATGGCCGCTGTCATTGGCCCTTTACCCCGATCCGTGACACGCAGAGTTTGGGAGATCCGATTGTCATGGATATTCCCAGGTGCACACCCCAAGGGGGGTGCGGGAGCATGATTCTGGGAGGATGTTATAGCACGTCTCCCAGAGTTATCTGACCACGCTGTAGACGTTTTTCGGCTATGGCCCGGTCGGCAAGTGGTTAAAGGGTGTCGGCCTCAATCAGCTATTTTCTTTTCTTTGTTTTAAATTAATCCCTGAGTTGCATAATAAAAACTAGTATTTTTCTTCTGCAACATAATTAAACATTTCCCTTGGACTTGTATTTCAGCCACATTTTATCATCACATGTTATACTAGTCATTACATAGCTGGTCAAAAATGAACACATTACACTACATTTCACAGACACAGTCCCTCACAGAGGACGTCTCACACAGGATATGTCCATCGAAGGAGGAGAATTAAGGGGGGTGAAAGGGGGATGCTGGAAGCCTGTCCTATCCTTGTCTCACTTGTCTTCCTCTCTTACACAGAAACACAGGACATGTGAAGGGAGGGGTCAAGTCCCTCACACAAGCAGACTTTATCATCCTCCAAATGCTCACACAGGATGACCCTCAAACATCAGTAGCAAAACTTATTTTACAAATCAGCCATACATTATGAATCAAAGAGTTAACAAAGCACCACACACAGGATAGAACTGTGGGAGCTTAAAGTAGCGCAGTGCCACGTCCTCAACATCAATTGGTCAAATAAAGAAAGTGAAAAAATTGACTTTCCAGGCACCAATCATAAGAAATAAACAGCAGAATTTTATAAACAATTAATACATAAAGATAAAAAACATTTTAAAATATTGCAGTATTAATGCAGTAGCAACTAGACCTCTGCGATATTGATCATGAGTGTCAGAAACATGTCATAATAGACATGTATGACTATGCTAGGTTATAACATTCAAATATGCTCTACGTGTTTCGCGAAAATCACTTCTTCGGGAGCTTTATAAACATTCTAAGGAGAGAAAGAGACAGTCAATAATTGTAACAACTATAATGATGTATAGCATAGGTATATGGTCTCAAGATATGCGAGGAACACCAAGACTGCACCAAGAAGTGGTAGGACACAAGGCATGCAATGTGTGCAGCAGGCAATAGGTGGGGACGTGCCAGATAGAAAACTATAAGCATGTGTCTATGTAGATGAACCAAAAAAAAAGAGTGCAATACCTAAACTAAGTAGCATGAGGAAAAAGAAACATAAACTATGCATGGCAGTGAGGAAACCACACCACAATAAAAATAATATTGTGCATTTAAAAGACACAAAATCACATCTATGTCTACCTTAACATAGACCATAAGTAATTGTAAGTTGTATCTGTGGAATAT
This sequence comes from Lithobates clamitans, assembly GCA_037952925.1. Taxonomy (NCBI): domain Eukaryota; kingdom Metazoa; phylum Chordata; class Amphibia; order Anura; family Ranidae; genus Lithobates; species Lithobates clamitans. The sequence goes on from JBBGZY010001379.1 coordinate 1,421,845, forward strand.
GACTGGGATCTTTTGGCTTAAACTGTGCTTAGCGGTAGGGAAGAGCCCACATCTGGTGTTCGCCTGTTCGCTGAATAGCGAACAATTTGGGGTGATCGCGGCAAATTTGAAAGCCACAGAACACCCTTTAAAAGTCTATGGGAGAAATCAAAAATGCTAATTTTAAAGGCTTACATGCTTGGTATTGTCATAAAAAGTTTTTAGGGACCTGGGTCCTGCCCCAGGGGACATGTATCAATGCAAAAAAAAGTTTTAAAAACGGCCATTTTTTCGGGAGAAGTGATTTTAATAATGCTTAAAGTGAAACAATAAAAGTGAAATATTCCTTTAAATTTCGTGCCTGGGGGATGTCTATAGTACAAGTGGCACATGTTTCCCGTGTTTAGAACAGTCTAAGAACAAAATGACATTTCTAAAGAAAAAAAAGTCAAAACTACTCGCGGCTATAATGAATTGTCGGTCCCGGCAATACAGATAAAGTAAGTCATTGAAAAAAATGGCATGGGATCCCCCCAGTCCATTACCAGTCCCTTTGGGTCTGGTATGAATATTAAGGGAAACCCCGAACCAAAATTTTTTAAAAAATTGCGTGGGGGCCCCCCAAATTCCATACCAGGCCCTTCGGGTCTGGTATTGATATTGAGGGGAACCCCGCGCCAAAAATAAAAAATAAATGGCTTGGGGTCCCCCCAAAAATCCATACCAGAACCTTATCCGAGCACGCAACCTGGCAGGCCACAGGAAAAGAGGGTGGACGAGAGAGCGCCCCCCCCTCCTGGACCATACCAGTGCCCCAAAGCACCTTGTCCTAATGTTGATGGGGATAATGTCTAATCCCCATAACCCTTGCCCGGTGGTTGTTATTGGGGTATGCGTGCGGGTGGCTTATCGGAATCTGGAAGCCCCCTTTAACAAGGCAGACCCAAGACCCTGGCCTCCCCCCTGTGTGAAATGGTAACAGGGTTCAAATATAGTCCTACCATTTCACAAAAAAGTGTCAAAATGGTAAAAATGACAAGACACGGCTTGGGACAAGTCCTTTATTAAAAAATAAAAAAATAAAAATGTCCCACAAAGTCTTCTTCTTCTCTTGCTCCGCCAACGGACCGAAAAAAAGAAAAAAAAATGCGACCGACCGGCCTCCATGGGAGGCTCCCGCCGTATGACGCGTCTTTGCTCTGACAGTTCTTTTATAACTGAGGGTGGGGCCACATCGTGACCGTGACAAAGGAACATGCACTGCATGGGTCAGAGTAGTAATTACCTAAAACTGCTAGGTGGAATAGCGGCTGGCCAGGAGTGGCAACTAGGGGGAGGAAACTAGCCTAGGCCCACATAAGCCGCAGAACCATCCTGATGGATGAGAAGGGACTGCAGCCTATTGGCCACACATATGACCCACGGTGCTGGCACGCTGTGAAAAACCAGTCCATCTTTGCTGTCAGCAGCCCCACGCATACACAGAGACAAATAATTAGAACAAATTAGAAAAGTAGAAATTACAAATATAATAAAAATTTAACATATAGATAATGTAAATTAGATTGATGCAAATGAACATTTAAATTATAGCTTGGACATTGAATGCATTTAAGCAAGGAGTGCCATAGAGAGATAGACATTATTACATTGATTTTTAGCACCAAACAAGCAACAGCAGAAATCGCATCAAAGGGGAGAATAAAAAAATACAAAAAAATACAGAGCAACAAAACAGGGTAGCATGCACAATATAGAAAACGCAATCAATGTTGGTAAAGATACCCAATGCACTTACAGGAATGATTTATAGGATTGTAGTTCATTAATACCAGGCAGATATGTAGCGTTTAAACGTTCTATCCATGTAGTTTCTTGTTGCAATATTCTTTTATCCCAATCCCCTCCCCTAGGATCCTGCTTTATAACTGCTATGACTATGAGGGTGACCAGAGATGTATTAAATCTAAGGTATAAATCCAAATGTCTGCTTATAGGGATCAGCATCTTACCATTTGTAGAAGAGTAAATGTGGTTGTTTATTCTTTGGCGTAGTTGGCGGCACCACATTTGCATGTCATAAGATACACGACACCCTGAGTACTGCAATCAGCCCAAAAATGAGGATAAAATAGTTCCCCATTGGGCAGTTTAAATCTACAACTCGTAGACACCCAAGGACAGAAGGTGCAGTGACCACATCTGTGGATCCCTTTTTCCTGGGTACCCTGCCCACGGGTAGCAACATAATGGCTATTATTGAGTTTATCATCTAAAGAAACAGCACGTTTGAAAACAATATCAAGGCAATCGCAGATGTATTTATTGAGAGTGGGATCATCATGTAAGATGTGCCAATGTTTGGCTGAGACATCTCTCAGTTGATGTTGCTGATAAGAGTAATTGAGTATAAAATGTAACCGTTGGATTAGGATCCAATTTGGCCTTAGTTTTGTAAAGTAATGCATTTCTAGATTGCTGAAGTGCCTTATTGAAGTATAAGAAAAACGAACAACCCCCCTAAAGCGGGGGCTTTAATGCAGCCAATGGTATGTAATTCAAGAAAAGTGATGGAATAGTCAAGTTTAAATTTTATTGGTACAAAGGTTAAAAAATTAATGACTTCTGACATTAAGAGTCGAGACATGAACTGTAGTACAAAAATTTGTTAAAAAAGCCGGCAACAGTATATAGTAAAGTACAATACATCCAAAGCAACAGGATCAAGTTTACTATTAATGTTCTGACACATTTCGACCCTAAGTGGTCTTCTTCAGAGGACAGATGATTGACAACTGCGGAAAGTGTAAACATATATCACAATCTTGTAAAGCAACACGGATCGACATAAAATGAAGAATAAAAATAATAGTAATAAATACATTGCATCTATGTGTGTACATGAGCATCTCTATGCATTATATAGTTACCAATCAAGTTGCTTTTAATGGTTGGCCGTGATGTAAGGGAGTTATCCCCTCTCCCCTTCCTTCCTCTGCCCTTCAGATGGTAGACCAGCCCCCCAGAGAGCAAGCATCGAATCAACCCGCCTTACAAGGGATCACGTAGAAAAAATCCCTGAACAGCCGGGGGGGGGAGTGCCTGTATTTAAATAACAATAATGTTAAGTTGGAAGCAGAATCATAACGGGAATACTTGTACCCCAAAAAGTAAAAAGAAGATAAGAAAGAAAAACCAGTATGAATAAGGGTCGATGGATAGGTCCACAACTGTGCAGGGTAAAAAAAAAAGGGGGGGGGGGAGACACACAACAACAGGGGGACACATGAGGGGAGTGAAAGGAGTAGAGTGGAAATGAAAATGAGGAACATGGGAAAAAGTGAAAGGGAAAAGTGGTGAATAAGATGGAAGGAAAAGGGAGGTGAAGGGAAGGGGGGGGAAAGTGGGAAGGGGGGGAAAAGAGGGCAGAAAGGGTAGGAAAGTGAAGGAAGAAAAATGGTGATGGGGAAAGGGCAGGGGGAGGGAGGGAAAAGGGAGGGGGGAGTGAAGAAGTAGGTGTTGGACAGAGAGGGAAATGGGACAGGGAGGGAGATGAAATGACAAGCTCCTGCAACAGGTGTGGACCATCCACCATAATAAGAATACACGAAGAGTTTTCTGGTAAGCATATTGCAGGGTTAAAATAAATTGGCCAGTGTGGGGAGTGCAAAATATAGACCGACCCTGAGAGGAAGGAGATAGAGTTGAAGAAGAGTGAGGAAAAAGAGTGGTGAAAAAAGGAGATTAATGAAGATAATAGTGATGAAAAACTGTGTAGTATTGGCAGGATGTGAATGGCAAAACCAGGTGAGCAAACAAACGAAAAACAACAACAGACCAAACGTGATGAATACAAGTGCCATACGGGTTGTGTGATGGAGGCAATGCTGATTACCTTGAATCAAAAGCAATGATAGACTGAAGATGCCAGCAACTCTGAAAGGTTATGAGTATAGTGGCATCACTAACTGAAAAAATCAGAATGAAGATTATAAGATGATTGTAGTATAAGTCAAAGAGTTGTAGGAAGCAGTGAGAAAAAAGGCATTAGTTACTTACCAAATAGTTTGTAACAATGACATGCAAGTATTCGGCGGGAAATGGAGGTTACAATGAGCCTCCCCGCCTCCCGATTTATTTATCCAAGTACTAATAATATTATGTGTTTCAGGTGCAGATGCCGGTCCTCTCCTTCCTTTAATCCCCCAGCTGAAAGAAGGGGCTGCGCCTGTTGGCGCCTACTAAGTGACCCCCCCGGTGTTCTGGAGGAAAAGTCTCCCCGGGTGCACCCGTCACCTCTGCCGCAAGTGCAAGGCGTTGTGACGTAACGCGCGCGTGAGCACGACGCCCAGAAGGGATCCGGGACGCAGCTGGCAGGGAAGAGGAGAGCGTCCAAACACAGGTGCTGCCACCTGGTGGACGCATCAAGGAGGCGCAGGGCCCTTGCGCCAGCCCTCTTACCCTGCCAGGAAGGTGGGTATTGTATGACCCCGCCCTCCGGGCGGAGGGCACCGCCAACCATATCCCGTATCTGAGTCTGATGGAAATAGATCCTGGGACAGAAAAGGACAAAAGTGAAAGAGGGGGAGAGAGGGGTAAGGAGGACTATCCACACATCCTGCCCTCAAACCATAGCTAAAAAATCAATTTCAATATAAATTATAAATAATCCTTTGTTGACTCTGGGGCATGCACTATTTAAAAATTGCCAATTTTTACAATAAAGATATGTTTACATAGGTAATGAACCATAACAAAATGTATTGGGATAGACATAGAAAAGAACTGTGAACTGGCTTTTTATTTTAAGCAAAATCCCTCTAGGAGTGTAGTTAATCCTGAACAGGAGATACAGGCTCCTCTCTGTCTTATATTTTTGTATTTTTTGTTATTATTATACCATATAGATGGACAAAGGGTAAGGAATATAATTGGAATATTGCAAATGATCCATCCCATTTATGACAATAACACATACGTAAGGCAGGGATAGTCTATGGGAAACATCATTTCAATAAGTTACATTAAGTTAGCATCAGAGCTCACAGGTATAGATGAAGCCAAAAACCCATGCCAAATTTGTTAATTCCAGTGGTTGCCGTAGCGACCCAGAAATCAACAAAGGATCATGTTCCCTCTCATGTGAGACACTGTTGGATAATATGTGTCTTATGCATGGAACTGAATACCAAGGTATATTTGGGATAAGTTCAAGGCTTCGTCACCTTCTGACTGACTTATTGTGTCTTGCCAGAGGAAAACAACTGCAAGAAGGGAGCGAATGAAATAGATTCATTAAGGCCTGGAGGAGTAGTGGCCTGGAGCTGGAATATCCATCTCTGCTCTTTTTGTAGCAGAGCTTTATTCCAATCGCCACCTCTGAGAGGAATGTGCATTGTATCCAGGGCCATAAAGGTCACTTTTGGAACCCTATAATTGTGTGCTGAAATTATGTGTCTCCCAATTGGGAGGTATGGGTTTCCCACCTGCATACTGTATATGTGTTGGGAAATGCGTTTCCAGAATTCCTGCCGTGTTTTCCCACATAATAGGAACCACATTCACATTCCATAAGATATACCACTCCGCGCGTGTGACAATTTGCGAAGTGTATGGGTGTGAATGTGCTTCCATTGGGGAGAAAGGAGGTTTTTTCTTTTTTGATGACTGAGCAGTAAGAACAATGTCCACATGGAAAGGAGCCAACTGCTAGGCAGTGCTTGTGTCTCCTGGTCTCATTCTTGTATTGACTCTGGACCAATTTGTCCTTTAGTGACACAGCTCTTTTGTATGTTATGGCTGGTTGTTCAGAAATAAAATTTCTCAATTTCGGATCATCCGTGAGGATGTTCCAATGGTTTTTTATGATCTTTTTAATCGCTAGATATTGTCGTGAGTACTGCATAATAATGCGGGTGAGACTACATTCGGAACTTTTGGAGGGTTTGTGTTGGAATAGCAGCTGGGATCTAGGTTGTCTAATTGCTTGATTGTAAGCTTTTTTTAAGGCAAAATCGGCTGTATGCCCTTGCTAGTAGTCCGCACTGGAGCTCTCCAGCTTCTTTTTTGAAAAAAACATCATTTGAACAGTTGTGGCGGAGGCGCAGGTATTGTCCATAAGGAATCGAATCCTTAAGTGATGTAAGATGGAAACTTTCCGCGTGAAGAACCGTATTCCCAGCGGCTGTTTTCCGAAACAAGGTACTAGACAACCTCCCTTCGGAAGTGACATGGATAGAAACATCCAAAAAAGTGACACTGTGAGTGTCATATGTTGCTGTGAATTTGAGATTACGATCATTCACGTTGATCAAACTCAAAAATTCGAGTAGTTTGGCCTCGGGTCCCTCCCAGACGACGAAGACGTCATCGATGTACCTCAGCCACTTGGATATGTGTACACGACGAGGTCCTCATCATCCAGGAGGGATTTCTCCCACTCCCCCAGGTACAGGTTGGCGTATGAAGGGGCACAACATGTGCCCATATCCACACCCTGTACCTGGAGGTAGTGGGAGTTGTCGAAGCAGAAATTATTGTAATTAAGTATGTACTGTAAGCCCCTTAATATGAAATCATTCAATGCCGAGTCATAGTGTGAATGTTGTTGGAGAGCCCTAGGCACAGCAGATAAACCAAGAGAGTGAGGGATACTGCTGTACAGGGCCTCAACGTCGATCGTAACCAGAATGACATCATCTGGTATTCGTAGATCGTTAATCAGTTGTAAAAATTGTATCGTATCCTTCACAAATGATGGTAATGACAAGACAAGGGGTTGGAGATGGGCATCTATGACACGGCTTAAGTTTTCAGATATAGCCCCATTGCCAGAGACAATGGGGCGGCCGGTCAATTTGGTAGAATTTTTATGAATCTTGGGTAGACTATAGAAGGTGGCTACCCTGGGATGTGGAGTCCTGATAAATTCATAAGTATTCTTAGGAATTGCGCCAGTATGAAAATGCGCGATCAACCATGTTGTAGAAGATGGAATTATATTGGTTGATATTGAGAATAGAGATTGGTTTGTACCATTCCCTATTTTCCAAAATATTCAGACACATTGCAGTGTAGTCGTCATTGTTCATGACGACCACATTGCCCCCTTTGTCAGAAGGTTTTATTACAATTTTAGAGTTTTTTGTGAGATGGTAAAGAGCTTTGTTTTCATCATATGACAGGTTAAGGGGCTTGGATTTGAGTTGAGGTAATTTACAGATGTCACGAATGGTCTGGTTCAAAAATATCGCTATGTTTGGATTGATACTAGAAGAGGGAAATGTTGTAGAGGCCTTCTTGAACATCATCAGCGGATTTGGAATTGACTTGTCAGCCTCCTGCAGTAAGGCATCCAAGTCAATTTGGTCGATTAAATCTACTGTGTTGTTCTCTTGATAAAGGAGGGTTAAATCTCATAAGGCCCTACATTCCTTCATGCAGTATGCAGGACCTTCCGACGTATCAAAATTAGAGTCATCCCTGGCATACAAATATTTCAATAATAACTTACGTGCGAAAAACGGAAAATTGTATACTCAACTTTCCGTAATTTTCCTTTCCTGTCGCATCTCATGGCAGCATACAGCTATGGGTTGTGGTTCCAAACTGATAGGACCGTGTAGCTATTAAAGTCTGAGAGAGCATTCTCCGTGTATATATACCTCACCTCAGATGGGTGGGCATTTGTATGCTGCCATGAGATGCGACAGGAAAGGAAAATTACGGAAAGGTGAGTATACAATTTTCCGTTTTCCTGTCGCATCATGGCAGCATACACCTATGGGGAATAACTCGCAAACTGGTTGGGTATGAACAAAAGATAAGTTTTATTTAGAAGGTATTGAGGAGTTAGCCTGAATAATTGCTCTCCCAAATTCTACCGTGGACAATCTAGAGGAGTCCACTTTATAATGAGAAATAAAGGTGGTTTTTTAAGACCACGTGGCTGCTTTGCAGATGGTTTCGGCTGATACCCTGCAGTAGGCCGCCCAGGAGGTCGCCATTGCCCTTGTGGAGTGTGTCCTTAAGCCCTCAGGTACTCGTGTGTTGTTAGATGCGTAAGCTCTCTTAATGATCTTCACCAACCATGCAGCGATGGTGCGAGAGGTTGCTGCTTGTCCTCTTCTGAACCCATGAGGAATGACTAGTAGGTCCTCTGTCTTCCTCAGATCGCTGGTTGCCAAGAGGTAGGCCTGGATATTAGTCTTTATGTCAAGCGGATGTGGATCACCCTGTTCTGTGGAGAGGGTGGGGAGACATAGCTCTTGGTTAAAGTGGAAAGATGATGACACCTTCGGGATTAAGTGATCCGATGGTTTTAAGACTACTTTTTCTGGATAGAACATTAGGTATGTTTCTGTAGCCTGTAAGGCCTGAATTTCCGATACCCTTTTAGCTGATGTAATTGCTATTAGGAAAGTGACTTTGAGAGTTAGGTCCCACAGGGAAGCAATCCGTACCTTCTGCCGATGGGAAAGGAATTCTGGCTAGATACCTCTGGCATTTTGTGTTGACCGGTGTTGCCGCCAGATCTATGTCCGGTATCCCCCAGGTTTGGGTTATGAGGGTAAAGGCTTGGTGACTTAAGGCCCACTCATTGTTTGATACAAAGGTCCGACTTAGAGAGTCGGCTAGTTGATTTTGGACTCCTGGGACATACGTTGCCGTTAATCCCGACAGGTTCAGCTGTGCCCACTCGAAGACTGGACGGACTTCCTGCATCATGGAGCGACTCCTGGTGCCCCCCTGCCTGTTGATATAGGCAACTGCCACCCTGTTGTCCAATTTTAGCAGGACTTCTTTTCCCCTGAGGAGGGGGCTGAAGGCTAACAGAGCTTGGAATGCTGCTTTCATCTCCAATATATTTGAAACCACATTCTGTGTTTTGAATGTCCAAAGGCCCTGGACTGCGTGATGGCGGTAGTGTGCCCCCCAGCCCTTCAGGCTGGCGTCTGAAGTGATTAATTCTTGAGGAAGAGGGACTATATGCCTGCATCTCTTCAGATTGTTCAATCTGGTCCACCACCAGAGTGATTGTTTTATTTCTTTCTGGATTATGATTGGCTGAGACAATGATACCCCGTTCCATTGTTTTAACAGTGATGCTTGCAGAGGTCTGGTGTTCCATTGGGCCCATTGTACCATTGGGATGGTTGCTGAGAATGACCCCAGTATGCTGAGGTACTCCCGGGCTGGTAGTGTGGTAGAGGCTAATAACTTTCTTGCCTTCTGAATGAGACTGGGAATTTTTTCCTGTGGAAGTTCTACCATATTGAGACGGGTGTCTAGTTCCGCCCCCAGGAATATCATTCTCTGAGTGGGCTGCAGATTGCTTTTCCCCCAGTTTATGATCCAGCCGAAGTTTTGTAGGGTGGTAACCAGAATGGATCTATGCAGTAGAAGGAAATCCTGATTGTCTGCTAGCAAAAGGATGTCGTCCAGGTAATGATGGACTCTCAATCCTTGTTCTCTTAGTAAGGCTATTACTGGCAGTAAGATTTTCGTGAATGTCCTTGGAGCAGTGGAGATCCCGAACGGGAGACTTCGGAATTGAAAATGATGAAGACCTACCGCAAAGCAGAGAAACTTTTGGAATGAGATGTGAATGGGGACGTGCAGATAGGCGTCCTGTAAATCGATGGAAAGCATCCAATCCCCAATATTCATGGCCCAAAGAATTGACTGGAGGCTCTCCATTTTGAATGTCTCGACTAAGATTGAGCAATTGAGATTCTTTAGATCTAAGACAGGGCGGAGATCCCCTGATTTTTTCTTCACCAGAAACAACCGGGAGTAGAATCCCGTTGACCTTTGGGATATTGGAACTTCCACTATGGCTTCCTTTTGTAACAGGTCTTGGACGTATCTTGTCAGTAGCATCCTTTTTTCCCGAGATACCGATAATCTGGTTACAAAGAATTGGTCTCTTGGAGCCCGTGTCTTGAATTTCCATTTGTGCCCGAACTGGACAGTGTCTATCGTCCATGGGTCCTTTATTGTATCTGCCCAGACCTGCTTGAAACTCATGAGTCTGGCCCCCACTATAGCTGGTTGGGCGGACGCACCTTCAAAAAGACTTTTGTTCCCCTGTGGTAGGGGTCTTAGACTTTTGGAGCTTGAGGAATGATGACTGGGAATTCTTCCAGTTCCTCCTATACTCTTTCCCAGGCCTGTAGGATCTTGCCTCTTTATTTATCTGGTAGATTTCTTCTAGAAACTGGTGGTCTCTGCTGTCTGGGCCTCCTATCTGAAGGAATGAGTCCCGATTTTCCTCCGGTGACTTTAGAAATAGCCGAGTCCAGTTTTTCTTCAAAGAGGTTTACTCCATCAAAGGGTATTTTACACCAGTTGGACTTTGAGGAGGGATCTGCCGACTAGGATTTTAACCAAAGCGCCCTTCTGGCCATTACTGAGCTTAACATTGCTCTTGAAGTGGTTTTAATTATATCCACAGAGGCTTCTGCGACAAAGTCTCCTGCGAGACTAAGTTCTTGGAGGGCTGAGATAACTTTCTCTTGTTCCACTCCTTCTGACACCAGCTTCTCAGCCATCGTGGACCAGCTTGAGATAGCCTTGCCTACAGTAGCCAATGCTATTGCTGTCCTGCAAGTGCCACCTGCCGAGAGGTAGGTTCTCTTAAGATCCAGATCGATCTTTCTATCCAGGACATCTTTGAATGTGACTGCATCCTCTATTGGAAGTGTTACGTGCCTAGCGAGGCGCATTAGAGAGGAGTCGACCACTGGAGGAGCTATTAGTGGGTTGACGTTAGGCTCTTTAAGTGGATAGAGTTTTGCTAATCTGTTGCTCAGGCCAGTTTTTGCCAGAGAAAAAAACTCATCCTTAATTAGATCCTCAAGTTCATTAATGAACGGGAAGTTCTCTGGGTCTTTTTTAAGAATTTGAAAATATTTCCTCACTTTTTGAAGAGTTTCTTTTTCCTCCACCCAGTTGATCGCCTCCTTTACGGACTTCACGAATGGATCGATCAGTGAAAAGTCAAAGCCGGTGGATGCCTCTAGATCATCAGTGTCAGAGAGAGGGTCTGACGTCTTTGATGATGATGGAGCAGTGGATGAGGTATTTTGTATGGGTCTGCTGGCCTCTGGCCCTGTGACTTGTGGTGATGGTTCGTTTGGTTCCCTTGCCTCTGTTTCTCTGTCCTTAGTTGCCTCGATGAAGCACATGCGACAGGCTAGTTTTTCTGGAAGTGCTGTAGCACCACAAATCCAGCTGGAGTTCCCGGGTGGACGGGAAGGCTGGGTGACAGGAGATTTCCTGCGCGCAGGGGATTTCTTGTGGTGGGAGCGACTATGCCTTGATCTTGATCGGCTTCTCCTGCGACTTGATCTGCTCCTCCGGCGACTTGAGCGGCTTCTGCGACTTGAGCGACTTCTGCCGCGCTCTGAGCGACTCTGCCTGTGGCTTGAGCGGCTCCTTCTTGAAGGCTCCCCTCGTCTTGAATGTGACGATCTGGAAGACCTGGTGGGGCTGTTCAATTTAAACAGCATTAGTGAGGGCTTTCTTTTTTTCACTTTCTTCATACTTACCCATCATCCCCTCTTACCTAGTAGGCTGGCGATCGTCTACCTGGGCAGCGGTCTCCATGAAAAGGTGATGAATCAACCTATAACATATAGGTGTCTTAGCATGCATGGGATAACAGTTAGTAAGCAAGCAAAGAAAAAAACAGAGATCTTACCTGGGCGTGGAGATAGTAAGAGAGAGAGACAGGGTAGTACAGCTGGGTAGAGTAGCAAAGAGATCCGGTCAAAATTACTCCTTACAGGCTCAGGAGAGAAGAGACAAGAAAATGCTGACATTTACAGCGTTTTTAAACTTGCCGCCGTCGCGGCGGTGATGACGTCACGCTCGTGCATGCGCAGATGCGCTCCGAGGCCTCCGACGCCATTTTGGAAGCTGGAAAGTGGGATGCCCTGACTAGATACCGCTGTCTGCACATGCGCGAAGAGCTGAGATGCTCGGCGCTAGGCACAGAGAGCGGAGGGGAGACAAGCTGGAGCTATGGAGACAGACAGGAGGGGAAGTTACCCGCAGGTGCACTGAGAGGAGCTGGAGACCGCTGCGATCCATAAACCTATTTAAGATTTGTAATGCATAGTAACATACCCCTGAGACCATCAGAGTGGGGTTCCCTCCATTAAGCTCATTTAGAGGCTGTACAGGATAGGACTTCCACCCAGGAGAGGCTAGAACCTGGCTGGGGCGAATGTTGGTAAGGGATGCATGTTTCGGTCCTTGACAGGTGAGGAAAAAAAGGAGAATGCTGGGAGCCACAACCCATAGGTGTATGCTGCCATGATGGGACAGGAAAACTGTATATCTGTAATGGTTTCGAAAATGTCAAAATTTTGTTCAGGACAAAATGTTAACCCGCGAGATAGAAGTTGTATTTCGGCTCGTGTTAGTTGTAGGGAAGATAGATTAATTACACTTAGGTGGTTTGTTGAATCCGAACTATGAAGGGCTCCAATCCCTTGCCCATTTTGTTGGTTTGTGGGGACCCTGGTCCCCGAACTAAGTTTAAAGCCTTTTGTGGAGCTGCTTTCGTGGAACTGGACGATGGATAGGACTGTTTAGGAATCTCCTGCGATAGGGAGATATCAGTGTTAATCGCAGGGGTAGATATCTGGCCCATGTCGACAGGGGAGTTGTTAGTCCCTACGGATTCGAATTGAGGGTCAGGTTGGGCAACTTGAGAAACCGATAAAGAATCGGTGTCCATTGTCCATTTTTTAGAGTCTTGTTCAGGTGAATTCCTGTGACTCCGATCTCTTTTTTGTTGTTTGTTATGTCCTTGACTGCGTTGGGGAAAGTTTTTAGGTTGTTCAGGATGGAATGTAAAGGAAGTCCTGGACCTTAAGTTTTTAGATTGGGTATTTTTAGATTCCCGACGCAAATAGTTATTTGATTGGGCCATATGGGTATTCCACCGCTAGGCTCGTCCCTCCGAAAAGGCGTGTTTGTCTCTCCAAAATTGGATTTCTTTATTCTGTAGTAAATTTTTGTTAAAGGCTGATAGCTTCTCATTGAGGAGAGTCTGAGATTCAGAGAATAAAGGATGTTGGACATATGGGACCAACGCTTGTTCTAAGTTGTTAATTACTGTGTTTAAGAGTGCAATCTGTTTATTGTATTCCCTGGACAAGATGGACATCATCTCATGGGAGCACAATTGAAGATTAGCTTCCCATTCTGCTTTACACTCATTACTTATTAGGTCACCATTAGGAAAAATTTGGACACGTAGTCCGAAAGGATTGATCTGCTCCTCAATATATCTGCCAAAGGATTTAACATGCCAGAAGAGGGCAGAATTTCTTTCAAGTACCTTAGTTAGCTTCGGAAATAGTGATGAGATAGATAAAGTTTTTTGGTCTCCTTGTTCAAAGGAATTCTCATATTGGGACATCAAAGTTGCCCAATCTTCCCCTGTAAATTTACTCATCCTAAATGAGACAATCAAAACCTTGATGGTATTAGTATGAAATCAACACGACAAATGCAAGAGTTATATACAGAACATGGGGAACAGTTCACAGTTCATGTCTTTACTCGAGTGTCAACAAACGGCAGGGGAAGGGTGTTTAACCACCCAAATTGTAAAATGGAAAGAAGGAGGACACTCAGAGAAGTGGGAATAAAAGGGCTGCGCACCCCATACAATGCATAAGAAAAACGAAGAACCCCCCTAAAGCGGGGCTTTAATGCAGCCAATGGTATGTAATTCAAAAAAAGTGATGGAATAGTCAAGTTTAAATTTTATTGGTACAAAGGTTAAAAAATTAATGACTTCTGACATTAGGAGTCGAGACATGAACTGTAGTACAAAAATTTGTTAAAAAAGCCAGCAACAGTATATAGTACAGTACAATACATCCAAAGCAACAGGATCATGTTTACTATTAATGTCCTGACGCGTTTCAACCCTAAGTGGTCTTCTTCAGAGGACAGATGATTGACAACTGCGGAAAGTGTAAACATATATCACAATCTTGTAAAGCAACACGGATCGACATAAAATGAAGAATAAAAATAATAGTAATAAATACATTGCATCTATGTGTGTACATGAGCATCTCTATGCATTATATAGTTACCAATCAAGTTGCTTTTTATGGTTGGCAGTCATGTAAGGGAGTTATCCCCTCTCCCCTTCCTTCCTCTGCCCTTCAGACGATAGACCAGCCCCCAGAGAGCAAGCATCGAAGGGTTAAACACCCTTCCCCCGCCGTTTGTTGACACTCACGTAAAGACATGAACTGTGAACTGTTCCCCATGTTCTGTATATAACTCTGGCATTTGTCGTGTTGATTTCATGCTAATACCGTCAAGGTTTTGATTGCCTCATTTAGGATGAGCAAATTTACAGGGGAAGATTGGAAAACTTTGATGTCCCAATATGAGAATTCCTTTGAACAAGGAGACCAAAAAACTTTATCTATCTCATCACTATTTCAGAAGCTAACTAAGGTACTTGAAAGAAAATCTGCCCTCTTCTGGCATGTTAAATCCTTTGGCAGATATATTGAGGAGCAGATCAATCCTTTCGGACTACGTGTCCAAATTTTTCCTAATGGTGACCTAATAAGTAAGAGTGTAAAGCAAAATGGGAAGCTAATCTTCAATTGTGCTCCCGGGAGATAATGTCCATCTTGTCCAGGGAATACAATAAACAGATTGCACTCTTAGACACAGTAATTAACAACTTAGAACAAGCGTTGGTCCCATATGTCCAACATCCTTTATTCTCTGAATCTCAGACTCTCCTCAATGAGAAGCTATCAGCCTTTAACAAAAATTTACTACAGAATAAAGAAATCCAATTTTGGAGAGACAAACACGCCTTTTCGGAGGGACGAGCCTAGCGATGGAATACCCATATGGCCCAATCAAATAACTATTTGTGTCGGGAATCTAAAAATACCCAATCTAAAAACTTAAGGTCCAGGACTTCCTTTACATTCCATCCTGAACAACCTAAAAACTTTCCCCAACGCAGTCAAGGACGTAACAAACAACAAAAAAGAGATCGGAGTCACAGGAATTCACCTGAACAAGACTCTAAAAAACGGACAATGGACACAGATTCTTTATCGGTTTCTCAAGTTGCCCAACCTGACCCTCAATTCGAATCCGTAGGGACTAACAACTCCCCTGTCGACATGGGCCAGATATCTACCCCTGCGATTAACACTGATATCTCCCTATCGCAGGAGATTCCTAAACAGTCCTATCCATCATCCAGTTCCACGAAAGCAGCTCCACAAAAGGCTTTAAACTTAGTTCGGGGACCAGGGTCCCCACAAACCAACAAAATGGGCAAGGGCTTGGAGCCCTTCGTAGTTCAGATTCAACAAACCACCTAAGTGTAATTAATCTATCTTCCCTACAACTAACACGAGCCGAAATACAACTTCTATCTCGCGGAATAACATTTTGTCCTGAACAAAATTTTGACATTTTCGAAACCATTACAGATATACAGCTTTTCGCACGTAAGTTATTATTGAAATATTTGTATGCCAGGGATGACTCTAATTTTGATACGTCGGAAGGTCCTGCATACTCCATGAAGGAATGTAGGGCCTTACGAGATTTAACCCTCCTTTATCAAGAGAACAACATAGTAGATTTGATCGACCAAATTGACTTGGATGCCTTACTGCAGGAGGCTGACAAGTCAATTCCAAATCCGCTGATGATGTTTAAGAAGGCCTCTACAACATTTCCCTCTTCTAGCATCAATCCAAACGTAGCGATATTTTTGAACCAGACCATTCGTGACATCTGTAAATTACCTCAACTCAAATCCAAGCCCCTTAACCTGTCATATGATGAAAACAAAGCTCTTTACCATCTCACAAAAAACTCAAAAAATTGTAATAAAACCTTCTGACAGAGGGGGCAATGTGGTCGTCATGAACAATGACGACTACACTGCAATGTGTCTGAATATTTTGGAGAATAGGGAATGGTACAAACCAATCTCTATTCTCAATATCAACCAATATAATTCCATCTTCTACAACATGGTTGATCGCACATTTTCATACTGGCGCAATTCCTAAGAATACTTATGAATTTATCAGGACTCCACATCCCAGGGTAGCCACCTTCTATAGTCTACCCAAGATTCATAAAAATTCTACCAAATTGACCAGCCGTCCCATTGTCTCTGGCAATGGGGCTATATCTTAAAACTTAAGCCGTGTCATAGACGCCCATCTCCAACCCCTTGTCTTGTCATCACCATCATTTGTGAAGGATACGATACAATTTTTACAACTGATTAACGATCTACGAATACCAGATGATGCCATTCTGGTTACGATCGACGTTGAGGCCCTGTACAGCAGTATCCCTCACTCTCTTGGTTTATCTGCTGTGCAGAGGGCTCTCCAACAACATTCACACTATGACTCGGCATTGAATGATTTCATATTAAGGGGCTTACAGTACATACTTAATTACAATCATTTCTGCTTCGACAACTCCCACTACCTCCAGGTACAGGGTGTGGCTATGGGCAAATGTTTTGCCCCTTCATACGCCAACCTGTACCTGGGGGAGTGGGAGAAATCCCTCCTGGATGACGAGGACCTCGTCGTGTACACCGGCCACATATCCAAGTGGCTGAGGTACATCGACGACGTCTTTGTCATCTGGGAGGGACCCGAGGCCAAATTACTCGAATTTTTGAGTTTGATCAACGTGAATGATCGTAATCTCAAATTCACAGCGACATATGACACTCACAGTGTCACTTTTTTGGATGTTTCTATCCATGTCACTTCCGAAGGGAGGTTGTCTAGCACCTTGTTTCGGAAAACCGCTGGGGATACGGTTCTTTACGTGGAAAGTTTCCATCCTACATCACTTAAGGATTCGATTCCTTATGGACAATACCTGCGCCTCCGCCGCAACTGTTCAAATTATGTTTTTTTCAAAAAAGAAGCTGGAGAGCTCCAGTGCCGACTACTAGCAAGGGGATACAGCCAATCTTGCCTTAAAAAAAAGCTTACAATCAAGCAATTAGACAACCTAGATCCCAGCTGCTATTCCAACACAAACCCTCCAAAAGTTCCAAATGTATTCTCACCAACAATATTATGCGGTACTGACGACAACATCAAGCGATTAAAAAGATCATAAAACACCATTGGAACATCCTCACGGATGATCTGAAATTGAGAAATTTTATTTCTGAACAACCAGCCATAACATACAAAAGAGCTGTGTCACTAAAGGACAAATTGGTCCAGAGTCAATACAAGAATGAGACCAGGAGACACAAGCACTGCCTAGCAGTTGGCTCCTTTCCATGTGGACATTGTTCTTACTGCTCAGTCATCAAGAAAGAAAAAACCCCCGTTCTCCCCAATGGAAGCACATTTACACCCATATACTTCGCAAATTGTCACACGCGCGGAGTGGTATACCTTATGGAATGTGAATGTGGTTCCTATTATGTGGGGAAAACGCAGCAGGAATTCTGGAAACGCATTTCCCAACACATATACAGTATGCAGGTGGGAAACCCATACCTCCCAATCGGGAGACACATAATTTCAGCACACAATTATAGGGTTCCATAAGTGACCTTTATGGCCCTGGATAGAATGCACATTCCTCTCAGAGGTGGGGATTGGAATAAAGCTCTGCTACAAAAAGAGCAGAGATGGATATTCCAGCTCCAGGCCACCACTCCTCCACGCCTTAATAAATCTATTTCATTCGCTCCCTTCTTGCAGTTGTTTTCCTCTGGCAAGACACAATAAGTCAGTCAGAGGGTGAGGAAGCCTTGAACTTATCCCAAATATACCTTGGTATTCAGTTCCATGTGTGAGACACATATTATCCAACAGTGTCTCACATGAGAGGGAACATTATCCTTTGTTGATTTCTGGGTTGCTACGGCAACCACTGGAATTAACAAATTTGGCGTGGGTTTTTGGCTTCATCTATACCTGTGAACTTTGATGCTAACTTAATGAAACTTATTGAAATGATGTTTCCCATAGACTATCCCTGCCTTACGCATGTGTTATTGTCATAAATGGGATGGATCATTTGCAATATTCCAATTATATTCCTTACCCTTTGTCCATCTATATGGTATAATAATAACAAAAAATACAAAAATATAAGACAGAGAGAAGCCTGTATCTCCTGTTCAGGATTAACTACACTCCTAGAGGGATTTTGCTTAAAATAAAAAGCGAGTTGATACGGGAAAGCCTTACCACTAATGCCACTAATGACACTGCAACATAACACTAGAGACAAGGTAAGGCTTTCCCGTATCAACTCGCTAACACTGTTCCTTTTTCAGAAACCCCCAATCCTGGTATGCTTTTAATGTGCCTGTCTGGGGAATACCCCGTTCACGCACATTGGGCAGCACTACACATAGCTAACACCTTTCTCTTGCCTTTCTCTACAGATTTTTCTGTATGAAGTTGCTACTCCCGATAATACCTGCAGCTGATCTTGCGCTCAAGGGACACCCGCTCCCCCTGCTCGCATATTGGGGACACCTACCCACACCTAATCACCATATCCCTCATATACTAATATTGGGGTTAGTCATGAACATTCAGACCATTTTTTCACACCTGGCCTGGATGCATACCCGCATGACGTGCGGTGTTTATGCATCTTCAGCACATGGGTGTTTGCCGCTTCGACGTGCGGTGTTTATGCTTTTTTAGCATATGTATACTTAACTACCCTATAGGCTTTTTTTATAGTACTCCAGCACATAAGGCCTCCTCTCCTTTGTATTTTCAGATAATTAATTTCTCCCCCCCCTCTGGTTCTTCGCTTGCTGGGCCCTCTTGTGGTAGCGCTATCACTCCCGGAATCCCCCCTGGGGTGGCACATTGGGACCAGTGTGGAGAAGGCGGGGCCAGAGACACACCCGTTTCCTATTTTGGATTCCTGGCGTCCTGTGTGTTGTTGCCCCCGAGAATTGCTCCGACAGTCGGCCTCTCTTCTTGCTTATGCTTGGGTATGTGTTTTTGCCTTTTTTTTTTTTCCCAGAATGATGTTAGATGCAGTAAACATGTTCAATGCATTTGTCTCTAATTACGCTATTTCATGTTTTATCAGTGTAAAGTCCGCCTACCATTTGCCCTTGATGAAGGGACTCCTGTAGTCCCGAAACGCGTAGGCTCAGGTGGAAGACTACATGAACACACATTTGGTTCGCTCACCAGTATAATCTTGTTTTTATTGTTAAATTGATCTATACGACTGTATTTGAATTTTCTTGATATGTATATTTTTGTATATTTGTGTTAATAAAACTGTTTTTATTTTTACTCCGTTGCCTTTAAAGTCCCACCACTTTTTGAGGGGTTATTTTCTTTTCTCCTTATGTTAGGGATGGCGGCAACTCTTGTGACATTATTGGATGGTACCTCCCCCCCTTTTTGATTCATGTTGAGGGCATGTGGCCTGGTACGGTTCAGGAGGGGGGGCGCTCTCTCGCCCCCCTTTTCTTGCAGCCTGCCAGGTTCCGTGTTAAGGTGAGGGTTAGGTATGAATTTTGGGGGGACCCCCACGTGATTTTTTTTTAAATTTTGGTTTGGGTTCTTCTTAAAATCCATACCAGACCTGAAGAGCCTGGTATGGATTTTGGGGGAACCCCCACGCCATTTAAAAAAAAATTGGCACAGGGTCCCCCTTAATATCCCTACCAGACCTGAAGGGCCTCGTATGGATTTTGGGGGGACCCCCACGCAATTTTTTTTCAATTTTGGTGCAGGGTTCCCTTTAATATTCATACCAGACCCAAAGGGCCTGGTAATGGACTGGGGGTGAACCCATGCCGTTTCTTTTTCAATGAGTTTTATATATATTGCTAGGATCCGACAATACATTACAGCCACAAGCAGTTTTAAATGACATTTTTCCTTTAGAAATGTAATTTTGCTGTGGTACTGTTATAAACTAGGGAAAGATGCGCTACTTTACAGGCAGACTAAGGACATCCCCAAGGCACAATATTTAAAAGAATATTTTATTTTTAATAAAGTGAATGTGACAGCGCTGCATATGTGATAAGCTCAAATATTTAATATAAAAATCAACATAAGAAAAAAATGGTACTCAATGAAAAGCTTAATGAAAAACGTTCATACATCAATATGAGTGACAATTCTTCTGCTAAAAAGCAAGTAAAATGAAATATAGGAAAAAAGGCTGTTTCTTCTATCAAAGATTCTGTACCTCCTTCAGGCAGTCCTAATTGCAATCCCTAGGAAGTTCTTTAGAAATATACAAATATTATTTACAAAATTCATCTGGGCACACAAACATCCTAGGATCAGGAGGACACTGTTGTCCCTACCAAAACAAAACGGGGTGCTGGCCATCCCAGATATATATAAATATTACCAGGCAGTACATCTGGGCCCAATCAAATATAAATGCAAGCATGTGAAAAAAAAAAAAAAAAAATATATATATATATATATATATATATATATTGACAGTCCAAATGGATCGTGAAAAAAAAGAAAATGAAGAAAATCCAAAAAGTGAAGGTGACTCCAAACAATTCAGCTGTGCTTCAAAACATCCACCACACCTCTGTGACATGATTCCACTCCCTTCTGAGGTTTAAACTCACCAGCTAATAAGGCCTTCCACTCTCGTGTTTGGCCTGACAAGACGTTTAACCCACTATCATGGGGGTCAGCATGCGATCATAAACATCCCCTGCTCAAAGGACCGGACACCTTCCTTACGTTGGCGATGTGACATACAAGTAAGAAAAGCTCCAATAGTACATTACCGTTTTAAAAGATTTATTCACACAATAAAAACGACTCCAATACACTAACATTTGAAATAAAACAAGTAGGCAAATCACTTCACAGCATATGGAACCTTTCACGGCAAAGCATGCGATGATAAACTGAAAACACAACAGACGGCCACGGCCGACCCAGGGAGTGTGTATGCTAGCGTTCGTCTCACCCGTCCGCAGCCCTCGTTCCTCCACTGATCCTCCGCTCCATCACCCTTCACTCCTTCCTTTAGCACTCGTGTAGAATTGCCTTGTAGCCACACCCCGACATGTTTCATCATAGGTACTTAATCATCAAACCCCATGATTAAGTTCCTATGACGAAACATGTCGGCGCGTGGAGCAAACATAACATAGATTATCTAGATTTCCAGATATATAAAAATAATGGATATCTTAACACCAGAACGTTCTTTAAGACCACGGATAGGAATGGGTACATCCCAACCAGTAGCTGCCACCACCCACAATGGATTGGTAACATCCCTAAGGGAAAACTTATGCGTATACGCAGAAATTGCAGTAAAGAAAACTAATTTGAGGAACAGGCGGATGTTTTAATTAACAGGTTTGTGGAAAAGGGATACAAAAGGAAGGACCTTATATTAGTAAAAGAAAAGGTGAAGAACATGGATAGAAAAATGCTAATTGAAGGAACATTAAGCCACCATAAAAAAGAAAAGAATAGGAATTTGTGCCTGGCTTTCCTAACTGGATACAATAGACAATATAAGGCCATGGAATCCATAATTAGAAGACATTGGCCTATTTTACAATCAGACAAAGTTCTAAACTCAATATTGCCAAAGAAACCCACTTTTATTTATAGGAGGGCTCCTACTTTGAGGAACAAATTAGTACATAATGCCCTTGACAGATTAAAATAGGAAACTGTTTAAAAGGGTTTTTCAAATGTGGGAAGTGTTTGCCATGTAGGGTCAGCAAGAAGACAAACAAGAAGATAACTAGTTTTAGGTCAACATCAAATGGAAACAAATACAACATCAAGGATCTAAAAACGTGCAATAATACCCATGTTACTTACATACTAGAGTGCCCGTGCCATAAGCAGTACGTAGGAAGAACAACCAGGCAGTTACACGTAAGAATTAGAGAACATATTACGAACATAAAAAATGGATTTAATAAATACAGTGTCTCTAGACCAGGGGTCTCAAACTGGTGGCCCTCCAGCTGTTGCAAAACTACAAGTCCCATGAGGCATTGCAAGGCTGACAGTTACATGCATGAATCCCACAGGCAGAGGCATGATGGGACTTGTAGTTTTGCCGCCAGTTTGAGACCTCTGCTCTAGACACTTTAGGGACTACCACAACAAAGATCCTACGTGTATGGTCTTCTACGCTATTGATAAAATTAAAGGGCACTGGAGGGGCGACAATAAAAAAATCAAGATTTCGCAAAACGAAATCAGATGGATCTTCCAGTTGGATACTCTCCAACCGATGGGGATGAACATAGATGTTGACCTGAATTGCTTTCTCACCAATTTCTAGCAGTATAAATTTTTAACAGCACAAAACTACAAAGTTGTAAACATCCAACCCTGTCTTCAAAGTGGTGCATATATGTACTAAATACGGGGGGACTTACAATGTTGAACACCCAACCCCGTTTCAATATAGTAAATATATGCACTATATGACCCTTCAAATGACTTTGACCAACATTCTGACCCCTTGGGGCATAATACAGTTTAATACGTAACGAGTGGGTGATTTCACCCACATACTATTATATCTGGTCCACTTGGACAGTGTGATTTCACCCACATACTATTATATCTGGTCCACTTGGACAGTTTAAGATCTAACCCACAGACAATTACATCAGGGACAGTCCAAATCGCATTTAGGCCTCTGGTTTCTGCATATAGAAACTACATTACCCTCACCTTTTTTTCTCTATTTTTTTCTCTAATATATTTCTCCCCTTTTTTCTCTATTTTTCATCACAAAATAAAATAACATGAGGTTCTCCATCCCACATATACATGAGATGGAATACTATGTGATGTTTAGAGGTGATAAGAACACCGCAACTTAGGACAGCGTCATTGCCACTAAAAATGCATCACAATAGACAAGCCTCCTATGGAATATAACTAACGCTCACCCTTTTCAACCATTGGTCCAACCATAAAAGATAACAAAATATCCTTATGCTTATGCCGTAAATTTCCCACAAACTTCCCATAATTCTGGCCTTCACAAATTCTAGGTAAATAGTTTGGGGAGGAAAGCTGGAACCACACTCATATTCTAATGGGGGCATAATCCCCCTTAACCTTCTTTTCCCCCTCCTCCAGCGGAACACCAGGACACCCTATTTTTTACATCTTATTTTATATTTCTCATCACTTCTTCAGGCCCTCCTTCCTTCCTTCATGCATTAAGACACCTTACATACATTGTACGTGTAATTATTCAATTCTGGTCTGCCTAGTCCCCATGGTCCATTTGTAGATTAAGTTAGGAATTAACTATATTCTCCCCTCTAAGAAGCAATATTCACAATCTGAGGTGCAGCATCCAACTACAAAGAGGAGACTATATAT
The DNA here is from genome assembly GCA_037952925.1 of Lithobates clamitans. NCBI lineage: Eukaryota > Metazoa > Chordata > Amphibia > Anura > Ranidae > Lithobates > Lithobates clamitans. The sequence goes on from JBBGZY010001379.1 coordinate 1,445,244, forward strand.
TGCATTATCTGAGATTTCTTCCCTAAGATGATCCGATAGGCCTGTTTATCAAAATTTTTTTTTTTTTATTGAATTTTTTACCTAAGGTTTCTACATGTATGTATGTATGAGGGTATGCACGTCCTCACGCAGGCATATATGCACATATACATTTTTTAATTTTCATATTTCCATTTTTTTTTTTCAATTCTCATTTTCTTAACTCTATTTCATATTTATATACACATGATGTATATTTTTGGTTTAAAGTTTTTAAATTATATTTGCATATTTCTCAATTTTATATTTTATTTGTTATTATATGGCTATATATATTGTTGTGTACCACCGTCGAAAATCGTAAGTACTTGGCTAGAGTGTGCAGGACCGTAACGGCTTCCATTTCCTTGTTCAACCACAAGTATCATTATATTAAACAACTATTGAAATAGGGGTGACAGCAATCTGATTATTAAAGAATTAGCTCAGCAGTGTCACTATGTATAGGCTTACATGGTAATCACATCCAAAAGGCCTATACACGGACTTCGGTCGGCAATAAACATAGGTAAAATGGCCGCCGGACTTCGGTCGGCAACAAACACAGGAAAAATGGCCGCAATGTTTTTATAGGCGCAAATGCAGAACGAACGCCGCACACTATATAACAGGGGGGAGGTACAGCACAGGTCACGCTCCCGTAGACGTCCAATGACGAAACGCATAGGGCGTGGCCTAAACCTATGTTGCAGTATCTCCCAGGGAAAACAGGATTACTTCTGATGGTTCAAATGAGATCTTTACTTGCTTTATATGAGCTACTAATTTGTGAGTACCGCTCTGTATTTTTCACAATAAACACTTTTTAAACGGTATTATGCTATGGATATCCCTTCTCTTCTATGGCAAACATCAATTCGATCCTGAGAGGTCCGGTAATTGCTGCACAGTAGCACAGACTATGACTGCCTAATACCCCCGCAGGGGTTAAAGAAGTTGGTGAGTGTGTGCACATTAAGAGCATGGGATTTAAACACACTGTCACCAAGAAAAAGAATTGGAGGATTGCATTGAACACACTTACACATTGAAATAATCAAGTTATCAGCACTTTTCTGCCACGAGTGTACTCCATCTGGACTTTTTATTTATATTATTGGTTTATTAAGTAATAGGCACGTGTGCACTTTACTTGGACTATCATACACCATCCCCATCTTCCTTGTCCTTCCCTCAACCCCCCTCAACCCCCCTCCGCCCCCCCCCCCCTTTATCCTCCTATGTTTTTGATTATATTCACCTGTTTGCCGAGTCTTATTTGTAGCACAGTGGAACTAATTAATTTACATATGGTATCAATATTCTGGACAGCCTGGCAATACAATTTTATTTTATTTTACCTATTATTTTATTTCTCCTTAATTCCTTTAAAATATTTTTTTTGTTTATTCGATTGGGCTTACTTGCATTTTTTGTCATTTATCTGGGAGGAACAATCTTTCTCTTACACTCACGATTTGAGCACATCAAGGTTTTATAGAGCCCTATATATACCACAGGAGTATAGGAATTTCACATATATATATTTCACTGTTTTTTTGTTTTAATTAGAACAGCGCCACACCAACATTCAAATCTTCTTTCATTATTTAAGTGGCAGCTCTGATAGTGCCTTGATAATTTTAGCGCAGAGGTGGTAACACAGGTTTGGGCGACATTTTTGGACCTGTATTCCATCAGCTTTATAGTACATCTGGGCCGCCTGTTGGACTGGTGCCGACATGGAGAACTTAAAATCTGGCCAAGATTGGAGCAAGCGCAGAGTGCAAAGTTATTGTATCGGGCCTCTTGGTGTTTCAAGGACTTGGCATCTAAAACTAAGACACACCCAACAATAGGACCTAACCTCCGTGTTTGTTGTAACCTCTTGTTTAAGGGTAAGTAATCAACACAGAAATCACCCTTAGTACCTATATTGGGGAACCCGCAATTCATATTAGGAACACAAAAAGGACCTTTTGATGTCCTGATCAAACGGGGACTGTATCAGGCATCGCATTTTTTGAGATCTGGTAGATGGCCAATAGTGCAGGAATTGGTAAACAGAAATGGCCCCTTCCAATTAGATTTTTGGTCGGCGGTACAACTACGACATTATCTATGTATTAGGGTACTGCCAAGTCCACTGGATCGGAATCTGTTACCACTTGAGAAATATTGTATGGAGACTGAACCAATAAAGCATGCTGTCTCCAGAATGTATGCGTTGTTGATTAAACCATCGGAGAACTATCAGTTACCTCTCCTACGGAAATTGGAAACAGATTTGGGGAGGACCTTTTCGGAGGAACAAAAAACTAATATGATACATTCAATATTTAAGACAGCAATATGTACCAAAATACAGGAAACTAATTATAAAATCATTTCACAATGTACAGAACCCCAGATAAACTTCAAAAATGTTTCCCGAATGCATCAGATAGATGCTGGCGCTGCCAGATAGAACAGGAGACTTTGTTACATGTTTTTTGGTCTTGTCCCAGAGTGAGGACATTTTGGAGGGAGGTCCGGGAGATAATTCAAAAATTTAGCGATGTGGAAATACAGGAAGATCCAGCTTTTTTCCTTTTGCATCTATCAGAGATTCCGGGGAAAATATATAGGAACTCTATTTTGTGTCATTTGGTGAATGCACCTAAAGCATTCATCCCACTTAAGTGGAAACAGGCACAACCCCCTACAGTGAGTATGTGGCTTAGGAAAGTAGAGGAAGTAAATAGGATGGAAGATCTAGTCTGGACAACTAGAAAAAAAAAGGGAAACTTATTTAAAAACTGTTTTATTTCTTCAGAGGAAGGGAAAAAACGAATTGATACAAATTAAAGAGGAGGGAAGGGGGAGGAAAGAGGGAAGTTAAATGGTTTGTTTGTTTTGTTTTTTTTTTTGTTTTGGGAGGGGGTTAAGGAAAGAAGGGGGAAATGGACTATAAATAGGAACTGCAGTCGGAATACTGAGAGGTAGTTGGAGTATTATGGCCGGGTCTGGGGGAAGCGCCCCCCTCCTGACGTGGCAAGGAGTAGGGATGAGCCGAACACCCCCCCTGTTCGGTTCGCACCAGAACTTGCGAATAGGCAAAAAATTTGTGCGAACACTGTTAAAGTCTATGGGACACGAACATGAATAATAAAAAGTGCTAATTTTAAAGGCTTATATGCAAGTTATTGTCATAAAAAGTATTTGGGGACCTGGGTCCTGCCCCAGGGGACATGGATCAATGCAAAAAAAGTTTTAAAAATGGCCGTTTTTTCGAGAGCAATGATTTTAATAATGCTTAAAGTGAAACAATAAAAGTGTAATATCCCTTTAAATTTCGTACCTGGGGGGTGTCTACAGTATTCCTGTAAAGGGGCGCATGTTTCCCATGTTTAGAACAGTCTGACAGCAAAATGACATTTCAAAGGAAAAAAAGTCATATAAAACTACTCACGGCTATTAATGAATTGCCGGTCCGACAATACACATAAACGTTCATTGATAAAAACGGCATGGGAATTCCCCACAGGGGAACCCTGAACCAAAATTTTAAAAAAAATGACGTGGGGGGTCCCCCTAAATTCCATACCAGGCCCTTCAGGTCTGGTAAGGATATTAAGGGGAACCCTGGCCAAAATTTAAAAAAAATGGCGTGGGGTCCCCCTCAAAATCTATACCAGACCCTTCAGGTCTGGTATGGATTATAAGGGGAACCCCGCGCCAAAATAAAAAAAAAATGGCATGGGGTCCCCCCAAAAATCGATACCAGACCCTTATCCGAGCACGCAACCTGGCAGGCCGCAGGAAAAGAGGGGGGACGAGAGAGCGCCCCCCCCCCTATGTTACAACAGCTGGGATTCGGGCCTAAAATTATGAAATGGATAAACAACCTCTATAAAAGGCCTACGGCAAAAGTAAAGGTAAATGGTAAGATGTTGCCCGAATTTGAAATGTACAACGGAACGCGGTAGGGATGCCCGCTCTCACCTCTTCTGTACGTGCTGTCACTGGAACCCTTCCTGGCTACTCTGAGAAACAACCCTGGGATAGAGGGGGTGGGGATAGAGGAAAAAGAACATAAAATTACTGCTTACGCTGACGATATCCTAGTCTATGTGACTAAGCCTAGAGAAACTCTGCTAAACATCTTATCGGAAGTGGAAAGATGCGGTGAACTTTCAAATTTTAAAATAAACCCCATAAAGACGGAAATATTAAACCTCGGAGTGAAAAAAAAAGAGATCTTGGCGCTGCAAAGAGAATTCCCGTTCACGTGGGTAAAAGGAGAGCTATCCTACCTTGGAATTAAATTAACACCAACACTCAAGAAAATATATCCCGCAAACTTCATCCCATTACTGAATGAAATTAGGGCAGAAGTCAAAAGGATAAATATACAATCAATATCGTGGATAGGAAGAGTGAATATGCTTAAAATGGTTATCTTACCAAAAATTTTGTATAAATTTCAAATGGTACCAATAAGGATCCCTCTGAGCTTCTTTAAGATCTTACAGAAAATACTGACAAAATTTATCTGGCAAAGTAAGAAACCAAGATTTAAATTTGCACTAATGTCTAGGAAAAGACAACACGGGGGTTTAGCAGCACCTGACATATTTAGGTATTACAAAGCAGTTATTCTTGCACGCATGATTGAATGGACGAAAGAGAACAAAGAAAAAAAATGGATTGAGATAGAGAACACTTTAAGCAAAACCACACTTCACAAAAATATATGGATTGCAAAATAAATATAGAAAAATAGACCCCAACGCACATGAATTGACAATAAATGTATTCAGAGTTTGGGACGCACTTTATCGGAAACAAAAATGGGCATATAATTCTCCACTAATTGCCCTTACGGGAACGAAATATTTTATACCGGGTGAGGACATATTTCAAAGATTAAGAATAAAGAACCCACAAATAAAAGATGTCATTAGGAAAGGGAAGGTGGAATCGGCACAAGAATTGGAGATTAAATTTGGGGGGAAATTATGTGAATGGGAATATTTACAATTAAAGCACTTAGTTATTTCAGCACCATATCCGTTTAGGGACACAGAAGAATTAAATAAATTAGAAAAGCTCTGTATGTCACCAACGACAACGAAGAGAAGGGATTTCGAAGGTCTATGAATTCCTTTCGGATATTGAAGGTCAGAAGAGGCTCTCCTTCATAGATAAATGGGAAAAAGAATTGGAAACAAAATTTGAAGAACAACAAATCGAGAAAATGATTGCAGGTGGATATAATCAAGCCTAGGACGTAAACACTATCGAGATGAATTAAAATTCCTGGTCAGGTGGTATATGACCCCGGAAAGACTTCATAGAATTGATCAAGAAAAATCACCATTATGTTGGAGAAATTGTGGGAATAAAGCCACGATGATACACATTTGGTGGGATTGCCCAAAAATAAGAGTATTCTGGCAGGAAGTAATCGCATGTGTTAAGGAGATCACGGGAGAGAAGTTAGAAAATAATAGATTGATCTGTCTGTTCCACGATGCTAAAATTCCCAAAAAGCAATACATGCGAAAAGTAACATCAAAATTATTAAACGCTGCGAAGGGACTGATACCAAAAAACTGGCTAAAGAGCAAAAGCCCAGATCTGGGAGAATGGTTTAACCACCTCAATACAGGGCACTTAAACCCCCTTCCTGCCCAGACCAATTTTCAGCTTTCGGTGCTCTCACACTTTGAATGACTATTACTCAGTCATGCAACACTGTACCCAAATGAAATTTGTGTCCTTTTTTCACACAAATAGAGCTTTCTTTTGGTGGTATTTAATCACTAATGGTTTTTTTATTTTTTGTGCTATAAATTAAAAAAGACCGTAAATTTTGTGAAAAATTGCCTTTTTCTTTGTTTTTGTCATACAATTTAGCAAATTAGTAATTTTTCTTCATAAATTTTGGCCACAATTTATACTGCTATATATCTTTGGTAAAAATAACCCAAATTAGTGTATATTATTTGGTCTTTGTGAAAGTTATAGAGTCTACACCAATCACTGAAAATTGAAAACATCTGATCAGGCCTTCAGTACATCAGGTGAATCTCATTTCTTGAGGTACTAACAAGTCAGAAAAGTACAAATACCCCCCAAATGACTCCTTTTTAGAAAGTAGACATTCCAAGGTATTAAGTAAGTAGCATGGTGAGTTTTTTTAAGGTGTAATTTTTTCTCACAATTCTTTGCAAAAAGAAGATTTTTTTTAATTTTTATTTTTTCAAAATTTTCATATTAACTGGTTATTTCTCTCACAGAGCATATGCATACAACAAATTACACCCCAAAATACATTCTGCTACTCTTACCGAGTATGGGGATACCACATGTGTGGGACTTTTACACAGCCTGGCCACATACAAAGGCCCAACATTGAAGTCGCACCATCAGGCGATCTACGAGCATAAATTGCACATCTCATTTCTCAACCACCTATTACACTTTTGAAGGCCCTGGAGCACCAGGACAAAGGAATTGCCCACAAAATGACCCCATTTTGGAAAGCAAACACCCCAATGTATAATCTATGAGGCATAATGAGTCTTTTGAACGGTTATTTTTTTACCAGATGTTTTTAGAAAATGTGGAAAAAAAAATAAAAACGCATTTTTTTTACACAAAGTTGTCCATTTATAAGATATTTCCAACACATAGCAAATACATAGCAAAAATGACACCCCAAAATACATTCTGCTACTCCTCCTGAGTATGGGGATACCACATGTGTGGGACTTTTACACAGCCTGGCCACATACAAAGGCCCAACATTGAAGTAGCACCATCAGGCGATCTACGAGCATAAATTGCACATCTCATTTCTCAACCACCTATTACACTTTTGAAGGCCCTGGAGCACCAGGACAAAGGAATTTCCCACAAAATGACCCCATTTTGGAAAGCAAACACCCCAATGTATAACCTATGAGGCATAATGAGTCTTTTGAACGGTTATTTTTTTACCAGATGTTTTTGGAAAATGTGGAAAAAAAATGAAAACGCATTTTTTTTACACAAAGTTGTCCATTTATAAGATATTTCCAACACATAGCAAATACATAGCAAAAATTACACCCCAAAATACATTCTGCTACTCCTCCTGAGTATTGGGATACCACATATGTGGGACTTTTACACAGCCTGGCCACATACAAAGGCCTAACATTGAAGTCGCACCATCAGGCGATCTACGAGCATAAATTGCACATCTCATTTCTCAACCACCTATTACACTTTTGAAGGCCCTGGAGCACCAGGACAAAGGAATTGCCCACAAAATGACCCCATTTTGGAAAGCAAACACCCCAATGTATAATCTATGAGGCATAATGAGTCTTTTGAACGGTTATTTTTTTACCAGATGTTTTTGGAAAATGTGGAAAAAAAATGAAAACGCATTTTTTTACACAAAGTTGTCCATTTATAAGATATTTCCAACACATAGCAAATACATAGCAAAAATGACACCCCAAAATACATTCTGCTACTCCTCCTGAGTATGGCGATACCACATGTGTGGGACTTTTACACAGCCTGGCCACATACAAAGGCCCAACATTGAAGTAGCACCATCAGGCGATCTACAAGCATAAATTGCACATCTCATTTCTCAACCACCTATTACACTTTTGAAGGCCCTGGAGCACCAGGACAAAGGAATTGCCCACAAAATGACCCCATTTTGGAAAGCAAACACCCCAACGTATAATCTATGAGGCATAATGAGTCTTTTGAACGGTTATTTTTTTTCCAGAAGTTTTTGGAAAATGTGGAAAAAAAATAAAAACGCATTTTTTTTTACACAAAGTTGTCCATTTATAAGATATTTCCAACACATAGCAAAAATGACACCCCAAAATACATTCTGCTACTCCCCCTGAGTATGGGGATACCACATGTGTGAGACATTTACACAGCCTGGCCACATACAGTGACCCAACATCCAAGTAGCACCATCAGGCGTTCTAGGAGCATACATTACATAGATAATTTCCTGGCAACATATCATTTTTGAAGGCCCTTCATATTTCTAACACATAGCATGTACATACCAAGAATTACAATCCAAAATAAATTCTATTGCGGAAAGGATAAAAAAAAAAGTATTACCTGTGCTTTTAGTAGTGTCCACAGAAGAGAGCACTGGTCCAGGCAGCAGTCAGGGATGTGCGTAGCGACAGCAATAACTATCCAGGCAGCAGGCAGGAATATTGTCTATAGTCGGCACAGCACAGTCCATAGGAATTGTCCAGGCAGAGACAGCCAGCACAGCCATAATATTGGTCCTGCAGTTACCTGCAGACACACATTATTGTACTGCTCTCCAGCCCTTCATAAACATACTGCCTCTTGCTACAGCGAATTATTTGCATAGTCCAGGTAGCAGGCAGATGTGTGGTCCGTTCATGCGGCAGGCAAAGGCATGATGGCAGTAAGTCAGCAGAAGGCTGAGGGCCGCAATCGGGTAAGACCTGTGCACAGGGGCACAGGGGTAGAGGCTTCGACCCACCCAAATCTCTATGAAGCCTCCGGACTCCAGACCCTAATCCGGAAATTACAAAACCGGGAGAAAACAAAAAAAATTGTTATCTCCATCCGGAAAAACTATTCTGGAGCCCCTCACATATGTGAGACCCCTGTGTACTATAGTAGCAGGGCAACAGATCAGTCCAAGCGGTAGGCAAAAGCATAGTCCATAAAACAAGCCAGGGTCAGTTAACGTGCAAGCAGTCCAAGCGGTGGGCAGAAGAGTAGTCACAAAACAGGCCAGGGTCAGTTCACGAGCAAGCAGTCCAAACGGTGGGCAGAGGCATAGTCAAAACAGGCCAGGGTCAGTTTCATGTGGAAGCAGTCCAAACGGTAGGCAGAGGCAAAGTCAAAAAGCAGGCCAGGGTCAGTTCACATTGAAGGCAGTGGCATGGTTATTTGGGGAAGCATGGAAAATGATCAGCGAAAATGGGGAAAATATGGGCTAATAACTTGGGGATGTATGATACAGTTCGAAGCATTCACCAATGCAAAGGCAAGGTTGGGAGGAACACTGGGGACAATGGTAGCTGGTATCTTTTCGAAGGAGGCGGGGCTTTCTGTGGATTTTGTGTAGATTATGTAGGAATTGTAAATGGCCAAATGGATTAGATATATTGCTACCTTCTTATACCAGAATCGGGACCTCCTTATTGACAAATAGGGCTGAATCATTTGGTCATTGAAATCCACCCCCCCCATGTAGAGATTATAGTCTTGGACACATGTCGGTTTTTCAATGGGACCTCGTCTTCGCTGAACTACAACTGCAGTGTCATCATGAATGGTGGACATCATGTGCACGTTCCTGTTATCCTTCCACCTCAAGGCCAGCACTTCATTACATCTCAGTGTTGCTCTTTCCCCTTTTTTCAGCCTTTTGTTCACAATGGATTGTGGGAAGCCCTTCCTATTTTTTCTTGAAGTTCCGCAGGCCAGGTTTTTTTCAATATATAGGTGTCTGAAAAGGGGCAGGCTGGTATAAAAGTTGTCCAGGTATATATGATAGCCTTTTTTTAGAAGTGGGTAAGCCAGGTCCCATACGATTTTTCCAGTTGTGCCCATGTAGGCCGGGCACTCAGGGGGCTGGAGCTGGGAATCTCTTACCTCATATATGCGGAATGCATATAGATATCCCGTAGCTCTCTCACACAGCTTGTAAAATTTGACTCCATATTTGGCCTTTTTGCTAGGAATATACTGTTTTATTCCTAACCGGCCTGAAAATGGTACCAGGGGACTCATCCACACATATATTCTTCTCGGGGGCATAAAGTTCTGCAAATCGTTGGGAAAATGAATTTATTAGTGGGTGAATCTTGTATAGCTTATCGGAATTTGGATGATTGCGGGGAGGGCACTGGGTTGTCGTTAAAATGAAAGAATCTCATAATCATCTCATATCGGGACCTGGACATAGCGGCAGAATACATGGGCATATGGTGGATGGGGTGGGTGGACCAATAGGTATGTCCTTAATTTTTTTTTGTAAGCCCCATATTTAGGGTGAGGCCCAAAAACAATTTGAACTCCTCCAAATTCAAATCTCTCCACTCAAACGGACGGGCATAAGATGATTGGGGGTTGCTGGCAATATACTGCTGGGCATACAAATTTGTCTGGTCCACAATGAACTGCAGCAAAGTGTCGGGCAAAAACAGGTGAAAAAAATTGATCTCTGTAAAATTTTGGGTGTTGGCCGCACACCTGGCTGTGCTGTGAAAGGGGAAATATTTGGTGATCCCGAGTTGGAAGGCAGCCATGTTGGGTTGGCAAGACCATCTGGCATATAGGTAGCGGCCCTGGCTCTTGGGGGACATGACACTCCAGTAGTTGGGGAGTTGAATTTCCTGTGCTGGAACTCAGGTGTGATGTGGCCTATCTCTGGTGGCAGCACTGGTACTGGGCATTTGTGCGCGGGGCCCATCTCTGGTGGCAGCACTGGTACTGGGACTTTGTTCCTGGGGCCTATTGCTGGCGGCAGCACTGGTACTGGGCCTTTCTTCCTGGGGCCTATTTCTGGCGGCAAAGCTGGTACTGGGAATATAATCCCAGTTGCTGGCGGCTTCCTGGGTTCCAGAGTGTCGTGCCCTTTTAGGAGGGACCCATTCTTCATCCGAATCATTGCTACTCTCGATCGGCTCAAATGCCAAATTTGATTTGGAATCAGAATGGGACTCTGATGAGAGCTCCCCGGTGCTCTCATCAGTCATAGAGAGGATCTGGAACGCCTCCTCACTTGTATATCCTCTTTTGGACATGGCTGTGTGGCGGGTAGCTGTGCGACGGGTGACAGATGGGTGGCAGGTGACGGTCACTGATGGGCTGTGCGATGGGTGTCAGGTGACGTTCACTGAGAGGTGATGGTGTGATGGTCACAGATAGCTGACAGGCGACGGTCACTGATGGGTGACAGGTGCACCGCTGATGGTCACTGATGGGTGACAGGGTACAGTCACTGATGGGTGACGGGTGAGAGGGCACGGTCACTGATGGGTGACAGGCCACGGATGGTGACAGGTGATAGTCACAGATTGTTGACAGGCAACATCACTGATGGGTGATGGGTGCACCGCTGATGGTCACTGGTGGGTGACGGGTGACAGGGCACGGTCACTGGTGGGTGACGGGTGACAGGGCAGGTCACTGATGGGTGACGGGTGACAGGGCAGGTCACTGATGGGTGACGGATGACAGGGCATGGTCACTGGTGGGTGACAGGGCACCGCTGATGGTCACTAATGGCAGTCTCTATGTGACAGGTGCACTTTTTATGGGGTGACTGTTGGGTGACAGATGACAATGGGGGGGCGATGGGACAGAAGTGGTGTTGGTGCAGACACTACAAATACAAAGATCTGTAACTCACTGCTCCTGGCTCTTCTCTCCTCACACACCGTTTCCAGTGACAGCTCTTTGTTTACACTTAGTGATTGGCTGTGAATGGATCACAGCCGATCACATGGTACACAGTACTGGCCAATGGCTGTAAACTATCGTCGGTGACGAGCAGTGTTCCCGGGGAACACGCCGTCACCGTCGTGCACGCGCAGCGGGCTTACGATCGCGCGCATGCGCCGTGCAATGCGGGATGTACCATTAGTGATCGGCCGGGACTTCATCATGGCCGATCACGTGGTAAACAGCCATGCCCAGTGGCTGTTCACCCCTGTCGGTGACGAACGGTGTCTCGGTGACACGCCGCCACCGACAGTACAGGGCTGCGCGCTCACGATCGCACGCATGCCCTGTTTAAACGGCGGACGTCATATGACGTCCGCTCAGAACAATAGATTTACCGTCCGGCCGTCATATGACGGTGGGCTGTAGGCTAGTGGTTAAGCAGGTGGATTACTACCACAAAATGGAAATACTCTGTTGTAAAGACAAAGGACAACTAGATAAATGCGTCTCTGTCTGGAAGGGGTGGGAAAGATACAAGACCTTGGAAAGCTATTGGGAGAAGTTGCTGACTAGCAACGGATTCTAAGAGGAAATAACATCTGAGATAGTTAGGAAGAGTTTTGACGGTGAGGCGGGAGCGAGGGGGGGAGGGAATTTTGAAGGGGGAGGGAAATATGGGAATGGGGATGGGAGGGAAAAATACTTAGTTTTACTTAAAGTCATGTGAATAAATAAAGGAAAGGAATTCTTCCTTGTTTTAATTCAAAATACTAAGTAACCACGGTGATGTGAACTCGAGAAGGGACAGTTTTTGAACGATAAGTTGAAATGAGTCTCTCAAAATTTAACGCTGAAGTGGTGAAAAAAAAAAAAATATTGGGGAACCCGCAATTCATATTAGGACCACAAAAAGGACCTTTTGACGTCCTGATCAAACGGGGACTGTAACGCAAATGCAGGAAAAGAGGGGGGACGAGAGAGTGCCTCTCCTGAACCGTACCAGGCCACATGCCCTCAACATTGGGAGGGTGCTTTGGGGTAGCCTCCCAAAACACCTTGTCCCCATGTTGATGGGGACAAGGGCCTCATCCCCACAACCCCACAACTCGAACTCGAAGCTCATCCCTAGCAAGGAGTAACAACATGGAGGGCGGAAATGAGAGAGGAAGATTACTCTTCTTATTTCTTTGTCTTCTTTGCCTCTTTTGTGACTTCTTTATGTTTATTTGGGTTCATTCTTTATCCATTTTTATTGGATAATATATTAGAAACAGACAGGAGTAGATGGAATGGAATGTAACGAGTTATTATCATGTTTTTTTTTTTTTATCTCTTGTCTGGCTGTATGTGCAGAAATGAAATGTAATATACAGAGGGATTGTTCATTTTTCTCCTGTTATATAAAAGTAAAATAAATACATTATAAAAAAAAGAAAAAAGGCTGTTTCCATGTGATTCACTGCTCTACCAACAATAGTGCTCCCACCACCGCGTGCAATGCCCGCTCACCTCACTGCAAGACCCGGCAGGGGGGTCAAACACACTTTTGCACACAGTACACCTCTCTTATGGGCAATGCTCCACAGTGGTCCTGGGTGGTTCCTTATGGCCCCTCTAGATGGATAAAGCTCCACAGCAAATAGAATGACATCCCAGTGAATTGGTTCAACTTAGACTCCTCAGTCAATGCCTCAAGGGCATTAAAAACAGAACCGCACCACCCCAGCTAATATTAAACTCACATTTATTTAAGGATATAAAAACATTGATATAAAATCTATCAGGTGTATCTCACTTGTTGCGACAGGTTCCACCGCCAGGCTCGATCTATACTAGTTACGCCACCTCCCACGTGGCTTTATCTGGAGCGGCTAAGGCGGGGTACATTTATAGATTAATGAAGTGATTAACAAATGCCAATTAATGTCAGGTGACAATATAAATTGCGCATGTGCAGTGGGGATTAATGAAAGTCTATGGGGCAATGTTTACCTTGGCGTCCTATGCTGATACATGTGACTTCTGGTAATGTCGGCACATTACTTAATACTACTTCCGGCCAAGGGAATGGTAAACAAAATGGCCAAAAAATGAGGACAAAAAACACTAAGGGCCAGTTCACGCCACATGCAGTCCAGGGCGTTTTTTTTCTGCATCAAAAACTCATGGAAAGTAGGTTATATGGTTTCCAATGGCACAGTTCACACCAGTGCTTTCAGTTCCAGTGCGTTCCAGTTCCAGAAAAAAAAGTAGAACATGCTGAATTTTTCCTGCACTAGACTGTACTGGAACGCTGTAAAACACATCAAAAACACACTGGAAAGCACCTAAACGCACCAAAAACACACTGGAACGCGCATGTCCTTATTTAAGGTTAAGAAAAAAGACAAGGGGAATGTATTGGACTGCATCAAAAACACACTAAAAATGCATCAAAAACGCTTCTGCAAAAAAGCATCTGGAATGCATCCGGACTGCATTTCTATGATGTGAACTGGCCCTAAAAGCAGAGGTGAAGACATGATGGAAACAGATATGAAATCAATAAAAACATTTGAAATCTTTAGTACATAATCAAAAGGACATCAATAATAAACCTATAAAGATTAGAAAGAGGAAAATGAGGGAACAGCAGCATAAAAAGAATTTAGGACGATCACAGTGGCAATGGATTGAATACAAAGATGACACCTAGTGGTCAAATATGGTATCACAGGGGTAAATAACAACTTGCTAAAATGAACGGTTGTATAAATGAACAGAACTCAAGTCTTCAGTAATCACTTATAAAGCAGTTAATGTCAAACTCTATGTTATGACTAGTCGGATATAAAGTCTGCATTTCATGTATCCAGAAGGATTCACGTTGGCTGAGGCAAATAACTTAATTTTTACCCCTCCAATGAGGAAGGTAATTTTCTATGCCCCAAAATAGAAGGGAGGACAGGTCTTTGTTAAGATGGGTAGCATAGTGCTTGGAAATACTATGCTTAGGATAACCATTAACAATATTTTGGACATGTTCCTGAATTCTTTTCCACATTGGTCATCTGGTACCACCAATGTACTGGATTTGGCAAGGGCAATGCAGGGCATAAACTATGCCCTCTGTTCTGCATGTTATGCAGTGCCTTATTTGGTATTCCTTACCTGTGTCTGTAGCTACAAAATTATTTCTTTTGATGATTTTTCTTTTTGTTCTGACGAAGGCATAGCAGTGCTTGCTTGGAAAGAAACCCTTTGCTGTATTTTTGGAGGGTCTACTACATTCTTTGCTATTTAATCCCATAGTGTTGGGGCTCGTCTGTACGTAAATTTAGGATAGGAGGGTAAGACTTTCTCAAGATATTTGTCCGCTGTTAGTATTGGCCAATATTTTTTAAAAACCTTTTCTTTTTTTTTATGTTGTGCTCCGTAGTTGAGAATGATGGGCATAGTGTCTTGATAGTTATTCTGTTTTGGTTTATCTTCTATTATAGATTGTCTGTCTGTTAGATTCACCTTTTCTTTCTGTTGTTTGATGAAAAATTCTTGGTAGCCTTTTTGGATGAATCTTTGACTCATTAGATCTGCCTATTCTTTATAGTCATTGTCATCTGTGCAATTTCTCTTTAGCCTCATGAATTGGGTATGTTAAGCAACCAGGGGGCATAATGGTAACTCTTCATGGGTATGTATCCATTTCTGTCCACTGTTTTGAAGAAGGTTTTTGTTTTAAACCTTCCATCCGTCACTGATATGGTGAGATCTAGAAAGTTTATTTGTTTCATGTCATACTCCCATTTATATTAAATGTTTTGGTTGTTTTGATTCAACTTATTCAGAAAGTGGACTAATGAGGTTTCGTTGCTTTTCCAAATGATAATAACGTTGTCAATGTATCGTTTGTACATTAATAACTCATTTGGTGTAGTTTGGTATATTGCTTTTTCCTCTCACTCAGCCATGAAGATATTTGCCACACTTGGGGCAAACTTTGCCCCCTTGGAAATACCTTTGATTTGTTTGAAATAAGTGCTATCGTGCCAGAAGTAGTTGTGCGACAGACAATATTCTAAACTTTCTAGTGAGAAAACCTGCTGTTTTCTAGGTAATTCGCTTAAATGTTTTAATGCCCATTATGTTACTTTGGTTGCTTCTTGATGTCCAATGATTGTACATAAGGAATTGACATCAGCCGTAGCTAATATACAGGGACCTTCCTTTACTTGTAATTTTTCTAATAGTTGAATGAGCTGTGGAACTACCGGCAAAGACCGAGGAGCCTAAGGTGAACCAGTTCACTGGGAGGTCATTCTATTTGCTGTGGAGCTTTATCTATATAGAGGGACCATGTCTGGAAAGTCCCAGTAGAAGACGCAGTATTGGCCGCTCTGGCGCATGCCTGTGCACGCCAGTGCAGGAGCGCCTGTGTGCGCAGGTGCTCGTCCGAGCGCAGCACTTGGCCCCAAACAGCCTTTTTAAACTGGAAATGCACACTTGATCAGTGCTGTCTGATCAGCAGCTCCCCTGCTCCTGTTTACCTGCCTTTGTGTGTTTCATCTCCTGAACGACCCGGCTTGACCTTTGGACTCTCCTTGCTCTCCGCCTGCATCTGACCTCGGCCTGCCTCTGACTTTGAACCTGCCTGCTCTTCTGGTACCTTGCTGCCCACCTGTTGTTAACCTGGCCTGTGACCTGACCTGTTTGCCCTGCTCCTGCTCCAATATCATCTGTCTGTACACCTGCTGGCCTGCCTGCTCCCTCTGGAATCCACTAACCTTTGAACTGTGTACAGACTGTTTGATCCAGCTTCTGGGTGTGGATATCGGGTGCTCCTGCTTCCAGCTTGTCTGCTGTCCGGTTGGTGATCACCTCTACGTTATCAGCATTCCTGCAACTAACCTGCCACACTTTCATAACACTCTGCACTTCCATGCACATCTCTTCAATGTATGCACCTGTTTTACCTAACCCAGCCTCTCATCTTGCTCTTCCCATCATGTTGCAGCTCCCAGGAAAGAATATCCAAGTCTCCATCATAATTGATTCTGGGGTTTGCAGCTGTTTCATAGACTTAACATCTGCAGCCAACCACCACATCCCACTCAACTAAAGACCCGGGGACTAGCCGAACATTCTACTGATGGCTCCATCATTAAATCCAGTCCAGTCACCCAGGAGACTGTCCCTTTGCTGGCCACCATGGCCTCTCATTACCAAGAACTTTTACACCTGGATGCCCTCTCTTCCCTGCAGTTTCCCATCATCCTGGGTATGCCCTGGCTGCAGGCCCATAACCCCAGCATCAACTGGGCCACTGGAGATATCAAATTCCATTCTAGTTATTGCCAGCAGCATTGCCTGCAAGGAGCTTCAGTTAAACCCTCACAACTACTCTGCCTTGACACAGACTCTGAATTACAGCAGTCAATCCCAGTGGCATATTATGACTTTCTGGACGTGTTCAGTAAGAAGGGGGCAGAAACCCTTCCCCCTCATAGATCCTACAACTGCCCTATTGAATTGTTACCATAAGCTAAAGTTCCATTTGGGAGAATTTTTCCTTTAACTGAGCAGTAGGGATGAGCCGAACACCCCCCCCCCCGGTTTGGTTCGCACCAGAACCTACGAACGGACCGAAAGTTTGCGCAAACTTTAGAACCCCATTAAAGTCTATGGGACTTGAACGTTCAAAATCAAAAGTGCTAATTTTAAAGGCTAACATGCATGGTATTGTCCTAAAAAGGGTTTGGGGACATGGGTCCTGCCCCAGGGGACATGTATCAATACAAAAAAGTTTTAAAAACGGACGTTTTTTCGGGAGCAGTGATTTTAATGATGCTTAAAGTGAAAAAAAGGTGAAATATTCCTTTAAATATCATACCTGGGGGGTGTCTATAGTATGCCTGTAAAGTGGCGCGTGTTTCCCGTGCTTAGAACAGTCCCTGCACAAAATGACATTTTTAAAGGAATGAAAGTCATTTAAAACTACTTGCGGCTTTAATGTAATGTTGGGTCCCGGCAATATGGATGAAAATCAGTGAGACAAATGGCATGGGTACCCCCCACCCCCCAGTCCATTACCAGGCCCTTTGGGTCTTGTATGGATATTAGGGGAACCCCGCACCCAAATTAAAAAAAGGAAAGGCGTAGGGCCCCCAGAACAGCAGTATACAGGCGGTGCAAACAAGACAGGGACTGTAGGTTTGTTGTTAAGTAGAATCTGTTTGCAATTTTGAACTGGTACATTTTTAAAGTGTACCTCCAGCCAAAAAATCTATTTTTAAGCTTTTTGGAAAACATAGGGAAGGGTTATCACCCCTGTAACATTTGTTTTGCTGTCTGTGCACCTTTTCAGAAGATTTCACCTCACTTTCTGTCCCAATGACAAATGTTTTTGAAAATTTGGGGGTTTTAGTGAAACAAGGATTGGTGATAAAGCATCAGTGAAGAGGAGACACGTTTTTGCCATATTAACTCTTACAGGAGAGAATTTCCCTTCCTAGGGGTAGATTTCATCTCACTTCCTGTAGTCACCTTCCGTTTGCAAGTAGGAGTCGTTTGTAAGTTGGATGTTTGAAAGTAGGGGCCTGCCCTATATACTCTGCAGAAATTTGGGCCTTAGGTGTTGGTGTTGCCACAACACTGTAAGC
Organism: Lithobates clamitans; assembly: GCA_037952925.1. Classification (NCBI taxonomy): domain Eukaryota; kingdom Metazoa; phylum Chordata; class Amphibia; order Anura; family Ranidae; genus Lithobates; species Lithobates clamitans. Next base: position 1,463,351 of record JBBGZY010001379.1, read on the forward strand.
CCTCACAGTTACTCTTGGTGGGCGCACAAGAATTGTAATTACATGCCATTGTTGAACAGTGGTATAAAAATTGGGCCTTTGGTGGTGATGGTGGTGGTGGTGGTGTTGCCACAACACTGTAAGCCCTCACAGTTACTCTTGGTGGGCGCAGGAATGGGCCCTGCTGTGAAATATTAGATCAAGAATTGTAATTACATGTCCCTGTTGAACAGGGGCAGAAAAATTGGGCCTTAGGCACTGGTGCCACAACACTGCAACCCCTCACAAATGCTATAGTTGGAACGCAGAAATGAGCCCTCCTGCAAAGTATTGCATCAAAAATTGTAATTGTACGCCACTGTTAAACAGGGGCTGAAAATTTGGGCCTTGGGCACTGGTGCTGGTGCCGCAACACTGCAACCCCTCACAGATACTCTAGTTGGAGTGCAGGAATGATCCCTGCTGCAAAGTATTGCATCAAAAATTGTAATTACACACCCCTGTTAAACAGGCAGAAAAATTGTAACAACACTGCAACCCCTCACAGATGCTAGTTGAAGCATAGGATTGAGCCCTGCTGCAAAGTATTGTATCAAAAATTGTAATTATACACCCCTGTTAAACAGGAGCTGAAAAATTGGGCCTTGGGCACTGGTGCTGGTGCCACAACACTGCAACCCCTCACAGATACTCTAGTTGGAGCGCAGGAATGAGCCCTGCTACAAAGTATTGCATCAAAAATTGTAATTACACGCCCCTGTTAAACAGGGACAGAAAAATTGGGCCTTGGCCACTGGTGGCGGTGCCCAGAACCAAAAATGTTCTTATAAGCTATCAGCATGAAAATTGAGGTGGAAGAGGATTGTCACTCAGCATAACAGAATAGTCACTCAGCATCAGCATAGGCAGTCTTGAAGGGATCTCATATTTAAAAAAAAAAACAATCGGTTACATCAGCATCAGGTGCTTAGTAGCTGGTGATTCATTTTTATGAAGCACAGCCGATCGACCGATTTGGTGGACAGGCGCACCTTGTGATCGGTTACAAAGCCTCCAGCAGCCCTGAATGTGCGTTTCAAAAGAATGCTGGATGCAGGACAGGCCAGTAGCTCAATTGCATACTGTGCAAGCTCTGGCCAGTGATCCATCCTCAAGACCCAGTAACCCAGAGGATGCTTGCCCTCTTTTATTGGCTTGTGACTGTCTGCCTCTCCTTGTTGGCCTTCCAAACATACCAAGTGATTGAATAATGACAAAAAAAAATTACAAAAAGTTGTCACTAAATGATATATTGCTCACACAGGCCATGGGCATATGTGGAATTGCACCCCAAAATACATTCAGCTGCTTCTTCTGAGTACGGGTATACCACATGTGTGGGACTTTTTGGGAGCCTAGCCGCGTACGGGGCCCCGAAAACCAATCGCCACCTTCAGGATTTCTAAGGGCGTAAATTTTTGATTTAACTCCTCACTACCTATCACAGTTTTGAAGGCCATAAAATTCCCAGATGGCACAAACCCCCCCAAATGACCCCATTTTGGAAAGTAGACACCCCAAGCTATTTGCTGAGAGGCATGTTGAGTCCATGGAATATTTTATATTTTGGCACAAGTTGCGGGAAAGTGACAATTTTTTTTTCTTTGCACAAAGTTGTCACTAAATGATATATTGCTCACACAGGCCATGAGCATATGTGGAATTACACCCCAAAATACATTTAGCTGCTTCTCCTGAGTATGGGAATACCACATGTGTGGGACTTTTTGGGAGCCTAGCCGCGTACGGGGCTCCAAAAACCAATCACCGCCTCCAGGATTTCTAAGGGCGTAAATTTTTGATTTCACTCTTCACTACCTATCACAGTTTCGGAGGCCATGGAATGCCCAGATGGCACAACCCCCCCAAATGACCCCATTTTGGAAAGTAGACACCCCAAGCTATTTGCTGAGAGGCATGGTGAGTATTTTGCAACTCTCATTTGTTTTTGAAAATGAAGAAAGACAAGAAAAAAAAATTTTTTCTTTTTTCAAATTTCAAAACTTTGTGACAAAAAGTGAGGTCTGCAAAATACTCACTATACCTCTTAGCAAATAGCTTGGGGTGTCTACTTTCTATAATAGGGTCATTTGGGGGGGGGGTTGTGCCACCTGGGCATTCTATGGCCTCCAAAACTGTGATAGGCAGTGAAGAGTGAAATCAAAAATTTCCCCCCTTAGAAAGCCTGAAGGCGGTGCTTGGTTTTCGGGGTCCCGTACGCGGCTAGGCTCCCAAAAAGCCTCACACATGTGGTATCCCTATACTCAGGAGAAGCAACAGAATGTATTTTGGGGTGTAATGTCACATATTCCCATGGCATGTTTGAGCAATATATCATTTAGTGACAACTTTGTGCAAAAAAAAATGTCTTTTTGCCGCAACTTGTGTCACAATATAAAATATTCCATGGACTCGACATGCCTCTCAGCAAATAACTTTGGGTGTCTACTTTTCAAAATGGGGTCATTTGGGGGGGTTTGACCTGTCCTGGCATTTTATGCACAACATTTAGAAGCTTATGTCACACATCACCCACTCTTCTAACCACTTGAAGACAAAGCCCTTTCTGACACTTTTTGTTTACATGAAAAAATTATTTTTTTTGCAAGAAAATTACTTTGAACCCCCACACATTATATATTTTTTTAAAGCAAATGCCCTACAGATTAAAATGGTGGGTGTTTCATTCTTTTTCACACAGTATTTGCGCATCGATTTTTCAAACGCATTTTGTGGGGAAAAAACACACTTTTTTAAATTTGAATGCACTAAAACACACTATATTGCCAAAAGGTTTGATGAAATAAAAAAGATGATCTTAGACCGAGTACATGGATACCAAACATGACATGCTTTAAAATTGCGCACAAACGTGCAGTGGCAAACTAAACAAACAAACAAACTAAATACATTTTAAAAGCCTCAAAAGCCTTTACAGGTTACCACTTTAGATTTACAGAGGAGGTCTACTGCTAAAATCACTGCCCTCGATCTGACCTTCGCGGTGATACCTCACATGCATGGTGCAATTGCTGTTTAAATTTCACGTCAGACCGACACTTGCCTTCGCCTTTGCACGAGAGCAGGGGAGGACAGGGGTGCTTTTTTTTTTTTTTTGCTTTTTTTTTTTTGCTTTTTTATCTTATTTTTAAACTGTTCCTTTCATTTTTTTGAATCATTTTTATTGTTATCTCAGGGAATTTAAATATCCCCTATGATAGCAATAGGTAGTGACAGGTACACTTTTTTGAAAAAATTGGGGTCTATTAGACCCTAGATCTCTCCTCTGCTCTCAAAGCATCTGACCACACCAAGATCGGTGTGATAAAATGCTTTCCCAATTTCCCAATGGCGCTGTTTAAATCCGGAGAAATCTAAGTCATGAAATGCTCGTATCTTCCGGTTTCTTAGGCCATAGAAATGTTTGGAGCCACTCTGGTCTCTGATCACCTCTATGGTTAGCTGGCTGAATCACCAGCTGCATTCTCAGGTTCCCTGTTGGGACAGGAGAGCCAGAGAAAAACATGGAAGACGGTGGGGGGGCATTCCCTCCCACTGCTTGTAAAAGCAGTCTAGAGGCTAATTAGCTGCTAGGATTGCTTTTACATGAAAGCTGACCGCTGGCTGAAAAGAATGATACCAAGATGATACCTAAACCTGCAGGCATTATTCTGGTATAACCACTCAAAGTCCAGCAACATACCAGTATGTTGCTGGTCCTTGTTGGGCATATATTGTAATCTATTTTTTTTCATGCAGCCTGTGGGCTGAACGAAAAAAGAGATTGATCGGTGGGTATGCCCACCATTAGAATACCTCCCTTCATCCACCCACTTCTAATGATGGGCATACATGCACCGTTTATATATGCCGAAGCATGGGGGCATCCTCCCTCAAAAGTTAGGAGCAAATCGCTCCTCCGCCCCTGCTGCCCCAATGCTTCGGCATATATCACCTCCGACAGCGCTGGAGTCACGGCTTTATATATCGTGGGAGCAAACGCTGTTGCTGTCAAGATAAATAAATCCGCGCTGCAGCTGAATGGCATACCTGAAGACAGAAAAAAGTTAACAATAAAACACAGTAAACAGTAAAGTATAAAAAATTGCATACCTAAAAAGCAAACATGATAAAACATAATAACAATAAAACTTTGTAGAATAGAATACAGTAAAAAGAGCAGAACAATAGAGAGAGAATAGAGAGAGAGAGAACAATAAAACAACAACTTTTTTTTTTATATATATATTTTTGTGTGGTTTTTTTTTTTTTTTTACACTTTTTTTTGTAACTGTAACTTTTGTAACTGTAACCGGTTCCAGGTTCGGGTCTCTCAAAATGCAATGGCATCTTGGGAGACCCTGTGAAAGTACACCTAGTCTGTGCAATGCTGTATGCTAATACTCAACTAGTATATGGTAGCGTTCAAAACATTCACCAATGCAAAGACCAGGATTGTCAGGACAGGAGGGACAATAATAGCGGGTGTCACGCAAATATCCATGCTTGCTGCAGACACAACATCTTTTTTGGGGGGGTTCGTTGGGTAGGGGTACTCGGGAGGACATAAAGAAAATGCCTCTCATGCAGCTGACTGCATTAAGTTGGGGATGTGAATGGGGGAAGAACGGGTGCTGCAGAAGTGGTGGGTTCCCAATTAGGATTGGCGAATGCAGCAGGAAGGGCATTATGGGCACAACGGGCCTGTGTTTGTCTTCTTCTTGGTGGCAGCGGGACACTAATTGTGCTTGCCACCTCACTAGCTTGAACTACACTTATGGGACTCACCACGTCACCAAGTGTTACTGTAGTGCTGGTTTGACTACGACCGGGGTGTACTAGGCCGCTGGTGCTTGCCAGTTCACCAAAATGCTACCAAAACAACTGTTAATGATCACAGGGATCAGGCTTGACTCTGCGAATGCTGCAGTTATGCGTTTAGTGTTTTGTAAGTGACAGTGATCGATCGATACTGCACTTGGGTGGGCTGGGCTGGGCGGAGGGGCAAAACGCAGGTGCTAGCAGGTATCTGGACTAATCCCGCTAACACTGCGTTTTTGGGAACCTTAAACTGCTGGGGATGCTAGTATAGATCTGATCGGATCAGATATTGATCCGTTTAGATACTATACCACTAAGGGAGGTGTACGGTGCGTGCGTGGGTGTTAGCGCTACTGGCACTACCCTGACACTGCCTGGGGCTGGTGCTTGCCAGTTCACCAAAACGCTACCAAAAATACTGTTAGCGATCACAGGGATCAGGCCTGACACTGCAAACGCTGCAGTTATGCGTGTAGTGTTTTGTAAGTGACAGTGATCGATCGATACTGCACTTGGGTGGGCTGGGGTGGGCCAGGCGGAGGGGCAAAACGCAGGTGCTAGCAGGTATCTGGGCTGATCCCGCTAACACTGCATTTTTGGGAACCCTAAACTGCTGGGGACGCTAGTATAGATCTGATCGGATCAGATATTGATCCGTTCAGATACTATACCACTAAGGGAGGTGTATGCTGCTTGCGTGGGTGTTAGCGCTACTGCCACTAACCTGACGCTGCCTGGGGCGACACAGACCCTATCTGACCCTAAAACTTAACTTATATCACCGCCGGGCGACCAGGGGGCTAAACCTCTATTCGGTAATAAACGGCGGGTGCCCTGACCCTATAAAAAATAAACAAACTAACCAACGTCACCCGTAACAGTTATACGGTGATCACTGATGAAAGGGTTAACTAGGGGGCAATCAAGGGGTTAAAACCTTTATTAGGTAGTATATGGGAGTCCCTGACGCTATAAAACGCTGACAGCGAACCTATATATTTACCTCCCTAACTAGCGTCACCAGTGACACTAATACAGCAATCAGAAAAACGATTGCTTAGTGACAGTGGTGACGGGGGGTGATCAAGGGGTTAAAACTTTATTAGGGGGTTTGGGGGGTAACCTAGACCTAAAGAGGACTAACACTAACTGCCCTACCACACTAACTGTCACAAACTGACACCAATGCAGTAATCTGTGACGGGGGGGTGATTAGGGGGTGATCAGGGGGTGATCGGGGGGTGATGGGGGGATGTACAGTATGCCTGGCATGTTCTACTGTGTGTGTGTGTGTGTGTTGTGCACTCACATTAATGTCTGCGCCGGAACGAAAAATACCGAGCCGAGGAGCAATGACATCACTTCCTCCTCTTCTGTTTACATTACAGAAGCAGAGGAAGCATTTCATTCGCCAGGAGCGATCGCTAGGGGGGGGCCACGAATAAGTGGCCTCCCCCTCACCTTTGATCGCCCCTGACGAGAATCCAACTGCCGCAGGCACCGGGGGGTCCAATCGGACCCCCCGCCCGCGGGCAGGCAAGGACGTACAGGTAAGTCCTTATGCCTGCCCGTGCCATTGTGCCGACGTACATCGTTGTGCGGCAGTCGGCAAGTGGTTAAGGTGCACACTGTGCAGAGGACACAGTACACTAACTGTAAATACTGTAGCTGCCTGCGGTACTAATAGGATCAGAAGAACACCACCAATTTTTTTCAGGTAGCTTTAGGTGCACACTGTGCAGAGGACGCACTACACTAACTGTAAATACTGCAGCTGCCTGCGGTACTAATAGGATCAGAAGAACACCACCAAATTTTCTTCAGGTAGCTTTAGGTGCACACTGTGCAGAGGATGCACTACACTAACTGTAAATACTGGAGCTGCCTGCGGTACTAATAGGATCAGAAGAACACCACCAATTTTCTTCAGGTAGCTTGAGGTGCACACTGTGCAGAGGACACACAACACTAACTGTAAATACTGCAGCTGCCTGCGGTACTAATAGGATCAGAAGAACACCACCAATTTTCTTCTGGTAGCTTTAGGTGCACACTCTGCAGAGGACGCACTACACTAACTGTAAATACTGCAACTGCCTGCGGTATTAATACGTTTAGAATAAACACCACCAATTTTCTTCAGGTAGCTTTAGGTGCACATTGTGCAGAGGACGCACTACACTAACTGTAAATACTGCAGCTGCCTGCGGTACTAATAGGATCAGAAGAACACCACCAATTTTCTTCAGGTAGCTTTAGGTGCACACTGTTAAGAGGACGCACTACACTAACTGTAAGTATTGAAGCTGCCTGCGGTACTAATAGGATCAGAAGAACACCACCAATTTTCTTCAGGTAGCTTTAGGTGCACACTGTGCAGAGGACGCACTACACTAATTGTAAATACTGTAGGTAATAGGACTAATAGGATCAGAAGAACACCAGCAATTTTCTTGAGGTAGCTGTAAATATATATATATATATATACACACACACACACACACACACACACACAAAACACCTAGGATGCATATATACACACAATACACTATAAGTGCAGCTAACTGACTCGCCTGCCTGCTCTATCTAACTTAAATCAGATGACACCGTCTCTCTTTCTCTCTATCTCTCTCTCAACGCCGGAACACACTACACAGGGCCGGCGTGCAGGCAGCCTTATATAGTGTGGGGCGTGTACTAAACCCCCTGAGCCATAATTGGCCAAAGCCATTCTGGCTTTGGCCAATTACGGCTCTCTGTACAGACGGGGCTGTGATTGGCCAAGCATGCGGGTCATAGTGCATGCTTGGCCAATCATCAGCCAGCAATGCACTGCGATGCATGAATTATGGGCTGTGGCGCGCCACTTGAATTTGGCACGAACGGCCCATATCATTCGCAATTCGATGAACGGTCGAACATGCTTTCGACTTGAACTCGAAGCTCATCCCTACAGAGCAGGAGTTGGGCACACTAAAGGGCTATATTGACGCCAACCTGAATAAGGGTTTTATTCATCCTTCTACCTCTCCGGCTGGTGCAGGCATCATTTTTGTTGAAAAGAAAGACCATTCTCTACGTCCCTGCATTAACTATCGAGAATTGAACAAAATCACTGTCAAAATCCGATACCCTCTGCCTCTTGTGCCTGAACTGTTCCAAAGGCAAGTTGGATCTCCGGGGAGCCTACAACCTAATTCATATTCGAGAAGGAGACAAATGGAAAACAGCCTTCCAAACCCGATTTGGACACTTCAAGTATCTTGTTATGCCATTTTGGTTATGCAATGCACCGGCCACTTTCCAACACTGTTAACGGCATCTTCCATGACTACCTGGATTTGTATGTCATTGTATACTTGGATGACATCCTGATCTCCTCCTTAGTAGACGACCATCGTAGACATGTCTGAAATGTTCTAATCCGACTCAGGCAGCATGGCCTCTATGCCAAACCGGAGAAGTGCAAGTTTGAACTTCAATGTATTCATTCTTTAGGGTTAAATCATCTCTGTCGAAGGCAACAAGATGGATCTCCAGAAAGTCACCGCCATCTTGGATTGGCCTGCCCCCACAAAAGGTTGTTCAGCGCTTCATCGGGTTCGCCATTTCTATCAGAAATTTATTAGAGGGTTCTCTGCTATAATTGCCCCTATTACTGAACTTACTAAACAAGGAACCCGATTCTTCTGGTCCCCTCAGGCACAAGCTGTCTTTGAAAACCTTAAAAAATTGTTCACTTCAGCTTCCATCCTGAAGCACCCTGACCTTGCCTTACCGTTTATCCTCGAAGTTGATGCATCAGAAGTTGCAGTAGGGTCTGTGCTGTCCCAGTGGTAAGGAGCCAAGGCCCTTCTCTACCCAGTTGCTTTCTTTTCTCGCAAATTATCTACAGCGGAAAGGAATTATGATGTGGGAGATTGTGAGCTTTTGGCCATCAAGGCCGCATTATAAGAGTGGCGTTATCTACTTAAATGTGCTGCACATCCCATTTTGGTCTATACGGACCATAAGAACCTAGAATATCTGAGATCGGCTAAGAGATTGAAACCATGGCAGGCAAGGTGGGCACTTTTTTTTCAAGATTCCTATTCCACATTATATATAGACCAGGGTCAAAGAATATTAAACCAGATGCACTTTCCCGTATGTTCAATCTACACTTCCAGACACCATCCTCCCTTCAGGAAACTTTCTGTTACTTCAAGGGGATCTCATATCCCAAATTAAACAAGCTTCTGCTGTGTCGGCCCAGTCTTCTGAAACCAACGTAAGGGCACAGGATGGTCTAATATGGCACAAGAGCAAAATTGTGGTACCTAAGGACCTAAGGATAGCAGTGTTGGAGCTCTGCCATGACCATAAGATGGCCGGACACTTCGGTGCCTTTAAAACAGCCGAACTGGTACAGCACACATTTTGGCGGTATCAGCTGGTAGGCGACTGTAAAAGTTATGTGGAGTCCTGTACCGAAGCAAGAACAGCTGGGCAAAAGTCTGGGGTCTACTGAAGCCAATACCTGTCCCAGAGAGACCTTGGAAGATGATCTTGATGGATTTCATCATGGAACTTCCCCCGGCAGAAGGTTTTTCCACTATTTTCGTGATGCTGAATCGTCTGTTCGCCCGTTCGCTGAATTGCGAATGATATGGGCCGCTCGTGCCAAATTCGTGTGGCGCATCACGGCCCATAATTCACTGCGGCATCGCAGTGCATTGCTGGCTGATGATTGGCAAGCATGCACTATGACCCGCATGCTTGGCCAATCACAGCGCCATCAGTAGAGAGAGCTGTAATTGGCCAAAGCCAGGGTGGCTTTGGCCAATTATGGCTCAGGGGGTTTAAAACACGCCCCACACTATATAAAGCCGCCTGCACGGCAGCCCTGTGTAGTGTGTTTCGGCGTGCTTAGAGAGAGAGAGACAGTGTCATTTCATTTGAGTTAGCTAAATTAGGCGGTGCAGTCAGTGAGTTAGCTGCACTTACAGTGTATTGTGTATATATATATGCATCCCAGGTGTTGTATATGTATATATATATATATATATATATATATATATACACACTGTATTCAGTTTAGCTAGATTCGTTCCTGTTATCTTCCTACTGACAGGCAGGCTTGTCTTGTTACAGTATTTACAGCTACCTGAAGAAAATTGCTGGTGTTCTTTTGATCCTATTAGTACCACAGTCAGGCAGCGAGACTATTTACAGTTAGTGTAGTGCGTCCTCCTTACAGTATTCAGTTAAAGCTACAAGTTAGTTTAGTGTGACCTCTGCACAGTGTTCAGTTAAAGCTACAAGTTAGGGTAGTGCGTCCTCCTCACAGTGTTCAGCTAAAGCTACAAGTTAGTTTAGTGTGACCTCTGCACAGTGTTCAGCTAAAGCTATAAGTTAGGGTAGTGCGTCCTCCTCACAGTGTTTAGCTAAAACTACAAGTTAGTGTAGTGCGACCTCTGCACAGTGTTCAGCTAAAGCTACAAGTTAGTGTAGTGCGTCCTCCTCACAGTGTTCAGTTAAAACTACAAGTTAGTGTAGTGTGACCTCTGCACAGTGTTCAGCTAAAGCTACAAGTTAGTGTAGTGCGTCCTCCTCACAGTGTTCAGCTAAAGCTACAAGTTAGTGTAGTGCGTCCTCTGAACAGTGTTCAGCTAAAACTACATGTTAGTTTAGTGTGACCTACCTCTGCACAGTGTTCAGCTAAAGCTACAAGTTAGGGTAGTGCGTCCTCCTCACAGTGTTCAGCTAAAGCTACAAGTTAGTGTAGTGCGTCCTCTGAACAGTGTTCAGCTAAAACTACAAGTTAGTGTAGTGCGACCTCTGCACAGTGTTCAGCTAAAGCTACAAGTTAGTGTAGTGTGTCCTTTGAACAGTGTTCAGCTAAAATTACAAGTTAGTGTAGTGCGACCTCTGCACAGTGTTCAGCTAAAGCTACAAGTTAGTGTAGTGCGTCCTCTGAACAGTGTTCAGCTAAAGCTACAAGTTAGTGTAGTGCATCCTCCTCACAATGTTCAGCTAAAACTACAAGTTAGTTTTTTGCGAGCTCTGCACAGTGTTCAGCTAAAGCTACCTGTAAGAAGGTTGGTGGTGTTTTCCTGATCCTATCACTACCGCAGGCAGCTAAATAAGCTACAAATTAGTTTTTTGCGAGCTCTGCACAGTGTTCACCTAAAGCTACCTGTCGAAGGTTGGTGGTGTTTTCCTGATCCTATCACTACCGCAGGCAGCTAAATAAGCTACAAGTTATTTTTTTGTGAGCTCTGCACAATGTTCACCTAAAGCTACCTGTAGAAGGTTGGTGGTGTTTTCCTGATCCTATCACTACCGCAGGCAGCTAAATAAGCTACAAGTTAATTTTTTGCGAGCTCTGCACAGTGTTCAGCTAAAGCTACCTGTAGAAGGTTGGTGGTGTTTTCCTGATCCTATCACTACTGCAGGCAGCTAAATAAGCTACAGGTTAGTTTTTTGCAAGCTCTACACAGTGTTCAGCTAAAACTACAAGTTAGTGTAGTGCGAGCTCTGCACAGTGTTCAGCTAAAGCTACCTGTAGAAGGTTGGTGGTGTTTTCCTGATCCTATCACTACCGCAGGCAGCTAAATAAGCTATAAGTTATTTTTTTACGAGCTCTGCACAGTGTTCAGCTAAAGCTACCTGTAGAAGGTCGGTGGTGTTCTCATACTACAGGCAGGCAGTTGATTTGCTAGCTGCAGTATCAGTATATATATATATATATATATATATATATATATATATATATACACACACACACACATATATATATATATATATATATATATATATATATATATATATATATATATATATATATCCCAGCTTAGTGCAGGCCATTAGTATGTCTGGAAGTCCAACAAGGAGAGGCAGACAGTCACAAGCCAATAAAAGAGGGCAAGCAGGCTCTGTGGCTAGAGGCAACAGTGCTGGTTGTAGAGATGGTGCATCCTCATCAGCACGTGGCCGTGGGACACTCTTGGCCTTTTTTTCGGCAGCTGGCCGTTTTGAGCCGCAAGATGCGGAAGACTTGGTCGAGTGGATGACCAAGCCGTCCTTATCCTCCTCATCCTCTCTCACCCATACTCAGGGTACTTTGTCTGGCAAAGCAGCTGCCAATGTGGCCTCTTCCCTCGGCTCAATGGCATCAGTGACTCCTTCCCTAGCCCCACCATATCCTCCTGAGGAGTCCCTCGAACTGTTTGACCACAGTGTTGGGTACATGCTCCAGGAGGATGCCCAGCGTTTAGAAGGCTCTGATGATGATACTGAGCTAGATGAAGGCAGTAACGTAAGCATGGACAGAGGGGGTGCCCAAGAAGGACAGCAATCTGGTAGTCCTGCTCCCCCTGCTGCAGCATACTGCCAGGTTTACTCCAGTGATGAGGAGGGAGGGGATGATGAGGTCACTGACTCAACGTGGGTGCCTGATAGGAGGAGGAGGCACATCACCAACGAGGCAGGATGCCCTCCAGGGGCCAACCTAAGGGCAGCACACTGACTGCATCACACCCCAAAGCTCCACATGTGCAGGGCGCTGCTGTCTCTGCGCGTTATTCCAAAAGTTCTTTGGTGTGGGCCTTTTTTGAGACGAGTGCATCAGATCGCACCGCTGCTATTTGCAACATATGTCTCAAGCGTATCTCGCGTGGCCGAAACATCTCCCGCTTAGGTCAGCAGTAAGGTGCATATTACCGCTGACTCATGGTCCAGCAGGCATGGACAGGGACGTTACCTAAGTTAGACCGTGCATTGGGTGACTCTGCTGGCAGCTGGGAAGGATGCAGGACAAGATGCAGTAGTGTTGGAAGTTGTTCCGCCACCACGCCTCCAAAATGCCACTACTAATGATTGTGACACACCTCTCTCCTCCACCCCCTCCTCTTCTTCTTCCTCCATGGCCTCTTCCTGTGCTTTGTCCTCGGAACCAGTGGTGCTCTGTAGCCATTCAAGGGGCTACGCAAGTATGCAGGCCAAAAAATGCCATGCGGTGCTTGAGCTGATGTGCTTGGGGGACAGGAGCCACACTGGGGCAGAAGTTCTGTCAGCTCTGCAGGGGTAGGTTCAGAGGTGGTTGACGCCACGCCAACTTAAGGCAGGAATGGTGGTTTGCGACAATGGCACCAACCTCCTCTCTGCCCTCCAACAGGGACAAATGACCTATGTGCCCTGTTTGGCTCACGTCCTTAACTTGGTGGTGCAGCGGTTCTTGGGCAGGTACCCGGGCTTACAGGATGTCCTGAGGCAGGCCAGGAAAGTCTGTGTACATTTCCGCCAGTCATATAATGTCAGTGCTGGGCTGGCAGACCTCCAAAAGGAGTTTAACCTGCCCAAGAACCGCCTAATCTGTGACATGCCCACCAGGTGGAACTCAACGTTGGCCATGCTGCAGCGGCTGCACACGCAGCAGAGGGCCATCAATGAGTACCTGTGCGACTATGCCACAAGGACAGGGTCTGGGGAGCTTGTTTTTTTTTTGCCCACGCCAGTGGGCCATAATCAGGGATGCATGCACTGTCCTGTCACCATTTGAGGAGGCCACAAGGATGGTGAGCAATGACAGTGCATGCATCAGTGACACTGTCCCCCTTGTCCACCTGTTGGAGCACAGGCTGCGTGGAATAATGGACAGGGCACTTGAGGCAGAACAGAGGCAGGAAAAGGAGGACTTCCTTAGCTCTCAAGACCCCCTTTATCCAGACAGTGTTTCTGCGTGCCTGCCGATCACACAGGAAGAGGAGGAGGATTGTTTCAGTATGGAGGTGGAGCCTTGCACTCAGCATCAGCAGCAGTCTTTAAGGGATCAGTCCCAAGAAACACATGGACTTGTACGTGGCTGGGAGGAGGTGGCTGCAGACCATGTCATCCTTAGTGACCCAGAGGTCTCTGGACCGAATGCCTCAGCAAACCTACGCTGCATGGCCTCCCTGATCCTGCAAAGCCTGCGTAAGGATCCTCGTATTCGTGGTATCAAGGAGAAGGACCAATACTGGCTGGCAACCCTCCTTGATCCACGTTACAAGGGTAAGGTTGCGGACCTTATCTTGCCATCGCAGAGGGAGCAGAGGATGAAACATCTTCGGGAGGCCTTGCAGAAAGGTCTGTGCAACGCGTTCCCAGAGACCTGGAGTTTACAAACTCCTGTTTGTGGACAATATGTTGCTGAGGCTTTGGTCAGTCAAAGAAGGAGCGGTGGAGAAGGTGGCCGTCTGACCGATGCGTTCAGACAATTTTTTAGTCCGCAGTCCCAAAGGTATGTTGGGTTCCAGCAACCATCACCAGCATCTGTTTTACATGGTGCAGGAATACCTAGGGGCAACATCTGACTTGGACACCTTTCCCACCGAAAATCCTCTGGGTTACTGGGTCTTGGGGATGGATCAATGGCCAGAGCTTGCACAGTATGCAATTGAGCTACTGGCCTGTCCTGAATCCAGCATTCTTTCGGAACGCACATTCAGTGCTGCTAGAGGCTTTGTAACTGATCACAGGGTGCGTCTGTCCACCGACTCGGTCGATCGACTGACCTTCATAAAAATGAATCAGTCTTGGATCACCACCAGCTACCAAGCACCTGATGCTGATGTAACCAAATAATTTTTTTTTAAATCTCAGATCTCTTCAAAGACTGCCTATGCTGATGCTGAATGACTATCCTGAGTAATTATCCTCTTCCTCCTCAATGATCACGCTGATAGCTTGTAAGAACATTTTTGGTTCTGGGCGCCGCCACCAGTGCCTAAGGCCTAATTTTTCAGCCCCTGTTTAACAGGGGTGTGTAATTACAATTTTTGATGCAATACTTTGCAGCAGGGCTCGTTTATGGGTTCCAACTAGAGTATCTGTGAGGGGTTGCAGTGTTGTGGCACCAGCACCAGTGCCAAAGGCCTAATTTTTCAGCCCCTGTTTAACAGGGGTGTGTAATTACAATTTTTGATGCAATACTTTGCAGCAGGGCTCGTTTATGGGTTCCAACTAGAGTATCTGTGAGGGGTTGCAGTGTTGTGGCACCAGCACCAGTGCCTAAGGCCCAATTTTTCAGTAATTACAATTCTTGATCTAATATTTCACAGCAGGGCCCATTTCTGCGCCCACCAAGAGCGAGTGAGGACTTACAGTGTTGTGGCACCAGCACCACCACCACCAAAGGCCCAATTTTTCTGCCCCTGTTCAACAGGGGCATGTAATTACAATTCTTGATCTAATATTTCACAGCAGGTCCCTGTGAGGGCTTACAGTGTTGTGGCCACAACAACACATAAGGCCCAAATTTCTGCTGAGTATATAGGGCAGGCCCCTACTTTCAAACATCCAACTTACAAATAACTCCTACTTGCAAACGGAAGGCGACAACATGAAGTGAGATGAAATCTACCCCTAGGAAGGGAAATTCTCTCCTGTAAGAGTTAATATGGGAAAAACATTTCTC
Organism: Lithobates clamitans; assembly: GCA_037952925.1. NCBI lineage: Eukaryota > Metazoa > Chordata > Amphibia > Anura > Ranidae > Lithobates > Lithobates clamitans. The sequence goes on from JBBGZY010001379.1 coordinate 1,478,628, forward strand.
CTTTCCACTGATGCTTTATCACCAATCCTTGTTTCACAAAAAAACCCAAATTTTCAAAAAACATTTGTCATTGGGACAAAAAGTGAGGTGAAATCTTCTGAAGAGGAGCACAGACAGCAAAACAAATGTCACAGGGGTGATAACCCTTCCCTATGTTTTCCAAAAAGCTTAAAATAGTTTTTTTGGCTGGAGCTAAACATGTTAAAAATGTACCAGTTCAAAATTACAAACAGATTCTACTTAACAACAAACCTACAGTCCCTGTCTTGTTTGCACCGCCTGTATACTGCTGTTCAGAGTACAGAGCCTGTATACTGCTGTTTCCTTTTTTAATTTGGGTGCGGGGTTCCCCTTCATATCCATACAAGACCCAAAGGGCCTGGTAATGGACTAGGGGGTACCCATGCCGTTTGTCTCACTGATTTTCATCCATATTGCCAGGACCCGACATTACATTAAAGCCGCAAGCAGTTTTAAATGACTTTTTTCCTTTAAAAATGACATTTTGTGCAGTGACTGTTCTAAGCACGGGAAACACGCGCCACTTTACAGGCATACTATAGACACCCCCCAGGTACGATATTTAAAGGAATATTTCACTTTTTTTTTTTTTATTTAACCACTTGAGCCCCGGACCATTATGCTGCCTAAGGACCAGAGGTCTTTTTCCAATTTGGCACTGCGTCGCTTTAACTGCTAATTGCGCGGTCATGCAATGCTGTACCCAAACGAAATTTGCGTCCTTTTCTTCCCACAAATAGAGCTTTCTTTTGATGGTATTTGATCACCACTGCGGTTTTTATTTTTTGCGCTATAAACGGAAAAAGACCGAAAATTTTGAAAAAAAATGATATTTTCTACTTTTTGTTATAAAAAAAAATCCAATAAACTAAATTTTAGTCATACATTTAGGCCAAAATGTATTCGGCCACATGTCTTTGGTAAAAAAAATGTCAATAAGCGTATATTTATTTAAAAGTTATAGCGTCTACAAACTAGGGTACATTTTCTGTAATTTACACAGCTTTTAGTTTATGACTGCCTATGTCATTTCTTGAGGTGCTAAAATGGCAGGGCAGTACAAAACCCCCCCAAATGACCCCATTTTGGAAAGTAGACACCCCAAGGAAATTGCTGAGAGGCATGTTGAACCCATTGAATATTTATTTTTTTTGTCCCAAGTGATTGAAAAATGACAAAAAAAAATAAATAAATAATATTTACAAAAAGTTGTCACTAAATTATATATTGCTCACACAGGCCATGGGCCTATGTGGAATTGCACCCCAAAATACATTCAGCTGCTTCTCCTGAGTATGGGGATACCACATGTGTGGGACTTTTTGGGAGCCTAGCCGCGTACGGGGCCCCGAAATCCAATCACCGCCTTCAGGATTTCTAAGGGTGTAAATTTTTGATTTCACTCTTCACTGCCTATCACAGTTTCGGAGGCCATGGAATGCCCAGGTGGCACAAAACCCCCCAAAATGACCCCATTTTGGAAAGTAGACACCCCAAGCTATTTGCTGAGAGGCATATTGAGTCCATGGAATATTTTATATTTTGACACAAGTTGCGGGAAAGTGACACTTTTTTTTTTTTTTTTTTTCATAAAGTTGTCACTAAATGATATATTGCTCACACAGGCCATGGGCATATGCGGAATTGCACCCCAAAATACATTTAGCTGCTTCTCCTGAGTATGGGGATACCACATGTGTGGGACTTTTTGGGAGCCTAGCCGCGTACGGGACCCCGAAAACCAATCACTGCCTTCAGGATTTCTAAGGGTGAAAATTTTTGATTTCACTCTTTACTGCCTATCACAGTTTCGGAGACCATGGAATGCCCAGGTGGCAGAAAACCCCCCCAAATGACCCCATTTTGGAAAGTAGACACCCCAAGCTATTTGCTGAGAGGCATGGTGAGTATTTTGCAGCTCTCATTTGTTTTTGAAAATAAAGAAAGACAAGAAAAAACATTTTTTTTTTTTCTTTTTTCAATTTTCAAAACTTTGTGACAAAAAGTGAGGTCTGCAAAATACTCACTATACCTCTCAGCAAATAGCTTGGGGTGTCTACTTTCCAAAATGGGGTCATTTGGGGGGGTTTTGTGCCACCTGGGCATTCCATGGCCTCCGAAACTGTGATAGGCAGTGAAGAGTGAAATCAAAAATTCACGCCCTTAGAAAGCCTGAAGGCGGTGCTTGGTTTTCGGGGTCCCGTGCGCGGCTAGGCTCCCAAAAAGTCTCACACATGTGGTATCCCCGTACTCAGGAGAAGCAGCAGAATGTATTTTGGGGTGTAATTTCACATATTTCCATGGCATGTTTGAGCAATATATCATTTAGTGACAACTTTGTGCAAAAAAAAAAAAATTTGTCTCTTTCCCGCAACTTGTGTCGCAATATAAAATATTCCATGGACTCGACATGCCTCTCAGCAAATAGCTTGGGGTGTCTACTTTCCAAAATGGGGTCATTTGAGGGGGTTTTGAACTGTCCTGGCATTTTATGCACAACATTTAGAAGCTTATGTCACACATCACCCACTCTTCTAACCACTTGAAGACAAAGCCCTTTCTGACACTTATTGTTTACATGAAAAAGTTATTTTTTTTTGCAAAAAAATTACTTTGAACCCCCAAACATTATATATTTTTTTAAGCAAATGCCCTACAGATTAAAATGGTGGGTGTTTCATTTTTTTTTTCACACAGTAATTGCGCAGCGATTTTTCAAACGCATTTTTTGGGGAAAAAACACACTTTTTTACATTTTAATGCACTAAAACACACTATATTGCCCAAATGTTTGATGAAATAAAAAAGATGATCTTAGGCCGAGTACATGGATACCAAACATGACATGCTTTAAAATTGCGCACAAACGTGCAGTGGCAACAAAATAAATATATGTTTAAAATCCTTCAAAAGCCTTTACAGGTTACCACTTTAGATTTACAGAGGAGGTCTACTGGAAAAATTACTGCCCTCGATCTGGCCTTCGCGGTGATACCTCACATGCATGGTGCAATTGCTGTTTACGTTTGACGACAGACCGCCGCTTGCGTTCGCCTTAGCGCGAGAGCAGGGGGCGACAGGGGTGCTTTTTTTTTTTTTTTTTTTTTTCTTTATTATTTTTTTGCTTTTTTAATCTTACTTTAAACTGTTCCTTTCATATTTTTTTTTTTAAATCATTTTCATTGTTATCTCGGAGAATGTAAATATCCCCTATGATAGCAATAGGTAGTGACAGGTACTCTTTTTTGAAAAAATTGTGGTCTATTAGACCCTAGATCTCTCCTCTGCCCTCAAAGCATCTGACCACACCAAGATCGGTGTGATAAAATGCTTCCCCAATTTCCCAATGGCGCCATTTACATCCGGCGAAATCTAAGTCATAAAATGCTCGTAGCTTCCGGTTTCTTAGGCCATAGAGATGTTTGGAGCCACTCTGGTCTCTGATCAGCTCTATGGTCAGCTGGCTGAATCACCGGCTGCATTCTCAGGTTCCCTGTTGAGACAGGAGAGCCAGAGAAAAACACGGAAGACGGTGGGGGGGGGCATTCCCTCCCACGGCTTGTAAAAGCAGTCTAGAGGCTAATTAGCCGCTAGGATTGCTTTTACATGAAAGCCAACCGCTGGCTGAAAAGAATGATACCAAGATGATACCTAAACCTGCAGGCATCATTCTGGTATAACCACTCAAAGTCGTGAATGGCGTACCTGAAGACAAAAAAATGGTTAACAATGGTTAACAATAAAGCACAGTAAACAGTAAAGTATAAATAATTACATACTTGAAAAACAAACATGATAAAACATAATAACAATAACAATAACAATAAAACATTGCAGAATAGAATACAGTAAAAAAGAGCAGAACAATAGAGAGAGAGAATAGAGACAGAGAGAACAATAAAACGACAACTATTTTTTTTTATTTCATATATTTTTTTTTTTTTACACTTTTTTTGTAACTAACTTTTATAACTGTAACCGGTTCCAGGTTCGGGTCTCTCAAAATGTGATGGCATCTTGGGAGACCCTGTGAAAGTGCGCCTAGTCTGTGGAATGCTGTACCCTACGCTAATACTCAACTAGTGTATGGTAGCGTTCAAAACATTCACCAATGCAAAGACCAGGATTGTCAGGACAGGAGGGACAATAATAGCGGGTGTCTCGCCTATATCCGCGCTTGCTGCAGACACTACCTCTTTTTTGGGGGGGTTCGTTGGGTAGGGGTACTCGGGAGGACATAAAAATGCCTCTCATGCAGCCGACTGCATTTGGTTGGGGATGTGAATGGGGGAAGTACGGGCGCTGCAGAAGCGGTGGGCTCCCAATTAGGATTGGCGAATGCAGCAGGAAGGGCATTATGGGCACGACGGGCCTGTGTTTGTCTTTTTGGTGGCAGCGGGACACTACTTGTGCTTGCCACCTCACCAGCTTGAACTGCACTTATGGGACTCGCCACGTCACCAAGTGTTACTGCAGTGCTGGTTTGACTACGACCGGGGTGTACTACGCCGCTGGTGCTTGCCAGTTCCCCAAAACGCTACCAAAAAAACTGTTAGCGATCGCAGGGATCAGGCCTGATTCTGCGAACGCTGCAGTTATGCGTTTAGAGTTTTGTAAGTGACAGTGATCGATCGATACTGCACTTGGGTGGGCTGGGCTGGGCCAGGTGGAGGGGCAAAATGCAGGTGCTAGCAGGTATCTGGGCTGATCCCGCTAACACTGCGTTTTTGGGAACCCTAAACTGCTGGGGACGCTAGTATAAATCAGATCGGATCAGATATTGATGCGATCAGATACTATACCACTAAGGGAGGTGTATGCTGCGTGCGTGGGTGTTAGCGGTACTGGCGCTAACCTGACGCTGCCTGGGGCTGGTGCTTGCCAGTTCACCAAAACGCTACAAAAAAAACTGTTAGCGATCGCAGGGATCAGGCCTGACTCTGTGAACGCTGCAGTTATGCGTTTAGTGTTTTGTAAGTGACAGTGATCGATCGATACTGCACTTGGGTGGGCTGGGCTCGCCTGGGCGGAGGGGCAAAACGCAGGTGCTAGCAGGAATCTGGGCTGATCCCGCTAACACTGCGTTTTTGGGAACCCTAAACTGCTGGGAACACTAGTATAGATCTGATCGGATCAGATATTGATCCGTTCAGATACTATACCACTAAGGGAGGCGTATGCTGCGTGCGTGGGTGTTAGCGGTACTGGCGCTAACCTGACGCTGCCTGGGGCTGGTGCTTGCCAGTTCACCAAAATGCTACCAAAAAAACTGTTAGCGATCGCAGGGATCAGGCCTGACTCTGCGAACGCTGCAGTTATGCGTTTAGTGTTTTGTAAGTGACAGTGATCGATCGATACTGCACTTGGGTGGGCTGGGCGGAGGCGCAAAACGCAGGTGCTAGCGGGTATCTGGGCTGATCCCGCTAACACTGCGTTTTTGGGAACCCTAAACTGCTGGGGACGCTAGTATAGATCTGATCGGATCAGATATTGATGCGATCAGATACTATACCACTAAGGGAGGCGTATGCTGCGTGCGTGGGTGTTAGCGGTACTGGCGCTAATCTGACGCTGCCTGGGGCGACGCATATCACCGCCGGGCGATCGGGGGGCTAAACCTTTATTCGGTAATAAACGGCGGGTCCCCTGACACTATAAAAAATAAACGAACTAACCAGCGTCACCCGTAACGGGTTATATGGTGATCAGTGGTGAAAGGGTTAACTAGGGGGCAATCAAGGGGTTAAAACATTTATTAGGTAGTATATGGGGGTCCCTGACGCTATAAAACGCTGACGGCGAACCTAAATATTTACCTCACTAACTAGCGTCACCAGCGACACTAATACAGCGATCAGAAAAATGATCGCTTAGCGACACTGGTGACGGGGGGTGATCAAGGGGTTAAAACTTTATTAGGGGGGGTTAGGGGGGTACCCTAGACCTACAGGGGGGTAACAGTAACTGTGCTAACACAGTAACTGTCACAAACTGACACCTAGCAGTAATAGAAAAAAAAAAAAAAAAAAAAAAAGCTGGTGTCAGTTTGTGACAGGGGGGGGGTGATTGGGGGGGGATCGGGGGGCGATCGGGGGGGGGATCGGGGTGTTTTGTATGCCTGGCATGTTCTACTGTGTGTGTGTGTGTTGGTGCACTCACATAGATGTCTTCTCTCCTCGGGCCGGAACGGAAAATACCGACCCGAGGGGAGATGACATCACTTCCTTTGCTGTTGTTTAGCATACAGCAGCAAAGGAGTGTTCCCATTGGCCGGCGGCGATCGCGAGGGGGGGGCCACGAATGGATGGCCTCCCCCTCGTCACGAACGAACGGATGGCCTCCCCCTCGGGGGACAGAATGGGACCGCCTCGGGCGGCGGGGGGGGGTCCGATCGGACCCCCCACCCGCGGGAGGCAAATCACGTACATGTACGTGATTTTGCCTGCCCGTGCCGCCTTGCCGACGTACATCGGCGTGAGGCGGTCCTTAAGTGGTTAAGCATCATTAAAATCACTGCTTCCGAAAAAACGGCTGTTTTTAAAAGTTTTTTTTGCATTGATACATGTCCCCTGGGGCAGGACACAGGTCCCCAAACCCTTTTTTTGGACAATACCATGCAAATTAGCCTTTAAAATGAGAACTTTTGATTTAGAACGTTCGAGTCCCATAGACGTCAATGAGGTTCTAACGTTCGTGCAAATTTTTGGTCCGTTCGCAAGTTCTGGTGCGAACCGAACCGGGGGGTGCTCAGCTCATCCCTAATGCTGAACAGGCTGTCCAAAATGGCTCACTTTTTGCCCATGAAAGGAACACCCTCCACTGTGGAGACTGCGAAGATCTTTATCAAAGAAATTGTGAGGCTCCATGGAGTTTCAGCCAACATTGTGCTTGATCGGGTTGTCCAGTTCACCTCCAGGTTCTGGAAGGCTCTATGTGGTTCCCTTGAGATTGAATTAGCCTTTTTCTCCACTTATTACCCCCAGACTAGGGATGAGCTTCGAGTTCAATTCAAACTCAGGTCTGGTATGAATTTTAAGGGGAACCCTGTGCCAAAATTAAAAAGAAAATGGTGTGGGGTCCCCCCAAAAATCCATACCAGACCCTTATCTGAGCACACAACCTGGCAGGCCACAGGAAAAGAGGGGGGACGAGAGAGCACCCCCCTCCTGAACCGTACCAGGCCACGTGCCCTCAACATTGGGAGGCAGCTTTGGGGTAGCCCCCAAAGCACCTTGTGCCCATGTTGGACAAGGGTTGTGGGGACAAGGGTTGTGGGGACAAGGGCCTCATCCCCACAACCCTTGCCCAGTGGTTGTGGGGGTCTGCGGGCAGGGGGCTTATCAGAATCTGGAAGCCCCCTTTAGCAAGGGGACACCCAGATCCCAGCCCCCCTGTGTGAAATGGTAAGGGGGTACAAAAGTACCCCTACCATTTCTCAAAAATGTTAAAAATTACAAGAGACAGTTTTTGACAATTCCTTTATTTAAAGTCTTCTTCTTTTCCATCTCTCATCTTCCTTCTTCTATCTTCTTTCTTCTTTCTTCCATTGGTTTTTTTCTCCATCTTCTTCTTCCTCCGATCCTCTGCTTCTTGTTCCGGTGTTCTCGTCTGGTATCTTCCTCCACGGCGTCTTCTTCCCTTCTTCGTTCTCGGGCCGCTCCACATCCATGATGGGAGGCTCCCGCTGTGTGAAGCTTCTTGTCTTCTGACGGTTCTTAAATAATGGAGTGCGGGGCCACCCAGTGATCCTGCCCCCTCTGACACACGGGGACTTCCCTGAGGCTTTCCCCGTGACGTCAGAGTGGGTGGGATCACCAGTTACGTAACGGGTGACCCCGCCCCCTCTGAAGTCACGGGAATGCCACAGGGAAGTCCCCGTCAAGTCCCTGTGCAGGAAATCTCTGCAGGATAAACTTTTTGTCAGGATAGATCAATAGCTTAGCTCAACAGCTTTCACTTATGTCAGTAGATAGGCCACACCATTCTATAACACCTTCATAATACAATTCATCACCAGAAAAGACAGCGATAATTATATTTTCACATAGAATGCTCATCCATCCTCAATTTTTTAATTCTTGGAAATTTCATCCACAAGGTTAGTTAGTAGATATACTAGTGCACTTGTATAGCTCTGATCACTGTATAATTGTCAACGGTCCCAAAAATGTGTCAAAAGTGTCCAATCTGTCTGCCATAATGTCGCAGTCCCAATAAAAATCACAGATCACCGCCATTACTAGTAAAAAAAAAACTAATAATAAAAATGCCGTAAATCTTTCTCCTATATTGTAGATGCTATAACTTTTGCGCAAACCAATCAATATACGCTTATTGCGATTTTTATTACCAAAAGTATGTAGAAGAATACATATCAGCCTAAACTGAGGAAAAAAATTGGCTTTTTTCAAAAAAAAATTGGGGATATTTACAGTTTTATAGCAAAAAAGTACAAAATATTGTGTTTTTTCAAAACTGTCGCTCTTTTTTTGTTTATAGCGCAAAATATAAAAACTGCAGAGATTATCAAATACCACCAAAAGAAAGCTCTATTTGTGGGAAAAAAAGGACGTCATTTTTTTGGGGAATAGTGTCGCACAACCGCGCAATTGTCAGTTAAAGCGACGCAGTGCCGTATCGCAAAAAATGGTTTGTTCATTGAGCAGCCAAATCTTCCGGGGCTGAAGTGGTTAAAAACTGCACATATTAATGCTGCAACACACCAGTGTTGCAGCATTAATATGCGCGTTTTTTTTAAAAACAAGACTTACCAATATTTTTAATTTTACTCATGACCCTATTTCAGTACAACCAATTTTGTGAACTGCTCTGGAAATATGTCATTTTTTTCCTAAAGTGGTTTCTGTTTTCTGTTTGAGTTTCTGTTTTCTTTCAATGTGACCCACTTTGTGAACTACTTTATAAAGGTGGCAGTTCTTTTCTCATGTATTGATTTATTACACTGTACATGCACTGTTGTTTATCCTGCATTTAGTTTGTTAATGTTTCAAAGAAAACAACAACATATATTTCTCTTCCTCAAAAATATAAATATATTAGAATTGATCGCTGAGCTATCATTTTTATTCAATAATATTCATAATGTGATCACTGCTGTTAGTTGTAGGATAAAAAATGTCCAACATCTGCACAAATGAGTATCTTTGATCATATTCACCTAAACTTTCAAACATTAAAAACAAAAATGAGGTAGGGGTAAATTTGAGATATCCTATATCGTAGTGAGACATATGCACTACTTAGATTTTGCATGGGTCATCTTGTCCAAGCTTGTTGTCAAGCCAATTACATTCATTTTCAATAGTGTAGAAATACATATTTCATTTTCTTTTCCCACCAGTGATGGAACTCAAGTATTCTGTTTTGAAAAGCTCTTATCACTGCATAACATTCATACCCCCAAAGGAACACTTGGAAGTGACTTGGCCATTGATATAATTGAGTGAGGTATGAGCTGTCTGACACTGCCATGGCAGTACTCAATAGTGATGCACAGTAAGCATTCAGAACAATGAGGCTTCAGCAGACAGCTGCATTGTCAATAAATTTTAATTACATTAATTGCCAGGAGTTCAATCAGTACTGTAGGCTCTGAAAGAGTAAAAAGGAAACAGATAAAATTGTGTTGAGTGGAGCTAGGGAAAATAAGCAATAAATAAGAAACTGCTTTTTCTAAGGGGGACATTAGTGTCTTTTTAACATGGCTTAACAAGCTTTTACAAGCTGTCTCGGTTCTAAAATCCTGTTTTACATTTCTTTGTTGGTGTTTCTTAACAACATTTACAGATAGTCAATTATATGGCTACATCTTTCAAAAGAAACCTTTTTTTTTTGTATGTGTGTTTTATTTACACGATTTGTGTGCCTGTTCTGACTGGATAGTACATCAGAGAATAAAAAATAAAAAGCTCAAAAACTAGCTCTGGGAGAACTTGCTAAGTCTCTGCAAAAAAAAAAAAAAACAACTTGCAAAACAGGTATACAGTACATAGCCCAATTGCTTTCCAATTTAGGCAGTGCATGCAACGTTTAGGCAAGGATTGGACTGTGTAATGCATCTGTAAGGGGAAGAGGTGACAATAGGTGCTCCCAACTGCGTGCATCTTCTGCTTCACTGTGTGTTCTTTTAGCATCACTATAAAGTATCACAGAGTGACTCTGCACACTTAAGAACAGGCAAATGCCTCACCTCTTGTTGTTCTGACCATGTATGAATACTCTTTGTTCTTAAATAAAAATAGAAATCATTTATTATTGTTTTACAAATATAGGTTTAACAATTTGACTTCCATTTAAGAAATTAGTTCTTTAAATTAATTTTTCAATTTGTCCCAAGAGTTTATGAACTCTGTTATATTATAATACAAAATTGACTCCCTAAGCCCAGGATGCACAACAAGCTGGTCGTAACCCCAAGTAGAGTGCGGGTCTTACGCAACATTCCCTGTTCTTATAGTGACACAATGCAGTGGGAAAGACTCTGCAATCACAAATCATTACTTAGTAATTTACATGATTGGTGCAGACCCACATACAATTATTGTATCATGTATAGAGCTGAATTTTGTAACATGCATGCCCATTGCTAAGTCATGTTGTGAGGTGGGAGGGACCCACTACTGCATCTTGCTAAAATTTAGGTCTGTGTGATGCTGGCATACAGATTATGGAGATTGCATGGCTGCACACCTATGCTCCAGAAAGGAGGTTATAAATAGTATAGCTTGGGTCCAAATAAAGTGTGGAGAGCTGCAGGGAGTGTACAGTATATTAAATAGGTTATTTAATAGGAAGAGGAAAAATAGGGGAAAAAATGGGTGCTTTAATAAGATATTCAGCAAAACTGTTGTGAATTTATTACATAAATACAAGATAGGGAGTTTGAGGAGCATTTCTAATTTTTTTGTAAAACATAAAGGAAAGAATTTGGGAAAAAGTATTAATTTGTGTTAGAAAATTTAGCGGGAAGTTTAAGAAGTAATGCTCATATTTATGTGCACAGAAAGTGTGGAGTTTGAGGAACATGTTGTCTCCACCCAACTGAGAGACCACCTCATTGAGAATAACCTTCTTGATTCCCTTCAGTCTGGATTTCGCCCTCAACTCACCACAGAAACTGCCCTCTCAATACGAGCAAACCATCTACTAACAGCCAAAGCCAATGGACACTATTCTGTACACCTGCTCCTGGACCTTTCTGCTGCCTTTGATATGGTTAACCACTCCCTCCTTCTCAAAAAACTTCACTTCTTTGATCTCTCTGTACTCTGCACCTTCAGTGTCACTTACAATTCCACTTCCTCCTCTCCCTTTCTCTATTGGGGTCCCCCAAGGTTCTGTTCTTGGACCTCTTCTATTCTCGATCTACACTTCCTCTCTGGGTAGGCTGATGTCCTCCCATGGCTTCCAATACCATCCCTACGTCGACGACACCCACATTTATATCTCTACCCCTCTGCTCACTCCTTCGGTCTCCTCACGTATCACTAATTTACTAACAGACATATCAGCCTGGATGTTACACTACTTCCTCAAACTCAATCTATCCAAAACTGAGCTCAAAATATTTCCTCCCCCACGTGCCCCTTCCCCTGATCTCTCTGTCAAGATCAATAGCACAACTATCAGCCCATCTGCAAAGGTTCTAAGTGTAATCCTTGACTCTGAACTATACTTTCCGCCCCACAACCAATCACTGTCCAAATCTTGCCACCTCAACCTCTGCAACATCTCCAAAATATGCCGCTTGTCACCACAAAGCTCATAATCCACTCCCTGGTCATCTCTCACCTCGGCTACTGCAACTCCCTTCTCTTTGGCTTACCTTTACCTAGTCTATTCCCTCTTCAGTCCATTATGAATGCTGCTGCCAGGCTCATCCACCTTACCAACCGCTCAGTGTCTGCTACTCCTCTCTGTCAATTCCTCCATTGGCTTCCGATCACCCAACAAATTAAATTCAAAATACTAACAACAACTTACAAAGCCATCCACAACTCTTCTCCCAGCTACATAACTAACCAGGTGTCAGGAAGGCTCTGTCAGAAGACATAATAATAGCTGCAGAAGAATCCCTTTTTCCTCAATGCCTGGAAGAAGAGGAGCGTTAGCGCATGCTAACGTGCAAATGCATATGCGCATGTGCGGAGATGCGAACACATATGCGCATGCGCGAATGTACGTGGCGCATTCACTGACAGATAAGGACAGCAAATGGGCTATTTAAGCTGGATAAGCACCCAGGAACAGTGCTGCCTCGTCTACAGTGTTCTGTGAGTATCTGTTTCCTATTACTTGCACCTGCTCTTGAAGTATTGACCCGGCTTGTTCCTGACTAGTCCAGTTTTCCACCTGCATCGACCCTGGCTTGTCCTTTTACCATTCTCCTGCCTCCTCATCTGTACTTGATCTGATCATTTTGTGTATGACCCGGCTTGTCTGACTCTGCTTATGTTCCATCCCCTCCAGAGCTACTAAGTTGCTAGCACCTGTCCAGCTACCTTTGGAACCTGCTCTTCGGCTAAGTACCAGCCTGTTCCTGCCCACGTGACCCGCTGCCATCTGGCAGACTACTGGATCAGCAGCCCAACAGCGAGCACGTTTACCAGCATTCATGCGACTCTGCACTCCTGGGCTACCTGTATACTCTACCAGGGGCCCAGAGTCAGAGGTGCAAGAGAGGCCTTCCTCTTCATAAACCAGGCTCTACCCACCAGGTATGTGACACCTGGTCTCTAAATACTAACCTAATCATTCTCTTTGCTCCTCCCAAGACCTCCTGCTCTCTAGCTCCCTTGTCACCTCCTCCCATGCTCACCTCCAGGACTTTTCCTGAGCCTTCCTCATTTTATGGAACTCCCTACCCCAATCTGTCTGATTATCTCCTACTCTGTTTGCCTTTAGACAATCCCTGAAAACCCTCCTCTTCAGAGAAGCCTATCCTGCCCACACCTAACAACTGTACTGTTATTTTCTCCATCAGATCATCCCCCACAGTTATTGCCTTTTGTATAACTTGACCCTCCCTTCTAGATTGTAACCCTTAACAAGTAGGGCCCTTTAATTTCTCATGTATTAAATTGTATTGTAACTGTACTGTCTGCTCTCATGTTGTAAAGTGCTGCACAAACTGTTGGCCCGACATAAATCCTGTATAATAATATGCAGTATCTCACAAAAGTGTATTCAAGAACCAAAAAGGAGGGGCTTTTGGACTTTTTAGGCACAACTACAAAAAACTAATTATATAAAATATTTTTTTATTCATTTAGAAAAATACATAGCAAAAAGAAACATAGCTTAAAAACCACAACATGTGTATATATTCAAGCGTTTGCTATACAACACCATCTAAAGTGCACAGTTGTTCGGACATCTGGATAATCACTCCAAATATAGATCGGTCCGAGAAGATGGCTAGATAGCAGATCCACAATCAACTCATGTCACGTAAATATTCGATGCTCGACATGTTTCGCGTGTCGCCACGCTTCTTCAAGAGCGAAACAGTATGTGTTGTGGCTATCAAAGTACATAACATAGCAAATATATGATTAATATATACATCCATAAGGAACAGACATCTATATTGATGTCACATATATTGTATTTAAAAAGGAGACGTATGCTAGTTCATGCTATCTCACAAAAGTGAGTACGCCCCTCACATTTTTGTAAATATTTTATTATATATTTTCATGTGACAACACTGAAGAAATTCCACTTTGCTACAATGTCAAGTAGTGAGTGTACAGCTTGTATAACAGGGCAAATTTGCTGTCCCTTCAAAATAATTCAACACACAGCCCAGCCATTAATGTCTAAACTGCAACAAACAACAAAAGTGAGTACACCCCTAAGGGAAAATGTCCACATTTGGCCCAAAATGTTAATACTTTGTTTGGCCACCATTATTTGGGTTACTCTTAGGCATGGAGTTCACCGGAGCTTCACAGATTTCCACTGGTGTCATCTTCCACTCCTCCATGACAACATCATGGAGCCAGTGGATGTTAGAAACCTTGCACTCCTCCACCTTCCATTTGAGGATGCCCCACAGATGCTCAATAGGGATTAGGCCTGGAGCCATGCTTGGCCAGTCCATCACCTTTACCCTCAGATTCTTTAGAAAGGCAGATGTGTGTTTTGGGTTTGTTATCATGTTGGAATACTGCCCTGCTGCCTAGTCTCCAAAGGGAGGGGATCATGCTCTGCTTCAGTTTGTCACAGTATATAGTTACATAGTAGGTGAGGTTGAAAAAAGACGCAAGCCCATCAAGTCCAACCTATGTGTGTGATTATATGTCAGTATTACATTTGTATATCCCTGTATGTTGTGGTCCTTCAGGTGCCTATCTAATAGCTTTTTGAAACTATTGATGCCCCCCACTGAGACCACCACCTGTGGAAGGGAATTCCACATCCTTGCCACTCTTAGAGTAAAGAACCCTCTACATAGTATAAGGTTAAACCTCTTTTCTTCTAATTTTAATGAGTGGCCACGTGTCTTGCTAAACTCCCTTCCGCGAAAAAGTTTTATCCCTATTGTGGGGCCACCAGTATGTTATTTGTAAACTGAAATCGTATCCCATCTCAAGCGTCTCTTCTCCAGAGAGAATAACTGGTTTGGAGCCACCTATAGATATAAATCTTTAACCCAGAGCCACAACCCAAAATACAGAGAAAAAAACACAAAAGAGGGTTGCCCCTGGGATTGTATGAGCTGAGGGGAAAGACCAGATATGAGCGTAACAAGCGTACGTAAAAAGATATATGTAAAAGTAAAATTTATTAAATACAAAAAACACGTAAGTATAAATTTTAACATGACATTAGAGTATCCTAAAAAAGATATGGATAGTCACACTATATAGATACATTACAGCTAGGTTCTGAAACATGTGGTTGATATCATGGTGAGAGGCCAAACGAAGTATTATATTATTGTAAAAAATAAAAATTGTAAAAAAAAAACAAAAAAAAACACACACACATACAACGTTCACTGTTCCCCCCCCCAAAAAAAATAGCAAAAAAAAACCTGTCACGTGACATTAAAGTATTGGTAATCGGTATCGGCGAGTACTTGAAAAAAAGTATCGGTACTTGTACTCGGTCCTAAAAAAGTGGTATCGGACAACCCTAGCTGTAATATCTAAAGGTACAACAGCAAAAGGATCTAGAAAGTACAATATGTATAGTTACGCAAATATTTAAAACACACTAGGAAACAGCATGATATGACAATGGGGCAGGCATTTTTGAATCTGATGATACTCACAGAGTGGCTATCTTTAATGGATCACAATACACAAGTTCACAGGTTGGCAGGGTTTGCATATCAGGTATGTCCCATCGCACATAGGAGTACTTTAAAACATGAATATGGATGTATGTGCACAACCCCACAGTCTCCAGTAGTCACGAGATGACCGTGCTAGATGGAATAAGGAGTCTCATATGAAGAGATGGGGCATAAGGCGTTTCTGCTGCAGGAGCACCAGAGCCCACGAGGATCGGCATGTATGGGGAAATACCTGGCAAAAAATATATTTATGTATAAGGTAAAAGTTGCCGTTATAAAGTGCAAGGTTGTAGACCCTGCGCTCTCAGCAGGATAGCTACCTGCACAGGGCATTTTTACAGTGATCTGGACAAAACAGCGCAGGTCGGAGAGTTAGGGGTATGAAGTACTTACTTTCAACTGTCAGCAAAGCAAAGTATCCCCTTTCCAACTGAGTTGTGTATTCCTGGCTGTGCAGCAGCTAAGGATTTTACCTGTTTTTAAATAGGCAGAAGGATAGGGTGGTGCCCGCCCCAGGCACGGATCGTATCTAATGCTCGGGGCTGATGGGTATCAGGTGACCGGGAGGCTGGAAGTGGTATTGACAAGCCTCTCCGATCACCTGTGTCACAGGAATGTCCAGGTGCTTGTTCATCCGCTGATCCCCCAGTACAGGTGACATCCGGTGTGACCGCACACAGAGAACGTTTCAAGGCCGCCGACACGCTGGGCGGTACATCCAGGTCAAGATGGAGACGACCAAATCATGCATGCACGGATCAGCATCAAGCGCCGGTCCACAGAGCAAAAAAAAAAGGAGTACTAAACCCAAAGGGGATGCCCCAAGATGCAAAAGGCACCAGGGCCCCCCATGCCAGGGAGCTTTGGTAAAGAGACCTGCGACAGAACCAACGCCAATGCACAGAAAGAATTTTCAGAGTGCTGTGCGAGGGGACATAGACAGATGAGATGAAGCAAAACCTGCATGGTAAAAGACAATAGAACAGGGTATTAGTATTTTATACAATACAAATACATTTTAAAGCAATATTGAAGCATCACTTATGCATATACATTGTACATATGGCATAAAAAAAATATATGTATATCTTGAGGGTAATTAGCGGACATACAGGGCAAAATGAGGGGTAATGGTAGGATAGAGAATTCCCCAAGGAGTGGTAAAGAAAAGGGGGATAACAGAGATAAGCAGGCAGGCAAGGGTAATGACCATCCAGTGTCACCTCCATCCATTTGTGACCAAATATGATTTCAAAAGTCATATATAGGTATAGATGTTAATGAGTATACCTTTCGGTGTGAGTGTAACATATGATAGGGAACATATAATCACATATTTCTCTCGCAGCCTCCAGATGAGAAGCCCTGTAAAAAGGACTTGAAATTGAAGGCCTTGTTTAAGCCAGGTGGCGAAGTGGCATTCAGGTCAGAGATCCATCTTAGCTTGCGTTGTAGGAGAAGCTTGTTAAGATCTCCTCCCCGTGAGTCTGGATGTACTCGATCTAAAACCAAGAGGGACACCTTGAGAAATTGACCACTGTTGGCCTGTGCAACATGTCTCCCAAGTGGGAGATCAGGGTTACTAGTTTGCATGGCTAGAATATGGCGATAGATTCTCTGCCATAGTTTTGTATAATCTTGCCTATGTAGTAGCAACCACAACTGCACTGCAATAGGTGTACAACTCCCATAGTTTTGCAGTTAGCAAAATGTCTAGGGGTATAGTTTTAACCATTAGTTAGTCATATATTTTTACGAGTGTCCATGTATTGGCAGTAGGAGCATGAACCACCAATTTACATGGATCACCCTAAGTGGGTCCTCGAAATTCACTCTGAACTAGAATGTCACCCACAGAGGTGGCTAGTCTGTAGGTGAAAAGAGAATAGAATAATACGGCGCTCTCAGGTTACAACAAACATGTATGTAAAAGTCATGAAGCAATGTGACAGCAGTATACGGATAGTGTTTTGCCACTGTATGGTGAACAGTGACACTACCGAATGGTTAAAAACGATATAAAAACAATTAGGATGTCAAATTATAATATAGAATTAAAATATCAAATTACAAGGAAAGTCAATCTGTCCACAGAGGGCTGCCAGTTCGGAGTAAGAATGAACAAGAACTCTGGAATGGAAAAACTAAAAAGAACAGCGCCCTCTAAGTGCAGTATATAGGCAGGTTTAATTGATAAAAATTGGTATAAAAACACTCACAAAGAAGAAACAAAGGGCATGATAGATCATCCACTCCCGATGACCGGGTGAGAGTGGGGGAGGTCAGTGAGATGTAGCCGTGGCTGTGTCTCCTGGATCAGTTCCTATGCCAGTCACACCGCTGGTACACTATGCTGTCCGGTGTATAGGAGAGAGGATCGGTGGATGACACTGTTCGCTGTGGCAGATGTCACTTCCGGGTCGGGTCAGCGGGAGGTGCTCGCGTTCGGGACATGCTGTAATATGTTCACCGATTTATGTGGGACATTATATTATTATATGTATGTACACATACAGTCAATATTGACCAGGCCAGAATTCAATTGACAATGGTTGATTTTTCCAAGTCAACTGAATTTGAATATAACAGCTGCAGACCCTTTGATATGTTAATCTTATGCAAGTCTACCTAGGGGTGTGAGGTATGGGCTGTTTACCTATTTGAACATTTCAAAGGGTGTTCAGGTGGTATCTGTTAATCTAATCTAATTACACATATCTAAAGGGACTTGTTGATGTTGATATGCGGGAGTGCAAATTGGGGTGGTTTATGTCTACAGCTGTTCACGGCTGGGGGTTGTTGTCTGTCTGAAAGACTGAAGCAAATAAAAGTCCTAAATTGAAACGGCCAACCAAATTGCTCAGCCATTCAGTGTCTAGTGAATGTAACACGGCATTCAGTCTATAGTTTAAGTTAGGCTTGTCTGTGTATGAACACACAGACCTAGTGACATAGGACTTTGAATGATATACTCTGCTGGATATTTTTGTCATCTGTGGACTTTGGACTTTGTTCTGTGTTGGAAGTCAATAAAGTGCATCTCTCTGGAAGAATTGGGTTGCTGCGGAAGAGTACTTACTAATTAATTATTATACCCACAATACCACTATCCACCCGATATTATTATTTCACTACACGTGTCCCTTCCTCAGGCTTGGATGGCGGCTATCTTCAGTGTGGGCGTATTATAGCCACACAATACACGGTCACATGGTTAGTTACCATGGAAACAATATACACAACATAACACACAAGGAGAAGGGGATGGGAGGGGAATGGAACGGGGGATAAAACCACTACTATAAGAGATTCCCCAAGAATATAGACAGTCATGGGATTTAATGAAATGCTTTTTATCCGATAATGTCTTTGATAAGAAAACTAAAGAAAAGAAATGTAAGGGTATCATTATTCAGGGACTACTGTCTTGTTGTACAGAATTAATAGAGGAGATTAAGGAAAAAAAGCAGAAAATTCTAGAACAGACTCAGAGATATGAGGTAATGGAGAAAGGGATGAATGAGAGGATATCAGATCTCAGGTTGCACGCTATTACTACTGGGGAGGCATTGATTGAAAAGGCAAAATTATGTGATGATTTAAGTCGGGTAAATGAGGAATTGTAAAAATACAAATTGTTGAGAAACAGTTGGAGGAGTGTAAACATGCTGCTAACATTGCTTTTGATAAATTGGCAGAAAAATCAAGTTACACGCATCAAAATGATACCTCTAAAATAAAGCCTGATGCCAAAGATTATAAGCCAATATATCCCTGGGATGAGTTACATGCAGTGAACAATAACATGGATGCTTCACTATAGTGATATATATGCGTGACTATTCCCAGTTTTTTATCCACACATTTAAAAAAAAGTCCAAAGATGCAAAAAGTGGGTTGACACGCTCGTACCGACGGCGCATGCGCGGAGTTTCGTTTTAAAGCTGTATTGGTCCCTTGCAAGGAAAAGTGTTTTTATGGATGCCAGTGAGGCGACTTTTAATAAACAAGAGATAAAACATTCTACATCATTGGAGTTTTCTCTTTTCTTTTAAACACTTCCATATCGGTGAGAGCTCTCTTCCCTGATTGTACCGCTGTCTGGAAGCCTGTGGCGATCGTTTGTGGATCTACATCCATCATCCCAGCTAAAGTTCCAGCCGCTGTGGAGGGCAAACCCCAAGCTGTTAGCTCTATGCCTCTGATCAGAGGCTATCTGGTAAGCCTTCAATCTATACCAGGTGGCGGGATTTCAACACGGTGACAGTCACGGATTTATTATTCATAGAAAGTCACATTTAATTGCTTTTTTTGGACATTTGTTTTGACATAATTTTTGCATCTTTGGACTTTTTTTTAAATGTGTGGATAAAAAACTGGGAATAGTCACGCATATATATCACTATAGTGAAGCATCCATGTTATTGTTCACGCATATATATCACTATAGTGAAGCATTCATGTTATTGTTCATTTATATTTTTTTCTTTTACCACATATGAAAGTTGTTGGTGCTTTAATAGTAATATCAATTTTTGTTGTATTTTTGCATTTATATCCAGCGCTGTGCTTTTTGTTATATCTATTTAGTAGTGCCCTTATCAAGGTATAGTGCATAGCTGCAGGGTTTTCCTTCACGGGTGATATTCACTAAGTTACTGTTTGTACACCTAGCGCGAATTTTTTCTTTAGAAACATGAGTTACATGCAGCCCCATGCATACCAGCAGCTCCTACCACTACAACAACTGTATTGAACACTGACGATTCAAGTGAAATTAAATTGATTGCAAAACAACTAAAGCCACAGGAGATGGAAGCTATTATGAGGGAGATAGGTCAGGTACCCCACTATGATGTAAACAGGTTCATGAAATGGTTCTGTGATTTGCAGAGAGTCAGAGACACATACAACTTGAATGTGGAGGACCTAACTAGAATTTTGCAGAAAAGTGTAGGCAACGGATTGTGGGCACGGATTTTGCAAAATTGTGGCCAGCGTCATAAAACTAAGGATGTTTTAAAGGAACTATTGAAAGCATTGTATGGTGTGACGACAAATGTGTCCTTGTCAGGAAAAATTAGGCAGATGAAGAATGAATGCCCATATGAACTTGCAGATAGAATTAGCAGTGTGGTGGAATATGTGATGACTGGGAATCCCGGTTTTGAGCGTGGTGGTTTGGTTCATAGGGCAATGTTATTAGAAGCATTGGATGGTGATGTCAGGGAAGGCATTTTATCTGTTACACCTGATCCTAGTGATTATAGTGATATTTTGTTAAGAGCGCATAATGTATGGAGGAGAAAGTGCAGAGAGGACAGTCTTGCGGTTTATGCAGCTAGAATTTTTAGAGTCGAGGGTCAGCAAAATAGAGATGATTCAGGACCATGGAGAGGAAGATCTTATAACACTTCAGGTAGTTATAGGAGGCCAGAATTCAGAGGAAAGCCTAGTAAACAGCCTTGGGTGCCATTTAGTGAAATAAGAAGTGAGAGAGATCGTTTGCAAGAGGAGCTATATAAGATACAGGAAGAAATGAAAAAAATAAAAGCAGGAGGGGTTAAAGTAGCAACAGTAGAAAAGGAAAGTGCTGTGTCTCCCTCTACCAGTCATTGTTAGGGGTTCCGAGCCCCCCACACCCCTTCCTGCCGATTCTTAACTGATTTAACATTAGACTCCTGGGGGCGGCCCACTGTTGATGTAACATTAGGAGGAACTCGTGTAAATGCGCTGTTAGATAGTGGGGCAGCTATTAGTTTTAGTAAATCAGTTGATCCTGGAAATGAGAAAATTAAAATAACAGGTGTCACTGGACATTCCATTGAAGCTCCTTTTGTGCGTGGTGTTGAGATGCAAATAGGGGGAGAGAAGTGGAAGTGTGATGTTGTTTGTCAAAATCAGGACATAATTGGTGCTGATGTCTGTGTACAGCAGGGTCTGGTAGTTGATCTTGCAAACATGAAGTTGTGGATGATGCCTGAAAATGACGGATTGGGTCATGTGTGGCATCGTCCCATGGAATTGATAACAGCAGCAGTAAAGCCCGTCGGTGTGTTACATGGAGATTGGGACCCCTGTTGGGATAGTCTTACTGGGTGAATTTGAAGACATAATGGCTAAACATAAACAAGATTGTGGTAGGATGAATACAATGATTTTATTGGAAGGATTTGATCCGGCACCTCTCAAGCAATACCCAGTTCCAAAAGAGGCCATTAAACCTATAACAGAAGCTATAAAACAATTGGAGGTGCAAGGTACATTAAAAAGGGGTGTATCAATATGCAATTCACCAGCCTGGCCAGTCATGAAACCCGATGGGTCGTTCAGGCTGACAATAGATTACCGTGCCTTAAACAAATATGCTAAAAGTATGGCACCTGTGGTAGCAGCTTACCCTGAAATGATTGCCAAGTTGACGCCAGAAATGAAATGGTTTACGGTCATTGATATCAGTAACAGTTATTGGAATTTACCCCTTGACCCATCATGTCAATACAAAACAGCCTTCAGCTGGGCGGGCCTTCAATATTATTGGACAGTTCTTCCGCAAGGCTACAAAGACAGTGCAGCAATATTTCACTCACATATGAAAGAAGTGATTGATAAATTTTCAAAACCTGAAAGAGTAATTTCATATGTTGATGACATTTTGATTGGGTCAGCCTCTATGGAGGAGCATGTGAACGATGTGAGTGAAATGTTATTGCTTTTGAGAGAAGCAAGTCTGAAAGTTAATCCAAAGAAAATACAATTGGGAAAGCAAGAAGTCCAATTTCTGGGTGTTACTGTAGCACAGTCAGGGCGAAGTATCAATGAACAAAGGGTCGAGCTGATAGGTAAGCTACCCTTGCCCACTGATGAAAAAAGTCTGAGACAATTCCTTAGGCATGACAGGTTTCTACAGGGAGTTTGTGCCTCATTATGCATCATTAACAGTGTGTTTGTATGATCTGCTGAAGCAAGATGAATGGAAATGGAAATCAGAGCACACACAAGCTATTGAAGCATTAAAGGAAACTTTAGGCAATGCCCCTTCATTAGCATCACCAGACCCCAACAAAGAATACAGACTCTATCCACATGTAGGCCTTAGTACTTTGTCTGTTGCACTCACCCAAGACTATTTTGGAAAACAAAGGCCTGTAGTCTATACTTCATGTTTACTATCAACTGTAGAACAGAAGTATCCTTTGTGTACTTGTATGATGCTGTGTTGTTATTGGGCAATCAACAAATTCAGGTACTTGACAGGTACACAAAGGGTCATCATTGCTAGTCATCACACTCCTATAGTCATGTTAGCAAATGGAAAATGGAAAGAAGCAGATGTGAATTGTAAAAGGCTGGCGAGATGGACTACAGCTTTATTGTCAGAGAATATTGAGGGTTTGATGTTAAAAGAACCTAGTGTCCTGATTGGTGGATTGATGATTGAAGGTGAAGCTCATGAATGTCAAGTGCAAGGAAATAGTTTGCAGCACAGAGTTTTTACTGCAGTATCCAAACCTTTTGACCTTGAAAGTGAATGTTGGTACATTGATGGTTCCTCTTATTATAAAGATGGAAGTAGAATCTAAGGGTTTGCTGGTGTTTGTGTAAAAGATGGCGAGGTACAGAGACAATTTTCATATTCATGTAGAGCTTGTTCTGCACAGTATGTGGAGATAGCAGCACTTCTGCAAGTTCTCATTGAGTTAAGAGATGATGGTGGAATTGTTAACAGTGCTTCTGACTCAGACCAGGTATGCAAGGGTGCAGTTGTCTATCTTTCATGGTGGAACGTGATGGGCCTTAAAGGGACAGATGGCAGTGAGATAAGATATGCATCCCTATGGAAAATGATAGAGGAGGAAACGCAATTCTTTTCAAAAATTAATATCCGAAAGGTACAGGCCCACAGAAAACAAACAACCGAGCACTACTGGAACAATACTGTAGATAGATTAGCAAAGGAGGCTGCAGTAACATCCCCCGAATGGCCTCATATAGAGCATACTTTGTCATTTCCAGTGTCTGCCCTTACACGTGCTCAAGCAAAAGGAATTGAAGAAAGGACATGTGAGTTGGGTAAAATACAAGATCAGGATGAGGAATTAGCTCAACTAAAAGAAATGTGTAGGACTGGGCCCATACAGTTTAAGGGTCAAAAGATGCAGGTGAAGGATGGCCTTCTAATAACTTACAAAAACAATTTATCTTTATGGGTTGCCCCAAAAGGTGTGAGGAAAGACATTCTTACATGGATTCATGGATCCCCTGTTGGTGGACACCCCAAACTTCCTTTAGCTTTAAAGAGATTAGATCATGTAGCATGGTGGCCTCAAAATAAACAACAGAGAAACAAAAGGGGGGGTTTTCCGGCGCTCCGCAACATGTGATGTCTAAGGTAAATAGTACAATGGTAGCTATAATAGCACATTAAAATAAGGCAGGTAAATTCTAGAATGAGGAGGGGGACTCAATGAAGAATTAGAAACACATTCTTTGTTGTAGTTTACATCCCCCCCCCTTCCCCTCTCCAATCATACATTCATTCTTCACTTTCCTATTATTGTAAATATATATATATATATATATATATATATATATATATATATATATATAATGTACACCTTGCCCATCACTATAGAAACCATGTAGTAGTTTCTTACAACTAAAAAAATACCCCCATGGTCCTTTGCTGTCATATCATCCAGTCACCTGAGGGACCACTGTCCCCTCATGGACCCAGATAGCAACTCCATCGTTCTATATAACAACTTCACCCCCCTTCCCCCCGCCCCCCCCCCCTTCCCTCATGTCCCCCTGAGCTCATCCTCATAATGTGTGTCCCAGTGCTTTTTAATCCTATTTTTTATTTTAATTTTACATTTATTTTTATTTATTTTTTTTATACTTATTTTTATTTTTTATTTTTATTTTTTTATTATTATTATTTTTTTATTTATTTATTTATTTATTTATTTATTTATTTAATTTATTTATTTATTTCATTGTTTTTTTCCCATTTTTATTTTTATTTTTCATTTTATTTTTTAGTTTATATTTATTTCTATTTCATTTTTTTTTTTCCACATTTTTTTCATCTTCTAAATAAATGTTTTAACTCTAATTCCACTTACTATTATTATCCTTATATTTATTAAAATTACCCCCAATTCATCATATTTTTAATTCTTCATACTTTACTTTCAACTTTTTTGTGCTTTTTGGAAGATTGTTGGTCTGCTGGCTGTTGTGGTTCCACAGCCACAGACCTCCAGCCCATACACCTTAACCTAATTAACCTAATTAACCTAATTGCCTCCACTATATATTCAAGCTGCTCTCCTCCAGGGAGCAAAAAGGCCAGTAGAAGGAGCTGTGAGCCCCGAGCGCGTAGCCTGTACTATCCCTGCATTATCCCCAACACCAGCCTGGACGTTTGCCGTGCATCAGTGACGTCATTTCCTCTTCTGCACTCCAGAGTGGTCAGCGTGGAGCTTTCCATGCACTGGATGCAGAAGTTCAGCCTGTGTACAGACTTCACACCCAGACGCCTGAAGGAATGAAATCTGAGCCGGAAACAAGATAACAGCACATCCTAGGACACTTTTCCATCTCAAAGAAACACCTCAACCCTGCGAACCAGTAAGTGTAATTGTTACACTAACTTTTATTTTTGCATAAACAAGCTACCACAGTTGGCGCCTCCACACCCCTCCTTTTTTCAACATCAAAATAAACAACACATGCAGGACCATATCTTATCATGTTTGATGTGTGCCAGGCATGATCCCGCAAATAGGAAGAGGAGAGGGGCACTGATGATACAAGCTCCCATGGGACCATGGGAGCGAATACAAATTGATTACACAGGTGAATTGCCTAACACTGCACACCAGAACAAATATTTACTGGTTTTGGTGGATTCCTTCAGTCACTGGGTCGAAGCTTTCGCTACCAAAAATTGTACTGCCACCAGGGCTGGACTGGGACAAAAATGTGTCCCTGGACTTCATCCAGACTGGATAACTTTAATTTTGCAAACACGCGCAAAACAATATATAAACTATACGCAATTACGCAAAAAAAAGTAAAAACATTCCACTGTAAGTATAAATGACTTTTTTTCAGGGTCCCCAGAAAGCCCCCCACTTATATCAGGGTCCCCAGAGAGCCCCACCCTTTACATCAAGGTCACCAGAGAGCCTCCGCCTTACTTTAGGGTCCCCAGAGGGCCCCCCCTTACATCTGGGTCCTCAGAGAGCCTTCCCCTTACATCAGGGTCCCCAGAGAGCCCCCTCTTACATCAGGGTCCACAGAGAGCCCTCTCCTTACATCAGGATCCCCAGAGAGCATCCCCTTACATCAGGGTCCAGAGAGACCCCCTTACATCAGAGTCCCCAGGCTCCCCCTTACATCAGGGTCCCCAGAGAGACCCCCACTTACATCAGGGTCCCGGAGAGCCCCTCCTTACCTCAGCGTCCCCAGAGAGCCACTTCTTACATCAAGGTCACCAGAGAGAGGGCAGGCAGTAAGAGATGATGTAATCTCTCTACTGCCCATGGCTGCACAGTAAGGGCGGAACAGCAGTGATGCAGGGCGAGCGATGGGAGATGATGTCATCTCTCTGCTCTCTCACCCACCCGGCTCTCCCATGCTGCCTGCCCGCTCGCTCTCCGGCTCTCCCATGCTGCCCGCCGCATGGCTGCAGAGTGGCCATGGCTCGGTAGTGGGCCGCGGCTCTGTGGTTGGGGGCTATAGCCCCAAAAGCCACCACTAGTGACACCACTGGCTGTCACTGAAACCGGCTCACTGAGCCATCGGCCCACCGGGAAACTCCCGGTAGTCCCGATGGCCAGTACATGCCTGACTGCCACTACTACTGCAAGGATCTTGGTCAAAGAAATATTTAGTCGGTGGGGGATACCAAAAGTTTTAGACAGTGACAATGAGCCAGGATTTGTAGGTAATGTGATACAAGAGACATGTAAGCTCCTTGGGGTCATCCAAAAATTTCACATCTTCTATCACCCTGAGTCTGCGGGACAGGTTAAACGAATGAACAGGACAATTAAAAATTCTCTTAGAAAGGTTGTCAATGAGCAAGGTACCGATTGGGATGAAAAATTACCCTTTGTTCTGGCAACTATTCGTTCCAGAGTTTGCAGGTCCTTAGGCTTTGCCCCTTATGAAGCTCTGCTCGGCAGAATAATGAGAACATGGGAGCATCTGATAAATCCGGTCCCAGCCGCATTAGAAACTGTGTCATTATCTGAATCATGGGTAGAGATCTTAAAGGATCATGTGATTACAGTACATAAGGCTGTGTGTGCCACTGATGAATGTACCCATAAAAGCTCACAACAGTGGTTTAATGCGATGGGTGACACCAACGAATACCAAATTGGGGCCAGAGTAATGTTGCAGGATTTTTCTGGGTTTCACCCATTTCCTAGGGCAAAGTGGAAGGGCCCTTATGCAATCATAGACAAAATTGGACCCTCTGTTTACTTATTAGACTTGGGAGAAGATAGGTCAAGATGGAGTCATGCATGTCAGATCAAAGCATTTAAAGGAAAAATGGATTTGATGGATGAAAGCATTGTCTAACTTTCTTCCTGAGATTGTCTTTCAGGTCCCAGGAGTAATGCGAATACCAGAGGACTACATCAACATGAAGACATCCCCCCTGGACAAATACAAGCCTTCTCTATTAGCATGTGTGTTGATAACAGCGTCAATCACTCTACTACTTTGCATCACAAACATCAGAGTGGAAACGTGTCAAGTTAAAGAATTGGAGTGCTTACCAGTGGGGAAATCTGATCGAAGTAAAAGAAGTGTAGTGGATCATACTACAGAACTTACTGTTTAAGGGGAATCAGAAGGCATCCAGATACATGGGGATACGGTAAAGGGCATAGTCGGGGGGGGATAGTCGTTAGATGATAGATCATGATGCCAAAATCTGATTACTTTGTGGAATCTGCTGTTTGGACTTACCCAGAAAGAAGCGATCGTCACAGGAGTACAGATATAATATTAGTGGAGACAAAGAATGGACCACAAATACAGATGACTTTAGAAAGGAATTTTACAATATTTAAGGAGGGTATTATATCCTGTAGCCCTCATGACGTGAAGGATGGAGTCTATACAAAAATCCTACATATAATGGTCACAAATTCTAGAGACTGTCCTACAATTTTACAGTGGCCAGAACATGGACTTTTCCTTGAACAAACTCAAAACTTAGTATATAGCGATGTTTCATATTTATCATTACCATTATTGTTGAATTTTACATCATTTAACATTCCAGAGAGTTGTCCAAAATCAATGGGATTATGGTTTAAAACGGTTTTTCAAACACATGTAAACTTATTTTGGGATGCTACAAAGGGCTTAATTTTAAGAAAGTTTCAAAGAGGGATCTGGGTACTGATATCATATCAGGCCTCAGTTTGGGTAGTTCGATTTGGAATAGGGTTGATATAGAGAGTTTAAATATAAGAGAACAGAATTTTGTGGGTGGATTACAGCAGATACTGCTTAAAGGGGGAAGAGTGGATTTAAACACTCTAGCTGAAATGAAAAAAGATATAAAGAACATTCACACCATTGCTGCAGATTTGCAGAACATCCAAATGTCGGTGAGTGCACTGAATAAAACCCTTCAAACCAATAATGTATCCAAGTCTATAGTCTGTGGTATTATAGGAAACTTGCTGAGTGAACACCTGAGCCTAGGGCTTCAAGAAATCAAACAAGGAGAATGGCCAAGGATAATGAACTCAACTTTATTATTCAATCTTATCAAAGACAGTGGTGTTACTTGTAGGAACTTTGCCCTTGCTAATGTAAGGAGCTTGGATACTCTTTGTAATAGAGATCGCATCGGAAAGCAGGAAATACCTCTGACTGTCGACATCCCTACATGGTCAACAACACCCTTACCCGTATACAAGATGATCGTTCTTGGTGAGGTGGAGGTGAGAAATGGCACTAATATACTGAAACAACTGCTACCAGAAAGCAAACTCGTCATCAAGGACAAACAAGTGTGGAAAACCATGGACCCCAACTGCTGTACCAGGCGTGCCCAGGCTTGGCTTTGTTCCTGTTCTTTTGAGCGATTGGAGCACATAGAGGGCTGTGCTGCTGCACACTCTGGAAACTGCCTGGTTCAATTGCAAAAATTTGAACCAGCCTGGAAGAGAATAATTCATGGAGAAGGCCCAAGGGTCTGTGCATTGGGGGTTCCCTCATTCACTTGGCTGAAACAAGTTCAGTGCCGGACCCCTATCACTGGATGGTGTGTGAATCTCACAGATGGACTGCTAACATTTGGAGAGGAAGACATTCGAGCCAATATCCAGATGAATCAAGTATCTATGGACATTGAGCAAACTGATCTTGGCAATTGGGACTCTATGATTTCTCTTTTATTTAAGAAAATACCACCACTTACGGTTGAATTGGATACATTATTTAAGAGGGATAGTAGGAAAATTATAGAATTACAAGAACTGGTAAAGGAAAACCTCATTAGTTCTAATAAAATTGCTAAAGAATTTCAGGAGCCTTGGTGGAGCATACCCAATAACACTTTTACTCACCCACTATTGAGAACTCTGTCCATAATTTTTGTGTTTATTCAATTTATATTAATATGTTTTTTGTTTGGTTTATATTGTTGTGGTAGAAGACAACTAAGAACAATCCAGAGGAAGAAGGAAAGCATAGAGATGGCTTCAATCTTAAGAGCCAATGATGTCTGAGCAGTTTGGTTGTGAATCGATTCTGATTCGAACCGATCCAAGTGGGGGTATATGTTGTAATATGTTCACCGATTTATTTGGGACATTATATTATTATATGTACACATACAGTCAATATTGACCAGGCCAGAATTCAATTGACAATGGTTGATTTGTCCAAGTCAACTGAATTTTAATATAACAGCTGAAGACCCTTTGATGTGTTAATCTTATGCAAGTCTACCTAGGGGTGTGAGATATGGGCTGTTATGCCCCATACACACGGTCGGACTTTGTTCGGACATTCCGCCAACAAAATCCTAGGATTTTTTCTGACGGATGTTGGCTCAAACTTGTTTTGTCTACACACGGTCGCACAAAGTTGTCGGAATTTCCAATCGCCAACCACGCTGTCACGTACACCACGTACGACGAGACTAGAAAAGGCCAGTTCAGAACCAAGCGCGGCACCCTTTGGGCTCCTTTTGCTAATCTCGTGTTAGTAAAAGTTTGGTGAGAGACGATTCACGCTTTTTCAGACTCGTGGCTTTCAGATCGTTTTCTGCCATTCAGTTTGTGCTTGTGGGTTTGTATCTGCTCTTCAGTGCGTGCAGCAAGTTCCGCGTGACTTTAATTAGTCATTGTATTCTTGTTCGTTCGTTACTGTTTTTCTGGTCGCTCTTCACAGGCCTTGCTGTTCTTTAGTGCGTTCTGTTACTTCGTTCTGAGCAGCCGACCGTTTTCTAGCCATGTTGCGCATGCGTACTCCTCGTAGAGTTCGTGCTGTGCGGGGGCTTGGTGTTGGGGTCCTGACCTTGACACAAGTCCAGTCCATGAACAGGGTGGGGAGGAGTTCATGGACCAAGAATTGGTTGCTTCAGCGTGACCAGTTCTCTCATATGCCTTTGCTCCGTGAGATCCGTGAGAATAATCCTGATGATTTCAGGAACTTTCTCAGGATGACGGACCCCGTGTTTCACCATTTGTTGGCTTCACTGACCCTTATATTAGCAGGCAGGATACCTGCATGAGGCAAGCCATCACTCCGGAGCAGAGGCTCGTCGCTACCCTGCGGTATTTGGCGACAGGGAGAAGCCTACAGGACCTCAAGTTCTCGACAGGCATCTCCCCCCAGGCTCTGGGGATCATTATCCCAGAGACCTGTTCTGTCATCATTCAGGTCCTGCAGAAGGAGTATATGAAGGTAAGATTTTTATTCTTTAATATCACATTTTATTGTATTTAATGTTTGCTAATATATTGTATTTCTTTCCTCATTCCCTAATTACCATGATTGTAATATGCTGTGAATGTCCCCTTTGTCCACATGCATGATGGATTTTTATGTAATTATTATTTTAGGTCCTTCATACATATTTGCCTTCACTTACCTCCCCAGCATGGTGTCTCCTGACCCTATATTCACCTCATGTAGTCACTTAACAATGTATTTTTTCGGCTCCATAGTAGTGCTTTACCCCAAACACCCCCTAAAATGTTTTGAAATGTTATTTTTGATTTAAATTCTGGCAGAGTGCCAGAGGCTTTTTTTGGTGGTGTCCCCAAATAATTTTTAGTAACCCTCCCTCCCCCAACTGCTAAGTTGGCTGATCCCAATTCTCTATCTATCCTCAATCATCTATCTGCTGACTTTGCCAAACCCATACACACTATACCCATCTCTTTAGTGCTCAGATTTATGGATGAATTCCCCAAAGCATGTAGTGCAAGGGCTTGCTTGTATACTTTCAAATGGTACTGTTTAAAGTTCTTGTATCCTATTATTATCTTGATAGGTAATAGCAGAATGTCCAAATGTCCTCAAATGTGTACAGTGTGTATTTATATCTTTGTATTATGACACTTCTTACCTGTCCAGTGGGCTGCCAATAGTGTAACTAAGGAGGGGCTGTTCCAAGTAATACCCATTATTTAGGCATTCATCTCTCAATGAAGTGAAGAGGGTTACCTGTCCAAGATTTCCACACACCCCATAATGTTAGAAATGGCCCATGAGAGGGGGGGGGGAGAATATGTTAGGTGTACCTTTATACTTTGGCGTTGTTAAATTCCCCTTAATAAATGCTGCCTCATAATGTTTGTGCCTAATCTGCTTGCCATGTTTCTGATCAAAAATAGTAATGTTTATTTTTTTTTCCTCAACAGTTTCCTTCCACGCCACAGGAATGGCAGACTGTGGCCTCCCACTTTGCCCAGCGGTGGGACTTTCCTAACTGCGGAGGGGCAATTGATGGGAAACACGTCCACATCGTCCCACCACCCAACTCGGGGTCG
Organism: Lithobates clamitans; assembly: GCA_037952925.1. Lineage (NCBI taxonomy): Eukaryota > Metazoa > Chordata > Amphibia > Anura > Ranidae > Lithobates > Lithobates clamitans. Next base: position 1,510,020 of record JBBGZY010001379.1, read on the forward strand.
TACTATTTCAACTATAATGCCCCGTACACACAGTCGGATTTTCCGATGGACAATGCCCGATCGGAGCGTGTTGTCGGAAATTCCGACCGTGTGTGGGCGCCATCGGACATTTTCCATCGGATTTTCCGACACACAAAGTTGGACAGCAGGAGATAAAATTTTCTGACAACAAAATCCGATCGCGTCAATTCCGACCGTGTGTGGCCTGTTCCGATGCACAAAGTGCCACGCGTGCTCAGAAGAAATTCCGACACGGGACAGCTCGTTATTTTTATTTTTACGCCAGAATATTTTTGTGTGTGTTTTGTGTGTCAAGTTACCCCAACACCATTGATATCTTTTATTATTTAATCTCCAGGAGATTTTTTGTTGTTGGTGACCCTTGTTCATTTCACATTGTATATTTGAAATGTACCTGAATCCTCACAAACAAACTGTCATTTTTGAAGTAAAACACATAGGAGAGTATAATTCAAAACAAAAATCCTTTATTAAGGGATCAGAACCAAACAAAGAGGAAGGCAACACTGGATCAACAGCAGAAATTAGTGAAGCCTGGGACCCCCACGGCAGACATCAATTCTTAAACATCAAAATTGGTGGCCTGAGGAGTCCATATCTAAGGGAGGGCAGTCTGGTCCAGGATTCACAGAGACTCGGATAGCAGCAGATAATATCTGTGTCCCCAGGCTGTGGTACCACAAGAGGCTGCATCTTTTGGCCGACCAGACTGGACCCAGGGCAATCACTGTCTGGTCTTCCTTCCACGCTTCCTTCCGGGCTGTGGCTGTGCAGTTGGAGATGTGGCAGGAGGAGGAGTAGGACCTGGAGGAGGAGGAGGACTGGGGGGATCTGGAGGAGGACAGGGAGGACCTGGAGGAGGACTGGGAGGACCTGGAGGAGAGGGAGGAGGAGGAGGAGGACCATCCCAAAGCTGTGTGTGAGGTGTAATTTGGCCCCTCATACCTTTCTCCAGAGCCTCTGATATGAGGGCCTGACACATGGCTTTTTGGCCCTCCTCCATCCTCTGCATTTTATATGCTATGAATGCAGCAATGTTCTCCTGCATGGTGTGTGGTGCTCCCAGGACCTCTGTAGCCCTCCAAAAGAATCTGATAGCCGCCTCCTCTAGGGCACTCGTCCTACTGCCACTTTCTGTTTTCAGGTGTGGTGGAGGGACCTTGATATCAGCCAGCCGGCTCAGCCTGGCCACCTCCTGGCTGAGACTTCCCTGTGTATGAAAAAGGGACATAGTTGTAATGTTTTGCATCATCAATCACAATCCTAAATTAGTACATTGATTGGACAAGCAGAAATATTTAGAGGAATGCTATACCTGGCTCAATCTGGGCTCCTCCACATGCGGCCTGGAAGGCCCAGGTTGGGCGTCAGAAGCCTCAGCCGGGGGGAAGGAAGCGTGGAAGGAAGACTGGAGAGGGATGGCCTGGGTTCAGTCTGGCCTGCCAGAAAGTGCAGCCTGTCGTAGTACAACATCCTGGGGACATAGATGTCATCTGCTGCTCCGGATCTCTGTGAATCCAGGACTTTCTTGCGCTCCCTCAGATATGTGCTCCTCAGGCAACCAATTAATATCTTTAAATAAGTGATGTCTGCCGTGGGGATCACCTGCTTCACAATTTCACACAATTGCTCCAGTGCTGCCTTCCTCTTTGCTTGGTTCTTGAAATGGGGGTGGGTAATCTCCCACAGACAGGGCAGCTCACTTAGCATATCAATGAATAGTGACATGAAGTCAGTATCTCTCATTAAGATATCCATGTTCACTGCAAGACACACAAGACAAAGCCTAATGTCAGACAAAACTCTCCTAATCTTGTTACAATATAGGCCTCAATCTAGAAGCAGTATAGGCCCAAGTTTGTCTCTTACCTTCGTTCTTACGATCGCCGCGTCCAATGCTCCTTCCTCCGCTCACAGATCGTACGTAATACGCACGCGTGTTAAGCTTTATACACACTGCGCATGCGTGTAACTCCGCCCGCCCCTGACGTTCTTTCTAGTGTATTCCCCGCCCCTTTTCGTTCGGCGCAGTGGGGGAAGAGCATGATGGCGGAGTTACAACAGGTGCGTGATAATAATTCTAACAACGAGGAGGAGGAGGAGGAAAGCCCGGATCCAGGCACGTCCCGATCCAGAAGGAGACGTTTTAAGGCCACAAATATGTCGTTTGGGGAGATGTTGGAGATGGTCGACATCATGAAGAAGTCCGACTATGATGGAAAATATGGGCCTTACCCCCACCCCAACATCAGAAAGGCCAAGATCATGGCGAAAGTGGTCAGGAGTCTGGAGAGGAATTTCGGGGTACGAAGATCAAAAGATCAGCTCAGGAAGCGGTGGTCGGACCTGAAGTTGAGAGAGCCAGAGCAGTACCGAAAGATCCGGAGAGTGCTGCAAAAAAGTAAGTAGTTTGCTGTGTTCCTATTCTTTCTGTCTTTATTCCGTTCGTTCTGCTCCATATGCTTTTAGTAATTGTAACGTTTAAAAAGGTCAACTTTAATGTTCATGGGCCCATTATTCGTTCGTATCAAACATTTTTCTTTCGGCCTCTAGAACACCATTGTTTAGGCCATATGCATTTTCACACATTTTTGGGGGCCTACTTGGATGCCAAATATTTGTTTGTGTAGATGGGTTTGTTACTAGAATGAAATGCCAACTAGATTGTGTGTAAGGAGAGGACACTGAGCAGCTGTTTTCACATCTGGACACTGGAGCACTAGTGTGGGACACAAGAACACCATTTTTATTAGGGGGGGCACACAGGTGCTCCAGTGTATACTATAGGGGGGGCTACATCTGTGAAGCTTGTATTAAACAGGCAAAGTATTGCAGCTTGACAAAGGACAATAAAAAATATACATCTTGGAACTCGGCTAAAATAGACAATTGTACCCCACCTCCAAGCAATGTTTCCTATTTCTAGTTCTGCCATCAAATATCTGTGTGCTAATTATACCATTTTTGTTTTACATAGGGGAGAAAAGACTCGGAGGACACCCCTCATCCCAGGAGACCAGAGACCCCCCACCTCTGGAAGAAGGGGAAATACCAACACAAGAAGCTGAGCAGGAGGAAGAAGAAGATGTGGTGGAGATTGGCACCACAACAGGTGAGTGTCTGCGACCACAGGCTCAGGTAAAAGAGATGGATGTTGGCAGATTTTTGAGACCTGTTTTTTTTGTTCTTTATCTCTTTTTAGGTGATCGTGATCCAGAACGCTTTACATCAGAAAGTGCCCAGATACTGATCGGGGAGATCATGGGGTGTAATCTCCAATTGCAAAACATCCAGCAACAAATCAGTGATGTTATTAAAAAAAATAATAACATCATTGATGTTTTGGGGCGAATTTAAACCCCACAAAATCACCTGTTTTATCTTACTAAAATTTTTACAATGTTTAGAAAAGCCAAATTTGGAGGATGCACACAGTGTGCCAACATGTGCTATCTGCCATCACGGGAGATCAATGGACGCATTTTGGGGGTGCAACCCCTTCCTCAATTATAAAGTAGCGTTGAGGAAGGGCTTGCTCCCCCAAAACACGTCCCTTGATCCCCCCTGATGGCAGATAGCACATGTTGACATTCGTAAATTGGTGTGCATCTTCCAAATTTGGCTTTTCCAGGGGTGATTTCCCCCCATCTGAACACTATATCAAACACAGTTCCTAAATACTCATGTCTGATATAGCCTTCAGGTTTTACCTAATGTGAACTTTGTAAGTTTAAGTTTTTTGGCTTTCTTGTTGGTTTTACACAGGCCTGTTTTATCTGAAATGGATATTTCGATTTTTGATAATGCCCCCCCAAAAATTGTTATACAACAAACATGTTGGTTTGTTTTAAAAACCTTTGGTAAATGCACATGTGATTGTGCAGGTATAAAAAAGTTCCTTACTCAAGAATGTGTGGATTATTGTCTCAACAATACAACACTTTTGGGGTGATGTAATAGCTGTTTTATGCAAAAATGGGGGTTATTTCCTAAGGGCAAATACACTTTGCACTACAAGTGCAGGTTCAGTGCAGTTGCAAGTGCACTTGTAGTGAAATGTGTTTTGGCATTTAGGAAGTACCAGTCAACACTATTCTTTATAAGGTTACCCAATCACGACATTTTCTGCACTCAACACATTTCTGTCAGGGTCAGCTAAAACAAACACAAGCAGTAAATGTCCACCAAGAATTTCTTTTGGTTGTTTTTTATTTGAAAAAGGTGTCACAGATTGTCTGGCATATTGATAGCCCCCCTACCCGCAAAGAACTCCAAGTATCGTAACCGGACATCACGGGCATTCAGGGAGGGCAAGCCAGGACGGCCACTTTCAAGCGCCGTCATTGTTGATGTATTTGGGATTCCGGCCTCAGGCCCAACTGAGCCAGCATAGTTGGCTGAATGTTTTCTTAAAAAATTATGGAGAACACAGCATGCCAGTATTATATGGTTCAGTTTATACTCCGCCATATGGATGGGTGTCAGAAATAATCGGAACCGGCTGGCCAGGATTCCAAATGTGTCCTCCACCACTCTTTGGGCTCTGGCCAGCCGGTAATTAAAAACCCTCTGTTCCGGGGTGAGGGTCCTCATCGGGAATGGCCGCATCAGGTGGTCCCCCAGCGCAAACGCTTCATCAGCAACGAACACAAATGGGAGACTTTCAACATTGTCCTCTGGAGGTGGCAAGTTCAAGCTGCCATTCTGGAGACGCCTGTAGAACTCCGTCTGGGCGATCACTCCACCATCAGACATCCGGCCATTCTTTCCCACGTCCACATACAAGAAGTCCTAATTAGCCGACACCACCGCCAACATCACTATACTATTAAACCCCTTGTAATTATAATAGTACGACCCGAGTTGGGTGGTGGGACGATGTGGATGTGTTTCCCATCAATTGCCCCTCCGCAGTTAGGAAAGTCCCACCGCTGGGCAAAGTGGGAGGCCACAGTCTGCCATTCCTGTGGCGTTGAAGGAAACTGTTGAGGAAAAAAAAATAAGAATTACTATTTTTTCACAGAAAGCTGGCAAGCAGATTAGACACAAACATTATGGGTCAACCTCCAGATAGCATTTATTAAGGGGAATTTAACAACAACAAAGTATAAGGTACACCTATCATATTCCCCCTCCCCCCCTCTCATGGGCCATTTCTAACATTATAGGGGGGGAGCTCTTGGACAGGTAACCCTCTTCACTTCATTTAGAGATGAATGCCTAAATAATGGGTATTACTTGGAACAGCCCCTCCTTAGTTACACTATTGGCAGCCCACTGGACAGGTAAGAAGTGTCATAATACAAAGATATAAATAAACACTGTACACATTTGAGCACATTTGGACATTCTGCTATTACCTATCAAGATCATAATAGGATACAAGAACTTTAAACAGTACCATTGGAAAGTATACAGGCAGGCCCTTGCACTACATGCTTTGGGCAATTCATCCATAAATCTGAGCACTAAAGAGATGGGTATAGTGTGTATGGGTTTGGCAAAGTCAGCAGATAGATGATTGAGGATAGATAGAGAATTGGGATCAGCTGACTTAGCAGTTGGGGGAGGGAGGGTTACAAAAAATTTGGGGACACCACAAAAAAAAGCCTCTGGCCCTCTGCCTGAATTTAAATCAAAAGTAACATTTCCAAACATTTTAGGGGGTGTTTGGGGTAAAGCACTACTATGGAGCTGATAAAATCCATTGTTAAGTGACTACATGAGGTGAATATAGGGCAGGAGACACCATGCTGGAGAGGTTATTGAATCGCAAATATGTATGAAGGACATAAAATAATAATTACATAAAAATCCAGCATGCATGAGGACAAAGGGGACATTCACAGCATATTACAATCATGGTAATTAGGGAATGAGGAAAGAAATACAATATATTAGCAAACATTCAATACCATAAAATGTGATATAAAAGGATAAAAATCTTACCTTCATATACTCCTTCTGCAGGACCTGGATGATGGCAGAACAAGTCTCTGGGATAATGATCCCCAGAGCCTGGGGGGAGATGCTTGTCGAGAACTTGAGGTCCTGCAGGCTTCTCCCTGTGGCCAAATACCGCAAGGTAGCAACCAACCTCTGCTCCGGAGTGATGGCTTGCTTCATGCAGGTATCCTGCCTGCTGATATAGGGGGTCAGCGAAGCCAACAAACGGTGAAACACGGGGTCCGTCATCCGGAGAAAGTTCCTGAAATCATCAGGATTATTCTCACGGATCTCACGGAGCAAAGGCATATGAGAGAACTGGTCACGCTGAAGCAACCAATTCTTGGTCCATGAACTCCTCCCCACCCTGTTCATGGACTGGACTTGTGTCAAGGTCAGGACCCCAACACCAAGCCCCCGCACATCACGAACTCTACGAGGAGTACGCATACGAAACATGGCTAGAAAACGGTCGGCTGCTCAGAACGAAGTAACAGAACGCACTGAAGAACAGCAAGGCCTGTGAAGAGTAGGGATGAGCTTCGAGTTCGAGTCGAACTCATGTTCGACTCGAACATTGGCTGTTCGCAAGTTCGCCGAACAGCGAACAATTTGGGGTGTTCGCGGCAAATTCGAATGCCGCGGAACACCCTTTAAAAGTCTATGGGAGAAATCAAAAGTGCTAATTTTAAAAGCTAATATGCAAGTTATTATCATAAAAAGTGTTTGGGGACCTGGGTCCTGCCCCAGGGGACATGGATCAATGCAAAAAATTTTTTTAAAAACGGCCGTTTTTTCAGGAGCAGTGATTTTAATAATGCTTAAAGTCAAACAATAAAAGTGTAATATCCCTTTAAATTTCGTACCTGGGGGGTGTCTATAGTATGCCTGTAAAGGGGCGCATGTTTCCTGTGTTTAGAACAGTCTGACAGCAAAATGACATTTTGAAGGAAAAAACTCATTTAAAACTACCGCGGCTATTGCATTGCCGACAATACACATAGAAGTTCATTGATAAAAACGGCATTTGAATTCCCCTAAGGGGAACCCCGAACCAAAATTAAAAAAAAAAAAATGACGTTGGAGTCCCCCTAAATTCCATGCCAGGCCCTTCAGGTCTGATATGGATATTAAGGGGAACCCCGGCCAAAATTTAAAAAAAAAATGACGTAGGGTTCCCCCTAAATTCCATACCAGACCCTTCAGGTCTGGTATGGATTTTAAGGGGAACCCCGCGCCAAAAAAAAAAAAAAAAAAACGGCGTGGGGTCCCCCCAAGAATCCATACCAGACCCTTATCCAAGCACGCAACCTGGCAGGCCGCAGGAAAAGAGGGGGGGACGAGAGTGCGCCCCCCCCTCCTGAACCGTACCAGGCCACATGCCCTCAACATTGGGAGGGTGCTTTGAGGTAGCCCCCCAAAACACCTTGTCCCCATGTTGATGAGGACAAGGGCCTCATCCCCACAACCCTGGCCGGTGGTTGTGGGGGTCTGCGGACGGGGGGCTTATCAGAATCTGGAAGCCCCCTTTAACAAGGGGACCCCCAGATCCCGGCCCCCCCTGTGTGAAATGGTAAGGGGGTACAAAAGTACCCCTACCATTTCACTAAAAAACTGTCAAAAATGTTAAAAATGACAAGAGACAGTTTTTGACAATTCCTTTATTTAAATACTTCTTCTTTCTTCTATCTTCCTTCATCTTCTGGTTCTTCTGGTTCTTCTGGTTCTTCCTCCGGCGTTCTCGTCCAGCATCTCCTCTGCGGCGTCTTCTATCTTCTTCTCCTCGGGCCGCTCCGCACCCATGGCATGGGGGGAGGCTCCCGCTCTTCTCTTCATCTTCTTCATCTTTTTCTCTTCTTCTCTTCTTTTCTTCTCTTCTTTAACCCGGTGACCCCGCCCCCCTCTGACGCACGGTGACTTGACGGGACTTCCCTGTGACGTCACGGGGAATGCCACAGGGAAGTCCCATCATGTCCCGTGCGTCAGAGGGGGGCGGGGTCACCGGGTGGCCCCGCCCCCCGTTATTTAAGAACTGTCAGACGAGGAGCGCCGTCACACAGCGGGAGCCTCCCTCCATGCCAGCATGGGTGCGGAGCGGCCCGGAGAAGAAAATGAAGAAGAGAAGAAGAGAAGAAGAGAAGAAAAGAAGAAGAGAAGAAGATGAAGAAGATGAAGAGAAGAGCGGGAGCCTCCCCCCATGCCATGGGTGCGGAGCGGCCCGAGGAGAAGAAGATAGAAGACGCCGCGGAGGAGATGCTGGACGAGAACGCCGGAGGAAGAACCAGAAGAGCCAGAAGAACCAGAAGATGAAGGAAGATGAAGGAAGATAGAAGAAAGAAGAAGTATTTAAATAAAGGAATTGTCAAAAACTGTCTCTTGTCATTTTTAACATTTTTGACAGTTTTTTAGTGAAATGGTAGGGGTACTCCCTTACCATTTCACACAGGGGGGGGCCGGGATCTGGGGGTCCCCTTGTTAAAAGGGGCTTCCAGATTCCGATAAGCCCCCCGCCCGCAGACCCCCACAACCACCAGCCAGGGTTGTGGGGATGAGGCCCTTGTCCTCATCAACATGGGTACAAGGTGTTTGGGGGGCTACCCCAAAGCACCCTCCCAATGTTGAGGGCATGTGGCCTGGTACGGTTCAGGAGGGGGGGCTGCACTCTCGTCCCCCCTCTTTTCCTGCGGCCTGCCAGGTTGCGTGCTCGGATAAGGGTCTGGTATGGATTTTTGGGGGGACCCCACGCCGTTTTTTTTGTTTTTTTTGGCGGGGTTCCCCTTAAAATCCATACCAGACCTGAAGGGTCTGGTATGGAATTTAGGGGGAACCCCACGTCATTTTTTTTTTTTAATTTTGGCCGGGGTTCCCCTTAATATCCATACCAGACCTGAAGGGCCTGGTATGGAATTTAGGGGGACTCCCACGTCATTTTTTTTAAAATTTTGGTTCGGGGTTCCCCTTTGGGTAATTCCCATGCCGTTTTTATCAATGAACTTCTATGTGTATTGTCGGCAATGCAATAGCCGCGGGTAGTTTTAAATGGCTTTTTTCCTTCAAAATGTCATTTTGCTGTCAGACTGTTCTAAACACAGGAAACATGCGCCCCTTTACAGGCATACTATAGACACCCCCCAGGTACGAAATTTAAAGGGATATTACACTTTTATTGTTTGACTTTAAGCATTATTAAAATCACTGCTCCTGAAAAAACGGCCGTTTTAAAAAAAATTTTTTGCATTGATCCATGTCCCCTGGGGCAGGACCCAGGTCCCTAAACACTTTTTATGACAATAACTTGCATATTAGCCTTTAAAATTAGCACTTTTGATTATTCATGTTCGTGTCCCATAGACTTTAACGGTGTTCGCGTGTTCGAACGAACTTTTTTCCTGTTCGCATGTTCTGGTGCGAACCGAACAGGGGGGTGTTCGGCTCATCCCTAGTGAAGAGCGACCTGAAAACCAGTAACGAACGAACAAGAATACAGTGACTAAAGTCACGCGGAACTTGCTTGCACGCACTGAAGAGCTGATACAAACCCACAAGCACAAACTGAACGTCAGAAAACGATCTGAAAGCCACGAGTCTGAAAAAGCGCGAATCGTCTCTCACCAAACTTTTACTAACACGAGATTAGCAAAAGGAGCCCAAAGGGTGCCGCGCTTGGTTCTGAACCGGCCTTTTCTAGTCTCGTCGTACGTGGTGTACGTGACCGCGTGGTTGTCGATCAGAAATTCCGACAACTTTGTGTGACCGTGTGTAGGCAAAACAAGTTTGAGCCAACATCCGTCGAAAAAAATCCTAGGATTTTGTTGTCGGAATGTCCGAACAAAGTCCGACCGTGTGTACGGGGCATAAGGGGTTCAATAGTATAGTGATGTTGGCGGTGGTGTCGGCTAATTACGACTTCCTGAAGGTGGACGTGGGGAAGAATGGCCGGATGTCCGATGGTGGAGTCATTGCCCAGACGGAGTTCTACAGGCGTCTCCAGAATGGCAGCTTGGACTTGCCAGCTCCAGAGGACAATGTGGAAGGACTCCCATTCAAGTTCGTTGCTGATGAAGCTTTTGCGCTGGGGGACCACCTGATGCGGCCATTCCCGATGAGGACCCTCACCCCGGAACAGAGGGTTTTTACTTAATGGCTGGCCAGAGCCCGAAGAGTGGTGGAGAACACATTTGGAATCCTGGCCAGCCAGTTCCACCTATTTCTGACACCCATCCATATGGCGGAGTATAAATTGAACCATATTATACTGGCGTACTGTATTCTCCACAACTTTTTAAGGAAACATTCGGCCAACTATGCTCGCTCAGTTGGGCCTGAGGCCGGAATGATACATGAAACCACACTCACGGCGCTTGAAAGCGGTAGTCCTGGCTTGCCCTCCCTGAGTGCCCGTGATGTCCGGTTACGCTACCTGGAGTTCTTTGCGGGTAGGGGGGCCATCAATATGCCAGCAAATATGTGAAGCCTTTTTATAATTAAAAAAAAAGAAATTCTTTGTGGACATTTACTGCTTGTGTTTGTTTTAGCTGACCCTGACAGAAATGTATTGAGTGCAGAAAATTGCGTGATTGTGTAACCTTATACAAAGCACTGTTGGCTGTTATTTACTAAATGCAAAAACACATTTCACTACAAGTGCACTTGCAACTGCACTGAACCTGCACTTGTAGTGCAAAGAGGATTTGCCCTTACAAAATAACCCCCATTTTCGCTGAAAACAGCAATTACATCACCCCAAAAGTGTTGTAGTATTGAGACAATAATCCACACATTCTTGATTAACCAACTTTTTTATACCTGCACAATCACATGTGCATTTACCAAAGGTTTTTAAAACAAACCAACATGTTTGTTGTATAACAATTTTTGCAGTAGCATTATAAAAAATAGAAATGTCCATTTCAGATAAAACAGGCCTGTGTAAAACCAACAAGAAAGACAAAAAACTTGAACTTACAAAGTTCACATTAGGTAAAACCTGAAGGTAATATCAGACATCAGTATTTAGGAACTGTGTTTGATATTGCGTTCAGATGGGGGGAAATCACCCCTGGAAAAGCCAAATTTGGAAGATGCACACCAATTTACGAATGTCAACATGTGCTATCTGCCATCACGGGGGGTCAAGGGATGTGTTTTGGGGGAGCAAGCCCTTCCTCTCAGCTACTTTATTATTGAGGAAGGGGTTGCACCCCCAAAACGCCTACATTGATCTCCCGTGATGGCAGATAGCACATGTTGGCACACTGTGTGCATCCTCCAAATTCGGCTTTTCAAAACATTGCAAAAAGATTTAAAACATTGGACCACAATCAAAAAAGTGATTTTGTGGGGTTTTAAATTCGCCCCAAAACATCAATGATGTTATTATTTTTTTGAATCACATCATTTATTTTTTTCTGGATGTTTTTCAATTCTACATTACACCCCATGATCTCCCCGATCAGTATCTGGGCACTTTCTGATGTGAAAGGATCTCGATCCCTAACATCACGATCACCTAAAAAGAGAGAAACCAAACAAAAACAGGTATCATAAATCTGCCACCATCCATCTCTTACCTGAGTCTGTGGTCGCAGACACTCACCTGTTGTGGTGCCAATTTCCACCACATCTTCTTCTTCCTCCTGCTCTTCTTGGGTTGGGGGTATTTCACCTTCTTCCATACGTGGGGGGTCTGTGGTCTCCTCGGATGAGGGGTGTCATCCGAGTCTTTTCTCCCCTATGTAAAACAAAAATGGTATAATTAGCACACAGATATTTGATGGCAGAACTAGAAATAGGAAACATTGCTTGGAATTGGGGTACAATTGGCAATTTTAGCCGAGTTCCAAGATGTCTTTTTTTTATTGGCCTTTGTCAAGCTGCAATACTTTACCTGTTTAGTACAAGCTTCACAGATGTAGCCCCCCCTATAGTATACACTGGAGCACCTGTGTGGCCCCCCTAATAAAAATGGTGTTCTTGTGTCCCACACTAGTGCTCCAGTGTCCAGATGTGAAAACAGCTTCTCAGTGTCCTCTCCTTACACAGAATCTAGTTTGCATTTCATTCTAGTAACAAACCCATCTACACAAACAAATATTTGGCATCCAAGTAGGCCCTAAAAAATGTGGGAAAATGCATATGGCCTAAACAATGGTGTTTTAGAGGCCGAAAGAAAAATGTTTGATACGAACGAATAATGGGCCCATGAACATTAAAGTTGCCCTTTTAAATTGTACAATTAAGAAAAGCATATGGAGCAGCACGAACGTAATAAAAACAAAAAGAATAGGAACACAGCACAACTATTTACTTTTTTGCTATAAAATGCAGAGGATGGAGGAGGGACAACAAGTCATGTGTGAGTCGCTCATATTGGAGGCTCTTAAGAAAGGTATGAGGGGCCAAATTACAGCTCAGACGCACCTTTGCGATGGTCCTCCTCCTCCTCCTGCAGGTCCTCCTTCTCCTCCTCCTTCTCCTCCAGGTCCTCCCAGTCCTCCTCCTCCTCCAGGTCCTACTCCTCCTCCTGCCACATCTCCAACTGCACAGCCACAGCCAGGAAGGAAGCGTGGAAGGAAGACCAGAAAGTGAGGACCCTGGGTTCAGTCTGGTCGGCCAAAAGATGCAGCCTCTTGTGGTACCACAGCCTGGGGACACAGATGTCATCTGCTGATTTCTGGATCTCTGCGACTTCTGGACCAGACTGCCCTCCCTTACATATGGACTCCTCAGGCCACCAATTTTGATGTTCAAGAATTGATGTCTGCTGTGGGGGTCCCAGGCTTCACTAATTTCTCCTGTTGACGCAGTGTTGCCTCCCTCTTTGTTTGGTTCTGAGCCCTTAATAAAGGATTTTTGTTTTGAATTATACTCTCCTATGTGTTTTACTTCAAAAAGGACAGTTTGTTTGTGAGGATTCAGGTACATTTCAAAAATACAATGTGAAATTAACAAGGGACACCAACAACAAACAATCTCCTTGAGATTAAATAATAAAAGATATCAATGGTGTTGGGGTAACTTGACACACAAAACACACACAAAAATATTCTGGAGTAAAAATAAAAACATTGAACAAAGATCAGCCTTGGAAAAAATACAAACATTAAATCTCAAAAAAAAGGCTTAAAATCCCCCCAAAAGAAAAAAAAAAAAAAAACATTCTGTCAGATGTGACAACTAACAATATATTCAGGGAATCCCAATAAAAAAAAAAAAAAAAAAAAATTTGTGAGAAGTGTGTGTGAATATGAGCAGCAAAACTACTTAATTCTTCGCACATTATAAAGAAGAAGAGAGTGCGCTGTATTAAACCATTTTTGACATTGCAGCGTGACAAAATTGCTGTATCCATTGCGAACGCTAAGTTTACCAGAACGAGCTGTTCCGTGCTGGAATTTCTTCTGAGCATGCGTGGCACTTTGTGCGTCGGAACAGGCCACACACGGTCGGAATTGACGCGATCGGATTTTGTTGTCGGAAAATTTTATCTCCTGCTCTCCAACTTTGTGTGTCATAAAATCCGATGGAAAATGTCCGATGGAGCCCACACACGGTCAGAATTTCCGTCAACATGCTCCGATCGGACATGTGTATGGGGCATTAACCTATTTGAACATTTCAAAGGGTGTTCAGGTGGTATCTGTTAATCTAATCTAATTACACATATCTAAGGGGACTTGTTGATGTTGATATGCGGGAGTGCAAATTGGGGTGGTTTATGACTACAGCTGTTCACGGCTGGGGGTTGTTGTCTGTCTGAAAGACTGAAGCAAATAAAAGTCCTAAATTGAAATGGCCAACCAAATTGCTCAGCCATTCAGTGTCTAGTGAATATAACACGGCATTCAGTCTATAGTTTAAGTTAGGCTTGTCTGTGTATGAACACACAGACCTGCGGACTGTGGACTTTGCTCTGTGTTGGAAGTCAATAAAGTGCATCTCTCTAGAAGAATTGGGTTGCTGCGGAAGAGTACTTACTAATTAATTATCATACCCACAATACCACTATCCACCCGATATTATTATATCACTACACGTGTCCCTTCCTCAGGCTTGGATGGCGGCTATCTTCAGTGTGGGCGTATTATAGCCACACAATACACGGTCACATGGTTAGTTGCCATGGAAACAATATACACAACATAACACACAAGGAGAAGGGGATGGGAGGGGAATGGAACGGGGGATAAAACCACTACTATAAGCGACCTAGTTGGTGTGTGTGGGGCAATGCAGCAGATGAGGAGTAGAGGGGGGGATGGATGGAGGAGGGGGGAGAAGTTATGTAGGAGAATGTGCAATTGGATGGAACGGTGGTGGGTAAATGTATTGCAGAGGATGTAATAGCTGAAGTTTGGTAAGATTATAAATTAATTACATGGATAGAGTAGTTAATGGCTCAGGAAATGATAATAACGAAATTAAATTATTAGAAAAATGGTGACTGAAAAAAATGGTAGATTCCAATTTTTATTCTAATATCATTGTTATTTCCATTACCATTTTTTTCAGTCACCATTTCCCCACACACACCAACTAGGTCGCTTATAGTAGTGGTTTTATCCCCCGTTCCATTCCCCTACCATCCACTTCTCCTCGTGTGTTATGTTGTGTATATTGTTTCCATGGCAACTAACCATGTGACCCTGTATTGTGTGGCTATAATACGCCCACACTGAAGATAGCCGCCATCCAAGCCTGAGGAAGGGACACGCATGTCCCGAACGTGAGCACCTCCCGCTGACCCGACCCGGAAGTGACATCCGCCATAGCGAACAGTGTCATCCACTGATCCTCTCTCCTATACACCGGACAGCTCAGTGTAACAGCGGTGTGACAGGCATAGGATCTGATCCAGGAGACACAGCCACCGCTACATCTCACGGACCTCCCCTACTCTCACCAGGCCATCGGGAGTGGATGATCTATCATGCCCTTTTTTTCTTCACCTTTGCGAGTGTTTTTATACCAACTTTTATCAATTAAACCTGCCTATATACTGCACTTAGAGGGCGCTGTTCTTTTTAGTTTTTTCTAGTCTGTAGGTGACAAGAGGGGCCGGTGGAACAAACGGTCCTATACTAGGATCTGATGTTAACAGATACCGATATTCGCGGAAAATTTGTCTGGCTTTGAGGCGTTCATTGGGGTATGTAGTAATGATTCTGGTACATTCATTAGTGGTGGATTTATCCTTTTTGTTAGAAGATAGCAGGTTGTGTCTGTTCATGGTGGCTTCACGATTAAATGCCTTTTTGAGGCACTTATGGCTGTAGCCCCTCTCCAGTGGACTTAATTTAAGGCAATTTGCCTCATGTTTGTAATCATCGTCAATGGAGCAGTTGCGTTTTACTCGCAAATATTGGCTATAAGGGATCGAGTTGACTAAGGGTCTAGGGTGGAAACTGGAGGAGTGTAGGATGGTGTTCCCTGCAGTTGGCTTCCTCAACTATTTACACAATAATATATTATCAGTGTCTTTGTAGATCTTGACATCTAGGAAGGTAGTTTTGAAAGTATTGAATGACATAGTACATTTTAAATTAAACTCATTGTGGTTGACAGCAATCGGGCATTCCTGTAAGAGATCTTCTGGGCCATCCCATAGGATGAAGATGTCATCTATATACCTGTGCCACATAATAATATGGCACAGGTACATAGAGAGATCCTCTGCCTCAAATATAGTCCGTTCCCACTCCCCCAGGTACAGGTTGGCGTAGCCAGGGGCACAGCAAGTGCCCATGGCCACCCCCTTCACCTGGAGGAAATGTCGACCGTCAAAGAAAAAAACATTATATTTGAGTATGCACTCAAGGGAGTATAATATAAACTCATTAAAAGATTCTTCATGATGACTGGTTTGGGATAATACCTTGAGAACACACGCAAGTCCTTTGGTGTGTGGAACAGAGCTGTAGAGAGACTCTACATCTATGGTGACCAAGATGGAATTGGTGGGTACGTGGATGACCAAAATTATTAGCAGAAGATGTATTGTGTCACAGATATAGGAGGGTAGGGCAAGGACAAAAGGTCTAAATTGTTCATCTACCACTTTAGATAAATTCTCTGTGATAGCACCGTTACCCAATATGATGGGTCTACCGGGAGGGTCCAAGTTGTTTTTATGGATTTTAGGGAGAAAGTAAAACGTAACTGTTTTTGGGAAAAGTAATACAAACAAAGTTCCATAGTTGTTTTAAGATGGCATTATTGTAAAAAGCACTATCCACAAACAAATAGAACTCCTCATTGAAAGTGTCAATGATGGCTGTCCTTATTGGCCGATACCAAATCGCCATTGCTAAAGATTTTAGTGCGCATTAGTGCATATTTATCATTGTCCATTAAGATAATGTTGCCTCCTTTGCCTGAAGGCTTGATAGTTATGTTGTGATTACTAAACAGATTTTTAAGAGCTGTCTTTTTGCTCGCAGTGAGATTACCTTGATGGTTAAGTGAAATGTCCAGAGCTTTTATCTCTTGACAGGTCAGTTTGAGAAAAGTGGCTATCCCATAGTTGGAGCTAGGGTCTGGGTACATAGCTGATTTATTCTTTAGTAAAGGGTTGGTACATGCAGTAGTGGTATTTTTGGGTGGGTCATCTACTTGTTTTAACATGGATTCTAGATCGATCATGTCAATCAAGTCTCTAGGGTCACTCTCTTCTAACAAGGCATTTAAATTTGCCAGCGCTTGTTGTTCACTAAATGTACGGCACCCTTTAGATCCTGGTTTGTCTTTATCGTACATGCTTCTCAATTAGAAGCTTGCGTGTATAAAGGTGCAAATCTTTTATTACTTCAAACTTATCCAACTTGTGATTAGGACAGAGAGAATAAGTTCAGTGCTCACAACCTTTCTTTATAACTAATGTCTTCCAGACCTTTTATTAGCTTTGTTAACCTTCTTTGTACTCGCTCCATTTCCAGCACATCCTTCCTGAGGACTGGTAGAGTGGGAGAATTAATCGCTTTATCCCTGGAGTTGATCCCTTTTTTAATGCATGACAATATTCTGTTTGCTTTGTTAGCAGCAGCTTGGCATTGCATGCCATTGCTGGGCCTATCATCTACTAGAACCCCCAGGTCCTTTTCCATTCTAGATTCCCCCAGAGGTTCTCCCCCTAGTGTATAGATTACATTCATATTTTTGCCACCCAAATGCATTATTTTGCATTTTTCTACATTAATCCTCATTTGCCATGTAGTTGCCCACCCCATTAATTTGTTTAGATCTTCTTGCAAAGTTTCCACATCCTGCGGAGAAGTTATTGCCCTGCTTAGCTTAGTACCATCCGCAAATACAGAGATTTAACTGTTTACCACATCCTCCAGGTTGTTTATGAACCATGAATGTTGGCATTCATGGTTCCCTCAATGAACTGTAGCTCCCCAGTGCCAGCAGCACTCATGCACCAGAGAGGAAAAATGTCTAATTGGGCCCAATTTGGACATTTTCACTTAGGGGGTACTCACTTTTCTTGCCAGCGGTTTAGACATTAATGGCTGTGTGTTGAGTTATTTTGAGGGGACATCAAATTTACACTGATGCACACGTTGTACACTCACTACATTGTAGCAATGTGTCATTTCTTCAGTGTTGTCACATGAAAGGATACAATAAAATATTTACAAAATGTGAGGGATGTAACCATTGGTTAGACCAAGGTCTAGGGGGGCATAATATCTCCCAGATTTTAGAGGTATCATGAGGCAGCAGTGCTAAGGAGGACAATTGATTGGATTCATGGTACTTCTCAGAAAAAATGGGTATCACTGGAAGAAAATTTAAGTGGAATATGCTTGGGGCAGACAATCTGGGTTCCAAGGCAATACAGGGGCCTCCCTGGGGACGTAGGTCCAATAACAATATAAACTTTTAGAGCTTGGGATAGCCCATTTAAAAACAGGATATGCCAATATAACAGTCTGTTAATGCCCCTGTCAGGTACAAACTACTTCCTGCCAGGGAAGGAGAACAAGTTGTACTTGAAGTGGATATTTTCAAACAGCTAAAGATTAAAAGATGTCCTGAATGGGAATACCCACAGTTCAATATAAGAACTACGAGAGTGGTACAGTGTTTCACCCTGGGATGTTTGGATATATAGGCAACTCCAACATTTTGTGGCCACCCTCCCAAAACCCCTTCTTTCTTTTAGGGGGTTTAGCCCATTGGAGAGACTCATGGACCAGGGGGGATAAACAAACATGGGATATCCAGTATATATGGGATGCTGATCTTCCCTCTGGGTCCTGGGTCCCCATGCCTTCTGGAGAGTTGGGGATTTGAATTAAATCAAACCATATCAGAGCAAATTAAATGTAAGGTTGTTGATTATATACATTCCACCTCAATAAATACGAAGATAAAAGAAATTAATTATAAACTGTTAACTAAATGGTATTATGTTCCAGCAAAACTTCATAAGATCAATCCAGAGGTATCATCGTTGTGTTGGGGGGAGTGTGGGCTGGAGGACACACATGCCCATATATAGTGGCATTGTCCCCTAATTCAACCATTTTGGAAAGAAATATTGAAAATAATTAGGAAGATCAGTAATGATGAAAACAGGCAAGATCCCTGGCAGTGTTTGTTCCATGCTACATGTGAGACAAGAAAAAACATATAGAGTAGCTGTGGTCCCGTTTTTGTTGAATGCAGCGAAGGCCCTAATCCCAAGACAATGGAAATTAAAGAAAATATTGTCAATAAAGGATTGGTTTCAGGAAGTAGATAAAATTAGATTAATGGAAGAACTAATATCTATGCAAAATGACTCCGGACGGAGATTTTATAGAAACTGGAGAGGCTGGCTTGAGTTTAAACAATCTGGGACTTATTTAAGCTATATGAGGAATTCAAGTATTGTTTGAGGAGAGAAGAGTAGTGGTGTTTTCTTACTTTCTTTTTCTTTCTTTTCTCTTTTTTTAATAAAAGGGATAGATATGGGGGGTATGAGAACACAAAATTATAAGGGTGTAATAGGATTGGGGGTATATGTAGATACTCTGTCCCTAGAGTTAACCCTTAAATAAATTAATAAAATATACACACAAGTCAGGGGGGGGTGTTCAATTTTTATTTTTTTGTCACTGTACCGGGAGAGTGGCGTTTAACCATTTCAGGCCCGCAAGGATTTGCCCCCTTCCTGACCATGCCATTTTTTCGCGATGCAGCACTGCGTCACTTTAATTGACAATTGTGCGGTCGTGCGATGTTGTACCCAAACAAAATTGATGTTCTTTTTTCCCCACAAATAGAGCTTTCTTTTGGTATTTCATCACCTCTGGGGTTTTTATTTTTTGCCCTATAAACAAAAGCCTCCAGTTCCTGTAAATTCTTGGGCTGTTTTGCATGAACTGCACATTTGAGATCTCCTCAGAGTGGCTAAATGATTTTGAGGTCAGGTGATTGAGATGGCCACTCCAGAACCTTCACTTTATTCTACTGTAGCCACTGACAGGTCGACTTGGCCTTGTGTTTTGGATCATTGTCATGTTGGAATGTCCAAATAAATCCCATGTGCAGCTTCCTGGCTGATGAATGCAAATGTTCCTCCAGTATTTTTTAATAACATACTGCATTCATCTTGCCAACAATTTTGACCAAATTTCCTGTGTCTTTGTAGCTCACACATCCCCAAAACATCAGCGATCCACCTCTGTACTGTTGTGGAATCTCATATTAGCCAATGTATTTCATATTGTATATATTGATATATACAATATATACAATATATATATATTTTGCACGGGTCATAGAGGTCAGAACCAATGGGCAAGTATCTGTCCTAACTTATCCCCTCGGACAAGTCATATAGGAGCTCATAAGGCTGAACTCTATGTATGCTGCCCTATTGCACGGGTCATAGAGGTCAGAACCAATGGGCAAGTATCTGTCCATAACTTGTCTCCTCGTACGAGTCAGAGAAGACTTCTTAACTTGTTCCAGAATGTAGTCTCAGGTGAATTTCCCTCAAGAACTTGGTCGAGCTGGAACCCAGAACTCTGTGAGGGGACCAGACCACCGGCAGATTGACTGGTCCCTATCAGGTGACGGGTTCCCAAGAATTGGCAGAAAAGACCCATTCTGGTTCAAGGTGAGAACAATTCGCAATTGTTTCAATTTGGTTAGAGGATAAGAATACCTATATCTAATATGCTTGCATTGTATCAAACTGTATAAATTAGACCTGTATCTTGTAATAATTTGAACATAAACCTGTATGTTATCAGCTGTTAATAAACCTGCATTGTTGAAGTTCTGCCTGGTTTGATACTTTACTATTCTACTTCATTTGGTGGCCCGTACGGGGACAGCATAACCTCAACTCCGATCTTGCCTAACTCCATGCTGAAGAGGCACTGAACTTAACACAATTTTGCGCAATTTATATCAGGTTAGCAGACACCTATTATTAGTTCTGCATTGTGTTGTGCCGTGTTTTGCTAGCGCTAGGAGGGGCAGGTGGTTGTTGTTGGGGTATCGCTGTCCACCAGGCAGATCTTTGTGATGGTAGGTTGGGTTTTCTCAACTGTGAATGTCTTAAAATGCATTGTACAGGATGAGATACTATGGGTAGAAAATGTATTTAATGATTTTTTTTATTTTTATTTTTTTTTCTCTTTTCTCTTTTTCTTTTCTTTCAATTCTTTCGTTTCCGAAGGGGTACCCCTGTAGAGGGTTAATTACTCTCTATGTAAACCTAGGCGTAACATGCATGTTGGTTCCCTGGACTGCAAAAATTAGTCAGGATGAGGTTTTGGGGACTTAAAGACCCCTGGAGAACTTGCGTAACATGCATGTTGTTTACCTTGACTGCAAAATTTTGTCTGGATGAGGTTTTGGGGACTTAAAGACCCCTGGAGAACCTGCTTTAACATGCATGTTGGTTTCCTGGATTGGTAATCAATCAGGAGAAGGCTTTGGGGTTATCAGATCCCTGGAAAGCCTAAGTTAAAAAATAAAAACTGTACTGATATGTAGCTACTAGTAGAAAAAGGTACCTTTGTGTGGTGTAAAATAATATTCATGGGTTAAAAATGGTAAGTCCTGACATGTAAATATGGTGAAGGTTTTTGAGCTCCATTTGTTAACAAAGTAAAAAGGTATGTATCGTCTTTGTGCTGTAAGTGTATGTGTTTATATGTATCTGTTATAACGGTCTGTGTACTGAGTTAAGATCAGGTTGAGACATTCCTGATCGCCGTGGCAAGCAGGGCTTGGCTGTTCTTCGTGTCTTGAGACAAGCGTTTTGGTAAGGAGACGTATGCGCGTACGGTGCCTATTGGCTTTACTCTGAGCACTGCTGTCCATAAGTAATTACTAACTATCCTGTCAGTTTTAATAATTTTGTGAATGTTTGTATATTTATATATAGTCAGGAATTTGTGTTCATGTGTATGCATACTTTGCTAGGTGGAGTGACTATGTATTGCTATATAGAAAACAGAAGATAATGACATTTTGTTAATGAATGTTCACAAATGTAAGTTAATTTCTTTGTAATCTTTGTAGACTGTTAGGGAATATTGTATGTGTGAGGGAGACTGATCATCTCCCAAATTAGGTTAGAATAAGTCTGTAGTGGTTGTAAAAACATTGGTGTGAAAGGACCCTGTGTGTTAGTTCTATGAGTGAATTGTAAGAAGTATGTAACTGATGCTGAATTCTGCATAGTGTATGACGAATATGGAAATGGTATGTATCTTCCATACAAATACAATTAGAACTTTCTGTGTCATACCTTTGATTTTGTGACACGTATTATTAGTATTTGTTAGGAGGATTTATATTTATATGAGTTGAATGTGTGTGTGTGTGTTTTTTTTTTTTTTTGTATGAGGTGTAAAATGAATCCCTATGTGATTGATTGTATGTGTCTTTCGTTGAGAGGCTAGGGATTGATACATATATGGTGACTGATTGACTTTAGCGTCAAAGTTCTAAATGTTATTGGCAATGAGTGAGTGTGTGTGTAGAAGGCACGAATCATTAATCTTTTTTTTTTTTTATATTCTTTTGAATATGTACCTCAGCTAGTTAGCACCATGAATGAGCTGAGGGAGTTAGAAGTTATTTAAACTGTAGAAAAAAGAAAGTTGTTTGTTTTAAGTAATTTACGACACAAAGTTCCCCCATATTTTTTTGTATCCAGCATACTGCTTCTAGAAGGAAAATATCTGTAGATAAATTCAATGCTGCTAATGTAATTCATGTCATGCTTAAAAAGATTTTACAGTTGTAGGTTTTTTCATGTTAGACAAGATAATGTATTTCTTTCAGTATGAGCGTAGAAAGTTTAGCCACCATTTTAGAAATAGCTGTCTGCACGTATGTGAAAAAAAAAAACATTAAATCATTCTGTACTAAGATGAAAGAGGCACGTTTAGGGGAGTTATGTCTGGTGCCTTTAGACAGAAACTGGATGAGCTGACCATAAAAATAAATAAATAAAATAAAATCTCAGAATACATTCTTATTCTTAAACATTTGTTGATTTTTTATTAGAATATAAACTGTAGGTTATAGTAGGTATTCTGTCTTTTATATTATGGACTGCAGTAGTGCAAGGTGCGTTTTATTTTTAGTGTATCACTCTTGTAAGTGGGGTGCTTATTCTCCCTTGTAGCTTTTGTTGTTTATTTTGTCATGTCTCTATCTTATTGTACAGTATTATGTATACTGTCATCTTTATATATTTGCCAATTTAGTAGTATTCACAAAGATAGCAATGGGATTTATTTATTTGGTACAAGGGAACTCCAAATTTATATTTGTTTCTTATTTTCTAAAAAGAATAGTGAAGAGTGATGCATGGTAACAGTGCTACCATCTTATTATATGTGCTATATGTAGCACATACAGGGGGGTGAATTAGATAATTAGAGTCTTAATTTTTAATCTTAGCTTGTAAGCTCAGGTGAGCAAGGTCCCTTATTGATATTGGCTAGAACTTATTTTGTCCTACCTGATTACAATATTTAGTAATTATCAGGTTGATTATTAGTTTGCCTAAATAAATAATTTGTTTCTTTATTCCAGGAGCAGCCAGCACGTTTTCATATGTAAAGTTATACTTTGTAAAATTTCACTCCTTTTGATTTTTTTATTATTCAAGTTCCTAGTTATGCTACTACAGGTGGCAAAGTCAGTTTTTTGGATTAGGGTCACTCTGCATTAATATGATCTAATTAACAATAAAATTTGTATATAATTATTCTTAAGGAAGGGACATAGTAATGCACATTTTCTTTACCTCTTTAGATTTAACAGACTGTGCAAGTGACCATGTAATTTTATTTTGATTTCTTTTTAATTATGAACAATCACAATGTAATTTTATTTTGATTTCCTTTTAATTATAATCAATCACAATGTAGTTTCACAAAATGTAGTTCTTCAAAGTCTATTTTGTGTGCCTGTATATAGACTTTATTGCAATGAAAGAACAAAGCTGTAGATATAGATATACTTTAATAAATGTCTGCTCCTTTTTAAAGTAAATCACAGTTTTTCATATGGTCATGCAAATGTATGAGACAACAGCTAAGTGTCTGATGTGGGAAATTTTTCCCAGGATTGGAGTGTATTCAGCACTGATATCAGATAATTGTACCCAATTTTATGAAAAATCAGTTCCATTTTGCTCTATGCTTGGCATAGACGATAGAACCTCGTGTCCACACTCATATTCATTGGTGGATAGGTTGTATGGGCTGTTGTAGACAAAATTAAATACAATCTGCTGGGCCATATGAAACTTTGGATAGGTTTGTCACTAAGTTTAGGAGTTCTAGAGGCAAATGATAGTTGCTTAGACTTCATGCTGTACAGTGGGAGATAAAATGTTCATGTGTTTAAAATAATTAACCAAATTGGTGTAGTTTTGTTTCTAAACAGATCCTTGTTTTAGATGTGATCTCGTGTTCCAGTCAAAGCCACTAAAGGAATGTATGTCAGTAACTCTTGATGACTGCAAGTACATTAAAGATCATAAAAGGAAGTGGAAGAATTCACAATTCCAGTGTCCATTTAAATCCACATTTGTGACAGTGACATTTTCCATTTCTATAGTAGTCAAAGTCTGAGTGAGATTACCAAGAGTGTTATTCACATAAGTGCAAGTGGAATACATACAAGAGACTGTTGCAGACAAAGACATTGGAAGTATTTCAGTAATGGACAATTCTAATTAATTATATGTGATACTTTGTATGTAGAGACTTACTGTTGTTTTGTTTGTAATATATGTTATAAGTATTAATGATGTGAACACCTTAAGGTGGAACTTTGGTCAGAAAATTAATTCCTACTGGATCACTTGAGGCTGACCCCTTTTGCAGGTGTAGCTATGAAACACAGTAAAAAATAAGTGCCTATACTGTTTAAAATCCACTCTTCCACCCTGCTCTACACAGGCTCAGTTGTGCTCTATTTTTTTTGCAATGAATAAAATCTAGAGGCCAGTTTGCTGACAGCCTGAAATTCTACTGCTGCTCAAAGGTTCTCGGCTTCAGTAAAATGGTAGCATAATAATTAATGTGGAATGTATTTTTCTTGCTAATGAACCTTATTTTATCACATTTTTGTGAGTAGAGTTCCACTTTGAGTAAATGTTCAATCATTATAAACAAATAGTTTTATCATTTTTTGAAAAAAAAAAAAAAAAGTGGGGAGGTGTAATGTAATGAGTATGACATTATCGCTAAAGACTGTATGCTATTGATGCTTTATAGGATATGTTATGATATTTGTCTTGATTTTGTTTTATAATTTATGTTTTAAGACATAGGAGAGGTAGGCTACTAACTTAGACAGTATAGCAGTGACTGACAGAAGAGACCCATGCTGACTGTTATTGTATAATATTCTGCAGTATAGAATGTGCAGAAATGGACAAAAAGTGAAATGATTTTGGGTTTAGCAAACTTTGTGGGAAGGCTACAAAATTAAAACTAATGAAATATCTGGACTGACTATATTGACAGTATGACGTGACCAGGGTAATAGTGACTGATAGGTGGAGTCAAGGTTAAGAAATGATAAAAATGTTACAATTATTGTATGGGAAATAGTATAGGTTGGGAAATGTAAAAAGAATAGTCTATATAAAATACTTTGTAGTGAAAACATGTACTTCAAGGGATTTATAATAATAAATATTATTAATATTGTAAAAGTATTGTATTATGATAAAACTATATAGATACATGTATATTATTTTAGCGGATGTTGTAGAAGTAAAAGGAACACACTAAATTAAGTTATTAAATAAAATGAGAGTGTAGGAGCCATTGCTTTGTAGGTTGCCCTGAAGTGCTTGCCAGAGACCTATTGTATCCTGACACTGACTTTATTTTTATTTTTACTTTTTATAACTATATTTTTGAAGTGTATTTTATATCCAGACAAATATCGGGTGATCGCAGAAGACATGATGCAACTTGTTACAAATGTTAAATTGCTACAAAGGAAGGATTTCATGCAATAAAGAAGGAACTGAAACATCTGAGACTTGTACCTTTGCAGAACAGGTATTCACTGAACTTGTGTCTTACAGCATCCAAAGCAGCTTGTGCTATGATACTGGACCAGCAAATGATGATGAAGAAGGAGATCTCTCAAAAAAACATCAAGCATTTGGCTAAGCTGAAAAGACCTATGCAGGAAAAGGCAGAGCCTTATGGGACTGAGTCTGCTGAATGCTCCTTGTAACCACAAACTTGGCTTTCATTCACTAGCTAAACGGATTGTTCCTCTTCCCTGTTATCCTTGATGTGATGTTGCTGAGTAACTGTTGCCTGTTGCAAGAAGTTTGTGGCAAGAATGATCACGATGCCACTGAGACTGACAACTATGTTTTCCGTGCCACATATGGAGAAGGACTTTGCAGCTACAGAAGAAGATGCAGTGTGTTTTGATTGGACTGATTTATTTATTTTGTATTTTTTGGACTGATTTATTTTTATTTTTTTTTGGACAATTTATGTGATCAGTGTTGGGTGCATAGGGTCTCTGAAGAGCATGGTGGGTGATCTGTACTGTAATTGCTGTGAGGCTTATGCCTCAACAGGGGGGAAATGTTGTGGAATCTCATATTAGCCAATGTATTTCATATTGTATATATTGATTTGCATATATTTTATTGATTATTATTATTATTATTATTATTATTATTATTATTATTATTATATAGTAGTGTTTTATCAATATTATTCAATAAGTAAAGTATCAATTATTAATCTTAATAATGTATACTGTGTTTTCCATAGATTTAGAAAGTCTTCATTTTTAAATGCTGAACTTTGGATGAGCTCTCTGCTTCTTTCTTATACTTTATAGTTTACTGGGTGAAAGTTCATTAGAATAGATTCAAGTAATATAGAATTGTCTCAGACAGATAAGAAAACAAGTGGTTAAAATAATTAGGTGGAATACAGGAAAGTTATGTACAGAACATTAATTAAGTTTGACAGGGTCAAACAAAGGTCTTTTGAGCCCTCATTAAAACTGTTAAAATACATTGAATAAGGAAATACATGTGTGTATTTGTATATATGTATGTAATAATTAGACAATATTGAATTAGTAATTGGCTATGTGTGTGTATGTGTCTGTATATATATATATATATATATATATATATATATATATATATATATATATTTGATACAGTACTTTTGCATATAGGATTATATAGTAACACATATAGACACATCTGGTGGGGTTATTGAAAGTTCATTTTCCCAAATGTCATAAATCTGTCATTCTTGAACTTAGTTAAATCTTATCAAGATAAGGAGAATTTGCTAACACAGCTGGGTGCCAGACTGTCTCTACACAGGGGTTTTTAATTGGACAAAACCAGTTATAAATCACTTTAATGAACATATAGGAATTTTGCGAATAATTAAGTTTATCTGGTTGTAGAACAGGTGTCAGATTTATGCTTAGTTACTTTGACGTAGATCTTAGCGACCATTTATATGTAAGAGAGATAGTTGAGATAAGACTTGTAAAATGGTATATAAATGCAAGCTCTGCAATTGTTAGACAGACAAGTCAGATAGGAGCTCATAAGGCTGAACTCTATGTATGCTGCCCTATTGCACGGGTCATAGAGGTCAGAACCAATGGGCAAGTATCTGTCCTAACTTATCCCCTCGGACAAGTCAGATAGGAGCTCATAAGGCTGAACTCTATGTATGCTGCCCTATTGCACGAGTCATAGAGGTCAGAACCAATGGGCAAGTATCTGTCCATAACTTGTCTCCTCGTACGAGTCAGAGAAGACTTCTTAACTTGTTCCAGAATGTGGTCTCAGGTGAATTTCCCTCAAGAACTTGGCCGAGCTGGAACCCAGAACTCTGAGGGGACCAGACCACCGGCAGATTGACTGGTCCCTATCAGGTGATGGATTCCCAAGAATTGGCAGAAAAGACCCATTCTGGTTCAAGGTGAGAACAATTCGCAATTGTTTCAATTTGATTAGAGGATAAGAATACCTATATCTAATATGCTTGCATTGTATCAAACTGTATAAATTAGACCTGTATCTTGTAATACTTTGAACATAAACCTGTATGTTATCAGCTGTTAATAAACCTGCATTGTTGAAGTTCTGCCTGGTTTGATACTTTACTATTCTACTTCAGTACCTTTCATCATAGGCCTTGTTGACTCCTCTCCAAATGTAGTGTTTATGGTTTTGGCCTAAAAGCTCAATTTTGGTCTCATCACTCCAAATGACTTTGTGTCAGAAGGTTTGAGGCTTGTCTCTGTGCTGTTTGGCGTATTGTAAATATTGTAAGCAGGATACTTTGTGGCATTTGCGTAGTAATGGATTTCTTCTGGTGGCTCGACCATGCAGCCCATCTTTTTTCAATTGCCTCCTTATTGTGCATCTTGAAAGATCCACACCACATGTTTTCAAAGAGTCCTATATTTCACCTGAAGTTACTTGTGGGTTTTTCTTTGCATCCCGAACAATTTTCCTGGCAGTTGTGGCTGAAATTTTAGTTGGTCTACCTGACTGTGGTTTTTTTAACAGAAACCCTCATTTTCCACTTCTTGATTAGAGTTTGAACACTGCTGATTAGCATTCTCAATTCCCTGGATATCATTTTATATCCCTTTCCTTCTTTATACAGTTCAACTACCTTTTCCCACAGATACTTTGACAATTCTTTTGCTTTCCCCATGACTCAGAATCCAGAAACGTCAGTGCAGCACTGGCTAAAGATGCAAGGGTCTTTTAGGAGTCCAGAAACTCACTGACCTTTTAAACACACACATTAATAACAAGCAACCATATCAAAGGTGAGGCTTTTTACCTTTAATAGACATTCAAACCCCATTGTGTCAACTTGTGTGCATGTTATCAGACCAAAATCCCTAGGGTATGTAAACTTTTGATCAGGGTCATTTGGATAGTTTGTTGCCATTATGATTTTAAAAGAGTAAACATTTCATTGATAATACGTGGCTTCAGGCAAACACTGACCATGAGTGAAAGAAATGTTATCATTCATATTTCCTGAAAAATGGCCAAGAAATCATAAATTCTGCCAGGGTATGTAAACTTATGAGCACACGGTGTATATATGTGTTATATGGTACACCCGTATTGTATTCTCCCTTTAGAAGAGGGGATTAAGGAGATTAATATCTTTATTAGCAGTCATAATAAGAAAAATCATCTGCTAATGCAGATACTGCTGGCCAGAAATCCTAATCCAGCAATCAGTTTCCCTGCACAGATTCAAACAGGAAAATCTTACTTTGAGTCCACTCAAAGTTTTCATGAATGGGGAGTTCCTTTGAACCCCGAAACGCATTGGATGTCTTTTAACACAATATCAATAAATTGATTTTGATTCTTATCTTTTGATCTGGTGCTCCTTCCACATATGCATGTCTTTTGCTGGTAACCTGCTAGGATACCCACTGCAGGGTAGCCTTGTCTGTTGTGAGCATCCTAACCTCAGCCAGTGGGCTTGTCAAATGTTTTCTGCCCTCTCACTACCTTGTTTAAACTCATTTAAAAGTATCAGTGCCTCTTGGTTGCCCTTTTTGGTTTCTTTAATAAGTGGTATACTTCAACTTTTGCAAAAGTGTTTGATACACTTCCCTGCACATAGCTATGTACTTACAGCCCATAGGCTTGGAAAATTCAGCCTGTAAATGAATATAAAACTGGCTAAAGACCATATTCATAGAATAGTGATTATTGATTCATACTCTCATTTAGTTTTGGGAGAATGGTTCGGGCCAAGCAAAAGTTCGGCCAAAATTTTTGTGTGTTCGTTGGGATGTTTGCCCGCCGAGCGCACAGTCAATATGTTGTTAAGGAGCGGGGCCAGGAAGCTGGCTGCCACGTCCTTAACGAATGAGTAATCAGCTGTGAACAGGCTTTCCTGCTGACACCTGAAAGAAAAATAAATTGCTGGCAATACAAAATAATAATGCATAGCCCCAGACAAAGTGGACAAGGTGCTTTGGGGTGGGGGGCAGAGCCTCCTGCTGCAACACAGCTTGGAGATGAAACGCTGGCCGCTGTTGTTATGCTTTGCGTCTATATATTAAAGTTCTAGCGGTAAAACCAAGGAAGCTTAGACTTCTGTAGGGTATCAATGCTTTGCTAAACACAGAAAACTGCACATACAACTGTAGGATACACAATACAACACAACTCATAACTGACAAAAATATGCCTACAAGTATAAGCATGTACAATAATGCGTACGCATTAAGTAAACTAAACAGTTACTCAACTTAGGGTTTAGGTTCCTTGCTCAGTCCAACTCAAAATTTCTTCAAAGTTCTTAAGCTCCTTGTATCCATGTCTTCCTCTTTGTCCTTCCAAACACCTCTCCCTTCCTCTCTCCACATGCTTGTTTCAAAAGACCCCAAGCCCCTCCCACCACGTTCCTGCATACCAACTTCCTCTGCTCAGCTCCAAAACCTATCCAACTGGTTTATTTGCATATCAATAGAGGGGGGGCCTGGCTTCTCTGCAAACATATGTTCTTAAAAATGTTATTGCTATCAATACAATACAAATGGCCATAGCAACACTTACCACCTCTTGACTTTATAGCATAATAAAGCAAACTTCAACATCTCTTCAAGCCTTTTGTCCAGGAAGGGGCAAAATAAACCCCCTGTATTGTAAATGGGAGGAAAAAATTCCCTTTCGACCCCTGTATCTTCTGGGCAGTCAGACTTTTGTTTTGTTGTCCCTGGAAGGCTGCAACATTACTTTTGAGTAGGGTTAAACAATGTCTTTGGCAGGTTGTGGAAAGAAAGTCCCAGATGAAAGCCTCTTGTCCTCTTGGTCATAAGGAAATGCTTAGATGAAAGTCCACTCCAATTCAGCCACCATCAGGAAATCATCCACATCTTCCTCAGGTTCTCTTCTGGTCTGCCTCCTCCCATCTAGCATGGTCATCTGCTCTGCCCACTTCACCTCTCGATGCTCAGTACCCAAAAAGTGTAATGCCAAAAGCCCTAGACCTAGATTTGAAACAGGTTTAAAATCTTTCCGTCGGACTCAGTTTCTGGCTGCAAGTCCACTCGTCTGTGTGCTGGTCCGACGGAAAGCCTGCTCGTCTGTATGCTGGTCCAACGGACCAGATACGACGCAAGGGCAGGGTATTGCATTTCGCGCTCGCTGCAATAGGAAAAACAAATTTTCCTATTGCGGCGAGCACGGGGCATACCAGGCCCTTAGGTTTGGTATGGATTATAAAGGGAAACCCCTATGCCGAAAAAATGGCGTGGGGTCCCCCCTAAAATCCATACCAGACCCCAATCCGAGCACGCCGCCTGGCCGGTCAGGAATGGGGGTGGGGACGAGCGAGCGGCACCCCCCTCCTGAACCGTACCAGGCCGCATGCCCTCAACATGGGGAGTGGGTGCTTTGGGGGAGGGGGCGCCCTGCAGGTCCCCCCCACCCCAAAGCAATCAATAATAAAACACACTACACAGGTTTTTAAAATAATTTATTAAACAGCTCCGGGGGGGTCTTCCTCCGGCTTCGGGGGTCTGCTTCCGGCTTCGGGGGTCCCTCCGGTTCCTCTTCTCCCGGCATCCGGTTGGTTCTTCTCCGCTCTCTCCGGCCTCTTCTCCCGGTGTTCCAGTTCTTCGGCTGGCTCCTCCGCTGTGACGTTTTAGGGGCGTAGTCAACATCACCCGGTGACCACGCCCCCTAAAACGTCACAGTCCCAGCATGCCCAGGGACTGTGACATCATAAGGGGGCGGGGTCTCCGCCTATATAAGTCACAAGGGAGCCCTCAGAGAGCAGTCCAGCCGGAGAGAGCGTCGTGTCAATATCTAGAGAAGAGAATAAGCCCAGAAGTCCGGACCTCCGCTGGCAAAAGAGCGGCCTGAAGACAACGGAGGAGCCAGGCGAAGAACTGGAACACCGGGAGAAGAGGCCGGAGAGAGAGGAGAAGAACCAACCGGATGCCGGGAGAAGGGGAACCGGAGGGACCCCTGAAGCTGGAAGAAGACCCCCGAAGCCGGAGGAAGACCCTTGAAGCTGGAGGAAGACCCCCCGGAGCTGTTTAATAAAGAATTTTAAAAACCTGTGTAGTGTGTTTTATTATTGACACTTTTTCCCTAGGTGAATGGGTAGGGGTACCATGTACCCCATACTCATTCACATAGGGTGGGGGGCCGGGATCTGGGGACCCTCTTATTATAGGGGACTCCCGGATTCCGATAAGCCCCCGCCCGCAGACCCTGACAACCAATGGCCAGGGTTGTCGGGAAGAGGCCCTTGTCCTCATCAACATGGGGACAAGGTGCTTTGGGGTGGGGGGCCCCACTGGGCACCCCCTCCCCCAAAGCACCCACCCCCCATGTTGAGGGCATGCGGCCTGGTATTGTTCAGGAGAGGGGGGGCGCTCGCTAGTCCCCATTCCTGACCGGCCGGGCTGCGTGCTCGAATCAGGGTCTGGTATGGATTCTAGGGGGACCCCACACCGTTTTTTTGGCGTAGGGGCTTCCCTTTATAATCCATACTAGACCCAAGGGCCTGGTATGCCCCACGATGGGGCTCGCAAGGTGTCAATCTCGCCAATAAAAGCGGCTAGATTGACTTCCTTTTTTAATCCTGTCGCACCTGAGTCACGTTCAAAATGAACGGACTTGTCCATGTGTGGGCAAGTCCGTTCATTCTGAAAGTCCGCCGTAACTCCGGCGAAAGTCCGTCGGAAAGACGGGCAGACTTAGCCTGTTTGATTACCCTACTTTCTAAATATTTTGTCTTGCATGCAGTTTCTTCCAAACACTTGGATGCTCTGGGATGGGCGTGAGTGAGTGAGCGCTCCTCCCCCCTTCTCATGTTCCCGGGCTAATCGCACAAGTAATCATCCGGCTGTCAGCTGAGAAGCAGAGATAGAGGGCTTGACTACCTGTCTGTCTTCAGCCCTGCTGCACGCCAAGCAAATACACGCCGGAGCGCGGCTAAACCGAAAGTGGAAGGAGAGAGAGGCAAGAGGTGATTGGCAGTTCTTCCCGGATACCTTCCCTCCACTTCTCTATACCACTTCACCGCTGTGTCACTGTGCCACCGCTTCTCTATACCACAGACTCCGCTGTGTCGCTGTGTGCAAGAAAGCAGAGGATGACAACCCACAGACAAGCAGCTTTGCAGCCAACAGCAGGGAGAGGAAGGAAATCAACGGACGGCATCAAGGCTTACATGTCCCCTCGCACACCTGAGCTAGCAGGAAGGCCAGATATAAGGAAGCGGAGCGGAGCTAACACTACAGACGGTGTGGAAAAAGTAGAGCGGGAGTCCGGGATAAAGCGGGCGAATGCGAACGCACAGATGACAGGTGACAGTGTCGTGGTGAATGGTAAGAGACCTCCTACAGCTGGGAGAGGGAGGAAGACCCCGGAGCAAAGCCCTCCCGGTAGTGGTGGTGGGAGCCCCCAGGTAATAGGGGCTAAAAATATAGGCCAAATAACTCCTGGTAATGGACACCTAGTGATGGATATACAAAGTACACCAACAGGAACCCGGGGCATAATGACACAGCGGGAGGATAATAGACACACTCCAGAGGAGATTCAGTCCATAGACATGGAGACGATGATAGGAAGAGAAGGAGAGGACCCAATCCCCAGCATGGACGGAAGTAACAGTCAGGAACACATAAAAACAACAAGAGGGGGTATGGGAAGATGTGGGTCACCGCATAGACACGCCATGGACTGTGACCAGGAGAGCATCCAAGATGGTGAAGGGAACCCACAGGGACGGAATGGACAGAGGGTGGACCCAGAAAGGGATATCAGGGGTCTGTTGAAGGCCCTCCCCACTAAAAATGATATTCAGCAATTAATAAACGCAGTTGAACAATCCTGCATGCAAGCAGTGGCAAGCTTAAAAGAGGATATCAGGGACCTGGGACACAGAGTAGAGGGGATGGAAAAAGAACAAGAAATTACCATACAAGCAGTGACGGAGGTTCAAGAGTCCATGAAAAAATATGAAGAAACATTAAATGCATACAGAGACCAGCTGGATGAATACGAGAATAGGGATAGACGTCAAAATATACGTATAAAGGGACTGAAAGAGTCAATTACAGCGACAGAATTAGCCCCAGTGGTACAAAAAGTGTTTGGACAGATTTTGGGGGATCAAGCCCCTAAAGTAATTGAGCTAGACCGGATACACTGGGTCCATCCCCAGAGTACAAAAACTGATGTACCCAGAGATGTAATATGTAAAGTTCACAAATATGCAGTGAAGGAGAGTATAATGAAGATGGCATGTGATAATCCTAGGATTACATTTGAAAGTTCAAACATAGCTCTGTATCCAGATATATCGAAAAGGACTCTTTTTAAGCGAGGGGTGGTCCGCCTACTGCTAGAAATCTTACGGAAGGCGGAGATTAAATATAGGTGGGGGTACCCCTTCAGTTTAACAGCCTCCAGGAATGGAAGAACTGCAATATTGCGAACAAAGGATGATTTAAAAGTATTTGTGGAAAAATTAGACCTCCTGATGGTGGACTTTGCGGACTGGAGAATAAATTTTCTAGGGCCCCCCCTGCAACGAGTAGAGAAGTGGCAAGAAGTACCAGCAAGGGTTAACCAGGGAACAGCCCAAAGAAGGACTTAAAGGACCCTTTTTTTTTCTTTCTTTTTTTCCGGGTCCTTTCCACCCGGGAGAGGGTGAATAGAGTAATGCCTGGGAAGGGGGGGGGAATAGAAGGGGGGGTGTAATGGAAAATGTGGACCTTATGTAGGTCAATAGGCCAGCCCCAATTAAAGGGGAGAATAATCCTGCGGAAGGCAGGGAAGGGAGGTAGCAGGCATGCAGGAGGTGTCGGTGCACGCAGGCTGCATACCCGATTTTTAGAAATACCCCTAATGAGAGGTTTTTGGCATGGGGGGATAGTATGCAAGTATGTAAGGTCTATGTTTATGACATATATATGTGGTATATTTTTTGTTTTTTCTGGGTTTTTCTTTTTTTTAGGTATAGGTATGTGTTTAATGAAGTGTGGAATGATTGGGAAGGGGGGGTAGAAGGGGGGGTGGGAATGGCAGAGGAGAAGATAGAGAACAAGGGCAAGGGGCCGGGGGCCCTGAAGATAAAATAAAATGACAGCCACTTTGAAAATATTGTCGTACAATGTGAGGGGTTTGAGCTCACCAATTAAAAGATGGCGCTTATGGGTTGAGCTGCAGCATTGGGGAGCTCTATGTTGTTTTCCTGCAGGAGACCCACTTTAAGAGTAGCTCAATCCCAAGCTTGCCCCAGAATATACTGAATCAATGGTATCATGCGGTATCCCCAGTAGCGAGGGCAAGAGGGGTCACAATTGCGTTCAAGAAATCATGCCCCTGGACAATGGAGACCTTGCAAAGTGACCCAGAAGGTCGGTACTTGTTCGTAAAAAGGTGTGCTGCAGAATAGACGATATACCTTAGCTTCAGTATATGCGCCCAATGAAGGGACTGCTAATTTTTTGGTTAAAGTATTTAGAAAACTGGAAGAATTTAAGGAAGGGTGTGTAGTGGTAGGAGGAGATTTCAATATGGTGTTAGAACCGAGTATAGATACTTCCATCGGCAGAACTGTTCTGTCTTTCAAAGCCATAAAGCGGGTTAAACAAACTTTATGCTCAAAACACCTTGGGGATACCTGGAGAGCTTTACACCCAGGGACTAGGGATTTTAGCTATTACTCTAAAACACACGATATGTACTCGCGGTTAGACCTTTTCTTGGTGGATCAATTCTACCTGGGGAATGTCAACACAAGTACAATTGAACCAATAACCATGTCCTACCACGCCCCAATAATTCTGACCCTTCGACCAAATCAAATGGCTCGGGCGGAACGAATATGGCGTCTGAACGAGTCATTGCTGGATAAGGAGGACATAGTGGAGAAACTAAGTGTTAAGATAAAGGAATATTTTGAAATAAATAAAACAGAAGGAGTGTCAGATCAAGTGGTGTGGGAAGCACACAAGGCAGTTGTGAGGGGGGACTTAATTGCCTTTGGTACATATATAAAGAAGGAAAGTAAAAGAGAAATAGACAAACTACTAGAGAAGATCAGTGCCCTAGAGATAAAGCATAAGACAAACCTTGACCCAACAGATGGTAGATATCTGGAGAGCTTACGAGCAGAGCTTTCGCAATGCTTAGAACATAGAGCGAAAAACAAAATTAGGTTTTTCGCAACTAGAGCATATGAACAAGGAAATAAATGCGGAAAGCTACTGGCAAAACAACTTAAAAAACAACAGGACTCTAGACACGTGCATAGCTTACTAGTCCAAGGTAGGAAAATAGTGGACACAAAGGTTATAGCAAAAGAATTTGATAAATTATATGAGGCCCTATATAACATCTCCAAAACAGAACCATCCGAAGCAGGGGAAAGCGAGGGACAAAGGAGGAATATGATAGATGAATACATTGAGAATGCTGCTATGCCCATAATACCTAGAGAAACTTCTGAAGATATGGAACGCCCAATCACGGTAGAAGAGTTGGGTAGAGTGATAGAAGCCATGCCCCCGGGGAAAAGCCCAGGGCCGGATGGGTTGACAAACTCATATTATAAGAAATTTCTCCCGATTTTGGTAAACCCACTTTGTAATTATTTCAACTCTATTGGTGCCGCAAGTCCACTTTCCTCAGAAGCATCACTGGCGTATATAACGGTTTTGCCAAAAGAGGGAAAAGACCCTCAGAAATGCGCTAATTACAGGCCTATCTCTCTGCTGAACTCCGACACCAAAATACTGGCAAAAATCTTGGCCTTGAGACTTCAGGAAGATGTAGGAGATCTGGTGCACCCAGACCAAACAGGGTTTATAAAGGGACGGGAAGCAAGGGACAATACCACCCGTGCACTCCATATAATGCACTGGATGCGATACGGTCCGGATGGAGCCCCAGGAATCACTCTGTCGATGGATGCCGAAAAGGCCTTCGACAGAGTGAACTGGGGCTTCATGAGAGAAGTACTGGGGAGGATAGGATTGGGGGAAAAAAATGTTGGGATGGATTATGTCCTTATGTGCGAAACCAAGAGCAAGAATCAAGGTTAACGGGACAGTATCCGAATGTTTCAACATACAAAATGGCACCAGGCAGGGGAGCCCGCTGTCCCCCTTGATATTTGCGATAGTAATGGAACCACTTCTGCACAGAATTAGAAAGAATAAGGAGATAGCAGGGACGTATATAGGCCATATGGAACATAAAGTAGCTGCATATGCGGATGACTTATTATTTTTCCTCTCCGCTCCCCAGTCATCCTTCCCAGTCATGTTCCAGTGGAGATGGAGAGGTCATTGAAAGAGATGTATCCATTTATATGGAATAAGGAGTCGCCGACATACCTGGGGGTACAGATTAGCGCAGATTATGAAATATTGTTTGAGCATAATTATGGCTCATTATTGAAAGAAATAACAGAAGAGCTAAAGAAATGGAAGGGTAAATATCTGACCTGGTTCGGGAGAATCAGTGTTATAAAAATGAGCATACTGCCGAGAATAGTTTATGTGCTGCGCACAGTGCCAATCAGGTTGCCAGCAACTCTCTTTAAACAAGTGCGCCGGCTGTTTGTGGCCTTTGTGTGGAATGATAAAAGGCCTAGATTAGCTTACGATATTTTAAGAAGGAGCAGAGCAGAGGGCGGCCTAGGACTCCCGGATATAACATCCTATTATAAGGCCATGGCGCTAGCTAGAATACTGGACTGGTGCCATGACCTAAAGAGAAAACCATGGGTACAGGCAGAAATGTCGATGGCGGGGAAAAATCTGGCAGGGGCACCATGGATTCAAGGGTCATTGAGGGGGCTGTCACAATGGACATCACCGATGACCCTGAATTCACTGGAAGTATGGGACAGAATGAACTGAGAGGGTAGATATGCCCCACAGACATCCCCTCTGGCTACTCTGGAGGGATTCCTTTGGTTCCCTCCGGGGGAGGAGATGGGAAGTCTTGGGGTCTGGGGTCAAGATGGGAATACTGGATGTGGTAAGTTTGCCCCTAGTGGAGCTCTATTATCACTGACAGATATGATCTCGAGATTTGGGGAGACAAGAATGGCGGAATGGAAACATCGTCAAATGACGAGTTTCCTCAAGAAAACAAAATCGTTAAGATCCATAAATTCACTTACTGCATTCGAGAGACAGTGCGCACAGAGATCGGAAGCTGGGCATATGTTATCTCGGATGTACAGAATGATCCTAAGGGAACAAGAAAAGAAACCCCCATACTTTGTAAGAGAATGGGAGAGGGAGCTGGGCCAAGTGTGGACAGGTAAACAAATCAATAGAATAATATCGTTAACATTTACTACCTCCATAAGCTCAAAGGTGCAAGAAATGGCAAATAAGTTCCTAGCTAGGTGGTATAGGACACCAGTAAAAATAGCACAAATCTCCTCAGCATCCAATGATAAGTGTTGGAGGGGTTGTAGACAGAGGGGAACCTTTCTTCACTTATGGTGGACATGTCCAATAATTAAGCCATTTTGGGAATCAGTGGCCCCATGGATTACAAAAACAACAACCGACCCCCTGGAGTTTGGGCCTATACAATATCTATTCCATGGAAAGCCCGGACCTGTCAAAAAGTATAGAGAAAGCATAACCCCACACTTAATAAATGCAGCAAAAAAACGAATTCCGAAGTACTGGAGACAGGACCGGATCCCGTCAGTTATAGAGTGAAGAAACAAGGTTAATATAATAAAGGAAGCGGAGAGGTGGATACATGTGGTTAAAAACCAAAAAAAGAAATTTGAAATGACTTGGGCGAACTGGGAACAGTGTGATAAGGAGATAATAGAATAGGGAAATACAAATGGGTAAGGGAGGAAGAAGTGGTAGAGTCATGGAGATTAAAGAAACAAGAAGATTGGCCTTGAAGGAAAGACTTAAATAGTGATATAACTTCTCTAATGCTAATCAAAGAGGGAGGGGGGTAAGATAATGTATGATTATATGGATATGTTTTGGGCTTTTTCCTTTTTTTTTTTCTCTCCTCGTTTCTCCCTCAGGGGTTTTTCCCTTTCTCCCCTAATCCTCTAAGAAACACTGGATGTTGGGGAAAAGGTATAAAATATATATTTTTTTTTTTGTAGGGTAAATGAGTGCTAAAATAAATACACACATTAATAAGTTCATGGGCACTAGAAGTTCAGAAGGGAAGGGAATGTCCCTCTTTTACTATTTTAAACACATATGCATGAACTATATAATTATGAATTATAGGGATTTATTACACAAGAATAACGGGGAAACTCACTTTATAATTCTAATTAATCACGTTTGCACGGAGGGGAGGAGGAGTTTGAGTAAAATAATACGAAGGATGGGGGGGGGGGGGAGTATTATATATGGGTTTTTTTTGTTTGTTTTTTTTTCACATGCACAAATTACATAATTATGGATCACAGTGTTTAATTACATGAATTAGAATAAGGAAGAAATCCACCTTATAACCTTATTTAAATACACCCTATAATCTTATTTAATAACGTTTGTACACTGAAGGGGAAGAGATGGAGTAAATTAATATTAATTAATGTTAAGGAGGGAGGGGAGGGAGAGATCACAGAATGTGGGGGAGGAGGGAAGGAAGAAAGAGAAGTGGAGGGTTTTTTTTTTTTTTTTCTTTCTGTACATGTAAACTTGGGTTGATGGGATAGGGGGGATAAATGTGGTAGTTGTGGAATTATGTAATTTGTAGTTTCTTTTTTTTGGGCTGAATGTAGGGGTATAGCATGATTGTATAATTGGTGTATATATAAATGGAACAAAACAACAATAACAATTTTGATTAAAAAAAACAGGGAATGCTACTGCAAGCTGCTCCTACAGTAAATCCCATGAAACTCTTTTCAGATTCAATATGTAGAGCATGCAGAAAGTGCAAACCAAACACAGCAACTGCCCGCATCTCCCCCTTACTGAACCCAAAACTTTTGAGACTAAAATAAGAGGAAAGATCAGAGACTCCATCCCCCCAAGCTCTGTTCAAAGGAGAAGCATATCCAGCCAGCTCCTTTACAACAGACATCCCCTGACAGAAATCCACTATTTCTGGCCCAGGTAGGAAGGGTGCACACCTCCAAGTCCTCCTGGACACCAGAAAACTTTGCAGCCTTACTCTTCCTAAACAGTGTATGCAGCATTTTCCCCCAGT
Source organism: Lithobates clamitans (assembly GCA_037952925.1). Lineage (NCBI taxonomy): Eukaryota > Metazoa > Chordata > Amphibia > Anura > Ranidae > Lithobates > Lithobates clamitans. The sequence continues at coordinate 1,549,717 of JBBGZY010001379.1, forward strand.
ACAAGTAACAAAACACACAATAGAAAACAGGTATGCTTCAGTTGAGCTTTTAGCACAAATCCTGGCACGAGCCCCCAAATGTTATGCTTTGCATCTATCTATTAAAGTTCTTGTGGTAAATCCAAGGAAGCTTAAACTTCTATAGGGTATCAATGCTTTACTAAACAGGAAAAACTGCACAAACAACTGTAGGATACACAATACAACACAACTCTCAGCTTACAAAAATATGCCTACAAATATAAGCATGTACAATATGTGCACATTAAGAAAACTAAACAGTTACTCAACTTAGGGTTTAAGATGTAATGTCCTTCATGGTTCCTTGCTCAGTCCAACTCAAAAGTTCTTCGAAGTTATCGAGCTCTTTGCATCCATGTCTTCCTCTTTGTCCTAACAAAAACACCTATTCAACTGGTTTATTTACATATCAATGGGGGGGGCTGGCTTCTTTGCAAACGTATGCTCTTAAATATCTAACTTTATATTATTGCTATCAAGACAATATAAATGACTATAGCAACACAGCTGTCAAACGAAGTTCTGCCTCCTGGTAAAAAAATGGGAAGTTTGGGACTTTAGGTGAAGCCATAGACATGGTGGAGATGGGTTAAATGAAGGTACATATTTATTGTCATAAAAATCATAAAACATATCAATAACAGAGACTAAACATGTGCATTTGTTTTCGTCCGAATGCATTTTTCGTCCGAATTTGAGGTATTTTCGTTATCGTTTTAACAAACGATGACGAAAGCGCAGATTCCGAAAAACGAAAGATCTGACATAAACAAATGCTTTATTTTCGTTTTCGTTGCGACAACAGTTCGATATAGATAGGAGATTCGACATGACGCTAACAATAACAATTTGTGTCTATCGAACCTGTGGTCGAATGTGCCTAACCTTAACTCTATAGTCTATCCACCATAATAGTCCAAGATTATTCGAAAAGATTCGACATAGAGAGAAAAGATTCGACGTAGAGAGAAAAATTAAGTAAAATAAAAATAATGATGATGATGGTTATTGGCCAATTGTAACCAAAGAGGAGGGGCAGTAAAATAGCTAAAACCGCATGTACAGCCAACTTAGTTTCACTTACGATTTGCTAGCAGAGACAGACACGCTGATTCATTTCAGAACAGTCAATCTTAGCTGGTCCGTTTGAATTGATTGTCACTTTGTCAGAGAAACTGAACTAATTCATTTGAGCATAAGCTAAGCACAGCAGCAGAACAGTAGTGAAGCAAGCTACATCTGTGTTGTGAACTTGATAGCTAGACTAGTGATACTAGTGTTGCTGCTAGTGTTGTGATAGCCTCAGAGGCTGCCCGTGTTGTGGTGGGGAGTGATTTATAAATTGAGATTCTATATACCCTATCTCCACTCCAGTCCATTTTCTGACTTGCAGTTGCTGTAAAGTTCAGAAATGTACCGTTCTAATGTAAAAGTGAAGGCTGGTAGATGTAGTGGTCGTGGTTACGGTGGACGCCTTGCTAAAAAAAAGTGGAAAGGTCTCTGCTACTAGTGCCTCTGACACTTCTGCCGCCACCAACATGCTGTCTACAGCAGTGGGTGTCACCGCCAGTGCCACCAGCAAAGCTAGTTCCACCACCCCCAGTTCTTCTAATATTACTTTTCCTGCCAGACCACCAACATCTGCTGCCACTTCCACTGCCAGTGCAGCGCCTCATCCCACTTCTACAGGTGTCATGGCTGCATATTTTTATGGAATAGTCAAGAAACCTAGTAAAGTGGAGTTGCCTTTACAGTCACCACCACCAATCACACTACCAGTGCCACTGCCCAGCTCCCCAAAGAAGCAATTGAGGGAGACAGCAGCAGAGAGTGTGAGACTTTTTCTTCATTGGCCCAAGAAGATGATTTAGAATGTGATGCTCCTCTTTCCCCAAACACTGCGGATGTTTTATACAATCTTAGCCCACAGGACTTATAGCTTGACCTGGAGAAAGTGCAAGAGGGATATTCTGTGAGGAGTAGGACAGGTAGCAGTCCACTTTTTTCATCTGCTGCTAACTCCCCTTCTCCCTCTGTTATTATGGAAGAATCCTGTGATGATATCACTGACCTCCCAGTCCCCAGCACCCCAGCCATTAGCAGCACTAGTTCTAGTTCACCAAGTGTAACTGTAGTGGCAACAGCTTCCACCACTGGTGTGCTACCTGCTGCAGCTATATCAGCCCTAAATAGATATCAACAGGGTCAAGGGTCAAGGTGCATCCCACCGCAGCAACGTTTGGAAATACTTTCAAACATTGGAAGGTGGGTTCTTTGCCAAGTGAAAATTGTGTGGGAAGCAAGTAAGTAGGGGTAAAAAGTTAGGTCATTTAACCAATGCTGGTATGAACCTACACCTTAAAAATTACCACCACTCTACTTTACTGCGTGCAGAGGCAGAAAAAGAAGATGGTAGCGCAGGAAGCAGCATAACGGACTCTGACTGTACTGGTGGTACCTCCTCAAGCACACCACTTACTCAGAGCACAGGAGGCAATAGAGAGGGTTCAATTAATACAACCCATCCACGTGCAGTAGTTCCACTGCAGACTCAATCAGGCTCCTCATCCTCCCAAGGACATCATCAGCCTACCCTCGATAGTTTTGTTGGCTTTAGTTCCAAGGGCATGTCAAAGCAGCAGGCCAACAAGATCACCCGCCTTATTGGCCACTTCATTGCTGTTGGAGGAGCCTCTTTTCGCATGATTGAAGGGGAGCCGTTTGAACAGCTCATGCATGCCCTGCTCCACGATACATTGTTCCTGCGAACAACTTTCAGCAGAAAGATTATTCAAGCACTATACCACTCGTGCGTTGGATTTTTGAAGGAAAAAATGGCCAAAGCCGAGGGTCAGACAATTCATTTGACAACTGATTTGTGGACAGCTCCCAGCGGTCAACACGCTTTCCTGTCTTTGACTGCACACTGGTGGCAGACCACTGTGCCTGTTGGTGGTGGCACTGGTGTAAGAGTTCAAACTCCATCAGGAAGCAGGTCTGCAATGCAAGACCAGCAGGGTTATCAAGCTTTTCTGCTCCACACAGAAGTCTGTGATGACCAACACAGCTCTGCCAACATATTGCGGGCAATTAGATCAATGTTGGCCAATTGGTTTGGAGAGCGGGCAGTCACCAATGTCTCTGTTGGGTTCATTGTGACAGACGGAGGTTCAAACATGGTTAAAGCTCTCCAAGATGGATCTTTTGTCGGTGTGCGCTGTTCTGCACACATACTGCATTTAGTGGTGAAGGGTGCAATCCCAGTGGAGAAAAACAACAAGATTGCTCAAATCTTGGACCTTTGCAGAAAGATTGCAGGGCATTTCTACCGCAGTGTAGGGGCTAGTCAACTGTTGAGGGAGGAGCAAGAACAATCAGGGCTCCCCATACACCGCCTGAAACAAGATGTCAGCACCCGGTGGAACTATACCCTGGAAATGCTGGAACGCATTTTGGAGCAAAAGACAGCCATCCACAATCTATCATCCCGCCACAGCATCGGGATTGATTCCACACTGGGACGTGATGACTGCTGTATAATTGGGCAGCTCGTTTATGTCTTAAAACCCTTTCGGAATGTGACGGAAAACTTGAGTCAGAGCAATGCCAGCCTAGGACAGGTCATACCCTTGTTTACCTATCTCATAGAGAAGATGGTATCGTTCCTAGAAAACAGTGAGCCTGTTTGTGGCAGCCCACTTCATGCCGATGTAGCGTCTTTCATCAGAAAGCTACAAGCTAACTTAAAAGATCGGCTAAATGACTGTGTCAGCAAAAGCCCTGAACTCATGCTGGCTTTCCTGTGTGATCCCAGGATCAAAGGTAAACTGGCACTCAGAGACAACAGCCTCTCCTACTGGAAAGAAAAATTGATTGAAAGGGTCCGTAATTTGCAGCAACAGAGATGTATGCTGGATGAGGCCGGTTTGGAAGATTCACCTGCCATGTCTGCTATTCCAAGCTCTGGCACCATCACTCAAAAACAACAGAGTGGAGCATGTGCATGTTGGGTAGAGGCACTTGACAATCTGGTGGATGCAGGTCAAGCAGCAGGTAATCGAGAGGAGAGCAGTGCCTCTGAAATGGTCAGGGCCTACCTATATGAAGCACCTTTGCTTCCTACAGAGGACCCTTTGACCTATTGGGATGGTAAGAAAAGTTTGTGGCCTGGTCTTTGCCTGGTTGCCCAGCAACTACTATCCTGTCCTCCAACCACTGTGCAAAGTGAGAGAGTTTTCTCTATTACTGGGAATATCCTTAATCCACACCGTTCACAACTAACAAATAACTTTCCTCAAATTTAACCTCCCCAAGCTGGGTTACCCTACCCTTAACTTGTGAGACCTGAATCATTGTTACCATGTGAAGATAGATGGGACTAGAGTGACTTGAGTGTGCGTGATTGCATGAATGAATGTTGTGTGAATGGACAGTGAAGATAGATGGGACTCAGAGGAACCATCCAAATGTTGAGGAAAATCATTTTTTTAATTTTCTTACCACTTGACACAATAGCAGTTGTCTACTTGACTTTGGTGTGACCCCAAGATTTAAATAGAATTATATTGTTTTAAGCAATCCAAATTTTTCCCTTTATTCCTTCCATCACCCTTTTTTGTAATGAATGTTGTGTAGAGTGACTAGAGTGTGCGTGATTGCATGAATGAATGTTGTGTGAATGGACAGTAGCAAGGGTTGAAGCCTTGACGTGGCGCTAATGCTCATGTGTTGCTGTCTTTGTAAATACAAATAGCAACATGTGCTAATTTAACCATTTTTGTTTGATGGTCTGGAAATAAGAGACAATGATTAAAGATGACCTCAACAGCATGACAGTTCCTCTTGATGGAGAGACTGTCAACTCAAGGATCAGAATATGCTACCAACACAACATAGCACAAAGAAGCATACAGTTGGAAACGTGATTCTATGCAAGATAGATTAGTTGGTCACTGCTGAGCTGCATCCAGATGCCCAGGACCCCTCCCATTTACAATCTCTGACCCTGGGGACACCATGGCCCTCTCTGATCCTCCGCCTGTTTCATGACCATCTGCAATTGTCCAAAGTCATCAGTGTGAGTGAGTATTCTACACTGCTGTCATGTTACTCAAGCCCTGTAAATGATGACTGCCTGTCAGGTCACCTTGAGGCTAGGTGACAGATGCACTCTGTAGAAATCGGAAGTGCACCGCTAGGTAGTGGACCCTAGGACTGACTGCTGTGGATTGAACCCTGGGAGGTTCAGGAAGCAGGTCTACTGGATCACTAACACAGATCCCACTGGGAGCTAGAGCATAGATTCCCCAGGGCGCGGAGTCTAAAAGCCAGCAGGTGTTCACCAGAGCCTCTAGTGGTGAGGATGGACTGTGCTGCAGTCTGGCTCCAGATCGTGGCACCCAGGGTGTCACAGCTCATGCTCACGGTAGACTACAGGAGAAGAGGAAAGAGGCAGAAGGCTGGAACAACAAGCAAGTAAGGGATAAGCCAAGGTCGGGGCCACAAGCAGACAAGGACAACAGAGTACACGCCAAGGTTCAGGGTCACAGGCAAACAGGGATGGTCAGGGACATGCCAAAGGTCAGGGTCATGAGCAGACAGGAATAGTAGAGAACAGGCCAAAGTAGGTTAACTGGAATCAGAGGAATCAGACATAGAAAACACAGCCAGTACACACGAAAGCTAACACACAATGGTTGATCAGCACTGCTGGCTTGCAGTGTACAGGTTAATATAGGGTTCCCTGATAGGAGCTGGGGTGGAGCCATGCTAGAGGAGAGCTTACAAAAGCAGTCAGGTGAGGGTCAGCTGGTCTCTAGAGATGAACACATAGAGACAGGTATGCTGACAGACAAACTCTATTGCATAACCATGACACTGCCCTTTGAACTGTTGCCCCTTGTGATGGCGTTAGCCTGTGAACCTCTGTCCGGTTAACTGTTGCCCTCATGATTGCAAGCCTGCAACCTATGTCCTGTGAACTGTTGAGGACTGTATAGTAACCCCTGCTGTAAGTATCTGCTGTGTATTCTGGTGGAGGGAAAGCTGAACGGCGTGACTGGACACAATACATGGGATTACCCTTTGCACATTGAAATAGTGTAGAGAGAATTCTCATCAATTTTCTAAGTTCAGCCTGATGGTTAAATGTAGAAAAACTACAATTATAAGGCCTCTAGTAAGTTAGTAACAATATATGGACTAGTTCATTTAGATAAACATCACACAATTCTAACAAGGAAAGCAAAACTCAAGAAAACAAATATTTCTGAACAAAATTTTTTGTGCTAACTTTAGTGCTAACTAATCTACCTCATCCAGACTGACTGACTTTGGCAAATATGGAAGATCAGTTGCACTTGCAGAAAAACATATCCACTATACCAGCTTTTAACATTACACTCAAAGAGAAGCCATTCAAGCCATTGCATTTGGGATGACCTAATAAAAAGTTGCTTAATAAAATATAGCAGGCTACTTTTTAAAGTTGATAATTTTGTAAGTCCACTGATTGTTGAATAAGCCCCACTTCTGTTCTAGGCTAGGTAGGTTACTCACTCCTGGTCTAGGTTAGGAGGTATAACAGGTATAACATCATGAGAAAAGTGTTAACCACTTCAGCCCCGGAAGGATTTACCCCCTTCCTGACCAGAGCACTTTTTACAATTCGGCACTGCGTCGCTTTAACTGCTAATTGCGCGGTCACGCAATGCTCTACCCAAACGAAATTTGCGTCCTTTTCTTCCCACAAATAGAGCTTTCTTTTTATGGTATTTGATCACCTCTGCTGTTTTTATTTTTTGCGCTATAAACGGAAAAAGACTGAAAATTTTGAAAAAAAATGATATTTTCTACTTTTTGTTATAAAAAAAATCCAATAAACTAAATTTTAGTCATACATTTAGGCCAAAATGTATTCGGCCACATGTCTTTGGTAAAAAAAATGTCAATAAGCGTATATTTATTGGTTTGCGCAAAAGTTATAGCGTCTACAAACTAGGGTACATTTTCTGGAATTTACACAGCTTTTAGTTTCTGACTGCCTATGTCATTTCTTGAGGTGCTAAAATGGCAGGGCAGTACAAAACCCCCCCAAATGACCCCATTTTGGAAAGTAGACACCCCAAGGAAATTGCTGAGAGGCATGTTGAGCCCATTGAATATTTATTTTTTTTGTCCCAAGTGATTGAATAATGACAAAAAAAAGAAAAAAAAAAAATTACAAAAAGTTGTCACTAAATGATATATTGCTCACACAGGCCATGGGCATATGTGGAATTGCACCCCAAAATACATTCAGCTGCTTCTCCTGAGTACGGGGATACCACATGTGTGGCACTTTTTGGGAGCCTAGCCGCGTACGGGGCCCCGAAAACCCAGCACCACCTTCAGGATTTCTAAGGGCATACATTTTTGATTTTACTCCTCATCACAGTTTTGAAGGCCATAAAATGCCAAGATGGCACAAACCCCCCCCAAATGACCCCATTTTGGAAAGTAGACACCCCAAGCTATTTGCTGAGAGGCATGGTGAGTATTTTGCAGCTCTCATTTGTTTTTGAAAATGAAGAAAGACCAGAAAAAAATTTTTTTTTTTCTTTTTTCAATTTTCAAAACTTTGTGATAAAAAGTGAGGTCTGCAAAATACTCACTATACCTCTCAGCAAATAGCTTGGGGTGTCTACTTTCCAAAATGGGGTAATTTGGGGGGGGGGGTTGTGCCACCTGGGCATTCCATGGCCTCCGAAACTGTGATAGGTAGTGAGGAGTGAAATCAAAAATTTACGGCCTTAGAAAGCCTGAAGGCGGTGCTTGGTTTTCGGGGTCCTGTGTGCGGCTAGGCTCCCAAAAAGTCCCACACATGTGGTATCCCCGTACTCAGGAGAAGCAACAGAATTTATTTTGGGGTGTAATTTCACATATTCCCATGGCATGTTTGAGCAATATAACATTTAGTGACAACTTTGTGCAAAAAAAAAAAAAAAAAATTTGTCTCTTTCCCGCAACTTGTGTCACAATATAAAATATTCCATGGACTCGACATGCCTCTCAGCAAATAGCTTGGGGTGTCTACTTTCCAAAATGGGGTCATTTGGGGGGGGTTTGAACTGTCCTGGCATTTTATGCACAACATTTAGAAGCTTATGTCACACATCACCCACTCTTCTAACCACTTGAAGACAAAGCCCTTTCTGACACTTTTTGATTACATGAAAAAAATTTTTTTTTTTGCAAGAAAATTACTTTGAACCCCCAAACATTATATATTATTTTAAAGCAAATGCCCTACAGATTAAAATGGTGGGTGTTTCATTTTTTTTTTCACACAGTATTTGCGCAGCGATTTTCAAACGCATTTTTTGGGGAAAAAACACACTTTTTTAAATTTTAATGCACTAAAACACACTATATTGCCCAAATGTTTGATGAAATAAAAAAGATGATCTTAGGCCGAGTACATGGATACCAAACATGACATGCTTTAAAATTGCGCACAAACGTGCAGTGGCAACAAAATTAATACATTTTTAATAGCCTTTAAAAGCCTTTACAGGTTACCACTTTTACAGAGGAGGTCTACTACTAAAATTACTGCCCTCGATCTGACCTTCGCGGTGATACCTCACATGCATGGTGCAATTGTTGTTTACGTTTGACGCCAGACCGCCGCTTGCGTTCGCCTTAGCGCGAGAGCAGGGGGGACATGGGTGCTTTTTATTTATTTTATTTTTTTTTTTTTTTTTTTTGCTTTTTTATCTTATTTTTAAACTGTTCCTTTCATTTTTTTTTTTTTAAATCATTTTTATTGTTATCTCAGGGAATGTAAATATCCCCTATGATAGCAATAGGTAGTGACAGGTACTCTTTTTTGAAAAAATTGGGGTCTATTAGACCCTAGATCTCTCCTCTGCCCTCAAAGCATCTGACCACACCAAGATCGGTGTGATAAAATGCTTCCCCAATTTCCCAATGGCGCTATTTACATCCGGCGAAATCTAAGTCATAAAATGCTCGTAGCTTCCGGTTTCTTAGGCCATAGAGATGTTTGGAGCCACTCTGGTCTCTGATCAGCTCTATGGTCAGCTGGCTGAATCACCGGCTGCATTCTCAGGTTCCCTGTTGAGACAGGAGAGCCAGAGAAAAACACGGAAGACGGTGGGGGGGGGGCATTCCCTCCCACTGCTTGTAAAAGCAGTCTAGAGGCTAATTAGCCGCTAGGATTGCTTTTACATGAAAGCCGACCGCTGGCTAAAAAGAATGATACGAAGATGATACCTAAACCTGCAGGCATCATTCTGGTATAACCACTCAAAGTCGTGAATGGCGTACCTGAAGACAAAAAAATGGTTAACAATAAAGCACAGTAAACGGTAAAGTATAAAAAATTGCATACCTGAAAAGCAAACATGATAAAACATAATAACAATAAAACATTGCAGAATAGAATACAGTAAAAAAGAGCAGAACAATAGAGAGAGAATAGAGAGAGAGAGAACAATAAAACGACAACTATTTTTTTTTATTTTTGTTTGTGTTTTTTTTTTTTTTTACACTTTTTTTTTTTGTAACTGTAACTTTTATAACTGTAACCGGTTCCAGGTTCGAGTCTCTCAAAATGCGATGGCATCTTGGGAGACCCTGTGAAAGTGTGCCTAGTCTGTGCAATGCTGTACCCTACGCTAATACTCAACTAGTGTATGGTAGCGTTCAAAACATTCACCAATGCAAAGACCAGGATTGTCAGGACAGGAGGGACAATAATAGCGGGCATCACGTCTATATCCGCGCTTGCTGCAGACACAACATCTTTTTTGGGGGGGTTCGTTGGGTAGGGGTACTCGGGAGGATATATAAATGCCTCTCATGCAGCCGACTGCATTTGGTTGGGGATGTGAATGGGGGAAGTACGGGCGCTGCAGAAGCGGTGGGTTCCCAATTAGGATTGGCGAATGCAGCAGGAAGGGCACTATGGGCACGACGGGCCTGTGTTTGTCTTTTTGGTGGCAGCGGGACACTACTTGTGCTTGCCACCTCACCAGCTTGAACTGCACTTATGGGACTCGCCACGTCACCAAGTGTTACTGCAGTGCTGGTTTGACTACGACCAGGGTGTACTAGGCCGCTGGTGCTTGCCAGTTCACCAAAACGCTACAAAAAAAAGTGTCAGTGATCGATCGATACTGCACTTGGGTGGGCTGGACTGGGCTGGGCCGGGCAGAGGGGCAAAACGCAGGTGCTAGCAGGTATCTGGGCTGATCCCGCTAACACTGCGTTTTTGGGAACCCTAAACTGCTGGGGACGCTAGTATAGATCTGATCGGATCAGATATTGATGCGTTCAGATACGATACCACTAAGGGAGGTGTACGGTGCGTGTACGGTGCGTGCGTGGGTGTTCGCGGTACTGGCGCTAATCTGACGCTGCCTAGGGCGACGCATATCACCGCCGGGCGATCAGGGGGCTAAACCTTTATTCGGTAATAAACGGCGGGTGCCCTGACACTATAAAAAATAAACGAACTAACCAGCGTCACCCGTAACGGTTATACGGTGATCAGTGGTGAAAGGGTTAACTAGGGGCCATCAAGGGGTTAAAACATTTATTAGATAGTATATGGGGGTCCCTGTCGCTATAAAACACTGACGGCGAACCTAAATATTTACGTCCCTAACTAGCGTCACCAGCGACACTAATACAGCGATCAGAAAAATGATCGCTTAGCGACACTGGCGACAGGGGGTGATCAAGGGGTTAAAACTTTATTAGGGGGGTAAGGGGGGTACCCTAGACCTACAGGGGGCTAAACCTTTATTCGGTAATAAATGGCGGGTGCCCTGACACTATAAAAATAAACGAACTAACCAGCGTCACCCGTAACGGTTATACGGTGATCAGTGGTGAAAGGGTTAACTAGGGGGCAATCAAGGGGTTAAAACATTTATTAGATAGTATATGGGGGTCCCTGTCGCTATAAAACACTGACGCCGAACCTAAATATTTACGTCCCTAACTAGTGTCAGTTTGTGACGGGGGGGGATCGGGGGTGTAATGTATGCCTGGCATGTTCTACTGTGTGTGTGTGTGTGTGTTGGTGCACTTACATGTCATCTCTCCTCGGCGCTGGAACGGAAACTGCCAGACCGAGGAGAGATGACATCACATCCTCTGCCTCTGTGTACTATACAGAGGCAGGGGATGTTTCTCATTGGCTGGGAGCGATCGCGAGGCCTCCACCTCGTCTGTCATCCCTCCCAACCAAATGCCGACCGCAGCTGGCACCGGGGGGGGGGGGTCCGATCGGACCCCCCACCCGCGGGAAGGCAATCACGTACTAGGTACGTGATTTTGCCTGCCCGCGCCGCTCTTCTCACGTATATAGGCGTGAGGCGGTCGGCAAGTGGTTAATGCATGCATTAGGGGCATGCCAGAGATTGAACATGTCCAGGGACTGCCAGCCAATAGCTGGAGATTCTTTTCTGACACACCCCCTCCAGCCCGCTGTGTTATTCACAATGATTAACAGTGATTGGCTCAGACTGGGAATCTGAACTGCAGCAAGAAGGTGGTGTGATCAGGGACATTGAGGAAATAACAAGCACAGGGCACGCTAACAGGAAGACTGGAATCAGCTGCAGAGGGGAACTAATATAATTATTAATTCCAGCTAAACCGAAGCCTTGCAGAATAAATCACAAGCTATTCTAGACAAGGTATGCCATAAGCATTTCCTATTTAAAATACTATATTTGCCTGGAAAATACAAAAAAAGTTATGCTTACTCCCTGGATCTGCCGCGTCTGGCTGTTCTGCCGCATCCCCAGCAGCCTCTACAGGGCAGGTCTCCTCCACCTCCTGCTCAGCCTCAGTAGCTGTTGATTAATGATGGAAAAGAACATTACAATCTGCAGTGTACAACAATCTCACACATTAGTACAAGAACATTGAAACATGTATGATCACTCAGCAGATACCAGCAAGATTATATTAACTTAATGTGGGCGTTGCTACCTCAGTCTCCCCCTCTGACTGGATGACACCTATTTATAAAGGAGAAATGATGAACGTTAATAAACGTAAATAAATATACTGTAGTGTAAATAGATAAAATTAATTATCCATTAGCATGGCAATACAGGGCAGGTCACTAACGTTTATCTACAAGGCAGGGACATGCATTCACCATTTAGAAAAAATCATTAAAAAAACCCAAATACGAGGCACTTACCTGTCCTGGTTCCAGCGGCGCCGGCGAGTGATAGGTGCACCGCCACTGATCAGGCGCCTCAGTTCAGAGCGGCGACGTTCTGTCAGATTACGTAAGTTACGCAATCACTTGCGTTAAATGACAGAGCGTTGCAGAGGCTCTACCTGTAACTGCATGAGCGAGAAGCAATAACACTGGAATCAACAATGGAAGGCAGGACAAATGGAAAAGGAACCACTGTATTAGTGTCACTACTACAGTACTTACTGTATATATTTAACTTTTTTATTTTTCAATAACAAAAAATGTAAAACCCAGAGGTGATCTAATGCCACCAATAAAAAATCTATATGTGGCGGGAAAAGAGCATAAATTTCATTTGGGTAGTACATCGCAGGAGCGTGCAGTTTAAAGCTGCAACGCGCTAAATAGCAGAATATGGCCTGGTCAGAAAGGGGGCGTAACCTACAGGTGGTCAGGTCAAGTGGAATTTAAAAGCCACTTACTGCTCAGTTTAGTGATAACTAACTAAGAACAAATAACGGGCATGGAAATATTCCTCTTAAAATGATTGTGGCGATAATATATAACATGTGCAACTGCAAACTATGTGTAGGCTAGGCACACCTATGCGTAAATTTGGTTTTGCACAGGAGGGAGGATAAATTGAAAATTATTTATTCCTTTTTAAAAAAAAAATTTCACTTAACTTTACTGACATCACATGTGATAGCAATAATATATGTTTATGTGTGTGTGTGTAAAATCAGTGCATTTTTGGAGCTTTTATCATTGTATAAATGACAATGGTCCCGAAATGGCATCAAAAGTGTCTGAAGTGTCCGCCATAATGTCGCAGTCACAATAAAACTCGCTGATCGCCGCCATTACTAGTAAAAAAAATTGTTAATAAAAATGCCATAAAACTATACCTATTTTGTAGACGCTATAACTTTTGCACAAACCAATCAATAAACGCTTATTGCAATTTTTGTTACCAAAAATATGTAGAAGAATACATATCGGCCTAAACTGAGGAAAAAATGTGTTTTTTTATATATTTGTTGGGGATACAAAAAGTAAATAAAAACCACAGAGGTGATCAAATACCACCAAAAGAAAGCTCTATTTGTGGGAAAAAAAGACGTCAATTTTGTTTGGGAGCAACGTCACACCACCGTGCAATTGTCAGTTAAAGCGTCGCAGTGCCGAATCGCACAAAGTGGCACGGTCATTTGGCAGCCATACCTCCGGGGCTGAAGTGGTTAAAATGTAAAAAAAATAAATAATCAGACACGTTACTTACCGTTTTATGTCGCTGAATTTTTTGCGACAGGCAGTCGGGTCACGCCGATGGCAATAGGTCTCCTCGACCTTCCTGGAGATCTCCTCCCACTTCTCCCGCTTCCACTCTGCAGTGGTTTCCCTGGAGCGGGGGCCACACAGCTGCATCCAGCAAGGAAGCATTTCCCTTACAAGGACCTACAAGGAAGGGGACAGCTTGTGTCCCCTTCCTGCACCCATTTTTGGATGCTGCCTCCATAGAAGGCCCAGGAACGTCCTCCTCCATGCTTTCATGGGTTGCTGCTGGTGCTGCCATTGCCATATTATTTCTATTCTAAGCCAGACACAGCGTCGAAATTTGCGGCCGCACTTCCGCACTTCTGATTGAGAAACGAATGTGAAAGTTTGGTTGGCTGACTGTTGCTGGGGCAGAGTAGACCAATGAGCATGAACGATGAAGATTCGACACAGAAACGAAAACATGCAAATGTAAATCTTTGGCTTATGGTGTCTGTCGAAAGTTAGAAGATTCGACGGAGCAGCTAAACAAACTGTACGATGCTGCTATCGTACATTTCCGGTCAAATGCATCCCTGAAAATTCGACTGGAACGTACGATTGCGACTTCGTACAGTTTAGCTGCTCTGTCGAATCTACTTTGAACATTCGACAGACACCATAAGCCTTTAATGACAGATTCGACCTTAATTCATTTCGATTTTCGGACGAATACAAGTTTTTAACTAAAAACGAAATAAAGAAAAACGAATTTCGGGAGATAGACAGCACACAGGTCCAATGCCAGTTCAGGAGGCAGAACTTTAGATGGGGGAGTGGTGGGAAATTAATTGAGGCACATATAAAAATGTAAACTCTATAAAAAATGTAGCGCATAAAGAAACAACAAATGGTGATAAAATGTAGTCACAAACACTCCAAATCTATCGACCGGGTGTAGTGAATACCACAGAAAATGTTGCAAATTCCATATATCATAGAAGAGTGAAAAAAGTGAAAATCTCGAAGTGAATGTGCACATGAAAAAAGTCACTGGCAATGGGAATGTTCCAAATGTGGACAAGAGACTAGGTTAGTCAATACATGGAAATGGCTTTAACCAACAACGGCATCAAATCAGAGGATGGTAGGCATGAACTCTTACTGGATCCAGTGGACTCCCCTGTCTTATGATATGGAGTCATACAGACATTGTGCCACTCAGGGCATATAGACCGATATCCAGACCGTCAGGGCTCACAGATGCCAATTTCCCAAGTACTCACAGAGTCATCAGGTGGATCTTCTCAATGGATGTACTGTAGATGGGATTCTTCTGAGATATGTTGCTTGTGACGAAGGTGGGGCATTCACTTCTTTCCCGGTGTTATGTGAAAAGAAAAGTAAAGCTTCCCAATGGTGCAGATAAAAAAAGTATCTTTTATTGTGATAAAAACAGATACATTAAAAGAAAGTGATCACTATAAAAAATCAAGGGCAACATAAGAGAAGGTAAGGAAGCCCGACGCGTTTGGACCCATAGGTCTTCTACTGGGGCATAAGCCACCAACTCAAAGTTGCCAATATTTATAAATAATACATACAAATGTAAACCAATCACAAGAGGAGGGAATGGCCAAATGTAATTGGACCAATATATGTCAGCTGATCAGGAAATGAAAAGCCGTGCACAAATAGGCCAATAATATCCTGCAAGGGAAGACAAACGGGCCAGGCAGCCAATCCGTAAGCCAGCAGGAAACATGTAATGTTTAAACCTCAAATTACACGTGTCAAACAAAAGATGTGACATCTGGCCCAAAAAAGGCGCCGAAGGTCAATCTTAAGTCTCGTGGTAAAGGACAAGCAGCCCTAACTAAGGTCCTTTTTCGCGTTCGGTTTGAACGGGGAATGGGACCTCAACTCCTTTATCAATCAATCCTAGAGATTCTTCCTTATCACATATTCCATGTATCTCCTACATTTTTAGGACACATAGGGGACATTTACATTTATATATGCCTGGTGTTTTCCATTTTTTATTTTATATGCTACCTTTCAGGTTCGAGAATTGGAGTATTTTCTCTTTATTTTTGACAGGTGGTAGCTTCAACATGATTGCCTTTCTCAATCGTGCAACATATTCATTTTTATTTATAATTTATTATTTTTTTCCATTACATTCATATGATATTTCTTATCACCATTTCCAGTTTGAATCTATTTGGGTGACACTGAGCTTTGTGTCTCGCTGACTGTGTATGCTTCTGGGTTGGGACGTTCCGTGAGAACGTTCTGTGAGAACATTGGGCGTGTAGACAGATCCCTTCATGTGTGATCACGCCCGACCTCTGTCTCTTGTCACATGACACGGGCATGACGTCAGAGGTGTCATGTGACCCCTCCGTACGTGATCATGTCCGGTCTCTGTCTTCTGTCACCTGACTCGAGTCGGATGCTGGGTGTGTCACTGTACGCAATGTTGGACTTCAGTGTCCGACATGCCGGCCTTCGGCCACAGACATGGATATAGCGGTCCAAGTTGATTGGCCGTTAGGGCTGCTTGTCCTTTACCACGAGACTTAAAATTGACGTTTGGCGCCTTTTTTGGGCCAGATGTCACATCTTTTGTTTGACACGTGTAATTTGAGGTTTAAACATTACATGTTTCCTGCTGGCTTACGGATTGGCTGCCTGGCCCGTTTGTCTTCCCTTGCAGGATATTATTGGCCTATTTGTGCACGGCTTTTCATTTTCTGATCAGCTGACATATATTGGTCCAATTACATTTGGCCATTCTCTCCTCTTGTGATTGGTTTATGTTTGTATGTATTATTTATAAATAGCAACTATTATTTATAAATGGCAACTTTGAGTTGGTGGCTTATGCCCCAGTAGAAGAGCTATGGGTCAAAACGCGTCTGGCTTCCTTACCTTCTCTTATGTTGTCCTTGATTTTTTATAGTGATCACTTTATTTTAATGTATCTGATTTTATAACAATAAAATATACTTTTTTATCTGCATCATGGGGAAGCTTTACTTTTCTTTTCACATAATACCGGGAAAGAAGTGAATGCCCCACCTTCGTCACAAGCAACATATCCCAGCTGGCAGAATCCCGTCTACATCCATTGAGAAGATCCACCTGATGACTCTGTGAGTACTTGGGGAATTGGCATCTGTGAGCCCTGATGGTCTGGATATCGGTCTATATGCCCTCAGTGGCACAATGTCTGTATGACTCCATGTCATAAGACAGGGGAGTCCACTGGATCCGGTAAGAGTTCATGCCTACCATTCTCTGATTTGATGCCGTTGTTGGTTGAAGCCGTTTCCATGTATTGACTAACCTAGTCTCTTGTCCACATTTGGAACATTCCCATTGCCAGTGACTTTTTTCATGTGCACATTCACTTGGAGATTTTCACTTTTTTCACTCTTCTATGATATATGGAATTTGCAACATTTTCTGTGGTATTCACTACACCCGGTCGATAGATTTGGAGTGTTTGTGACTACATTTTAACACCATTTGTTGTTTCTTTATGCGCTACATTTTTTATAGAGTTTACATTTTTATATGTCCCTCAATTAAATTCCCACCACTCCCCCATCTAAAGTTCTGCCTCCTGAACTGGCATTGGACCTGTGTGCTGTCTATCATATGAGGGGGACTTTGTTTTACAGAGGCCAGTGTTTCATATCCAAGCTGTGTCACAGCGGGAGATCCCCGCTCTGTGTGATCCGGCCTGCTCTCCTGACAGTTTCCTGGCAATTGCCTCCCTGCCCCCCCTGGGCCACACTGATGTCTTGTAAAAAAGGCTGCGCCGCTTCTGCCAGAAGTGATCAACCCGGAAATTGTCAGTCAGTCTTCCCTTGATCCACACTCACCCTTAGCTAAATTCCACTCACCAAATGTAGGCAGGCGAGTGGAAATTTTGAAGTCTGTTATACTATACAGGATTTTTGAGAGGGAAACCTATTTAGGGGTTCAGCACCCACAAATTTGGTATTTATACTGTTTTCATGTATATTAGGGTGTGCATCTTCTGTTTTCTCTGTACCAATATAATCAGTTGCCTACCTTTTGCATGTTACAAACGTCCATAAAATCTCTTCCTGTGTACACAAGGTGTCTCCTGTATGCCCAGGAGACTGCCTGCAATTTGTTATCTTACCTGCTCCCTCCCGTGCACTGCCCCATGAGACCTGGTGTCTGTAGAAAGATGAGCTCCCAATACAATGATTGGGAGCCAGTCAGAAGCCTTCTTCATTGAATGATCTCTGTGACAGCCAATTACAGCGATCATTCAGTGTAACATTAGTAAACAATAACAGATGTAACACAGTAGCTGTCTTATCTCCTCCATTCCCTGACAGACATCAATCGATGAGTGAGAGAGCTGCAGCTGACACAGAAGAACGTTTATTGTGTGCACAGGGAATTAGTTAACTCTTAATAAACCAGGATATACCAATATTTTACTGGTTAACTTATTCATTTCATTAGATCACACTGTATACACGCAGTTTAACCACTGTTAAGCCACTAGGATTGCTTTTACATGAAAGTCGACCGCTGGCTGAAAAGAATGATACCAAGATGATACCTAAACCTGCAGGCATCATTCTGGTATAACCACTCAAAGTTGTGAATTGCATACCTGAAGACAAAAAAATGGTTAACAATAAAACACAGTAAACGGTAAAGTATAAAAAATTACATACCTGAAAAGTATACCTGATAAAACATAATAACAATAAAACATTGCAGAATAGAATACAGTAAAAAAGAGCAGAACAATAGAGAGAGAAGAGAGAGAGAGAGAGAGAGAGAGAGAGAAACAATAAAACGACAACTATTTTTTTTATTTCATATATTTTTTTGTGTTTTATTTTTTTTTACACTTTTTTGTAACTGTAACTTTTATAACTGTAACCGGTTCCAGGTTCGGGTCTCTCAAAATGCGATGGCATCTTGGGAGACCCTGTGAAAGTGTGCCTAGTCTGTGCAATGCTGTACGCTAATACTCAACTAGTGTATGGTAGCGTTCAAAACATTCACCAATGCAAAGACCAGGATTGTCAGGGCAGGAGGGACAAAAATAGTGGGTGTCACGCCTATATCCGCGCTTGCTGCAGACACAACATCTTTTTTGGGGGGGTTCGTTGGGTAGGGGTACTCGGGAGGACATAAAAATGCCGCTCATGCAGCCAACTGCATTTGGTTGGGGATGTGAATGGGGGAAGTACGGGTGCTGCAGAAGTGGTGGGTTCCCAATTAGGATTGGCGAATGCAGCAGGAAGGGCATTATGGGCACGACGGGCCTGTGTTTGTCTTCTTCTTGGTGGCAGTGGGACTACTTGTGCTTGCCTCACCAGCTTGAACTGCACTTATGGGACTCGCCACATCACCAAGTGTTACTGCAGTGCTGGTTTGACTACGACCGGGGTGTACTAGGCCACTGACGCTTGCCAGTTCACTAAAACGCTACCAAAAAAACTGTTAGTGATCGCAGGGATCAGGCCTGACTCTGCAAATGCTGCAGTTATGCATTTAGTGTTTTGTAAGTGTCAGTGATCGATCGATACTGCACTTGGGTGGGGTGGGCTGGGCTGGGCCGGGCGGAGGGGCAAAATACAGGTGCTAGCAGGTATCTGGGCTGATCCTGCTAACACTGCATTTTTGGGAACCCTAAACTGCTGGGGATGCTAGTATAGATCTGATCGGATCAGATATTGATTTGTTCAGATACTATACCACTAAGGGAGGCGTATGCTGCGTGCGTGGGTGTTAGTGGTACTGGCGCTAACCTGACGCTGCCTGGGGCAACGCATATCACCGCCGGGCGATCAGGGGGCTAAACCTTTATTCGGTAATAAACGGCGGGTGCCCTGACACTATATAAAATAAAGGAACTAACCAGCGTCACCCGTAACAGTTATACGGTGATCAGTGGTGAAAGGGTTAACTAGGGGGCAATCAAGGGGTTAAAACATTTATTAGATAGTATATGGGGGTCCCTGTCGCTATAAAACGCTGACGGCGAACCTAAATATTTACCTCCCTAACTAGCGTCACCAGTGACACTAATACAGCGATCAGAAAAATGATCGCTTAGTGACACTGGCGACGGGGGATGATCAGGGGGTTAAAACTTTATTAGGGGGGTTAGGGGGGTATCCTAGACCTAAAAGGGGGCTAACACTAACTGCCCCACCACACTAACTGTCACAAACTGACACCAATGCAGTAATCAGAAAAAAAAACTGCTTGGTGTCAGTGTGACGGGGGGGGGGGGGAATCGGGGGTGTATTGTGTGCCTGGCATGTTCTACTGAGTGTGTTGTGTTGGTGCACTCACATTGAAGTCTTCTCTCCTCGGCGCCGGAACGGAAAATACCGAGCCGAGGAGAGATGACATAATTTCCTTTGCTGCTGTTTAGCATACAGCAGCAGAGGAATGATCTGATTGGCTGGGAGCGATCGCGAGGGGAGGGCCACGAATGGATGGTCTCCCCCTCACCTCTCATCGCTCCCAGACACAAGCCGACCGCCTCGGGCACCAGGGGGGGTCCGATCGGACCCCCCCCGCCCGCGGGAGGCAGATCACGTACAGGTACTTGATTCTGCCTGCCAGTGCCATTCTGCCGCAGTATATCTGCGTGAGGCGGTCGGCAAGTGGTTAATCTCCTGTTCCATGTTTCTATTTTATAATTATTTGTTGGAAAAAAATATTATCTTTAAGTGTTTTTAGTTAAAAAATATGTGGTTTAGGATATAGCTGTTTTATTTTAAATCAGTAAGAACTTTAAATTATGAAAAAAATAAATATATGCAAAAAAATAAAAAATAAAACTATTTGTTTTGTAAATATCTTGCTTTGTATAAAAAATGTATGATACAAAGCAGCAGAATAAAATGTATACCTTTTCCCCGCAGTATTGGTATTTGTGTTTAAAATATTACCGATCAAACGTGAAAAAACAAAATCTTTTAAAAATTTGTATTAATTTTTCCCTTTGAGAATTTTTTTTATTTGCATTTTAAAGGACCTTAGGATCAAAAGAAAGCCCTGTTTGTCCCTCAAAAAAGAATATATGTGTCAGTTCTGTATCATAAGTATTTACAAACTTATAGACTCATGAATAGACGCATAGCGGAAATGTGAAAATATGCTCTGGTCCATAGGGGGTAAACAGGTGTGAGAGGTGACGTGGTTACAACAGACCTAAATGCACTATTTGATTGGGCAACTACTGCATGTGGCAAATGAGGTTTACTGTTGATAAATGTAAATTTATGCACCGGGGGCAGCTAAAAACATACATGCATCACACAGTCAGTCGTCAAAAAGGATCTGGGGTTTCTGGTAGATCATAGATTTAATAATAGCATACAATGCCAAGCATCAATTTCTAAAGCAATCATAATTTTGCTTCTGTACAAAGCATTAGTAAGGCTTCATCTGGAATACGTAGTTCAGCTTTGGGCTCAAGCTGAACAAAAAGGATATTAGGAAACTGAAAAGAGCACAGACAAGGAAAAGCAAACTGATCAGAAGCATGGGGGGGGGGGGTTGGGTATGATTATCTTGTATAGATATGTAAATGTTCCATATAGTGAACTTGATGCAAATATGTGGGGAGGGGGGATTTGGGACTTTAAATGATGCACATAGAAATGTGTCTCCATCCCTGGTTCAGATACACAAGAAAAAGGAGGTTGGGACTTTAGATAAAGGCCATTGACTAGTGAAGGTATAGATTGTAAAAACAATTGGCATAGATGGATGTATAAATACAATTATGAACAGACAAGTAAAAACTATTATTTTAATTAACATACAGACATGCATTCAGGGCATGGACATCAAAAAATATCATGATTGCATACATATTGGCTTCACGGTATAGGATATAAATTAATTGGTAAGTAAATGTTTGTTGTAAATATTCTAGATTTTGTAGATACTTTTTAGCATCCGTCTGTTCATAATTGTAATGTATTTACCTCCCTTTTCTTGTGTATCTGAACCAGGGATGGAGGCACATTTCTATGTGCATCATTTAAAGTCCCAAAATCCCCCCCCCCCATATTTTCATATGTAACAGGGATGGAGGCAGTTGATTTCTGGATTGGCAGTTTTGCCCTGCAGTCCTTGTGTGAGGTTTGCCCCATATATTAGTGTATCTAATTGCGGCCCACACACTTTTGACATTTATATTGTTATGACATGTTATCTCACGGTACTTTTTGTGTTGCATTTATGGTATTTATGGTGGTCTGTTATGGTTGCCCATTTTTCAGATCATTATATGTTTCATGTCTGGGAGCTGCGATGCACTCTGGGTGCCCTCCCCTTCTCTCTCCTTCCGCCCCTTTGTGGGAGAGTGGCTTGGGGGGGTCGGGAGGGTTCCCGCAGCACATTGGCGCTATGCACCGTGTCTCTGCTGTGACGTCACTTCACGGCGGAGACGCAATTTCTTTCACCATAGCCGGCACAGCTGGGATATGTGGGCATTGGTTACAGCGGTGATTACAGCCCGGATGGATGGCCCCTCCTTCGCACATGCCGTGACAACGTGACGCTGGTGGTGGTCTGCATGCGTGTGGGGCGTATATATAGCATTTCCCCAGACACAGTTTTTCCTACCACATATTTGGAAAGGTTGCCCTTCACAGGAACTCCCTGCTCTTATGCACACACTCCAGGTATTTACCATGCTATTCTTTCACAAGGCCTCTTTCAATGAGTCACATTTTCTTTACTGCGTTTTGATGCCTTGGTAATTGGTTACGGTGTTCTCTGCACATTTTTTTTTCATTCCTGTCTCCCTGGTTTGCGGCTCACTACTATAACTTCACCTGCACATGGTTTCATTGTCACCACGGTATTATCTATCTATCTTCAACGCACCCCATTTAAATACTATATCATTCATGGATATTATTTTTATTGAACATAAATCTGTTGAACATTACTACCTTGCTCACTTGCATACACCATGAAGACTGGTGATCTGTGTTCTGGAACTCTATGTGTGTGCCCTACTGGTGCGCGGCCTTAGACTACCTCAGAAAAGTTGCAAGCACTGAACTTATTCTCTCTGGAGAAGAGATGCATGAGAGGGGATATGATTCCAATTTATAAATACCGTACTGGTGACCCCACAATAGGGATAAAACTATTTCACGGAAGGGAGTTTAACAAGACATGTGGCCACTCATTAAAATTAGAAGAAAAGAGGTTTAACCTTAAACTACGTAGAGGGTTCTTTACGGTCAGAGCAGCAAGGATGTGGAATTCCCTTCCAAAGTCAGTGGTCTCAGCGGAGAGCATCGATAGTTTAAAAAAACTATTAGATAAGCACCTGAACGACCACAACATACAGGTATATACAATGTAATACTGACATATAATCACACACATAGGTTGGACTTGATGGACTTGTGTCTTTTTTCAACCTCACCTACTATGTAACTATGTAGCTCCCGGGAGAGACAAATCTTTCTGGCCCTGGCTCCATACTCACCTTACACCAATGTACTTTATCTCATGTAAGTACCCAGGATTGGCAACCTTGCCTGTTCCTGTTACTCCTAGTGCTATATTAGACTAATTATATTCTATATTTTGTAGATACTTTTGAGCATCAGCCCCGAGGAAGTGTGTCATACATGAAATGTGTCGACCAATAAATAGGAATCTATCTAGACCCACTATCTACAACCGATGGTGTTTACAATGTATACGTATCTTTTATAACATTGCAATGTGCTGCTCAGATGACATGTCTGTTTATATGTATGAATTTACAACAAAAGTTTACTTATCAATTCATTTTCTATACTGTACTGTGAAGCCAATAAGTATCATGATAATCATGATATTTTTTGATGTCCATGCCCTAAATGCATGTGTGTATATAAATGAAATTAACAGTTTTTACTTGTCTGTTCATAATTGTAATGTATTTATACATCCATCTATCCCAATTAAATTCTTTTACAATCTATACCTCCACTAGTCAATGGCCTCATCTAAAGTCCCAACCTCCCTTTTCTTGTGTATATAGTGCACTTGATGCAAAGTTATTCACTTTAAGTTCATTACAAAAGGACAAGGGGGCACTCTTTACTGGAAGAAAAGGTTTACTGGATGAAAAGGTTTAACCCAAAAATGAGCTAAAGGCATTCCTAAATTCACAGAATATGACTGGATACTATTCATGTATAAGTAATAGCATCAGAAATTGTTGATCCAGGGAATATTTAATTGGCTTGGGGTGTCAAGAACATTTTTTCCCCTGCAAGAGTAAATTGGGCTATGTTTTATAGGGTTTTTCTTGCCTTCTGTTTGATCCACTGTGGGTTTGGATTCTTTATATGGGGCCTTTCTATTTTATTTATTTATTATTTTTTTTCTATTACTTGAACAAAATGGACAAATTGTCTTTTTTCAACCTGGCTAATTTATGTAAGTATATTACCTATGTATTTTACCTTACAATGGTAATTAAATGTATTCAAAGTATTCAAAAGTCTCCTCTTGTCTGATGTCAGGATGGTAATGCTCAGATCTTTACTAAGTTATATATAAGTCCTCCTCTCTAGTAGGGATGAGCCGAACACCCCCCGGTTCGGTTCGCACCAGAACCCGCGAACGGACCGCAAGTTCGCACGAACGTTAGAACCCCATTGACGTCTATGGGGCTCGAACGTTCGAAATCAAAAGTGCTCATTTTAAAGGCTAATTTGCATGGTATTGTCCTAAAAAGGGTGTGGGGACCCGGGTCCCACCCCAGGGGACATGTATCAATGCAAAAAAAACTTTTAAAAACGGCCGTTTTTTCGGGAGCAGTGATTTTAATGATGCTTAAAGTAAAAAAAAAAAAGTGAAATATTCCTTTAAATATCGTACCTGGGGGGTGTCTATAGTATGCCTGTAAAGTGACGCGTGTTTCCCATGTTTAGAACAGTTCCTGCACCAAATGTCATTTTTAAAGGAAAAAATCTCATTTAAAACTGCTTGCGGGTTTAATGTCATGTCGGGTCATGGCAATATGGATGAAAATCAGTGAGACAAACGGCATGGGTACCCCCCAGTCCATTACCAGGCCCTTTGGGTCTTGTATGGATATTAAGGGGAACCCCGCACCCAAATTAAAATAAGGAAAGGTCCCTATATACTCTGAACAGCAGTATACAGGCGGTGCAAACAAGACAGGGACTGTAGGTTTGTTGTTAAGTAGAATCTGTTTGTAATTTTGAACATTTTTAACGTGTTTAGCTCCAGCCAAAAAATCTTTTCTAAGCTTTTTGGAAAACATAGGGAAGGGTTATCACCCCTGTGACATTTGTTTTGCGTCTTTCCTCCTCTTCAGAAGATTTCACCTCACTTTTTTGTCCCAATGAAAAATGTTTTTTGAAAATTTGGGTTTTTTTGTGGAACAAGGATTGGAAAGCATCAGTGGAAAGGAGAAATTGTTTTCCCATATTAACTCTTACAGGAGAGAATTTCCCTTCCTAGGGGTAGATTTCATCTCACTTCCTGTTGTCTCCTTCCGTTTGCAAGTAGGAGTCGTTTGTAAGTTAGATGTTTGAAAGTAGGGTCCTGCCCTATATACTCAGCAGAAATTTGGGCCTTAGGTGTTGCTGTGGCCAAAACACTGTAAGCCCTCACAGGGCCCTGCTGTGAAATATTAGATCAAGAATTGTAATTACATGCCCCTGTTGAACAGGAGCTGAAAAATTAGGCCTTAGGCACTGGTGCTGGTGCCACAACACTGCAACCCCTCACAGACACTCTAGTTGGAACGCAGGAACGAGCCCTGCTGCAAAGTATTGCATCAAAAATTGTAATTACACGCCCCTGTTAGACAGGGGCAGAAAAATTGGGCCTTAGGCACTGGTGCTGGTGCCACAACACTGCAACCCCTCACAGACACTCTAGTTGGAACGCAGGAACGAGCCCTGCTGCAAAGTATTGCATCAAAAATTGTAATTACACGCCCCTGTTAGACAGGGGCAGAAAAATTGGGCCTTAGGCACTGGTGCTGGTGCCACAACACTGCAACCCCTCACAGACACTCTAGTTGGAATGCAGGAACGAGCCCTGCTGCAAAGTATTACATCAAAAATTGTAATTACACGCCCCTGTTAAACAGGGGCTGAAAAATTGTGCCTTAGACACTGGTGGTGGCGCCCAGAACCAAAAATGTTCTTACAAGCTATCAGCGTGATGATTGAGGAGGAAGAGGATAATTACTCAGGGATAGTCACTCAGCATCAGCATAGGCAGTCTTTGAAGGGATCTGAAAAAAATTATTCAGTTACATCAGCATCAGGTGCTTGGTAGCTGGTGGTGATCCAAGACTGATTCATTTTTATGAAGGTCAGCCGATCGACCGAGTCAGTGGACAGACGCACCCTGTGATCGGTTACCACGCCTCCAGCAGCACTGAATGTGCGTTCCGAAAGAACGCTGGATGCAGGACAGGCCAGTAGCTCAATTGCATACTGTGCAAGCTCTGGCCAGTGATCCATCCTCAAGACCCAGTAACCCAGAGGATTTTCGGTGGGAAAGGTGTCCAAGTCTGATCTTGCCCCTAGGTATTCCTGCACCATGTAAAACAGACGCTGGCGATGGTTGCTGGAACCGATCATACCTTGGGGCTGCGGACCAAAAAATTGTCTGAACGCATCGGTCAGACGGCCACCTTCTCCACCGCTCCTTCTTTGACTGACCGAAGCCTCAGCAACACGTTGTCCAGAAACAGGAGTTTGTAACCTCCCAGTCTCTGGGAACGCGTTGCACAGACCTTTCTGCAAGGCCTCCCGAAGATGTTTCATCCTCTGCTCCCTCTGCGATGGCAAGATAAGGTCCGCAACCTTACCCTTGTAACGTGGATCAAGGAGGGTTGCCAGCCAGTATTGGTCCTTCTCCTTGATACCACGAATACGAGGATCCTTACGCAGGCTTTGCAGGATCAGGGAGGCCATGCAGCGTAGGTTTGCTGAGGCATTCAGTCCGGAGTCCTCTGGGTCACTAAGGACAACAACGTCCGCAGCCACCTCCTCCCAGCCACGTACAAGCCCATGTGTTCCTTGGGACTGATCCCTTAAAGACTGCTGATGCTGAGTGCCAGGCTCCACCTCCATACTGACACAATCTTCCTCCTCCTCCTCCTCCTCCTCCTCCTCCTCCTCGTCCTCTTCCTGTGTGATCGGCGGGCACGCAGGAACACTGTCTGGAAAAAGGGGGCCTTGAGAGCTAAGGAAGTCCTCCTCTTCCTGCCTCTGTTCTGCCTCAAGTGCCCTGTCCATTATTCCACGCAGCGTGTGCTCCAACAGGTGGACAAGGGGGACAGTGTCACTGATGCATGCACTGTCAGTGCTCACCATCCTCGTGGCCTCCTCGAATGGTGACAGGACAGTGCATGCATCCCTGATCATGGCCCACTGGCGTGGGGAAAAAAAACCAAGGTCCCCTGACCCTGTCCTGGTGCCATATTCGCACAGGTACTCATTGATGGCCCTCTGCTGCGTGTGCAGCCGCTGCAGCATGGCCAATGTCGAGTTCCACCTGGTGGGCATGTCATAGATTAGGCGGTTCTTGGGCAGGTTAAACTCCTTTTGGAGGTCCGTCAGCCGAGCACTGGCATTATATGACCGGCGGAAATGCACACAGACTTTCCTGGCCTGCCTCAGGACATCCTGTAAGCCCGGGTACCTGCCCAAGAACCGCTGCACCACCAAGTTAAGGACGTGAGCCAAACAGGGCACATGGGTCAGTTGTCCCTGTCGGAGGGCAGAGAGGAGGTTGGTGCCATTGTCGCAAACCACCATTCCTGCCTTAAGTTGGCGTGGCGTCAACCACCTCTGAACCTGCCCCTGCAGAGCTGACAGAACCTCTGCCCCAGTGTGGCTCCTGTCCCCCAAGCACACCAGCTCAAGCACCGCATGGCATCTTTTGGCCTGCGTACTTGCGTAGCCCCTTGAACGCCTACGGAGCACCGCTGGTTCCGAGGAAGAGGCCATGGAGGAAGGAGAAGAGGAGGGGGTGGAGGAGAGAGGTGTGTCACAATCAGCATTTTGGAGGCGTGGTGGCGGAACAACCTCCAACACTACTGCACCTTGTCCTGCATCCTTCCCAGCTGCCAGCAGAGTCACCCAATGCGCCGTGAAACTTAAGTAACGTCCCTGTCCATGCCTGCTGGACCATGAGTCAGCGGTAATATGCACCTTACCGCTGACCGCCCTGTCCAGCGAGGCATGGACATTGCCTTCCACATGCCGGTAGAGAGCCGGAATCGCCTTCCGTGAGAAAAAGTGGCGTTTGGGTACCTGCCACTGAGGAACCGCACATTCCACAAACTCACGGAAGGGGGCAGAGTCTACCAACTGAAAAGGCAGCAGTTGCTGTGCTAGCAATTTTGCCAAGCTAGCATTCAACCGCTGGGCATGTGGATGGCTGGGAGCAAACTTCTTTCGGCGGTGCAGCAGCTGGGGCAGGGAAATTTGCCTGGTACAATCTGACGTCGGTGTACCAAAAGCAGATTGCCCACAAGTACTTGGCTGTGACACACCTAATTCTACACCTTCATTCCTCTCACTGCAGGTCTCAGAGAGGACTGAAGGTCTAGTGGGGTTGGAAATCTCAGCTGATGAGGAGCAAGGAGAGATCCTCTTTGTTCTTTGGTGTGGGTCTTTTAGATATGCTTGCCAACGAACTGCATGGCAGGTCAACATATGTCTGGTCAAGCATGTGGTACCCAAGCGGGAGATGTTTTGGCCACGCGAGATACGCTTGAGACATATGTTGCAAATAGCAGCGGTGCGATCTGATGCACTCGTCTCAAAAAAGGCCCACACCAAAAAACTTTTTGAATAACGCGCAGAGACTGCAGCGCCCTGCACATGTGGAGCTTTGGGGTGTGATGCAGTCAATGTGCTGCCCTTAGGCTGGCCCCTGGAGGGCATCCTGCCTCGTTGGCGATGTACTGCCTCCTCCTCCTCCTCCTCCTCCTCTCTCCTATCAGGCACCCACGTTGAGTCAGTGACCTCATCATCCCCTCCCTCCTCATCACTGGAGCAAACCTGGCAGTATGCTGCAGCAGGGGGAGCATGACTGCCAGATTGCTGTCCTTCTTGGGCACCCCCTCTGTCCGTGCTCATGTTACTGCCTTCATCGAGCTCAGTATCATCATCAGAGCCTTCCAAACGCTGGGCATCCTCCTGGAGCATGTACCCAACACTGTGGTCAAACAGTTCGAGGGAATCCTCAGGAGGACATGGTGGAGCTAGGGAAGGAGTCACTGATGACATTGAGCTGAGGGAAGAGGCCGCTGCTTTGCCAGACAAAGCACCCTGGGCATGGGTGAGAGAGGATGAGGAGGATGAGGACGGCTTGGTCATCCACTCGACCAAGTTTTCTGCATGTTGCGGCTCAACACGGCCAGCTGCCGAAAAAAAGGCCAAGCGTGTCCCATGGCCACGGGCTGATGAGGATGCACCGTCTCCACGACCAGCACTAGACACAGAGCCTGCTTGCCCTCTCTTATTGGCTTGTGACTGTCTGCCTCTCCTTCTTGGCCTTCCAGACATACTAATGGCCTGTAGCTGCACTAAGCTGGGATAGAACACCTGTAATTTTCTTCAGGTAGCTTTATATACTGTAACCAGACAAGCCTGCCTGTCAGTAGGAAGATAACAGGAACGGATCTAGCTGAACACTGTGAGCAGGACGCACTGACTGCACTAAATGTAAATAGCAGGAACAGATCTAGCTGAACACTGAGCAGGACGCACTGACTGCACTAAATGTAAATAGCAGGAACGGATCTAGCTGAACACTGTGAGCAGGACGCACTGACTGCACTAAATGTAAATAGCAGGAACGGATCTAGCTGAACACTGTGAGCAGGACGCACTGCACTAAATGTAAATAGCAGGAACAGATCTAGCTGAACACTGTGAGCAGGACGCACTGACTGCACTAAATGTAAATAGCAGGAACAGATCTAGCTGAACACTGTGAGCAGGACGCACTGCACTAAATGTAAATAGCAGGAACAGATCTAGCTGAACACTGTGAGCAGGACGCACTGCACTAAATGTAAATAGCAGGAACGGATCTAGCTGAACACTGTGAGCAGGACGCACTGCACTAAATGTAAATAGCAGGAACGGATCTAGCTGAACACTGTGAGCAGGACGCACTGACTGCACTAAATGTAAATAGCAGGAACAGATCTAGCTGAACACTGTGAGCAGGACGCACTGACTGCACTAAATGTAAATAGCAGGAACAGATCTAGCTGAACACTGTGAGCAGGACGCACTGCACTCAATGTAAATAGCAGGAACGGATCTAGCTGAACACTGTGAGCAGGACGAACTGCACTAAATGTAAATAGCAGGAACAGATCTAGCTGAACACTGTGAGCAGCACGCACTGCACTAAATGTAAATAGCAGGAACGGATCTAGCTGAACACTGTGAGCAGGACGCACTGCACTAAATGTAAATAGCAGGAACGGATCTAGCTGAACACTGTGAGCAGGACGCACTGCACTAAATGTAAATAGCAGGAACAGATCTAGCTGAACACTGTGAGCAGGACGCACTGCACTAAATGTAAATAGCAGGAACGGATCTAGCTGAACACTGTGAGCAGGACGCACTGCACTAAATGTAAATAGCAGGAACAGATCTAGCTGAACACTGTGAGCAGGACGCACTGCACTAAATGTAAATAGCAGGAACGGATCTAGCTGAACACTGTGAGCAGGACGCACTGCACTAAATGTAAATAGCAGGAACAGATCTAGCTGAACACTGTGAGCAGGACGCACTGCACTAAATGTAAATAGCAGGAACGGATCTAGCTGAACACTGTGAGCAGGACGCACTGACTGCACTAAATGTAAATAGCAGGAACAGATCTAGCTGAACACTGTGAGCAGGACGCACTGACTGCACTAAATGTAAATAGCAGGAACAGATCTAGCTGAACACTGTGAGCAGGACGCACTGCACTCAATGTAAATAGCAGGAACGGATCTAGCTGAACACTGTGAGCAGGACGAACTGCACTAAATGTAAATAGCAGGAACAGATCTAGCTGAACACTGTGAGCAGCACGCACTGCACTAAATGTAAATAGCAGGAACGGATCTAGCTGAACACTGTGAGCAGGACGCACTGACTGCACTAAATGTAAATAGCAGGAACAGATCTAGCTGAACACTGTGAGCAGGACGCACTGCACTAAATGTAAATAGCAGGAACAGATCTAGCTGAACACTGTGAGCAGGACGCACTGCACTAAATGTAAATAGCAGGAACGGATCTAGCTGAACACTGTGAGCAGGACGCACTGCACTAAATGTAAATAGCAGGAACAGATCTAGCTGAACACTGTGAGCAGGACGCACTGCACTAAATGTAAATAGCAGGAACGGATCTAGCTGAACACTGTGAGCAGGACGCACTGCACTAAATGTAAATAGCAGGAACAGATCTAGCTGAACACTGTGAGCAGGACGCACTGCACTAAATGTAAATAGCAGGAACGGATCTAGCTGAACACTGTGAGCAGGACGCACTGACTGCACTAAATGTAAATAGCAGGAACAGATCTAGCTGAACACTGAGCAGGACGCACTGACTGCACTAAATGTAAATAGCAGGAACGGATCTAGCTGAACACTGTGAGCAGGACGCACTGACTGCACTAAATGTAAATAGCAGGAACGGATCTAGCTGAACACTGTGAGCAGGACGCACTGCACTAAATGTAAATAGCAGGAACAGATCTAGCTGAACACTGTGAGCAGGACGCACTGACTGCACTAAATGTAAATAGCAGGAACAGATCTAGCTGAACACTGTGAGCAGGACGCACTGCACTCAATGTAAATAGCAGGAACGGATCTAGCTGAACACTGTGAGCAGGACGAACTGCACTAAATGTAAATAGCAGGAACAGATCTAGCTGAACACTGTGAGCAGGACGCACTGACTGCACTAAATGTAAATAGCAGGAACAGATCTAGCTGAACACTGTGAGCAGGACGCACTGCACTCAATGTAAATAGCAGGAACAGATCTAGCTGAACACTGTGAGCAGGACGAACTGCACTAAATGTAAATAGCAGGAACAGATCTAGCTGAACACTGTGAGCAGCACGCACTGCACTAAATGTAAATAGCAGGAACGGATCTAGCTGAACACTGTGAGCAGGACGCACTGCACTAAATGTAAATAGCAGGAACAGATCTAGCTGAACACTGTGAGCAGGACGCACTGCACTAAATGTAAATAGCAGGAACGGATCTAGCTGAACACTGTGAGCAGGACGCACTGCACTAAATGTAAATAGCAGGAACAGATCTAGCTGAACACTGTGAGCAGGACGCACTGCACTAAATGTAAATAGCAGGAACGGATCTAGCTGAACACTGTGAGCAGGACGCACTGACTGCACTAAATGTAAATAGCAGGAACAGATCTAGCTGAACACTGTGAGCAGGACGCACTGACTGCACTAAATGTAAATAGCAGGAACAGATCTAGCTGAACACTGTGAGCAGGATGCACTGCACTCAATGTAAATAGCAGGAACGGATCTAGCTGAACACTGTGAGCAGGACGAACTGCACTAAATGTAAATAGCAGGAACAGATCTAGCTGAACACTGTGAGCAGGACGCACTGACTGCACTAAATGTAAATAGCAGGAACAGATCTAGCTGAACACTGTGAGCAGGACGCACTGCACTCAATGTAAATAGCAGGAACGGATCTAGCTGAACACTGTGAGCAGGACGAACTGCACTAAATGTAAATAGCAGGAACAGATCTAGCTGAACACTGTGAGCAGCACGCACTGCACTAAAAGTAAATAGCAGGAACGGATCTAGCTGAACACTGTGAGCAGGACGCACTGACTGCACTAAATGTAAATAGCAGGAACGGATCTAGCTGAACACTGTGAGCAGG
Organism: Lithobates clamitans; assembly: GCA_037952925.1. NCBI lineage: Eukaryota > Metazoa > Chordata > Amphibia > Anura > Ranidae > Lithobates > Lithobates clamitans. The sequence continues at coordinate 1,582,234 of JBBGZY010001379.1, forward strand.
ACGCACTGCATTAAATGTAAATAGCAGGAACAGATCTAGCCTAATCTAGCTAACTCAAATCAAATGACACTGTCTGTCTCTCTCTCTATCAGCACACCAGAACACACTACACAGGGCCGCCGTGCAGGCGGCCTTATATAGTGTGGGGCGTGTACTAAATCCCCTGAGCCATAATTGGCCAAAGCCACACTGGCTTTGGCCAATTACAGCTCTCTCTACTGACGGCACTGTGATTGGCCAAGCATGCGGGTCATAGTGCATGCTTGGCCAATCATCAGCCAGCAATGCACTGCGATGCCGCAGTGAATTATGGGCCGTGACGCGCCACACGAATTTGGCGCGAACGGCCCATAACGTTCGCAATTCGACGGACGGTCGAACAGCCGATGTTCGAGTCGAACATGGGTTCGACTCGAACACGAAGCTCATCCCTACTCTCTAGTGGAGTCAAGGTGGAAGGAGGCACTTTGGCACTGGACAGGACCAGCAGGTATTAGTTAGGGATGAGTTATGAGTTCATATTAAACATGAGTTTAACTCAAACCCAGTCTGTACATAGTTCGGCTAAAAGGCAAACAGACTGGTCATATTTGGCCCAAACCCCTGGCTGATGTTTTAAACAAATATAAGCAGGAAGTCTGTCATTTTGCTGTAGTAACATTACTACCACAAAATGACACTTCTCCAGCTGGTTGATTCTTATAAACAAACCAGATGAGGGATCCTAGGTTAATACTAATATTTGGTAAATGATGTTACCCAACATCTTAGGGTGGCTTGTGACATACAGCAGGGGAAACATAATTTGGGTAGGGATGAGCCGAACACCCCCAGTTCAGATCACAGCAGAACACGCGAACAGGCAAAATATTTGTGCAAACATGCGAACACTGTTAAAGCCTATGGGACATGAACGTGAAAAATCAAAAGCGCTCATTTTAAAGGCTTATATGCGAGTTATTGCCAAAAAAAGTGTTTGGGGACCTGGGTTCTGCCCCAGGGGACATATATCAATGCAAAAAAAGTTAAAAAAAAACAACAAGTGGCACTATCTAATAGCTAAGGGCACGGAATGTATGGGAAGGGGCGGGGGGCTGTGCCATAGGTATATGGAGGACTATACCCTAGGTGTACAATTAACATCAAGCCTCAGCTCCTATATCGCAGCCTAAAGACCTCAACCCAGTGCCTAGTATGGGGATATTTCTTGTATATATATGTGTAGGTGTGTAAAGGACACACGTCCTGAAAAACCGTATAAATAAAATACTATATGCAATGATTCCTAAACAAGCGTACCACAGAGGCTAGCCTAGAGGTACCTAATAGTATATGTGCGTGCAGATACGCGAGATACCAACATAAAAAAGATGTATATCATATAAGTCCTACCAATTGCAGTAATATGCTATACAAATGTGCATATAATGTGCATCTACGCAATCAGACAAGTCTATGAATAAATGTCCAGTAGTGTTACATCCATCCTCCAAAAAATAACCGGTAAATAATATGTTACAAAGTGAAAGACATCCAAAAAAAACATGGATTAAAAAAGTGATAATGTCCCAAAAAACCAAATACCCATAAAAAAGGAGAAAAAAAATGACAAAATTCAAAAAATCAAAACACTACCAATAGAGGTGTATATTCAACTATATATATATAAGTGAAAATTGATAGCAGTCCACATGTAGAGATTAATCAAGTTGTGCACATGGATATAGCAGAAATCATCACGGGTGACTTGAGTGCTTGCAATATCTCCAGGTGACTTATGTGCTCCCCCTCAAGGGTCCCCACTGCACTCCAGCTGCGTTCCAACCTCTCGAGTTCACGGAAGTGACGTAGTGTGCGTGGCTCCGTCGTATGCGTTTCGTCATGGACTTTCTCAGCGACGGTGCCACACGCTACGTCAGATATAGGAGAACGACCATGCCTGTCCAGCCTCCAGTTTGAGAAGCAGCCAATTAGTCCTAGCTACCAAGTCAAGTTCCCAGGTCATGTGTGCACTCATGGACAGGTGCACATGCTGTTATCGGGATTCGTTGCAGAGCAAACATATAGAATGTATGTTCTATAAAATAATAATATAATAAATGCCATGGTTATGCTTTCCCCTACCACATAATGGCAGCAAGTATATATATGAGTAATACATGGCCTGTACAAGTCAGAACTTAGCATGTGGATACAGAATCTAATTAAAGTCTGAAAGGCAAGCTCATCAGTTGCCCCTAGGGGCAAAGGGAAAAAAACCCAGAGAACGAAATAGATGTACTAAAGGACTCATGCCAGATATTACCTAGTAAAGCTCAGCAGGTCACCGGCAAGTCAATGTTTGACAATACAGAAGTGATCTAATACCCCTAATTTGTGGTATCCACATACCAGCTCAAGATGGCACATATGTAGTGGTACATAAATAGAAAGCAACAGAAACAGCAGTGTCAGGAGGTAACATAAAGTATTAAATACACATAAATACACATAAATATACATAATGCACATATTAGATGTAGAATAACCTTGGCACGAGGTTAGGCACCAAATGCCCAACATCCCAGTGACAGAGGGCGGGGGGGGGAGAATCTGACCAGAGGATGCCTCACTACCTGCAGATAAGGCATAGATCTGGCTCTAAACTGTACGGCTAGTCAAAATGATAAGCTGATAGTGATAGATAAGTGGTAGCACAAGGAAGTGAAACTAAGTATCTAGTTAGGCTATACTAACGCCCATCCTAGAGCAGAATAAAAGGAGAGGGGAACCCCCATGGGAGAAAATAAACTACCTATGCTATTCTCCCCAATGCCTCAAACGAGTAAATGAAAGAACTAGGGAGAGGGAGGAGGGGGATATGCCCGTCATGGGTTGGCTATGAAGCAGTTCAAATCTATATCTAAGTTGAGGCCCCTTGGGACAAGGGACCCCAGCCAATATATCCAGGCAGTTTCATTTTGTGAAATCAAAGTTAATCAGATTTGAGTATAGCCTCACATAATATTAAATAATATATCATATACAAGTACCATCATCCGATTTGACATATGAGAATAGGGGAGGTGGGAATGTGAGGGCAGTTGCTGAGGCTGACCACAACACATAGTCCATTCTAGCATCCCAGGTGGCTATCTCGGTACTGATAAAATAACACAATCATTGTTGAAATTCAATTTTTAATTCCATAACAACATACAAAAGATTATTTTAAAAAATATGTATAAAAAAAAACACATATATATACACCAACTGTAACTAACTATTAACTAACTAAGCTCCCAGCTTTTAGAAGAACTGCAAGAAATGAGTGAGGTTCAGAATTACTTATTAGCCACCATTGATGTGAACTCCCTATACACTAGCATTGTACAACAAGACGGGATAATGGGTGTAGAAAAGGCCCTACACGAACAGACCTCTATGAAACAGGAACAGATCAAGTATATACTTGAAGGTCTACAGCTTGCCATACACCAGAACCTTCTTTAAGGCAACTGATAGGAATGGCTACATACCCACAACCAGTTGCAATCACCCCCAATGGAAAGGGAATATCCTCAAGGGCCAGCTACTAAGACTACGCAGAAACTGTAACACAATAGAAGACTTTCTAATGCAAGCGGATCTCTTAATTGAGCAATTTCAGGAAAAAGGCTATAATTTAGACCAACTGCTAAAACTGAAAAATCACATAGCAAGAAAGGACAGAAAAAAATCTGTTCAGTAAATCCAAAAGAAAGGAAAAACAAATGGATATGGCCTTCACCACAGGGTTCAATACAAAGACTTTGAACACATCTTGAAGAAATACTGGCCTATCCTGAAAAATTACTGCCTTATAAACCAAAGTTTGTGTATAGGAGAGCCCCCACACTCCGAGATCACTTAGTCCATAATGTAACTAACCCACCTAAACAGATAAAAATCTTCTCATACATGAAGGGCCTTTACAAATGTCAAAGGTGCCTACCGTGTAGGGTTAGTAAAAAACAACCCCGTAAAAGGGAAACCTTTAAGTCCAGAACTGGCTATAAAGAGTACCGTATAAGGGAGCTCATAACATGCCAAAGCACTCATGTGACTTATGTCATAGAGTGCCCGTGCCATCTGCAGTATGTGGGCAGAACCACCCGCCCCCTTTGTGTGCATATACGGGAACATATTAATAATATCAGGAAGGGGTTCCCGAAACACAATTTATCACGTCACTTTGACGAAGTACAAACAAGATATTTGGGGGGCACACTCTAAAAGATGCATTAAAGATGGTGCAGCTATAAGACCATACAGTAGAAGAAAATATTACAGCGCACACATGCAAAAAAGACATTTACCTCAAGCAAGGCTAGTTTAAAACACCTAAACATTCAAAAAACATTATCAAAAAATATGGGGATTTGGTCACACCATATTGCTATATGGTGCTAAGCCCACTTACTGCGAAAAAGTACCCCATAATCAGTGGGTCCTACACTATCCATGGAGTGGGAGATCCTGCATCTCTGAACCATGAGAGCATTACACTCTTCTAAATGGGAGAATCATAAGGTCTCCACCCATGACACAAGTGGACACTAATGAGAGGTACTTATGTGAAGGAGTGAGGTGCTCCGCACCCAAAAGGGATTTGGTCAGAATCCATACAATTACAAACAAGATATTTGGGGGGCACACTCTAAAAGATGCATTAAAGATGGTGCAGCCATAAGACCATACAGTGGAAGAAAATATTACAGCGCACACATGTAAAAAAGACATTTACCTCAAGCAAGGCTAGTTTAAAACACCTAAACATTTTCAAAAAATATGGGGATTTGGTCACACCATATTGCTATATGGTGCTAAGCCCACTTACTGCCATAGGGGTTATCTATAAGGATATACATGCTTCCTGCATGTACCTTTACCTGTCAAATGTCTCCTCTCTGTCTGTTATGAGACCGGAAAAACTGCAGATTCTGTGGGTTGGTCTGTTGTCTGGAGCTCGGTGGGTGGAGTCGTGATGTCAGTAGACTCCCCGCCCACCTCTACACTCCCCTTGTCAATTTGCATTTTCTCCTGTGTATTTCTTATAGGGCGTACACACGGTCGGACTTTGTTCGGACATTCCGACAGATGTTGGCTCAAACTTGCCTTGCATACACACGGTCACACAAAGTTGTCGGAAAATCCGATCATTCTGAACGCGGTGACATAAAACACGTACGTCGGGACTATAAATGGGGCAGTGGCCAATAGCTTTCATCTCTTTATTTATTCTGAGCATGCGTGGCACTTTGTCCGTCGGATTTGTGTACACACGATCGGAATTTCCGACAATTTTATCTCCTGCTCTCCAACTTTGTGTGTCGGAAAATCCGATGGAAAATGTCCGATGGAGCCCACACACGGTCGAAATTTCCGACAACACGCTCCGATCGGACATTTTCCATCGGAAAATCCGACCGTGTGTACGGGGCATTACACTGAACTTCTGCTATGATCTCTAACATCCAGTGAAAAGACAGGAAAGTAACCACATGACTTCAGCATGCCAAATCATGCTGAGGTGTGGAACAGCCAATCCTTGCAGAGCTGCTGAAGAAAGGAATGGGGGTGGGGATTAAAAAATAATGCATGTCTTAGGCTAGTGCACGAGATATGTAAATCACCTGTCACTCACAGCAAGGGGGAGGATTTTACAAAGTTTTTCTCTGTTTGTCAAGTTTTATCTCACTGAACAATAAAAGAGGATTGCTTAGAGCTGGATTAACTCTTTGTGGCAAGACTGGGCTCAAATGATAGGAAATCGTATACTCTGCATTATGACATAAAAAAAAAAAAAAAACATTTTCAGGTTTACATCCACTTTAAAGATCATTGGAGAGGTGGTAATAAGACTACTTTGATTTCACAAAATGAAACTGCCTAGATATATCGGCCAGGGTCACCCGCCCCTCTGACATCACAGGGAATGCCACAGGGAAGTCCCCGTCAAGTCCCCGTGCGTCAGAGGGGGGCGGGGTCACTGGGTGGCCCTGCCCTCCGCTATTTAAGAACAGTCAGAAGACGAGAAGCGTCACACAGCGGGAGCCTCCCTCCATGCCATCATGGATGCGGAGCGGCCCCAAAAGAAGATGAATACAAGAAGATGAAGAGAAGAAGATGAAGAGAAGAAGATGAAGAGAAAAACATGAAGAGAAAAAGATGAAGACAAGAAGCGTCACATAGCGGGAGCCTCCCTCCATGCCATCATGGATGTGGAGCGGCCCGAAAAGAAGATGAAGAGAAGAAGATGAAGAGAAGAAGATGCCGCGGAGGGAGATGCCGGACGAGAACACCGGAGAAAGAAGCAGAGGATCGGAGGAAGAAGAGGATGAGGACAAACCGAAGGAAGATAGAAGAAAGAAAAAAGAAGATAGAAGATGGAAAAAAGAAGATAGAAGATGGAAAAAAGAAGACTTTAAATAAAGGAATTGTCAAAAACTGTCTCTTGTCATTTTTAACATTGACAGTTTTTGTGTGAAATGGTAGGGGTACTTTTGTAACCCCTTACCATTTCACACAGGGAGGGGGTGGGATTTGGGGGTCCCCTTGTTAAAGGGGGCTTCCAGATTCCGATAAGCCCCCCGCCCGCAGAACCCCACAACCACTGGCCAAGGGTTGTGGGGGTGAGGGCTTGGTCCTCATCAACATGGGGACAAGGTGCTTTGGTGGGCTACCCCAAAGCACCCTCCCAATGTTGAGGGCATGTGGCCTGGTACGGTTCAGGAGGGGGGGCACTCTTGTCCCCCCTCTTTTCCTGCAGCCTGCCAGGTTGCGTGCTCGGATAAGGGTCCGGTAAAGATTTTTGGGGGGACCCCACGCCAATTTTTTTTTTCATTTGGGCACGGGGTTCCCCTTAAAATCCATACCAGACCTGAAGGGTCTGGTATGAATTTTGAGGGGGACCCCTACATCATTTTAAAAAAAAAATTTGGCGAGGGGTTCCCCTTAATATCCAAATCAGACCTGAAGGGCCTGGTATGGAATTTAGGGGGACCCCCACGCCAGTTTTTTTTAAATTTTGGTTCGGGGTTCCCCTGTGGGGAAATCCCATGCAGTTTTTATCAATGAACTTTTATGTGTATTGTCGAACCGGCAATTCATTATTAGCCGCAAGTAGTTTTAAATTACTTTTTTCCTTTGAAAAGTCATTTTGCTGTCAGACTGTTCTAAACACGGGAAACATGCGCCCCTTTACAGGCATACTATAGACACCCCCCAAGGTATGAAATTTAAAAGGAATATTACACTTTTATTGTTTGACTTTAAGCATTATTAAAATCACTACTCTCGAAAAAATGGCCGTTTTTAAAACTTTTTATGACAATACCATGCATATAAGCCTTTAAAATTAGCACTTTTGATTTCTCCCATAGACTTTTAAAGGGTGTTCCGCGGTTTTCGAATTTGCCACGTACACCCCAAATTGTTCGCTGTTCGGCGAACTAGTGAACAGCCGATGTTCGAGTCGAACTCGAAGCCCATCCCTAGTGGATACCACTAATTAGGGGTATTAGATCACTTCTGTATTGTCAAACATTGATTTGCCAGTGACCTCCTGAGTTTTGCTAGATAATATCTGGCATGAGTCCTTTAGTACATCCATTTCATTGTCTGTTTTTTTTTCCCCTTTGCCCCTAGGGGCAGCTGATGAGCTGGCCTTTCAGACTTTAATTAGATTCTGTATCTACATGCTAAGTTCTGACTTGTACAGGCCATATATTACTCATATATATACTTGTTGCCATTATGCGGTAGGGGAGAGCGTAACCATGGCGTTTATTATATTATTATTTTATACAACATACATTCTATATGTTTGCTCTGCAACGAATCCCGATAACAGCGAGTGCACCTGTCCACGAGTGCACACATGACCCGGGAACTTGACTTGGTAGCTAGGACTAATTGGCTGCTCCTCAAACTGAAGGCTGGACAGGCATGGTCGTTCTCCTATATCTGACGTAGCGTGTAGCAGTGTGGCACCGTCGCTGAGGATGTCTATGATGAAACGCGTATGACAGAGCCAAGCACACTACGTCACTTCCGTGAACTCGAGAGGTTGGAACGCAGCTGGAGCTGGCCCATATCTCGGGCTCACACTAGTACTTCATCTTCGGCTTGCTCACCGTTCGTAGACTTAAACACTGCTTGAACTTTATATATGCTGCTTTTATTTATTTTTTAATAAACGGACAAATATAATTTTTTACTACACTATGGGAGCCAATCTCTTTCTTTTATAAGGTATATACTTACGGTCACGCCCATCCTATTTGGAATCAAAGGGGTGCCTCTGGGATTTACATAGCAGACACTCTGGTGAACTGGCGATATAGAGTGCAACCATTATGCGTATTACCCCTGCAGGGGTGATAGGATTCGGTGAGTGGGGACCCTTGAGGGGAGCACATAAGTCATCTGGACATATTGCAAGCACTCAAGTCACCCGTGATGATTTCTGCTATATCCATGTGCACAACTTGATTAATATCTACATGTGGACTGCTATCAATTTTCACTTATATATATAGTTGAATATACACCTCTATTGGTGGTGTTTTGATTTTTTGAATTTTGTCATTTTTTTCTCCTTTTTTATGGGTATTTGGTTTTTTGGGACATTATCACTTTTTTAATCCATTTTTTTGGATGTCTTTCACTTTGTAACATATTATTTACCTATTATTTATTGGTTATCTTTTGTAAGCTGGATGTAACACTACTGGACATTTATTCATAGCATTGTCTGATTGCGTAGATGCACATTATATGCACATTTGTATAGAATATCACTGCAATTGGTCGGACTTATATGATATACATCTTTTTTTTTTTTTAAATTGTATTTAAAAAGAAAAAAATTTCAAAGAACACAGCTTACAGAATTTGAAAATATCAATCATGGAAAATAAGCAAGTGTAAAAATATAAAAACTGTAGTTTTACACATATTTTAAACAAAAATAATAGAAAATAATATCTGAACAGACATTTCAGAAGCAGTATATGTTGATTAACGAACTAAGAATGCTACTAAATATTGAGAGTCTATATCCAATATTAGGAGGGTGAGAGATGTATAGGCGACCAAAGGTGGGGTCGAAGCGATCACATTAATGGCAAAAGTAGGATGACAGGAGCAATATCAATAAGAAGTGCTATGTACAGAGCGGTGCCAAGGGTCCCATACCCTGTCAAATCTCTCAACAGCATCCTCCACCAAGCCTGCCATATGCTCCATTCTACAAATATCATTAATAGCTTGTATAAGCTGGGTCTGGGTTGGAGGGGAGGTGGACAGCCAGCATGCATGGATAGATCTTTTTGATGCTAATAAGGCATATGAGGCCAATTTATTCAAAGCTTTCCCCAATCCAGGGATTGGGTGGCCTAGGAGGAGATGTAACGGGAAAGGAGAATCGAAAATCTGCTGAAGCATGGACACAACCATGGACCAGAAAGGAGCTATCAATTCGCATTGCCAAAAAATGTGGTGACGAGTACCCCTGAGCTTTCCACATCTCCAACAAAGAGGAGAGAGGGAAGAGTCATATTGGTGTAGAACCTCAGGAGTCCTATACCAAAAAAAAAAGAACTTTGTATGCCGTCTCTCTTTGCGCCACACATCGGGATATTTTGGAGGTTGAGGCTTAAATTTTAGCCCATTGGGGGGGGGATTTGTTGTTGTGTAAGATGTAACCATTTACTCATATATGAGTGAGGTTCCGCGGAAAGCGGGAGGTTCTCTTGCAGGAGTCGGTATATGTCAGATATCGTGTTTGGTATGGTCCCTGGGAGGATATAACTTCGAAGTATAGTATATGTAGGTTTGGTTAAAGTAAGTGAAGGTGAGAGGGATGCTAGATAATGGGTTATATGGAGATAAGAAAATAACAACTGGTTTGGTATGTGGCTTGTAGCTTGAAGGTCCTGGAAGGAGCAAAGTTTGCGGGTTACAGGGTGCACAAAATGTCGGAGTTGGAATGGACCCACCTTGGCCCAAGGGAACATCCGGGGGTGGGAAAGACTATCAGGGAGCAGGGGATTAAAGAGTACATTAGAAAGGGGGGGACAAGAGGATGCCAGAGAGAATTTGCTGCGACAGGAACGCCAAACCCTAAGTGAGAACAACATAGGGCCTAGACAGAGGTCATGGAGCTTGGGGTCCGTAAATAATGCAAGAGACCAAACCAGGGAACAGGGATGAGTCGGGAACAGTGAACCCATCTCTATCTCCGTCCATCTGTTCAAGGGTCGCATACTAGACCAGGATACCACCGCATGGAGGCGGGAAGCCAGGTAGTACTTGTGAATGTCCAGGGCTCCCATACCACCCTGACCTCTGGGGAAAAAGATGACCAAGCTGGCCACTCTATGTTAGGGATGAGCCGAACACCCCCCGGTTCGGTTCGCACCAGAACCCGCGAACGGACCGCAAGTTCGCACGAACGTTAGAACCCCATTGACGTCTATGGGACTCGAACGTTCGAAATCAAAAGTGCTCATTTTAAAGGCTAATTTGCATGGTATTGTCCTAAAAAGGGTTTGGGGACCCGGGTCCTACCCCAGGGGACATGTATCAATGCAAAAAAAACTTTTAAAAACGGCCGTTTTTTCGGGAGCAGTGATTTTAATGATGCTTAAAGTAAAAAAAAAAAAGTGAAATATTCCTTTAAATATCGTACCTGGGGGGTGTCTATAGTATGCCTGTAAAGTGACGCGTGTTTCCCATGTTTAGAACAGTCCCTGCACCAAATGTCATTTTTAAAGGAAAAAATCTCATTTAAAACTGCTTGCGGGTTTAATGTCATGTCGGGTCATGGCAATATGGATGAAAATCAGTGAGACAAACGGCATGGGTACCCCCCAGTCCATTACCAGGCCCTTTGGGTCTTGTATGGATATTAAGGGGAACCCCGCACCCAAATTAAAATAAGGAAAGGTCCCTATATACTCTGAACAGCAGTATTCAGGCGGTGCAAACAAGACAGGGACTGTAGGTTTGTTGTTAAGTAGAATCTGTTTGTAATTTTGAACATTTTTAATGTGTTTAGCTCCAGCCAAAAAATCTTTTCTAAGCTTTTTGGAAAACATAGGGAAGGGTTATCACCCCTGTGACATTTGTTTTGCGTCTTTCCTCCTCTTCAGAAGATTTCACCTCACTTTTTTGTCCCAATGAAAAATGTTTTTTGAAAATTTGGGTTTTTTTGTGGAACAAGGATTGGAAAGCATCAGTGGAAAGGAGAAATTGTTTTCCCATATTAACTCTTACAGGAGAGAATTTCCCTTCCTTAGGGGTAGATTTCATCTCACTTCCTGTTGTCTCCTTCCGTTTGCAAGTAGGAGTCGTTTGTAAGTTAGATGTTTGAAAGTAGGGTCCTGCCCTATATACTCAGCAGAAATTTGGGCCTTAGGTGTTGCTGTGGCCAAAACACTGTAAGCCCTCACAGGGCCCTGCTGTGAAATATTAGATCAAGAATTGTAATTACATGCCCCTGTTGAACAGGAGCTGAAAAATTAGGCCTTAGGCACTGGTGCTGGTGCCACAACACTGCAACCCCTCACAGACACTCTAGTTGGAACGCAGGAACGAGCCCTGCTGCAAAGTATTGCATCAAAAATTGTAATTACACGCCCCTGTTAGACAGGGGCAGAAAAATTGGGCCTTAGGCACTGGTGCTGGTGCCACAACACTGCAACCCCTCACAGACACTCTAGTTGGAACGCAGGAACGAGCCCTGCTGCAAAGTATTGCATCAAAAATTGTAATTACACGCCCCTGTTAGACAGGGGCAGAAAAATTGGGTCTTAGGCACTGGTGCTGGTGCCACAACACTGCAACCCCTCACAGACACTCTAGTTGAAACGCAGGAACAAGCCCTGCTGCAAAGTATTGCATCAAAAATTGTAATTACACGCCCCTGTTAGACAGGGGCTGAAAAATTGGGTCTTAGGCACTGGTGCTGGTGCCACAACACTGCAACCCCTCACAGACACTCTAGTTGAAACGCAGGAACAAGCCCTGCTGCAAAGTATTGCATCAAAAATTGTAATTACACGCCCCTGTTAGACAGGGGCAGAAAAATTGGGTCTTAGGCACTGGTGCTGGTGCCACAACACTGCAACCCCTCACAGACACTCTAGTTGAAACGCAGGAACAAGCCCTGCTGCAAAGTATTGCATCAAAAATTGTAATTACACGCCCCTGTTAGACAGGGGCTGAAAAATTGGGTCTTAGGCACTGGTGCTGGTGCCACAACACTGCAACCCCTCACAGACACTCTAGTTGGAATGCAGGAACGAGCCCTGCTGCAAAGTATTACATCAAAAATTGTAATTACACGCCCCTGTTAAACAGGGGCTGAAAAATTGTGCCTTAGGCACTGGTGGTGGCGCCCAGAACCAAAAATGTTCTTACAAGCTATCAGCGTGATGATTGAGGAGGAAGAGGATAATTACTCAGGGATAGTCACTCAGCATCAGCATAGGCAGTCTTTGAAGGGATCTGAGATTTCAAAAAAAATTATTCGGTTACATCTGCATCAGGTGCTTGGTAGCTGGTGGTGATCCAAGACTGATTCATTTTTATGAAGGTCAGCCGATCGACCGAGTCGGTGGACAGACGCACCCTGTGATCGGTTACCACGCCTCCAGCAGCACTGAATGTGCGTTCCGAAAGAACGCTGGATGCAGGACAGGCCAGTAGCTCAATTGCATACTGTGCAAGCTCTGGCCAGTGATCCATCCTCAAGACCCAGTAACCCAGAGGATTTTCGGTGGGAAAGGTGTCCAAGTCTGATCTTGCCCCTAGGTATTCCTGCACCATGTAAAACAGACGCTGGCGATGGTTGCTGGAACCGATCATACCTTGGGGCTGCGGACCAAAAAATTGTCTGAACGCATCGGTCAGACGGCCACCTTCTCCACCGCTCCTTCTTTGACTGACCGAAGCCTCAGCAACACGTTGTCCAGAAACAGGAGTTTGTAACCTCCCAGTCTCTGGGAACGCGTTGCACAGACCTTTCTGCAAGGCCTCCCGAAGATGTTTCATCCTCTGCTCCCTCTGCGATGGCAAGATAAGGTCCGCAACCTTACCCTTGTAACGTGGATCAAGGAGGGTTGCCAGCCAGTATTGGTCCTTCTCCTTGATACCACGAATACGAGGATCCTTACGCAGGCTTTGCAGGATCAGGGAGGCCATGCAGCGTAGGTTTGCTGAGGCATTCGGTCCAGAGTCCTCTGGGTCACTAAGGACAACAACGTCTGCAGCCACCTCCTCCCAGCCACGTACAAGTCCATGTGTTCCTTGGGACTGATCCCTTAAAGACTGCTGATGCTGAGTGCCAGGCTCCACCTCCATACTGACACAATCTTCCTCCTCCTCCTCCTCCTCCTCCTCCTCCTCTTCCTGTGTGATCGGCGGGCACGCAGGAACACTGTCTGGATAAAGGGGGCCTTGAGAGCTAAGGAAGTCCTCCTCTTCCTGCCTCTGTTCTGCCTCAAGTGCCCTGTCCATTATTCCACGCAGCGTGTGCTCCAACAGGTGGACAAGGGGGACAGTGTCACTGATGCATGCACTGTCAGTGCTCACCATCCTCGTGGCCTCCTCGAATGGTGACAGGACAGTGCATGCATCCCTGATCATGGCCCACTGGCGTGGGGAAAAAAAACCAAGGTCCCCTGACCCTGTCCTGGTGCCATAGTCGCACAGGTACTCATTGATGGCCCTCTGCTGCGTGTGCAGCCGCTGCAGCATGGCCAACGTCGAGTTCCACCTGGTGGGCATGTCACAGATTAGGCGGTTCTTGGGCAGGTTAAACTCCTTTTGGAGGTCCGTCAGCCGAGCACTGGCATTATATGACCGGCGGAAATGCACAGAGACTTTCCTGGCCTGCCTCAGGACATCCTGTAAGCCCGGGTACCTGCCCAAGAACCGCTGCACCACCAAGTTAAGGACGTGAGCCAAACAGGGCACATGGGTCAGTTGTCCCTGTCGGAGGGCAGAGAGGAGGTTGGTGCCATTGTCGCAAACCACCATTCCTGCCTTAAGTTGGCGTGGCGTCAACCACCTCTGAACCTGCCCCTGCAGAGCTGACAGAACCTCTGCCCCAGTGTGGCTCCTGTCCCCCAAGCACACCAGCTCAAGCACCGCATGGCATCTTTTGGCCTGCGTACTTGCGTAGCCCCTTGAACGCCTACGGAGCACCGCTGGTTCCGAGGAAGAGGCCATGGAGGAAGAAGAAGAGGAGGGGGTGGAGGAGAGAGGTGTGTCACAATCAGCATTTTGGAGGCGTGGTGGCGGAACAACCTCCAACACTACTGCACCTTGTCCTGCATCCTTCCCAGCTGCCAGCAGAGTCACCCAATGCGCCGTGAAACTTAAGTAACGTCCCTGTCCATGCCTGCTGGACCATGAGTCAGCGGTAATATGCACCTTACCGCTGACCGCCCTGTCCAGCGAGGCATGGACATTGCCTTCCACATGCCGGTAGAGAGCCGGAATCGCCTTCCGTGAGAAAAAGTGGCGTTTGGGTACCTGCCACTGAGGAACCGCACATTCCACAAACTCACGGAAGGGGGCAGAGTCTACCAACTGAAAAGGCAGCAGTTGAAGTGCTAGCAATTTTGCCAAGCTAGCATTCAACCGCTGGGCATGTGGATGGCTGGGAGCAAACTTCTTTCGGCGGTGCAGCAGCTGGGGCAGGGAAATTTGCCTGGTACAATCTGACGTCGGTGTACCAAAAGCAGATTGCCCACAAGTACTTGGCTGTGACACACCTAATTCTACACCTTCATTCCTCTCACTGCAGGTCTCAGAGAGGACTGAAGGTCTAGTGGGGTTGGAAATCTCAGCTGATGAGGAGCAAGGAGAGATCCTCTTTGTTCTTTGGTGTGGGTCTTTTAGATACGCTTGCCAACGAACTGCATGGCAGGTCAACATATGTCTGGTCAAGCATGTGGTACCCAAGCGGGAGATGTTTTGGCCACGCGAGATACGCTTGAGACATATGTTGCAAATAGCAGCGGTGCGATCTGATGCACTCGTCTCAAAAAAGGCCCACACCAAAGAACTTTTTGAATAACGCGCAGAGACTGCAGCGCCCTGCACATGTGGAGCTTTGGGGTGTGATGCAGTCAATGTGCTGCCCTTGGGCTGGCCCCTGGAGGGCATCCTGCCTAGTTGGTGATGTGCCACCTCCTCCTCCTCCTCCTCCTCCTCCTCTCTCCTATCAGGCACCCACGTTGAGTCAGTGACCTCATCATCCCCTCCCTCCTCATCACTGGAGCAAACCTGGCAGTATGCTGCAGCAGGGGGAGCATGACTGCCAGATTGCTGTCCTTCTTGGGCACCCCCTCTGTCCGTGCTCATGTTACTGCTTTCATTGAGCTCAGTATCATCATCAGAGCCTTCCAAACGCTGGGCATCCTCCTGGAGCATGTACCCAACACTGTGGTCAAACAGTTCGAGGGAATCCTCATGAGGACATGGTGGAGCTAGGGAAGGAGTCACTGATGACATTGAGCTGAGGGAAGAGGCCGCTGCTTTGCCAGACAAAGCACCCTGGGCATGGGTGAGAGAGGATGAGGAGGATGAGGACGGCTTGGTCATCCACTCGACCAAGTCTTCCGCATGTTGCGGCTCAACACGGCCAGCTGCCGAAAAAAAGGCCAAGCGTGTCCCATGGCCACGTGCTGATGAGGATGCACCGTCTCCACGACCAGCACTAGACACAGAGCCTGCTTGCCCTCTCTTATTGGCTTGTGACTGTCTGCCTCTCCTTCTTGGCCTTCCAGACATACTAATGGCCTGTAGCTGCACTAAGCTGGGATAGAACACCTGTAATTTTCTTAAGGTAGCTTTATATACTGTAACCAGACAAGCCTGCCTGTCAGTAGGAAGATAACAGGAACGGATCTAGCTGAACACTGTGAGCAGGACGCACTGTACTAAATGTAAATAGTCTAGCTGCCTGACCCTGGTACTAATAGGATCAAAAAGAACACCTGTAATTTTCTTAAGGTAGCTTTATATACTGTAACCAGACAAGCCTGCCTGTCAGTAGGAAGATAACAGGAACGGATCTAGCTGAACACTGTGAGCAGGACGTACTGCACTAAATGTATATAGCAGGAACGGATCTAGCTGAACACTGTGAGCAGGACGCACTGCACTGAATGTAAATAGCAGGAACGGATCTAGCTGAACACTGTGAGCAGGACGCACTGCACTAAATGTAAATACCAGGAACGGATCTAGCTGAACACTGTGAGCAGGACGCACTGCACTGAATGTAAATAGCAAGAACGGATCTAGCTGAACACTGTGAGCAGGACGCACTGTACTAAATGTAAATAGTCTAGCTGCCTGACCGTGGTACTAATAGGATCAAAAAGAACACCTGTAATTTTCTTAAGGTAGCTTTATATACTGTAACCAGACAAGCCTGCCTGTCAGTAGGAAGATAACAGGAACGGATCTAGCTGAACACTGTGAGCAGGACACACTGTACTAAATGTAAATAGTCTAGCTGCCTGATCGTGGTACTAATAGGATCAAAAAGAACACCTGTAATTTTCTTCAGGTAGCTTTATATACTGTAACCAGACAAGCCTGCCTGTCAGTAGGAAGATAACAGGAACGGATCTAGCTGAACACTGTGAGCAGGACGCACTGTACTAAATGTAAATAGTCTAGCTGCCTGACCGTGGTACTAATAGGATCAAAAAGAACACCTGTAATTTTCTTAAGGTAGCTTTATATACTGTAACCAGACAAGCCTGCCTGTCAGTAGGAAGATAACAGGAACGGATCTAGCTGAACACTGTGAGCAGGACACACTGTACTAAATGTAAATAGTCTAGCTGCCTGACCGTGGTACTAATAGGATCAAAAAGAACACCTGTAATTTTCTTCAGGTAGCTTTATATACTGTAACCAGACAAGCCTGCCTGTCAGTAGGAAGATAACAGGAACGGATCTAGCTGAACACTGTGAGCAGGACGCACTGTACTAAATGTAAATAGTCTAGCTGCCTGACCGTGGTACTAATAGGATCAAAAAGAACACCTGTAATTTTCTTAAGGTAGCTTTATATACTGTAACCAGACAAGCCTGCCTGTCAGTAGGAAGATAACAGGAACGGATCTAGCTGAACACTGTGAGCAGGACACACTGTACTAAATGTAAATAGTCTAGCTGCCTGACCGTGGTACTAATAGGATCAAAAAGAACACCTGTAATTTTCTTCAGGTAGCTTTATATACTGTAACCAGACAAGCCTGCCTGTCAGTAGGAAGATAACAGGAACGGATCTAGCTGAACACTGTGAGCAGGACGTACTGCACTAAATGTATATAGCAGGAACGGATCTAGCTGAACACTGTGAGCAGGACGCACTGCACTGAATGTAAATAGCAGGAACGGATGTAGCTGAACACTGTGAGCAGGACGCACTGCACTAAATGTAAATACCAGGAACGGATCTAGCTGAACACTGTGAGCAGGACACACTGTACTAAATGTAAATAGTCTAGCTGCCTGACCGTGGTACTAATAGGATCAAAAAGAACACCTGTAATTTTCTTCAGGTAGCTTTATATACTGTAACCAGACAAGCCTGCCTGTCAGTAGGAAGATAACAGGAACGGATCTAGCTGAACACTGTGAGCAGGACGCACTGTACTAAATGTAAATAGTCTAGCTGCCTGACCGTGGTACTAATAGGATCAAAAAGAACACCTGTAATTTTCTTAAGGTAGCTTTATATACTGTAACCAGACAAGCCTGCCTGTCAGTAGGAAGATAACAGGAACGGATCTAGCTGAACACTGTGAGCAGGACACACTGTACTAAATGTAAATAGTCTAGCTGCCTGACCGTGGTACTAATAGGATCAAAAAGAACACCTGTAATTTTCTTCAGGTAGCTTTATATACTGTAACCAGACAAGCCTGCCTGTCAGTAGGAAGATAACAGGAACGGATCTAGCTGAACACTGTGAGCAGGACGCACTGTACTAAATGTAAATAGTCTAGCTGCCTGACCGTGGTACTAATAGGATCAAAAAGAACACCTGTAATTTTCTTAAGGTAGCTTTATATACTGTAACCAGACAAGCCTGCCTGTCAGTAGGAAGATAACAGGAACGGATCTAGCTGAACACTGTGAGCAGGACACACTGTACTAAATGTAAATAGTCTAGCTGCCTGACCGTGGTACTAATAGGATCAAAAAGAACACCTGTAATTTTCTTCAGGTAGCTTTATATACTGTAACCAGACAAGCCTGCCTGTCAGTAGGAAGATAACAGGAACGGATCTAGCTGAACACTGTGAGCAGGACGTACTGCACTAAATGTATATAGCAGGAACGGATCTAGCTGAACACTGTGAGCAGGACGCACTGCACTGAATGTAAATAGCAGGAACGGATCTAGCTGAACACTGTGAGCAGGACGCACTGCACTGAATGTAAATAGCAGGAACGGATCTAGCTGAACACTGTGAGCAGGACGCACTGCACTGAATGTAAATAGCAGGAACGGATGTAGCTGAACACTGTGAGCAGGACGCACTGCACTAAATGTAAATACCAGGAACGGATCTAGCTGAACACTGTGAGCAGGACGCACTGCACTAAATGTAAATACCAGGAACGGATCTAGCTGAACACTGTGAGCAGGACGCACTGCACTGAATGTAAATAGCAGGAACGGATCTAGCTGAACACTGTGAGCAGGACGCAATGCACTGAATGTAAATAGCAGGAACGGATGTAGCTGAACACTGTGAGCACAACGCACTGCACTAAATGTAAATACCAGGAACGGATCTAGCTGAACACTGTGAGCAGGACGCACTGCACTGAATGTAAATAGCAGGAACGGATCTAGCTGAACACTGTGAGCAGGACGCACTGCACTGAATGTAAATAGCAGGAACGGATCTAGCTGAACACTGTGAGCAGGACGCACTGCACTAAATGTAAATACCAGGAACGGATCTAGCTGAACACTGTGAGCAGGACGCACTGCACTGAATGTAAATAGCAGGAACGGATCTAGCTGAACACTGTGAGCAGGACGCACTGCACTAAATGTAAATACCAGGAACGGATCTAGCTGAACACTGTGAGCAGGACGCACTGCACTGAATGTAAATAGCAGGAACGGATCTAGCTGAACACTGTGAGCAGGACGCACTGCACTGAATGTAAATAGCAGGAACGGATCTAGCTGAACACTGTGAGCAGGACGCACTGCACTAAATGTAAATACCAGGAACGGATCTAGCTGAACACTGTGAGCAGGACGCACTGCACTGAATGTAAATAGCAGGAACGGATCTAGCTGAACACTGTGAGCAGGACGCACTGCACTAAATGTAAATACCAGGAACGGATCTAGCTGAACACTGTGAGCAGGACGCACTGCACTGAATGTAAATAGCAGGAACGGATCTAGCTGAACACTGTGAGCAGGACGCACTGCACTAAATGTAAATACCAGGAACGGATCTAGCTGAACACTGTGAGCAGGACGCACTGCACTGAATGTAAATAGCAGGAACGGATCTAGCTGAACACTGTGAGCAGGACGCACTGCACTGAATGTAAATAGCAGGAACGGATCTAGCTGAACACTGTGAGCAGGACGCACTGCACTAAATGTAAATACCAGGAACGGATCTAGCTGAACACTGTGAGCAGGATGCACTGCACTGAATGTAAATAGCAGGAACGGATCTAGCTGAACACTGTGAGCAGGACGCACTGCACTGAATGTAAATAGCAGGAACGGATCTAGCTGAACACTGTGAGCAGGACGCACTGCACTGAATGTAAATAGCAGGAACGGATCTAGCTGAACACTGTGAGCAGGACGCACTGCACTAAATGTAAATACCAGGAACGGATCTAGCTGAACACTGTGAGCAGGACGCACTGCACTGAATGTAAATAGCAGGAACGGATCTAGCTGAACACTGTGAGCAGGACGCACTGCACTAAATGTAAATACCAGGAACGGATCTAGCTGAACACTGTGAGCAGGACGCACTGCACTGAATGTAAATAGCAGGAACGGATCTAGCTGAACACTGTGAGCAGGACACACTGCACTAAATGTAAATAGTATAGATAGAAGATAACAGGAACGGATCTAGCTAAACTGAATACAGTGTATATATATATATGCAACACCTGGGATGCATATATATACACAATACACTGTAAGTGCAGCTAACTGACTGACTGTTCTGCCTAATCTATCTAACTCAAATCAAATGACACTGTCTCTCTCTCTCTCTATCTCTCAGCACACCGGAACACACACTACACAGGGCCGCCGTGCAGGCGGCCTTATATAGTGTGGGGTGTGTACTAAATCCCCTGAGCCATAATTGGCCAAAGCCACCCTGGCTTTGGCCAATTACAGCTCTCTCTACTGACGGCGCTGTGATTGGCCAAGCATGCGGGTCATAGTGCATGCTTGGCCAATCATCAGCCAGCAATGCACTGCGATGCCGCAGTGAATTATGGGCCGTGACGCGCCACACGAATTTGGCGCGAACGGCCCATATCGTTCGCAATTCGGCGAACGACCGAACAGCCGATGTTCGAGTCGAACATGGGTTCGACTCGAACACGAAGCTCATCCCTACTCTATGTGCCCCATCTTTTCATATAAAATTAAGGAACCACCTGTTAAAGAGATTCAATTGGGCCATCGGGATAGGGACAGGTGGTGTTTAGAAAAAAATACAGCAATTTTGGCATTACTGACATCTTAAGCACATTAATCCTGCCTATCCAAGATATCAGGAGGGGATTCTATCTATTTAGCATATCTTTGATAGATTTAAATAGGGGGATATAGTTGGCTGAGTAAAGGGTAGAATATGAACCCCTAATATTTGAGAGGAGAGGTGCACCAGCGATAGGGATACAAGTTCTTTAGCGAGAGGAGATCTGCAGGAGGGAGGTGTAAGGGCAGGGCTTCAGTTTTGGACGTGTTAATTTTGTATCCCGATAGGGAACTAAACTCAGATAATAGAGCGTGTAGGGATGGGAGTGAGACATGGAGACTAGTGAGAGTCAGCAGCACGTCGTCGGCAAATAGAGACAATTTATATTCCCTTTGCCGCATGGGAACCCCTCGTATGGGTATGTCTGGGTGTGATCTGATGGCCTCAGCTAATGGCTCCAGGCATAGGATGAAAAGGAGAGGTGAGAGGGGACATCCCTGCCTGGTACCATTTGACATGGGGAACGAACGGGATGTAAAGGAGGCTAATTGGACCTGAGAGGAGGGGTTAGAGTAGAGAGAATGCAGGGCCTTGAGAAAAGGACCTCTTAGTCCAAATTTAGTAAGGGTCGCAAACATATAAGGTCAGGTTAATTATTCGAACGCCTTTTGGGCATCGAGGCTAAGGATCAGGGCAGGGCGACGGACTCTGTTCAGTATGTCAATGAGGTCAATAGTTCGTCTGGTATTGTCCCCTGGCCTAGAAGGGACCACACCCACTTGATCTCTATCTATCAGGAATTGGGAGAGGCGATTAGCCAGAATTTTTGTAAAAAGCTTATAGTCTGAGAGCGATGGGTCCTCATCTGCCTTGGGTATTACCGTAATATAGGAATGTAAAAATTGTTGGTGGGGGGAGCTGACCCTGAATGAGGGAATTATATAGGGATATCAAATGTATTGAGATAGTCGGAAGAAAGGTCTTATAATAATAGGTCTATGGGAGGCCATCCGGACCTGGGGCTTTATGGGATGGGAGGTATTTGACAGTGCGAGTAAGTTCCTCTTCAGTAATGGGTGTGTTTAAAGTCTGCACATCATCCTCATTAAGCTTGGGGAGATGGAGATCGGCCATAAACGTCTCAAAAGCTGTCTGGTGGAATGAAGGATGTTGGTCGGGGAGAGGCAGATATAAAGTTTATCATAAAATTCCCCAAAGACTTGAGTCATTGTCTGAGGGCAATAGACGGGAGTCCCATCTGTGCATTTTATGTGATCTGGGAAGGAGAGGGAGGGCCTAGGGTTAAGCCTAGATACCAACATCCCATGCGGTTTATTTGAAAATTGGTAGAATTTTTGTTTTGCCCAGAGTAGAGATTTATCTATTTTTGACAGGTCTAGGGACTTATTACGGTTACGTAGGGAAGTTACCGTGCGCAGCCGGTCCATAGTGGGGGGCGTGAAGCAAAGAGTGTTCAGCAGCTGTTAGTTCAGTAATTAAAGAGTACCTTAGAAAGGCAGAGTCCCTCTTTCTCTGAGATCCCACAGAGATGCACTGTCCTCTAAAAAAAGCCTTATGAGCCTCCCATAGGACAGACGGGCTGGACACGGAGCCTGTATTTAAGTGGAAGTATTCAGTTAAGGTGGTAAGGAGTTTATCCCTGGTTTCGGGGTGTTTTAGTAGAGATTCGTTTAGCCTCCAGTGGCACCTCCTGGGAAATGCAGCTGAGAGGCAAACATCCAGGGACAGGGGGGCATGGTCCGACCAGGTAATTGGACCTAGGTCGTAGGCCACCGTGTGGGAAAGTAGTGGGGCCAATATCAATAAGTAATCCAGTCTTGAAAACAAGTCTTGGGGTGGGAGTAAAACGAGTACTGCCGACCCATGGGGTGCTTAATCCGCCATGCATCAAACAAGCGGTGGTTACGGATGAGTTTCCTGAAGGAAGTGGCTAGTCATTGTGGGGCATAGGAGGGCATGGTGTGGATTAAAGATTTCCTATCCCGAACGGACGAGAGGACAGCATTAAAGTCACTCCCAATTATCATAAAAGGATGTGCTATTTGGTTCAATCGTTCAAATACCTCTGTTAGAAATTTAAGTTGACCCGTGTAGGGGCATAGACATTCATGATCGTTATAGGGTTAGATAAGTAGGTGCTCTCTAGGATTATATAACGACCATGAGTATCCAATTGGGTGGACTTGATCTGGAGGGGACAAGAGCATTTGACCAAAACCGCCACTCCAGCCCTTCCAGAGTCCGATGCTAGGAAAGACATTGGGAACTGTCTGGAAGCGAATTTCAGGGATCTTCCGGCCCGGAAATGCATCTCCTGGACCAGGATTACATCCGCACTGGAGGCCCTAAATTCCTTTATGGCAATCCATCTCTTTTTTATGGAATTCAAACCTTTCACATTATACGATAACAATTTCAAAGCCATGAATAAACAGCATGATTCAGCTTAGAAATATTCAAAACAATGTGCAGTAGACCAGCTGTAGATATACATCTTTTCTATGTTGGTATCTCACGTATCTGCAAGCACATATACTATTAGGTACCTCTAGGCTAGCCCCTGTGGTACCCTTGTTTAGGAATCATTCCATATAGTATTCTATTTATACAGTTTTTCAGGACGTGTGTCCTTTACACACCTACACATATACAGGGCTTTTTTTCAGGGGGAACTTGGTGGAACTCAGTTCCACCACCTCTGGCTCAGACACTCTGGTGCCTGCTCACCACAATCATTTGTAAACACAGAAGTCTGGTTTCTGTGTTTACAAGTGACAGCTCTGCACTTTGTATGTAATGCATTCCTGATATTTAATGCCCCTTTAAGACCTTCCTACTGTTTGTGAAATTTGAATGACCACACTCAAATTTGATGTGATTTGGAGTGTGTGTGTAGGGGAAGGGGTTTTGTGGGGTCGTGGTTAAGTTCCAGCACCTATTGTTTGAGAAAAAAAGCCCTGCACATATATATATATATACACAAGAAGTATCCCCATACTAGGCACTGGGTTGAGGTCTTTAGGCTGCGATATAGGAGCTGAGGCTTGATGTTAATCGCACACCTAGGGTATAGTCCACCGTATACCTATGGCACAGCCCCACCGCCCCTTCCCATACATTCCGTGCCTTTAGCTACTAAGTAGCGCCACTTAACCCCTACCATTTGTTGTTTTTGTGGCATTATCTAGAGCTCTCCTAGGCGAGCCCTATTAGGGGAGGCAGCAACCTTCACTTTTTAACTTCATTTCCTGTCGCATCATGGCAGCATACACCTATGGGTTGTGGCTCCGCCCCCGCAACCTGATAGGACCGCGTAGCTATTAAAGTCTGAGAGAGCCCCTGCCCCAGCATTCTCCTTTTTTTCCTCCCCTGTCAAGGACCGAAAACATGCATCCCTTACCTAAAACATTCGCCCCAGCCAGGTTCTAATAAAAAAGAAAGAAGGACGGCGCCCTCTAAGTGCAGCATGTATGTTAAAAATATTTATTACAATAGATAAAAACACTCACATTTGAGTTGCTAAAAACCAGCATGTAAAGTAGTTTCATCCGCGTACTCTCGGGGGATGTGGGTGTCACGGGCCAGTTCAGGGGTTCCTGGGATGTGAGTCCTGTAACCTGGGTCCTGGTAGCTGTTCCGGTGGTGCCGAGGGTCCTCAGAGCCTCCGGGCGGCCAGGATATCGGTCATGGATCCTCCGTGGAGCGCCGTGCTGACCTGCGTCTTCACTTCCGGGAGCGGGGTGAGGCGGGCGGTGCTTCGCGTTCGGAGCATGCGTGCTCCTTCATCAGGCTATCAAGCTCCGTGGAGCACGGCGCTCCACGGAGGATCCATGACCGATATCCTGGCCGCCCGGAGGCTCTGAGGACCCTCGGCACCACCGGAACAGCTACCAGGACCCAGGTTACAGGACTCACATCCCAGGAACCCCTGAACTGGCCCGTGACACCCACATCCCCCGAGAGCACGCGGATGAAACTACTTTACATGCTGGTTTTTAGCAACTCAAATGTGAGTGTTTTTATCTATTGTAATAAATATTTTTAACATACATGCTGCACTTAGAGGGCGCCGTCCTTCTTTCTTTTTTATTTGTTCCAGAGCTTCTTCTAGCTTTTATAGACTGGCTGCCTTCCATTTATTCAGCATCATTTTATCCTTACATGGACTAATACCCGAACTTGTTGTGAAACATTAACTACCACCATCAAGTTCCCCCTCTCAGGAACCCCCAACCCACCCCCTTCCCCCCACCATTTTTAGTTATATGTACTCGGCTACCTCCATTGTGCGCCATATTAACCCCTTGATCGTTTTTTTATCACCAGCCAGGTTCTAGCCTCTCCTGGGTGGAAGTCCTATCCTGTACAGCCTCTAAATGAGCTCAATGGAAGGAACCCCACTCTGATGGTCTCAGGGGTATGTTACAATACATTACAAACCTTAAACAGGTTTATGGATCGCAGCGGTCTCCAGCTCCTTTCTGTGCACCTGTGGGTATCTTCCCTTCCTGTCTGTCTCCATAGCTCCAACTTGTCAGGACATTCCACTTTCCAGCTTCCAAAATGGCGTCGGAGGCCTCAGAGCGCATCTGAGCATGCACGAGCGTGACGTCATCACCCCGCGACGGCGGCAAGTTTAAAAATGCTGTAATGTCAGCATTTTCTTGTCTCTTCTCTCCTGAGCCTGTAAGGGGGAATTTTGACCGGATTTCTTTTGCTACTCTACCCAGCTGTTCTACCCTGTCTCTCTCTTGCTATCTCCACGCCCAGGTAAGATCTATGATGGTTTTTTCTTTGCTTGTTTACTATCTGCTATCCCATGCATGCTAAGCCACCTATATAATTATAGGTTGATTCATCACCTTTCATGGAGACCGTTGCCCAGGTAGACCATCGCCAGCCTACTAGGTAAGAGGAGATGATGGGTAAGTATGAAGAGAAGGAAAAAGAGAGCCCTCACTAATGCTGTTTAAATTGAACAGCCCCACCAGGTCTTCCAGATCGTCACATTCAAGACGAGGGGAGCCTTCAAGAAGGAGCCGCTCAAGCCACAGGCAGAGTCGCTCAGAGCGCGGCAGAAGTCGCTCAAGTCGCATAAGCCGCTCAAGTCGCAGGAGAAGCCGATCAAGATCAAGGCATAGTCGCTCCCACCACAAAAAATCCCCTGCGCGCAGGAAATCTCCTGTCACCCAGCCTTCCCGTCCACCCGGGAACTCCTGCTGGATTTGCGGTGCTACAGCACTTCCAGACAAACTGGCCTGTCGCACATGCTTCATTGAGGCAACTAAGGACAGAGAAACAGAGGCAAGAGAACCAATTGATCCATCACCACAAGTCGCAGAGCCAGAAGCCAGCAGACCTATACAAAGTACCTCATCCACTGCCCCATCATCATCAAAGACGTCAGACCCTCTCTCTGACACTGATGATCTAGAGGCATCCTCCGGCTTCGACTTCTCATTGATCGACCCATTCGTGAAGTCAGTAAAAGAAGCGATCGACTGGGTGGAAGAAAAAGAAACTCCTCAAAAAGTGAGGAAATACTTTCCAAATCTTAAAAAAGACCCAGAGAACTTCCCGTTCATTGAGGAACTTGAGGATCTAATTAAGGATGAGTGGCAAAAGCCAGAGAAAAAAAACTGGCCTCAGCAACAGATTATCAAAACTCTATCCACTTAAAGAGCCTAACGTCAACCCACTAATATCTCCTCCAGTGGTCGACTCCTCCCTAATGCGCCTCGCCAGGCACGTAACACTTCCAATAGAGGATGCAGTCACATTCAAAGACGTCCTGGATAGAAAGATCGATCTGGATCTTAAGAGAACCTACCTCTCGGCAGGTGGCGCTTGCAGGCCAGCAATAGCATTGGCTGCCGTCGGTAAGGCTATCTCAAGCTGGTCCACGATGGCCGAGAAGCTGGTATCGGAAGGAATAGAGCAGGAGAAAGTTATCTCAGCACTCCAAGAACTTAGTCTTGCAGGCGACTTTGTCGCAGAAGCCTCTGTGGATATAATTAAAACCACTTCAAGGAGCAATGTTAAGCTCAGTAATGGCCAGAAGGGCGCTCTGGTTAAAACCCTGGTCGGCAGATCCCTCCTCAAAATCCAATGGGTGCAAAATACCCTTTGATGGCGTAAACCTTTTTGGAGAAAAACTGGACGTGGCTATTTCTAAAGTCACGGGGGGAAAATCGGGACTCATCCCTTCAGATAGGAGGCCCAGGCAGCAGAGACCACCGGTTTCTAGTTGAAATCTGCCAGATAAATACAGAGAGGCAAGATCCTACAGGCCCGGAAAAGAGTATAGGAGGAACTGGAAGAATCCCCAGTCATCATTCCTCAAGCTCCAAAAATCTAAGACCCCTGCATCAGGGGAACAAAAGTCTTTTTGAAGGTGCGTCCACCCAACCAGCTTTAGTAGGGGCCAGACTCATGAGTTTCAAGCAGGTCTGGGCGGATACAATAAAGGACCCATGGACGATAGACACTGTCCAGTTCGGCCACAAATGGAAATTCAGGACACGGGCTCCAAGAGACCAATTCTCTGTAACCAGATTACCTGCATATCGGGAAAAAAGGATGCTACTGACAAAGTACGTCCAAGACCTGTTACAAAAGGAAGCCATAGTGGAAGTTCCAATATCCCAAAGGTCAACGGGATTCTACTCCCCGTTGTTTCTGGTGAAGAAGAAATCGGGGGATCTACGCCCTGTCTTAGATCTAAAGAATCTCAATCGCTCAATCTTAGTCGAGACATTCAAAATGGAGAGCCTCCAGTCAATTCTTCGGGCCATGAATATCGGGGATTGGATGCTTTCCGTTGATTTACAAGACGCCTATCTGCACGTCCCCATTCACATCTCATTCCAAAAATTTCTCCGCTTTGCGGTAGGTCTACATCATTTTCAATTCCGAAGCCTCCCGTTCGGGATCTCCACCGCTCCAAGGACATTCACAAAAATCTTACTGCCAGTAATAGCCTTACTAAGAGAACAAGGATTGAGGGTCCATCATTACCTGGACGACATCCTTTTGCTAGCAGACAATCAGGATTCCCTTCTACTGCATCGATCCATTCTGATTACCACCCTACAAAACTTCAGCTGGATCATAAACTGGGGGAAAAGCAATCTGCAGCCCACTCAGAGAATGATATTCCTGGG
This sequence comes from Lithobates clamitans, assembly GCA_037952925.1. Lineage (NCBI taxonomy): Eukaryota > Metazoa > Chordata > Amphibia > Anura > Ranidae > Lithobates > Lithobates clamitans. The sequence goes on from JBBGZY010001379.1 coordinate 1,610,192, forward strand.
GGCGGAACTAGACACCCGTCTCAATATGGTGGAACTTCCGCAGGAAAAAATTCCCAGCCTCATTCAGAAGGCAAGAAAGTTATTAGCCTCTACCACACTACCAGCCCGGGAGTACCTCAGCATACTGGGGTCATTCTCAGCAACCATCCCAATGGTACAATGGGCCCAATGGAACACCAGACCTCTGCAAGCATCATTGTTAAAACAATGGAACGGGGTATCATTGTCTCAGCCGATCATAGTCCAGAAAGAAATAAAACAATCACTCTGGTGGTGGACCAGATTGAACAATCTGAAGAGATGCAGGCATATAGTCCCTCTTCCTCAGGAAATAATCACTTCAGACGCCAGCCTGAAGGGCTGGGGGGCACACTACCGCCATCATGCAGTCCAGGGCCTTTGGACATTCAGAACACAGAACGTGGTTTCAAATATATTGGAGATGAAAGCAGCTTTCCAAGCTCTGTTAGCCTTCAGCCCCCTCCTCAGGGGGAAAGAGGTCCTGCTAAAATTGGACAACAGAGTGGCAGTTGCCTATATCAACAGGCAGGGGGGCACCAGGAGTCGCTCCATGATGCGGGAAGTCTGTCCAGTCTTCGAGTGGGCACAGCTGGACCTGTCGGGATTAACGGCAGCGTATGTCCCAGGAGTCCAAAATCAACTAGCCGACTCTCTAAGTCGGACCTTTGTATCAAACAACGAGTGGGCCTTAAGTCACCAAGCCTTTACCCTCATAACCCAGACCTGGGGGATACTGGATATAGACCTGGCAGCAACACCGGTCAACACGAAATGCCAGAGATATCTAGCCAGAATTCCTTTCCCATCGGCAGAAGGCACGGATTGCCTACAACACGACTGGAACTTCCGTTTGGGGTACATATTTCCGCCAACACCACTCATTCCGAGATTCTTACTCAGACTCAAGAGGTCGAAAGCCACAGTGCTCGCAGTCCTCCCATTTTGGCCGAGACGACCATGGTTTACGACGCTCCTCCAATTGAGCACAGCAGAACCACTGACACTCCCAATGACAGCGGATATACTGTCGCAGGGGCAACTCCTTCACCCATTTCCGGAGAGGCTGCATCTAACAGCATGGAGATTGAAAGGACTAGGTTCTTAGTCCAAGGTTGCTCCCAGAAAGTGATAGACACTCTCCTCCAGGCCAGAAAATCCACGACCAATAAAACCTATAAAAGGGTCTGGGAGAGTTTTCTCTTAGTCGCACAACAGCAATCCTGGAACCCGACATCTCCATCAGTTCCTCAGATCCTCGAGTTTCTCCAGTTAGGTCTAGATAAAGGTCTTAGGTCTAGTACCCTGAAGGTACATGTATCAGCCCTATCTGCTATGACAGGAGTGAAATGGGCTCAAGAACCTCTCATCATCCAATTTCAGAAGGCTTGCCTAAAGCTGAGACCACCTAGGAAACCTTCCTTCCCGACATGGGATCTTTCAGTAGTGTTGGAAGCCTTATCCCATGAGCCATTTTTTCCGTTAGAGAATGTTTCCCTGTGGGACCTAACTCTCAAAGTCACTTTCCTAATAGCAATTACATCAGCTAAAAGGGTATCGGAAATTCAGGCCTTACAGGCTAAGGAACCATACTTGATGTTCTATCCAGACAAAGTAGTCTTAAAACCATCGGATCGCTTCATCCCGAAAGTGTCATCATCTTTCCACTTTAACCAAGAACTATGTCTCCCCACCCTATCCACAGAACAGGGTGATCCACATCCGCTTGACATAAAGTCGAATATCCAGGCCTACCTCCTGGCAACCAGCAATTTAAGGAAGACAGAGGACCTACTGGTCATTCCTCATGGGTTTAGAAGAGGACAAGCAGCAACCTCTCGCACCATCGCAGCATGGTTGGTGAAGATCATTAAGAGAGCTTACGCATCTAACAATGCACGAGTACCTGAGGGCTTAAGGGCACACTCCACAAGGGCAATGGCGACCTCCTGGGCGGCCTACTGCAGGGTATCAGCCGAAACCATCTGCAAAGCAGCCACTTGGTCTTTGAAAACCACTTTTATCTCTCATTATAAAGTGGACTCCACTAGATTGTCCACGGTAGAATTGGGGAGAGCAATTATTCAGGCTAACTCCTCAATACCTTCTAAATAAAAAACTTATCTTTTGCTCATACCCACCCAGTTTGCGAGTTATTCCCCATAGGTGTATGCTGCCATGATGCGACAGGAAAACGGAAAATTGTATACTCACCTTTCCGTAATTTTCCTTTCCTGTCGCATCTCATAGCAGCATACAAATGCCCACCCATCTGAGGTGAGGTATATATACACGGAGAATGCTGGGGCAGGGGCTCTCTCAGACTTTAATAGCTACGCGGTCCTATCAGGTTGCGGGGGCGGAGCCACAACCCATAGGTGTATGCTGCCATGAGATGCGACAGGAAAGGAAAATTACGGAAAGGTGAGTATACAATTTTCCATTTTTTATCCTAAGCGCGGCTTTCTTCTTTATTTTAAAAACTAGTTTTTTTCAGGAGCAGTGATTTTAACCACTTGACAACTGGGCACTTAAACCCCCTTCCTAACCAGACCAATTTTCAGCTTTCAGTGCTCTCACACTTTGAATGACAATTACTCAGTCATGCGACACTGTACCCCTATGAAATTTATGTCCTTTTTTTCCCACAAATAGAGCTTTCTTTTGGTGGTATTTAATCACTGCTGGGTTTTTTATTTTTTGCGCTATAAATCAAAAAAGACTGAAAATTAGATTAAAAAAAAAAATAAAATTCCTTGTTTCTGTTAAAATTTATTGCAGAGTATTGGCAGAGTATTAGTAGAGTATTGGCAGAGTATTGGCAGAGTATTGGCAGAGTATTGGCAGAGTATTGGCGAGTATTGGCAGAGTATTGGCAGAGTTTTGCAGTGTTGCAGAGTATAGCGCAGTGATGCAGAGTATAGCGCAGTGATGCAGAGTATTGGCTAGTATTGGCTAGTATTGGCTAGTATTGGCTAGAATTGGCGAGTATTGGCGAGTATTGGCGAAGTATTGGCAGAGTATTGGCAGAGTATTGGCAGAGTATTGGCAGAGTATTGGCTAGAATTGGCGAGTATTGGCGAGTATTGGCGAAGTATTGGCAGAGTATTGGCAGAGTATTGGCAGAGTATTGGTGAGTATTGGTGAGTATTGGTGAGTATTGGCGAGTATTGGCGAGTATTGGCAGAGTATTGGCAGAGTATTGGCGAGTATTGGTGAGTATTGGTGAGTATTGGTGAGTATTGGCAGAGTATTGGCAGAGTATTGGTGAGTATTGGTGAGTATTGGTGAGTATTGGTGAGTATTGGTGAGTATTGGCAGAGTTTTGCAGAGTATAGCGCAGTGATGCAGAGTATTGGCTAGTATTGGCAGAGTATTGGCAGAGTATTGGCGAGTATTGGCGAGTATTGGCAGAGTATTGGCAGAGTATTGGCGAGTATTGGCAGAGTTTTGCAGTGTTGCAGAGTATAGCACAGTGTTGCAGAGTATAGCACAGTGTTGCAGAGTATAGCACAGTGTTGCAGAGTATTGCACAGTGATGCAGAGTATAGCACAGTGTTGCAGAGTATTGCACAGTGATGCAGAGTATTGCACAGTGATGCAGAGTATTGTACAGTGATGCAGAGTATTGCACAGTGATGCAGAGTATAGCACAGTGTTGCAGAGTATTGTACAGTGATGCAGAGTATTGCACCGTGATGCAGAGTATTACACAGTGATGCAGAGTATTGTACAGTGATGCAGAGTATAGCACAGTGTTGCAGAGTATTGTACAGTGATGCAGAGTATTGTACAGTGATGCAGAGTATTGTACAGTGATGCAGAGTATTGTACAGTGATGCAGAGTATTGCACAGTGATGCAGAGTATTGCACAGTGATGCAGAGTATTGTACAGTGATGCAGAGTATTGCACAGTGTTGCCATTATGTATATTGAACAGCGCTGTGGGCACTAAACATCCAGCCCACAGCGCTGCCATCTCTTCCCCTCTCCCTCCGCACTGTACCGATTGGTACAGAGAGGGGAGGGAGGAACCAGCGTCATGACGTGACGCTGGTTTGTTTACATGTGATCGCTCCGTCATTTGACGGAACGATCACGTGGTAAACGGCCGCGATCAGCGGCTATTTACCGTAATCCGTGATGCGCCGGGTCCGGATGTTCCCGAGTGCGCGCCCCAGGGGGCGCGCGGGAGCATCATTCTGGAATGACGTCCATGGACGTCCACCCAGAACTAGCCGACCGCGCTGTTGCCGTCTTTCGGCAATGGCCCGGTCGGCAAGTGGTTAACAATGGTTAAAGTGAAACAATAAAAATGAAATATTCCTTTAAATATCTTGCCTGGGGGGTCTTCTTAGTCTGCCTGTAAAATAGCGCATATTTCCCGTGTTTATAACAGTACCACAGCAAAATGAAATTTCTAAGGGAAAAATGTCATTTAAAACTGCTTGCGGCTGTAATGTATTGTTGGATCCTGGAAATATACATAAAAATGTAATAAACAGCATGAGTTCCCCCCCAGTCCATTACCAGGCCCTTCAGTCTGGTATGAATAATAAGGGGAACCCGACTCCAACATTTTTTTTAAAAATGGCATGGGGTCCCCCCCAAAATTCATACCAGGCCCTTCAAGTCTGACCCAGACCCTTATCCAACATGGCAGACCGCAGGAAAAGGGGGGGACGAGAACCGTACCAAGCCACATGCCCTCAACATGGGGAGGGTGCTTTGGGGTCAACATGGGGACAAGGGCCTCTTCCTCACAATCCTTGCCCGGTGGTTGTGGGGGTCTGCGGGCGAGGGGCTTATCAGAATCTGGAAGCCCCCTTTAACAAGGGGTCCCCAGATCCCGGCCCCCCTATGTGAATGGGCATCGGGTACATTGTACCCCTACTTATTCACCAAAAAAAAAGTGTCAAAAAAGTAAAAATAACAGGAGACAGTTTTGGATAAGTCCTTTATTAAAAAATAATAAAATAAAAAGTGTCCTGCGATGTCATGTTGAGGGCCTGTGGCCTGGTATGCTTCAGAAGGGATGCCACTGGGGGCCACTCTCTCATCCCCCACTTTTCTTGCGGCCTGCCAGGTTGGGTGCTTGGATAAGGGTCTGGTATGGGTTTTGGGGGGAACTTCAGGTCTGGTATGGATTTTATGGGGAACTCCATGCCAAAATTTCCAGCGATGTAATCATCTCTCATTCCCCCTCTTTTCCTGCAGCCTGCCAGGTTGCGTGCTCAGATAAGGGTCTGGTGTGGATATCTGGGGGAACCCTACGCCATTTTTTTTTTAATTTTGGCGTGGAGTTCCCCTTAAAATCCATACCAGACCTGAAGGGTCTGGTATGGATTTTAAGGGTCTTTTTTTTAATTAAAGAACTTGTGCCAAGCTGTGTGTGTGTGTGTGTGTTTTTTTTACCTTTTTTGTCACTTTTTGGGTGAAATGGTAGGAGTACAATTTTGGGGGACCCCACACTTTTTTTTTTAATGATTTTAATGACTTTTATATGTATTGTTGGGACCGACAATTTATTAATAGCCGGCACTAGCGCCAGCACTTTTAAATTACTTTTTTTCCCTTTAGAAATATCATTTTGCTCTCGGACTGTTATAAACACGGGAAACATGCGCTACTTTACAGTTTTTAAAGGAATATTTCACTTTTATTGTTTCACTTTAAGCATTATTAAAATCACTGCTCCCTAAAAAACTGCCGTTTTTAAAACTTTTTTTTGCATTGATACATGTCCCCTGGGGCAGGACCCAGGTCCCCAAACACTTTTTATGACAATAACTTGCAAATTAGCACTTTTTATTTCTCCCATAGACTTTTAAAGGGTGTTCGAATTTGCCAACAACACCCCAAATTGTTCGCTATTTGGCGAACAGCCTATGTTCGAATCGAACTCATGTTCAACTCGAATAGGCAGCCCGTCCCTTTTGAGGGATACTGATGATAATGTGATAATTTGTTAAAGTTGCTTCCTTGCTAGGGGGGGGTATGATCAGTGGTGCGGTGTGTTGCCCGGACACACCGCATTTCAAGCATGGTAAAGAGCCTATGATGTAGGATCTTTACCATGTGATCAGCGGTGTCCAATCACAGCTGATTGCAGTGTAAACAGGAAGTGCCAGTTATCTGCAGTCCTTTACTCGCGCTGACAGGGTGTGATAAGCAGCTCTCCTTACAGGGCGTTGATAATTTGTGCATTGATTATCAGTGCAGCCCCATCAGAAAAGTCTGCCAGTGCCCCCCAGTGATGCCCACCTGTGCCCACCAGTGATGCCCACCTGTGATGCCAATCAGTGCCCACCAGTGGTGTCAATCAGTGCCCATCATTGATACCAATCAGTGCCCATCAGTGATGCCTGTCAGTGCCTCCTCATTAGCGCCATCTATCAATGCCCATCAGTGCCGCCTATAAGTGCCCATCAGTGACACCTATCAGTGCCCATCAGTGACACCTATCAGTGCCCATCAGTGCTGCATATCAGTGCCCATCAGTGCTGCATATCAGTGCCCATGAGTGCTGTATATTAGTGACTCCTCATTAGTGCAGACGATCAGTGCCCATCAGTGAAGGAGAAAAATTACTTAGTTTCTGTTACAAAAGTTTGTAAATAAGAAAAACGTTTTTTTTTTTCAAAATTTTCTGACTTTTTAAATTTGTTTAGCAAAAAATAAAAACAACTCCGGGGTGATTTAATAACACCAAAAGAAAGCTCTATCTGTCTCAAAAAAATTGATAAAAATGTTGTTTGGATACAGCGTTGCATGGTTGTGCAATTGTCATTCAGAGTATGACAGCGCTAAAGGCTGAAACTTGGCCTCGGCTGGAAGGGGGTAAAAGTGCCCAGTATTGAAGTGATTAAAGAATATCAATAAATGTTCAAAATTCCCTTAAATAATGTTCCTGGGGATACCCTTATAACCTGCCTGCGAAGTGTGCATCTGTGTGATGTATACAACCTTCTGCAGCAAAACTGATATTTAGAAAGAAAAAAACATGGACTGTAAATTGCTGGTTAATGACGTTGTCGAAAGTTTGTAGAATTCACCTCCGTAACATCTCTAAAATTCGCACCTTTTTAACAAATGAAACCACCAAGCTCCTCATTCACTCCCTTGTTATCTCTCGTCTTGACTATTGCAACTCCGTTCTCATTGGCCTGCCTCTCCATAGGCTATTCCCTCTTCAGTCTATCATGAATGCTGCTGCCAGACTTACCAACTGCTCAGTGCCTGCCAACCCTCTCCTCCAATCCCTACACTGGCTCCCAATCACCCAGCGAATTAAATTCAAAATACTAACCACAACATACAAAGCCATTCACAACTCTGGCCCAATCACCAATCTTGTCTCCAAATATTACCCAAATCGTCCTCTCCGCTCTTCTCAAGACCTCCTGCTCTCAAGCTCCCTCGTCTCCTCCTCCCATGCTCGTCTCCAGGATTTCTCCAGAGCCTCTCCCATCCTCTGGAACTCGCTACCTCCACCTGTCTGGCTATCACCTACTCTTGCTACCTTCAGGCGATCCATGAAAACTCATATCTTCAGGAAAGCCTATCACGTCTCCAACTAAACTTTTACCACTTCCATCAGCTCATTCCCCACAGTTACAACCTTTTGTACCATATATAAAAAGTTAATAAAGCACTACCATCAACCTGCACAAGCACAGTGATCCAATAAATAATGTTATCCAATAAAGGATGTAATCCTATAAAAAATAAATAAACTAATCATATACATGTGTCCAGTAAACCACACTAGGTATAAATTAATTACTGTTCTTCCAAAATGCTTGTAGATTTCTGGAGATACAGGGAAAAAGTCAAATACCACTCATATGTAAGATAAAACACAAAAGGACAACAATACCCAAATGATCAGGTGTGTAGTCTCTGATGATGTTCACATGTGGTGGATTCCTTTCAAACCTTCGTTGCTTTCAATCCTTCATAGATCGATATTGCTCAAACAAAAGAATGGACATACCTCATTGCGCAAATACAGTAAACTAAAAACGACAGTAGTTGGTATGGATAGGTGACAGTGTCAACAAAAAGGCACCACCATCCCTGAGTAGTAGGTAAATCTAGAGAGGGTAATTTAGTGGGACTTTCAGGGTGCCAAATAGATAGAATAAACTAGTAATACAGCACCAAATTTAAAAAGATATCAAAATGTATTAAACAACGAACAGACATTTTAAAACCAATAGTGTTGGCTATACAAACATTGCACAGACATAAGTACACATCTAGTGGATAGATGAAAAAAGGTCTTTCAGCAATTGTGTCCGGACATGTTTTGCCTGCTAGGGCTTCCTCAGGGGATGTTGAGAGACAAAAGTAGATATGTCACTACATAAGGCAGGATACAGTTAAAAACATACAAAGAAATATACAAATATACAGAAGAATATGCCATTGACCATCCAAAGCCAATATTCATTAGTCACCCACCAACCGGTGTTTACCTGCACGCTGATGTTGAGCCAAAAATAGAAAGACGGACACTGAGCTGCACACAAAGAACTGGCCAGGAGGAGCCCAGGAACAGAGTAAAGGCCAATATCTACCCAGTGAGAAAGGAAAATATATAAATAGTCATTTGCAAAAATTCAGGAAAGGGGGGGAAGGGGGTGATGGGGTATGGGGAAAGGGAAGTGCATGGAATGAAGGGGGAAGTGAGTGTGGCTTGGATTGAGTGCAAAAATGAGGTAGGAAGGTGGAAAGAATAAGGTTGGAGGGAAAAGAGAGAGGGAAGAGAGGAAAAAGTGGGGAGGGAGGGGAAAGGGAAGAGGGAAGAGAAAAGGGGGGTGGGGTTGTGTGTGGGAAAGAAGGGTGAGGGATATGGAAAAAGGGGGGGACGAGGAAGAGGAAGGAAGGGGGAAGGAAAGGGGGGGGAGGAAGGAAAAGGAAAGAGGGGGAGATGAGATGGGATGGAGGAAAAGGGGGGGGGGGAAGTAGGAAGGAATGAAGGGAAAAAAGGATTAAAGAGAGATGAAGGAAGATGGGAAAAGGAGAAGTGAGGGAAAGGAGAGTAGAGGGGAAAAGGGGGCGAGAGAGAAGGGGAAAAGGGGAAAACCAGGGGGGAAGAGGAGGGAAGGGGGGGAAACAGGAAAGAGGGAGATGGAAAGGGAGGGGGAAGGGGAGAAGGAAATAAGGAGAAAAAGGGAGGGGAGAATAAGGGTTGGGAAACAGGAGAGAAAAGATGGGGGAGGGGAAGGGGGGGAAAGAGGGGGAAAAAGAAACGGATAGGGGGAGGGGAAGGATGGGGGGGGAGTGAAGAGAGAATGGTGGAAGGGAAGGGAGAGTTGTGAAAATAGATACCGTGATGTGTAGATCCCACCAAAAGGATGGACTAAGGGAAATGAAGTGAAAGGTGAAGGAAGGGAAAAAGGGGAGTAGTAAAGTAATGTGGATAATTGTAAACAAAGATGAACTATAATGTAGTATACTTACGGACCACACAACTGGGTCTAAGAAAGAGCCAAGGGTGCCAATTAGGAATGAGCCGAACACCCCCCTTTTTGGTTCACACCAGAACTTTCGAACAGGCAAAACATTTGTTCGAACACGCGAACACCGTTAATGTCTATGGGACACGAACATGAATAATCAAAAGTGCTCATTTTAAAGGCTTATATGCAAGTTATTGTCATAAAAAGTGTTTGGGGACCTGGGTCCTGCCCCAGGGGACAAGGATCAATGCAAAAAAAGTTTTAAAAACGGGTGTTTTTTCGGGAGCAGTGATTTTAATAATGCTTAAAGTGAAACAATAAAAGTGTTATATACCTTTAAATTTCGTACCTGGGGGGTGTCTATAGTATGCTTGTAAAGGGGCGCATGTTTCCCGTGTTTAGAACAGTCTGACAGCAAAATGACATTTCAAAGGAAAACAAGTCATTTAAAACTACTCGCGGCTATTAATGAATTGCCGGTCCGACAATACACATAAAAGTTCATTGATAAAAATGGCATGGGAATTCCCCACAGGGGAACCCTGAACCAAAATTAAAAGAAAAAAGTGTCATGGGGGGTCCCCCTAAATTCCATACCAGGCCCTTCAGGTCTGGTATGGATATTAAGGGGAACCCTGGCCAAAAAAAAAAAATGGTGTGGGGTCCCCCCTTAAAATCCATACCAGACCCTTCAGTTCTGGTATGGATTTTAAGGGGAAGCCGCGCCAAAATTTTTAAAAAATGGCGTGGGGTCCCCCCAAAAATCTATACCAGACCCTTATCCGAGCATGCAACCTGGCAGGCCCCAGGAAAAGAGGGGATGATGAAAGAGTGCCCCCCCTCCTGAACCGTACCAGGCCACATGCCCTCAACATTGGGAGGGTGCTTTGGGGTAGCCCCCAAAACACCTTGTCTCCATGTTGATGGGGACAAGGGCCTCATCCCCACAACCCTTTCCCAGGGGTTGTGGGGGTCTATGGGCGGGTGGCTTATCAGAATCTGGAAGCCCCCTTTAACAAGGGGACCCCCAGATTCCGGTCCTTCCCCTTTGTGAAATGGTAAGGGGGTACAAAAGTACGCCGCGGAGGAGATGCCGGACAAGAACACCGGAGGAAGAACTAGAAGAACCAGAAGAAGAAGAAGAAGATGGAGGAAGAAACCGAAAGAAGATAGAAGAAAGAAGAAGCATTTAAATAAAGGAATTGTCAAAAACTCTCTCTTGTTATTTTTACATTTTTGACAGTTTTTTTGTGAAATGGTAGGGGTACTTTGGTACCCCCTTACCATTTCACACAGGGGGGAGGGCCGGGATCTGGGGGTAAGCCCCCCGCCCGCAGAACCCCACAACCACTGGCCAAGGGTTGTGGGGATGAGGCCCTTGTCCTCATCAACATGAGGACAAGGTGTTTTAGGGGGCTACCCCAAAGCACTCTCCCAATGTTGAGGGCATGTGGCCTGGTACGGTTCAGGAGGGGGGGTCTTTTCCTACGGCCTGCCAGGTTGCGTGCTTGGATAAGGGTCTGGTATGGATCTTTGGCGGGACCCCACGCCGTTTTTAAAAATGTTGGTGTGGGGTTCCCCTTAAAATCCATACCAGACCTGAAGGGTCTGGTATAGTTTTTAAGGGGGGACCCCACGTCATTTTTAAAAAAAATTTTGGCCTGGGTTCCCCTTAATATCCATACCAGACCTGAAGGGCCTGGTATGGAATTTAGGGGGACCAACCACGTCATTTTTTTATTTTGGTTCGGGGTTCCCTTGTGAGGAATTCCCGTGCCGTTTTTATCAGTGAACTTTTATGTGTATTGTCAAACCGGCAATTCATAGCCGCGAGTAGTTTTAAATGACTTTTTTTCCTTTGAAATGTCATTTTGCTGTCAGACTGTTCTAAACACGGGAAACATGCGCCCCTTTACAGGCATACTATAGACACCCCCCAGGTATGCAATTTAAAGGGATATTACACTTTTATTGTTTCACTTTAAGCATTATTAAAATCACTGCTCCCAAAAAAATGGCAGTTTTTAAAACTTTTTTTGCATTGATCCATGTCCCCTGGAGCAGGACCCAGATCCCCAAACACTTTTTTTGACAATACCATGCATATAAGCCTTTAAAATTTGCACTTTTAATTTCTCCCATAGACTTTTAAAGGGTGTTCCGCGGCATTCGAATTTGCCGCAAACACCCCAAATTGTTCGCTGTTCGGCGAACTGGCGAACAGCCGATGTTCAAGTCGAACATAAGTTCGACTGGAACTCGAAGCTCATCCCTAGTGCCAATATAGAACACAGTGTTATCTAATTAGGAGAATGTAATCTAGGATAGAATTTAACCACTTGCCATAGCCGAAAGAAGGCTGCAGCGCGGTCAGCTAGTTCTGGGTGGACGTCAATGGACGTCATCCCAGAATCCTGCTCTCGCGCGCCCCCTGGGCGCGCACCCGAGAACTTTCGTGACCGCCGGGTCCAGAGGACCCAGCGCATCACGGATCATGTTAAACGGCCGCTAATCGCGGCCGTTTACCATGTGATCGCTCCATGTAAACAAGCCGGCGTCATGTCATGACGCCGGTTCCTCCCTCCCCTCTGTGTACTGATCGGTACAGTGAGAGGGGAGAGGGGGATGGATGGATGGCAGCACCGCTGTGGGCTGAATGTCTAGTGCCCACAGCGCTGCTCAGTAACAATTCACATCCAGTCACATCCATCCATCCCTCCATGCTCAGCCATCCCTGCAATATACTCTGCAATATACTCTGCAAAATACCCTGCAATATACCCTGCAATATACCCTACAACACACCCTGCAATATACCCTGCAATATACCCTGCAATATACCCTGCAATATACCCTGCAATATACCCCGCAATACACCCCGCAATACACCCCGCAATACTCTGCAATATACCCCGCAATACTCTGCAATATACCCCGCAATACTCTGCAATATACCCCGCAATACTCTGCAATATACCCCGCAATACTCTGCAATATACCCCGCAATACTCTGCAATACCCTGCACTACTCTGCAATACCCTGCACTACTCTGCAATACCCTGCACTACTCTGCAATACCCTGCAATACCCCGCAATACTCTGCAATACCCCGCAATACTCTGCAATACCCCGCAATACTCTGCAATACCCCGCAATACTCTGCAATACCCCGCAATACTCTGCAATACCCCACAATACTCTGCAATTTTTAACCAGTTCCCATCATATGACGTCCTTGACTTTGTGCGGGGATATCTGAATGATGCCTGCAGCAACAGCTTTTTCACCCGGAAATTCCCTACACCATAAGAATAATCATAGCAGCTGTTCCACTGCTTGATCGTTCTTATGGGAGGCGAGAGGGGACGCCCCCCCCCCTTCCCGCCACCCTCCGGTGCTTCTACCGACTCACCGCTACGATCGAAGCCAGGATGTTTTTTTTTTTTTTTATCTCAGGCTTTCCAGCCTAGAGGTGAGATGTGGGGTCTTATTGACCCCATATCTCACTGTAAAGAGGACCTGTCATGCCATATTCCTATTACAAGGGATGTTTACATTCCTTGTAATAGGAATAAAAGTGATCAAAAAAATGTTTTTTTGGGGAAAAAAGTGTCAAAGTAAAATAAAGTAAAATGAACAATAAAAAAAAAATAAAAAATGTTTTAAAGCGCCCCTGTCCGTGTGCTCGCATGCAGAAGCGAACGCATACGTAAGTCCCGCCCACATATTAAAACGGTGTTCAAACCACACATGTGAGGTATCACTGCGAACGTTGGAGCGAGAGCAATAATTTTGGCCCTAGACCTCCTCTGTAACTCAAAACATGTAATCAGTAAACATTTTTAAAGCGTCACCTATGGAGATTTCTAAGTAGCGAAGTTTGGCACCATTCCACGAGCGTGTGCAATTTTGAAGGGTGACATGTTAGGTATCTATTTACTCGGTGTAACTTCATCTTTCACATTATGCAAAAACATTGGGCTAACTTTACTGTTTTGTTTTTTTTAAAGCACAAAACTGTTTTTTTTTTTTAAAAAAAAGCGTTCGAAAAATTGCTGCACAAATACCGTGCGAGATAAAAAGTTACAACAACCGCCACCATTGTATTCTCTAGGGTCTTTGCTAAAAAAAATATACATATATAATGTTTTGGGGTTCTATGTAATTTTCTAGCAAATAAATGATGATTTTTACATGTAGGAGAGAAAAAGAATTGGCCTGGATGTTCCAGAACGCCTGGAGGTGCTCCCTGTATTTTGGGCCTCTGTATGTGGCCACGCTGTGTAAAAGTCTCACACATGTGGTATCGCGTAATCAGGAGTAATAGCAGAATGTGTTTTGGGGTGTAATTTGTGGTATACATATGCTGTGTGTGAGAAACAACCTTCTAATATGACAATTTTGTGAAAAAAAAAAAAGAAAAAAAAAAATCTTGATTTTGCAAAGAATTGTGGGAAAAAAATGACAATTTCAAAAAAAACTCACCATGCATCTTTTCAAATACCTTGGAATGTCTTCTTTCCAAAAAGGGGTCATTTGGGGGGTATTTGTACTTTTCTGGCATGTTAGGGTCTCAAGAAATTAGATAGGCCGTCAGTACTTCAGGTGTGATCAATTTTCAGATATTGGCACCATAGCTTTTGGACTCTCTAACATTCACAAAGACCAAATAATATACACCAAGTTGTACTTATTTTTACCAAAGATATGTAGCAGTATAAATTTTGGCCAAAATTTACGAAGAAAAATTACTAATTTGCTAAATTTTATAACAGAAACAAAGAAAAATTCATTTTTTTACCAAATTTTCAGTCTTTTTTCTTTTATAGCGCATAAAATAAAAAACCCAACGGTGATTAAATACCAACAAAAGAAAGCTCTATTTGTGTGAAAAAAAGCACAAAAATTTCATATGGGTACAGTGTTGCATGACTGAGTAATTGTCATTCAAAACGTGAGAGCACCGAAAGCTGAAAATTGGTCTGGTTAGGAAGGGGGTTTAAGTGCCCAGTGGTCAAGTGGTTAAATAGAATTTTTTTACATTTTTTTGTTCCCATGAATGATGAGTATCTGCTAAGTATGTATTGGAATGGAACAGTCAATTTAATAATAACCATGCTCAGTAATGAGATGAAAATGCATATATATAAATATGTCATCTTCTGTCTTTGGAGGACCATGTATCCTATATACAGATAGTCTGTCCCCACTTTAAGCAAGAGTGGGGAAAATGAATTCAGACGGTAATAGGTAAATAAGAATGATTTAAATACCAAGCATATACCAGCTAACTTGATCAAATGCAGTAGCACTTACAGGGAAAAAAAAGGAACAAGAGGATAGGCTCAAGATAATAAAAGGCAAAACTCAACAAGAGCAAAATTAGAAAAACTACCTCATGTGAAGAAATGTAACAGCATGGCAACTCCGTCCAGTGTCTACCAAATAGGAGTGAAGGGGATTCCTTTTATGTGTGCACATGTCGTACAAACTAAAAACGACATGTGGGTAATAAAACACAGTTTCACTCACACATAAGATTGCATTTAAGAAGGTCAGTTGCATATATTCAGAGACAATCTCCTCACTTGGCTGTTTCTACTCACACAGCACTGGGGTTACTGGCTCCTCCTACGCGTTACATCACTGGCACGTGACTTTTTCAATGTTAACCCTGTGAGATATTTGCTGCATATTTATACCTAGTTGGGCATACCTATTGCCATGGTAACAAAGGAGCGTTATGCATCATCATACCATCACATGCGATCATTACCGCATAGTCAGCATATTATGCAAGCTACAAATTTTATTAATACATAAAGATAACTTTAAAAAAATATTATATAATTTAAAAACAAATGTCCAAATTCGTTAATATGTTTGTGGGATGCTGTAAAGTCTCCAGTTTGATGCAAGCGGTTTTGTTCCGCCATATTAATCTCCTAAATATAGTGTTTATCTTAATAAAGATCCGGATAGGTATCCAAATTGGGGCATTATGTAAAAAATAGAGAAGCTGAGGCATCTCACAGGGTTAACCTTCAAAAAAAGTCACGTGCCAGTGATGTAAAGCGTAGGAGAAGCCAGTAACCCCAGTGCTGTGTGAGTAGGAACAGCCAAGTGTGGAGATTGTCTCTGAATATATTCAACTGACTTTCTTAAATGCGATCTTATTGCGGGGCATGTGTGAGGACAACCGTGTTTTATTACCCACATGTCGTTTTTATTTTATTTATTTGCGCAATGACGTATGTCCTTTCTTTTGTTTGAGCAATATCGATCTATGAAGGATTGAAAGCAAATCACCACATGTGAACTTCATCAGAGATTACACACCTGATCATTTGGGTGTTGTTGCCCTTTTGTGTTTTATCTTACAAATGAGTGGTATTTGACTTTTTTCCCAGTATCTCCAGAAATCTACAAGCATTTTGGAAGAACAGTAATTAATTTATACCTAGTGTGGTTTACTGGACACATATATATGATTAGATTATTTATTTTTTATAGGATCACATCCTTTATTGGATCACATTGTTTATTGGATCACTGTGCTATATTAAGGTTGATGGTAGCGCTTTATTAACTTTTTATATATTCACTCTTTATCAGCACATAACACAATAATAGCAGTCACTATCATTTGTTCATCTTAATACAATTTTTGGTTCACAATTTGATACAATCATTCACCTCAGCGCTTTAGTAATTTTTATACAATTTTTTACTTTCACTGAACACCCACTCAAGCAGCAGATATGGATATTTTTAAATTTATGGAGAATCGCACTGTGAATTTGAATGATGTTTTTACCAGTAACCCAACTATTGATACAGGGGATTTGGATACTAATTTCAGGAAGTTTGGACATTTAATGGAGAAAAAAGTCCGTCAGTTTATGGTGGGATATTACCACTCATGAACAATATGTAAAAGAAAACATTGTACCGAGGAGGCTCAGATGGGATGTCCCTATAAATGATGGTATATTGGATCAGGATGGAGTTGATGAATGGTTCAAGTTTTTTAATGAAAAAAGCATAGAAGTATTGCAGTTCCTAATAAAAAGAAAACAAAGGAAAACTGCAAACATTAATAAACAAATTGCAGAGTGCAAAGTCATATTAGAAGCATATAAAGACTCACCTTTTTTTTGCTGCATTAACTAGCCAGCTAAATAAAGTTTTGGAACAAAAGGATGTGGAAGTTAAACAAAGGAAAAAAAGAAAGTACTTGAGAGATACGAATGATTATAAGTTGGAACAGACTTTTAAATGGCAGCTAAATTTAAAAGAAGGAAAAAATGGATCCATAGCATCATCCCCCGAAAGAGAGGTATGGATAATGTCTCCCATTATAGAACAAAGATATAGATCTCCAGATATAGATCAAAGATATAGATCTCCAGACAGGCAATATAGGGATGAAAATAATGGACCAAGAACCCCAAAACCGTGGTGGCGTAACAATAAAAAGACAAAAAGGCCATTCTGGAAAAATAACAAAAATAACCATAAACCCCGAAACCAACATAGTAATCAGTATAATCATGGTACTGGCCAGGGACAGGGTCACCCTGGATATGGAAATGGGGGAAGTCAAGGATATGGTTATCAAGGACCCAATAATCCAGGGGGTCACCAATATGGCCACCCAAGCAATTATAATCACCATGAGCAGGGGAGAAGAGACAGGAGTAAATCTTTATTCAACCCACCAGTTCATAATAATGACCACATAGAAGTCTTTAACAAAATGGTGATACAAGATTTAGATAAGCTAAAAATCAAAAATATGAAGGACCCACAAGACATTCGAAAAGGAATCAAAGTATTAGAGAATAACAAGCAAGTGGTAGTGCGACTGGCAGACAAAGGGGGAGCTATTGTGGTGCTATCCAAAGAGTACTACAATAGCGAACTGTACTGGCAATTGAATGATGTAAACACCTATATAAAATTAAGAGGTAATCCAACAAGAGAATACAAACGTGAATTACAGTATTTAATAAAAATAGGAGCTTTGAAGACTATTTTAATGAAAAAAGAAGAGAAATATCTTGTTCCAGAAACTTGCAGAGTGCCCATCATCTACACAGTACCCAAGGTACATAAGGACCAAAATAATCAAACTGGGCGGCCCATAATTAATGGAATCCAATCAATAAATGCACGACTAGGGGAATATGTGAATATTTTATTCAGCCTTTGGTACCTTCAACACCAGCCTACCTAAGAGACACGAAACATCTGATCCAGATATTAAATAATACCATCATCAAGCCAGATCAAAACTATCTGATTGCTACAGCTGACGTATCGTTGCTTCATACTATAATTGATCATGAGGAGGCTATAAAGGCATCAAGGTGGGCTATATATAATAATATAATCATTTTATTTCGAAACAAAAAAGGTTTATTCCAAGATGTTTAGCATTTGGTTTACAACACAACTATTTTTAGTACAATTCGGAATATTACAGGCAGCTTAATGGTATCGGAATGGGAGCTAAATATGCACCAAGCGTGGCCAATATTTTTATGGCAAAATAGGAGGAAAATGAGGTTCATTCAAATACCCCCACTTAACTCGTTTTGTATCGAAGATTTATACACGATTGTATCATAATATGGAATGGGGATAAAAATAGTCTGATTGAATTTTTTGAGAGACTAAACAACAACCAAAAAAATATCAGCCTTACATATAAAATTAGTGATAAGTCTATAAACTTCTTGGATCTGCAAATAGATGTAACAAAGAATGGAATCATAACTAAAACCTTTTTTAAACCTGTTGAAAGAAACAGCTACATACCCGTTGATAGCTGTCACTTTGATCCTTGGCTTATCAACATCCCCAAGGGGCAAATGATATGCCTAAGAAGAAACTGCACTAATGACAGCACCTTTATCGAACAGGCAACAATGATTGGAGAGAAATTTATCAACAAAGGGTACAATGAGAATCTTATAGAAGAGAAAATAAAGGAAGTACTACATATCCAAAGAGATGATTTAATTAAAGATAAAGAAAGAAAAAAAGCAATATCAAGAAGTTCCTTTGATCCTGGACTATAACATCCAACACCGGTGGTGCAGTAATAAGGTGAGAAAACTCAGTAAAAGTGAATCCAGATGAATCCAGATGGATTTTGGCACAAGCATTTGAGGAGGTGGATGACACATTCCCTATCACCACAACTTCTGAAGGCCCAGATAGCGGTATTACCCAAACACGGGAAGGACCATTTACAATGCATCAACTATAGGCCCATATCTCTAGTGAATGTTGATCTTAAACTCTTTTCCAAAATCATAGCAACTCGCTTAGCCCCCCCCCCCCCCCTATTACCTTCCCTAGTTCATAGTGACCAAATTGGATTTATCCCAGGTCAGAAAGCTAGGGACAACACCACGAAAACCCTACATCTTATATTGTATGCATAGCTCCCAACTGTCCCTGATTTAGAGGGACTGTCCCTGATTTGGAGCCATGTCCCTCTGTCCTTCTTTCCCCCCATTTATCCCTCATTTTGGTCTGATCTATATAGTTGTGTATAAAATGCACTTTTTATCTTTCAAAAAGTGTTTCCTAGTGCTAAACCTTTCATCTAATTTCTAAATGGCTGCATTTGTAAATTTTAAAAGCCAATATAAAGGAATACGGATGTTGTCCCTGCACTAGGGTGAATCTGTCCAGGTATGAACTGGTTGTTGGTCTCCAGGAACAAAGAGCCCCAGGTGCTGGAGTAAGAGCTATGAGTAAGCACTTGATATAGTGCGAAACACGTAAGCTGCCTGTCTGTACACTCTGCCTTTGATGTACTGTATGACATGTTCCTGATTTTAAAATAAAGAAGTTTGGATTATAATTTCCTGGAGTGCGGCTGTCCGGATTTTCCCATTTGCACACAGCCAATATAAAGGAATAGTAATGGTAAAAAAAAGTCCCTTGTGGATTTAATTTACCTTTTTTTTTATTAATTCTCCTTTAAGGGTGTGTGGCAGGGGGCATGTCCTATGCCTACATACATTTGCTAGTAGGTGTCCCTCATTCCCATCTCAAAATGTTGGGAGGTATGCGTATGTTCAACGCCACAATATCCCCACATGCCTTTTAGCGTGTGATGCCGTGAAGGCATTCGATAGGGTAAGCTGGCCCTTTTTACAAGCATCGCTACATCAGATAGGTCTAGGCCCGAAATTATTGAACAAAATAATGTCACTATATTCTAATCCATCTGCAAAAGTAGCTGCCAACGGGGAGTCCTCGGAGGCTTTTAAGATCAGGAACGGTACAAGACAGGGGTGCATGCTGTCTCCACTACTGTTCACACTTACTGTCGAACATTTGGCCCAAGCCATTCGCAGTAACGACACTATCCATGGGATCCCCACACCCTCAGACACCGCAAACTATCACTATATGCAGATGACCTGCTTCTATATGTTACACAACCACATATTAGTATTCCCGCCTTACTCCAAGAGCTTGACCGCTTCGGAGCACACAGCAACTTCAAACTGAATATTACCAAAACTGAATATCTCCCTCACCCCGACAACCCCATCCCTAATGCAAAGAAAATTCCCATTCCATTGGCACTCATGCTCGATTAAATACTTAGGGACAGAGATCTCTAGAGACCCGCATGACATATACACTTGAATTATAGCCCCTTGATGGCTAAAGTTCAGCGCTCACTAGAATCCTGGCATCACCTTAAACTTTTGTGGTGGGGAAGAATGAATGTCCTTAAAATGGATATTCTCCCTAAATTACTTTTATTCAAAACCCTACCCATCCTTCTCCCCACTGCCTTCTTTCACACGCTTTGCTCCTTAGCAGTCAAGGTTATCTGGCAACACCACCCCCCAGACTTAAACATAAAATACTGTGTGCCCCCAAAATTCGAGGAGGCATCTGTCTCCCGGACTTTCAACTATACCATACCATGGTTATAATCTCCAGACTCCTCGAATGGTTTCCCCGACCCCTAATCAAACCATCCACGATCATTGAGCAAGACATGGCACAAGTAGATCTTAGGGCTCTCCTATGGGGATACAATGTTAAATTCCGCGCAATGAATGCAATATCTCCTCTGATACTGGTGATGCTAACCACATGGTACAGCAAACAAACCATCTTCGCCCTATCCACAGACCCTAGCCCACTGTCTCCCTTATTTGACAACCCAGCACTCCCAACCTACAATATTCGGGGACATTCCGGGATGTGGTTCGTATACGAGAGCGCAGTGGCCTACAGCTAGACAGTTCATCCACCCTACCACAGGCCAATTTCAACTGCAACCAGACATACAGTCCCCCACTTCAATTGACTGGCTTTCCATGCTGTACCTGTTGCAACATAGTAGGCCACTTCACCTCTCAGGACAGGTCCACAGATCGCTCACGACATATAACAATATGTGTAGTCTCTCTCAAACCCCCAAACATCCCCTATCTCTGATTTATAGAGACATACAGTCCTTTACCTACAACTCACTACGTGACTTCACGGAAAAATAGTCCAGGGACCTGGGCACAGAGATATCCCTGAAACAATGGTACACCTCATTCACACTCACACACAAATCGTCCATATCTGGGTTCTCACAGGAGAAAAACGACAAACTGTTATCACGATGGTACAAGGATCCAGTCACGGTGAACAAGATGTACCCCAACACTTCGGATACCTGTTGGCATTGTCACAGAGGAAAAGGCTCTTACATTCATGTGTGGTGGGAATGCAACCGAGTTCACCCTTTCTGGGACAAGGTTTTTGGTATTTATAATGATTTCTACAATGTCTCTCTAGTGCCCTCTCCTATAGTGGCTCTTTTATCCATTCTACCTGGCCCCATCAAATCCCACAAGGAAAACCTCCTCAGATTCTTTTTATCTGCAGCTCAACATGTCATATCGCAACATTGGAAATCGGAAGCTTTCCCTTCTATTACCAGATGGATAGACACCCTCAATGATATTATGCTCATGGAGGAGCTACAGGCAAAGGTGGGAGATACATGGGATAAACACAAACAATTATGGTACCTCTGGCTTCGCCACTCATCCTCGGACCTCCTCCCCCTAAACAGAATTTCTTCCTGAGGAATAGGTCCCATATTGTACAGATATAGGAAGAATCACCAATGAAGGGCATTTTGTTATACCTCTAAGACTAAAATGTTCCTAGACCTATAATGCTGAGCCCCCCCCCCCATTCCTTCCCTATTTTCTCCTCTCTCTCTAGTCCCTGCCTCCATACCCTCCCTCACCCGACAGTCAGATTATATGTTATATGTTCAAGGCAGTGTCCTAAGTAAGTGGGCAACATATGGTTGGATATTGGGTTAATCAGAACTGTTCTAAGCATTTATGCATATGTGTGTTACAATGTTGTCTATGATGGGTGGTATGTGAGAATCACTTCCCCATCCTTCCCCCTCCTCCCTTTTCTTTATTCTGTATCCCCCCCCCCTTTTTTTAACTTGTGTTATTTTTTTTTCCTTTAAAAATCAATAAAAACTATATTCAACCTTATTTAATTATCTCCCTTTTATATTGTAAAGCGCTGCGTAAACTGTTGGCGCTATATAAATCCTGTATAATAATAATAATAATTACAGTTCCCAGCCACTTACTTATTTTTGTAAACAGCTAGGGGTTCCTTGCACCTATACCAAATGCTTAGGCCGGTTTTACATGGGCTTCAGCTTGTATAAGAGCACTGTCAGCTTTGGCAAAGCATATGTAAAGCTTTCAGTAAGCTTTGTTAAAGTACCATTCCATTCAGCTCCAGTTTGTAAATGTTGAAAGCAGATCCTAATGGGAGTGTTGATCGTCACTTTAAGCAAACTGCTAGCAGGCTTCAGAACTTCTTAAAGCTTGTTGAAAGACTGCTAAAGCCTGCTAGCAGCTTGCTTAAAGTGGCAATCAACACTTTCATTAGGATTGGTGTTCAACATTTAAAAAAATGGGGTTTAATGGTACTTTAAAAGCTTCAACAAAGCTTGCTGAAAGCACTGCAAATGCTTTGTCGAAGCTTGCTGTTCACACTGCTTTTACACAAGCTGATGTGTGTGTGAAACAGGCCTCATGGTGGTGGAATATAAATCTAAAAAAAGTTAATGAAAGAAAAGGGCAATGCCCAAAGGTTTAGATGTTTTTGTACCATCCATTTGCAGTATTTACTGTTAAATGTTGTTTTGTCACATTTACTATTTAGAAATCACCAATAGTTTTTTCAAATCAACAAATTGCAAATGAATAAAAAAAACAAAGAAAATAGATGCTATTTTTAGGACCAAAGCAACAAGATCATATTTGTGGAACATATCCATTAGCCATACATAAAATAGTCCAGCGCTACCCGAGATACCTATATTATATACATGAATATACATCCAATGTGACACTGAATATTCACATGAAAATGAAAAATGCATAATAAAAAGTTCATAAATCAATATAGACCCCCACAGATTATAGGGGGAACATTTAAAGCTTTACCTCAGCACTTCATATTCCTGATATGTGCCTGCTGTACCATGTACCTGCATGAGAAAGTATCCCGTTCTCTTTGTATTACTTGCTTTGTGTGAAAATCCCTGGTATTCTTGCCAGTCCCTCTGCTTTCCTTAAACTGATCACTCTAAGCAGGAAAACACACCACGGTCAGTTCTCTAGCTATGCTGGTGTGACAGACCCAGTCAGGACAGAGGCTTTTGGAAAGGACTAGGGGAAAGCATCCCACCCACTGACTATGGGCTCTGGCATTTGAGGGAGCTTCAAGCATTTAGGAAGATGTCCTATTATCTAATGCAAAAGGACATTGATACATTTCCCAGTCAAGGAAGCCATGATAGTCTCTGCCAACTTAAAACTCAGTAAGCAGATGTACAGTATGTGAAAAGAAAGCCTGAGGTGGGGTGAGATCACTGTTATATGTTTATTTTTAAGTAGGTCTTTCCCATTGTTCTATTGTTTCTGTCTGTCTGATCATCTCTTGGAGATAAGACTAATCTGGTGACTACTTTAACTTGTTACCAAATTATTGTGGGATGTTATATGTTTGTTGATTAACTTACTGTTTACATAATTTATTGTTTATTTAAGATTATTGTTAGCTGTTAATTGGTGTTTGAAGTTTGCATTGTCATGCTAATATCCTCAGAAGTGGAATGTCTTCCTGTGGGGTATAATGTATGTGTCTGAGATTCAATAAAGAATCATTCCTTTGGTTCTATCCCCACATCTTGTCTGTGTACAATGTTTGGGGTAAAAAGTGCTGGTATTAGCTCTCAGTCAGCTCAGAATAGTTTGGGGGGCAGGAGGCACTGTTTGGCGGAAGAAAGCCCCTAGATGAAGTGCCAAGAGGTTCCGTCTCAGCTGGGAACTCCGTATGCTCTCCTCCAATGGTCAGACATGTCCTGACACGCCCCCACTGCACAGCCATTCACTGGGAAGCTCAGCGTGATGCTGCTTCTCCTCCCCCAGCGCTTAGGCAGCTGAAAACAGAGGGAATGTGATCACTTATAAACACCTTTTTTCCCTTTTTTATCATTTTTTATCATTTTTTTCTATACAAAAATGTTTTGCATTTCATTTCCATTTTACACAAAATGTTGTTTTATAAGGTGATCATTTACAATCATTTTAAGTATCATTTCACCATGCAATAACCAAAAGTGAATGATAAAAAAGTCCAAAAATAAAAAATTTTCTGTAGTGTAATGTGCCAGAATCTTCTGTGATAATATAGGTGATATTGCTGCTCTGTAGATAATAACACACTCTCAGTGTTATGTGGATCTGCTCACCTCTGTATTGGACCTCAAAGCTTCCTAAGAGATGGCCTCCACTGTACTCACCCAGACCCAGAAGATGAAAAGGAGGTGGAGTTGGACTTCTCCTTTCCCCACAATGCACCTTCCAGGTTCTTCCTGCACCTCCCTCTCTGTCCCTCTGCTCCTTTAAAGTGCACTCCATCTTTTTTCTGCAGTTTCTCTGGGGATTGTAGTCATTTAGAGGCCTCCTGGACCAGTGGCATGCTGTCTCCATGACTTCTCTGCATGGCTACCTTACTTTCTCTCCTCTGAAGTACCTACCATCATCCTCAGTGATTTTAACATTCCAGTCAATGCCAACACCTCAGCCACCTCTCAACTACTCAACCTAACCTCCTCTCTTAACACAATGGACACAAACTACGACTCACTCCAATGGCAACATCCTTGACCTTGTATTCTTCTACCTCTGTACTCCCTGCAACCTCTCTACCACCCTTTTCCTCTCTACCTTATCAGCTTCACACTCTCCCTGTCTCTATCCTCCTATGTCTTCAACCAACAAACATTTACCTATAGAAACCTTTGCCACTGCAACCCTTCCATGCTTCGCCCTGCTACTGACTGGCTTTATAACATACAAATGTAAGCAATGGTACAGCACTACCCTGATGAGCATAAAAATAATAATCCCAGTGCTATATGTGAATCCTCCTACAAGGACAACAACACAATGTAAGAAAAACAATGAAGACACTATATCAGTGTCACTTTAAACAAAATAAACATAATAGTGATAATCAAATACAATAAACCACTGCTGTGATAACAGTGTCCATGAGTAGATAATATCATGCAAAATAAGCCGGTATCAGGTAAGCATATAAAGCATAGCAGAATACAGTCCAAAGAATCAAAAGGAATTTGTGGGTCCTAGACAGTAGACACTCAAAAAAAACCTCCAGTGTCCCTTAACCACCACTCATATGCACTCACCTCCACTTTGGACCTAATACAGGTCACCATGCACCTTCCCCTTTAAGGGGTATACAGATCCTCTGGTTGGTCCTCTGATGGGTAACTAAATCCTCTGCTGGTACTTTAGTCATCTCTGGCAGTCATGGATCCTGGCAGGTGCTTACAGTATATCCTGTGATGATCCTGAGCAGCAAAGCTCAGAAACGAAAAGGACCAACATAGTGCTGAATCTCTTTAAAAACTTTAATAAAAAAGAATACAAAGTTAAAATTCACATTTGTTGGTGCACTGAATCTAGTGCACTCAGATCACAGACATAGCACATTCAGGGTGTGCAGCCCCCTTAAGGATCGCTTGCTTGTTATACTGATAGCAACAAACACACAGGGTAAGGACTTCCTAGGTAGTGTGCTGACATCACTAGGCTCCGCCCCTCTCAAAGGAAATAGGCCTCAGTGACACCTCAGGGCTTTATATACTGAGTGGCAATTACATTAATGCGGTGGCCATTTTGCTGTAGCCTGCCGCATATTGCACTCTATTGAATTTCAGGCACCATTTTGTTGTAGTCCTACCATAGCCTGTATCAAACATCTCTCATCCTTATCTAAAGCCCAAAAAATATCCCCAGAGGACAGTTCCTTGGTTTGAGAAGAAACTGCACAGAGATACAAACCTTCAAAGAGCAGGCAGAGAAAATTGGCAAACTATTCATGAACAAAGGATATGCAGAAGCCAGTGTTGCAAAACACCCATATTTTTATGGGCAGCCCATAAAAACAGGGCACTTTTCTCCTGCCTGTAAAAGCCCATAGCAGGAGAAAAGTGCCAGTAAAAATGTCTGTGATCAGCTCGGCTTGGAACTGTGCATGCGCAGTTCCCGAAGATGCCCGAGTCAATCCGAACCCATCAATCAGTGTTGCCAACATCCTGTATCCTGTACTAAACACCGGGCACTTTTCTCCTGCCCGTAAAAGCCCATAGTATTAGAAAAGTGCCAGTAAAAATGGCCGTTATCGGCTCGGCTTGGAACTGCGGATGCGCAGTTCTTAGAGCTGCCGGGCCAATCCGAACCCGGCAATCGCTTTCACTCGGTGGTGGTGCCGGGTATTGCAGAGCAGAGTGAAGATTTCACTGCCACACCGTGCCAGCCCAGGAGCAGAGCCGAATCTGAAGGTGCCTGCCCCTGTTGTGAGTGGGAGTGAGACTGGGAGTCTGTGCTGCTGCACACTGTGAGTGCGCCTCTGCAAGGTGCAGTAGTTTATGGTCATGTGTTCTTATGGGAAGCATTTACCATTTTACACTCACAAGAGATGAAAGGAAGGTACAGGATGGGTAGGTTGGGAGTGTCCCTGGTTTTACTGCATAGAAAGCAGTTACCAGATGAAATTTTAAAGTATCATAGATGTCCACAGTCTCTAACCAACCACCTCCCGCATCCTGTCCGCAGCCTTTAACCACCACCTGTATGCTGTCCGCAGCCGATAACCACCTCCCGTATCATGTCTGCAGCCGCTAACCACATCCTGTATCTTATCCGCTAACCACCTCCTGTATCCTGTCCACTAACCACCTCCTGTATCCTGTTCACAGCCGCAAACCACGTCCTGTATCCTGTCTGCAGCCGCTAACCATCTCCTGTATCCTGTCCGCAGCCGCTAACCACCTCCTGTATCCTGTCCGCAGCCGCTAACCACCTCCCCTATCCTTCCCGCAGCCACTAACCACCTCCTGTACCATATCCACAGCCTTGAACCAATACTTGTATCATATCTGCAATCTCTCAATAGCTCTTGTTTCATGTCTGCAATCTCTGTCTATCTCTTGTCTTGTATCAGGTCTGCAGTCTCTCAGGGGGAGCCTAGATAGGAGTCAAGAGTGAGAGTGCCGCCGGGATGGGGGTTATGGGAGGAGTCAAATGTGTGTGGACTATGGGAGGAGACTATAGGATAAAACCAGAGCCGCCAAGCTGGAGCCCGGAGAGGACCGCCTGACCGAGCCCTGCAGGGTGCACCTGTGAGGAGGTCAGTAACAGCACCGCAAGGCCAGTGTAAGGTAAGAGTGAATAGAATAATGTAAAGGGGCACTGATATATGGGTTCCCCTCACATCAGTAACCCCCCCCCCTTTCTTAGTGTATTCACTCTGCGCAAGGTGGTGTCTGGTCACCAGAGTCCCCCCCCCCACATCAGAGTTCCCTGCATTCCCATTTACATCACAGTCTGCAGGATTCCCTCTTACAAAGCAAGTGAGAACTCTGCAGACCCAGATGTAAAGGGGAACTCTAATGGACAATGCTGTAGACCCTAATATAAGTGGGAACTTTGATGTAAAGGGGAATGCAGTAGACTCTAATATAAGGTGCTTTCTGGTCACTAGAGCCCCCACTTACATCAGAGTTCCCCCTTAGATGATCATCTGCAGCATTCCCCTTTACATCAGAGTTCACCTTGCACTGTAATGCCGCGTACACACGATCAGAATTTCTGACGGGAAATGTTCGATGTGAGCTTGTTGTCGGAAAGTCCGACCATGTGTATGCTCCATCGAACATTTGCTGTCGGAATTTCCACACACAAATGTTTGAGAACAGGTTCTCAAATTTTCTGACAACAAAGGAAAGTCCGATCATGTGTACACAAGTCAGACGCACAAAATTCCATGCATGCTCGGAATCAAGTACGAGACGGAAGTGCTCGGTCTTGTTAAACTAGCGTTCATAATGGAAATGGCACATTTGTCACGCTGCAAATATTGAAATCTTTCAATGCAGCGCATTCTCTTATTCTTTATAATGCTAGAATAATGAAGTTGCTTTGCTGCTGATATTCACATACAGTTCTGACAAACAGATTTCTTATTATTTCTCGTGAATAATTGTTATTTTTGTTTGTTTGTTTTTTTCTCAAGATCATCAAAATAATCTTTATTTTTTTTATAGTGACCTACTTTTCATTTCTTATTTTTTTTCTCAAGATCTCCAGAATTTTTTTTTTTTTTTATGATCTCTTTTTTTTTATGATCTCCATAATAAGTTTTGTCGTTTTGTGTGTCTCAAGTTACCACAACACCATTATTATCTTGTATTTTTTAACCTCAAAGAGGTTGGTTGGTGTTGGTGTCCCTTGTTAATTTGACA
This sequence comes from Lithobates clamitans, assembly GCA_037952925.1. NCBI lineage: Eukaryota > Metazoa > Chordata > Amphibia > Anura > Ranidae > Lithobates > Lithobates clamitans. Next base: position 1,638,601 of record JBBGZY010001379.1, read on the forward strand.
TTGTATTTTTGAAATGTACCTGCCTACTCACAAACAAACTGTCCTTTTTGAAGTAAAACACATAGCGAAGTACTTCTCAAAGCAAAAATTTAAAATTTAATAGGGGTCATAACAAAAATAGAGGAAGGCAACACAGGAGAAATAGTTGGAATTGGTGAAGCCTTTGTACCCCAGGGCAGACATCAATTATTTAACAGGCAAAATTGGTAGCCTGAGGAGTCCATTTAATAGGGAGCACAATATGGTCCAGGACTAAGAGAGATCAGGAGCAGCAGCAGATGACATATATGTCCTGAGGCTGTGGTCTTTTGCCAGACCACACCAAACCCAGGCCATCACTCTCAAGACTTCCTTGCACGCTTCCTTCCAGGCTGTGGCTGTCTTGTTGGAGGTGTTGCTGGAGATGGTGGAGGAGTCATGTGGTCCAACTCACAGACGTGGCTTTTATTGGTGAGTTGGCCCCTCACCCCCTTATTTAGGGCCTGAAATATTACCTCCTCACAGATGAGGCATTGGCCCTCCTTCATTCCTTGCATGCTACTGGCCGTCATACACGCAAACTCCTCGTGGACACTAGGGGTGGTTGTGAGGACCGCAGTAGTCTGCCGAATCTTCAGCCAAATAGTCTGAAGTAGTCACTGACTCCTCTATGTTCCTCGCCTTCCTGGTCCTTTTTTGTTGGAAGGCGGAGGGGAGGAACATGGGATTCAGTCAGGCTACTGGGCATGGCCACCTCCTGGCTGCCACTTTCCACGGCCACCTCCTGCCTGCCACTTTCCACAGCCACCTCCTGGCTGCCACTTTCCATGACCTCCTCCTGGCTGAGACTTTCCGCGACCTCCTCCTGGCTGAGACTTTCCTGTGTATGAAAATGAGACATAATTTTAGTTTTTTGGTCATCAATCACACACAATTTTGAGCTCATGACTGTTGCAAATTGAATGTTAACAAATAGAGAAGACTATCATTCTGACCCCAGCATTTTTCATTCTTGTTCCAATAATTTTTGGCTACTACTGTCTATTGAGATGTAAACAACTTAGTGAAATCAGAAATTAGTGATCAATAATAACATCATTCATTTTTTGACAAGAAATATGTTGAACAATGCTATACCTGGCTCAAGTTGGGCTCCTCCACTACAGACAGGTCATCTCTCTATACTTATCAATAGGGATGAGCCGAACACCCCCCTGTTCGGTTCGCACCAGAACATGCGAACAGGAAAAAAGTTCGTTCGAACACGCGAACACCGTTAAAGTCTATGGGACACGAACATGAATAATCAAAAGTGCTAATTTTAAAGACTAATATGCAAGTTATTGTCATAAAAAGTGTTTGGGGACCTGGGTCCTGCCCCAGGGGACATGGATCAATGCAAAAAAAATTTTTTTAAAATGGCCGTTTTTTCAGGAGCAGTGATTTTAATAATGCTTAAAGTCAAACAATAAAAGTGTAATATCCCTTTAAATTTCGTACCTGGGGAGTGTCTATAGTATGCCTGTAAAGGGGCACATGTTTCCTGTGTTTAGAACAGTCTGACAGCAAAATGACATTTTGAAGGAAAAAACTCATTTAAAACTACCGCGGCTATTGCATTGCCGACAATACACATAGAAGTTCATTGATAAAAACGGCATGGGAATTCCCCAAAGGGGAACCCCGAACCAAAATAAAAAAAAAAAGACGTAGGAGTCCCCCTAAATTCCATACCAGGCCCTTCAGGTCTGATATGGATATTAAGGGGAACCCCGGCCAAAATTTTAAAAAAAAAATGACGTGGGGTTCCCCCTAAATTCCATACCAGACCCTTCAGGTCTGGTATGGATTTTAAGGGGAACCCCACGCCAAAAAAAAAAAAAAAAACGGCGTGGAGTCCCCCCAAAAATCCATACCAGACCCTTATCCGAGCACGCAACCTGGCAGGCCGCAGGAAAAGAGGGGGGGACGAGAGTGCGCCTCCCCCTCCTGAACTGTACCAGGCCACATGCCCTCAACATTGGGAGGGTGCTTTGGGGTAGCCCCCCAAAACACCTTGTCCCCATGTTGATGAGGACAAGGGCCTCATCCCCACAACCCTGGCCGGTGGTTGTGGGGGTCTGCGGGCGGGGGGCTTATCGGAATCTGGAAGCCCCCTTTAACAAGGGGACCCCCAGATCCCAGCCCCCCCCTGTGTGAAATGGTAAGGGGGTACAAAAGTACCCCTACCATTTCACTAAAAAACTGTCAAAAAAGTTAAAAATGACAAGAGACAGTTTTTGACAATTCCTTTATTTAAATACTTCTTCTTTCTTCTATCTTCCTTCATCTTCTGGTTCTTCTGGTTCTTCTGGCTCTTCTGGTTCTTCCTCCGGCGTTCTCGTCCAGCATCTCCTCCGCGGCATCTTCTATCTTCTTCTCCTCGGGCCGCTCCGCACCCATTACATGGGGGGAGGCTCCCGCTCTTCTCTTCATCTTCTTCATCTTCTTCTCTTCTTCTTTTCTTCTCTTCTTCTCTTCTTCATTTTCTTCTCCGGGCCGCTCCGCACCCATGCTGGCATGGAGGGAGGCTCCCGCTGTGTGACAGCGCTCCTCGTCTGACAGTTCTTAAATAACGGGGGCGGGGCCACCCGGTGACCCCGCCCCCCTCTGACGCACAGGACATGACGGGACTTCCCTGTGGCATTCCCCGTGACGTCACAGGGAAGTCCCGTCAAGTCACCGTGCGTCAGAGGGGGCGGGGTCACCGGGTGGCCCCACCCCCCGTTATTTAAGAACTGTCAGACGAGGAGCGCCGTCACACAGTGGGAGCCTCCCTCCATGCCAGCATGGGTGCGGGGCGGCCCGGAGAAGAAAATGAAGAAGAGAAGAAGAGAAGAAGAGAAGAAAAGAAGAAGAGAAGAAGATGAAGAAGATGAAGAAGATGAAGAGAAGAGCGGGAGCCTCCCCCCCATGCCATGGGTGCGGAGCGGCCCGAGGAGAAGAAGATAGAAGACGCCGTGGAGGAGATGCTGGACGAGAACGCCGGAGGAAGAACCAGAAGAACCAGAAGAACCAGAAGATGAAGGAAGATAGAAGAAAGAAGAAGTATTTAAATAAAGGAATTGTCAAAAACTGTCTCTTGTCATTTTTAACATTTTTGACAGTTTTTTAGTGAAATGGTAGGGGTAAAGTACCCCCTTACCATTTCACACAGGGGGGGGGGCGGGATCTGGGGGTCCCCTTGTTAAAGGGGGCTTCCAGATTCCAATAAGCCCCCCGCCCGCAGACCCCCACAACCACCGGCCAGGGTTGTGGGGATGAGGCCCTTGTCCTCATCAACATGGGGACAAGGTGTTTTGGGGGGCTACCCCAAAGCACCCTCCCAATGTTGAGGGCATGTGGCCTGGTACGGTTCAGGAAGGGGGGGCCGCACTCTCGTCCCCCCCTCTTTTCCTGCGGCCTGCCAGGTTGCGTGCTCGGATAAGGGTCTGGTATGGATTTTTGGGGGGACCCCACGCCATTTATTTTTTTTTTTGGCGCGGGGTTCCCCTTAAAATCCATACCAGACCTGAAGGGTCTGGTATGGAATTTAGGGGGAACCCCACGTCATTTTTTTTTTTTAATTTTGGCCGGGGTTCCCCTTAATATCCATATCAGACCTGAAGGGCCTGGTATGGAATTTAGGGGGACTCCTACGTCTTTTTTTTTTTTTTTAATTTTGGTTCGGGGAATTCCCATGCCGTTTTTATCAATGAACTTCTATGTGTATTGTCGGCAATGCAATAGCCGCGGTAGTTTTAAATGAGTTTTTTCCTTCAAAATGTCATTTTGCTGTCAGACTGTTCTAAACACAGGAAACATGCGCCCCTTTACAGGCATACTATAGACACCCCCAAGGTACGAAATTTAAAGGGATATTACACTTTTATTGTTTGACTTTAAGCATTATTAAAATCACTGCTCCTGAAAAAACGGCCGTTTTTAAAAAAATTTTTTGCATTGATCCATGTCCCCTGGGGCAGGACCCAGGTCCCCAAACACTTTTTATGACAATAACTTGCATATTAGCCTTTAAAATTAGCACTTTTGATTTCTCCCATAGACTTTTAAAAGGTGTTCCGCCGGCATTCGAATTTGCCGCGAACACCCCAAATTGTTCGCTGTTCGGCGAACTTGCGAACAGCCAATGTTCGAGTCGAACATGAGTTCGACTCGAACTCTAAGCTCATCCCTACTTATCAATAAAGTTTGGCAAGAAATCTGGATCGGTAAATGTATCCATTTTATCTGCAAGACACAACACAAGACAAACCCTAATGCCAGGCTAAACTCACCTAATCTTGTCCAAATATAGGCCTCAATCTATAAGCAGTATAGGCCACTAACCACTGATGCCCCAAGTTTAAATTTGTCCCTTCGTTTGACCTTCTTTCTAGTGTATTCCCTGCCCCTTCTCTTTCGGCGCAGTGGGAGAGCACATGGCGGAGAGACAACAGGTACGTGAGAATAGCAGCAACGACGACGAAAGATGGTGGAGATGGTGGACATCTTGAAGATGGAAGTATGAATCTTACTCAAACCCAAATGTGAAAAAGGCCAATATCATGACTAAAGTTGTGAGAAGTCTGCACAGGAATTTTGGGGTATGACGATTCAAGGAGCAATTGAGGAAAGGCTGGTCAGACCTGAAATTGAGGGAGCACGATCAGTAAAGAAGGATCAGGAAACTGCTTCTAAAAAGTAAGTATTTGTCCTGTGTTCCTATTATTATTATTACTTGCATGCTGCTCCATGTGCTTTTCTTTACTGTTGTACAGTTTAAAATGGCAAGTTTCAAGTTCATGGGCACAGTAATCGTTCGTAGTAAACATTGTTTGCCCACTAATACGATGTTTTTGGCAGATGCAGGTTAACTACATTTGTTTATGCCTATTTGTAATGAAGTTTAGTACATTGTTGTCTAGATTGGTGTCATAAATTGGTATGACCAGACTGTGTGGATTTCACAGAGAGAACAAAAACGCATGTAAGTGAATAATTAAGTTTATTTAAGGATGAGTGATAACAATATATAAACACCTCCAATATAAACAGTGAACAACCAACCAAACAGTGACTCACAAACAACAATAACTATATACAATATAAGGGAAATACCGCAATCTTAAATGTAGCCAGGCCAGGTCATTCACAGGAGATCAGCAGATAAACAAGTTCCAGAATCACAAACATAAGGCAGGCCGGCGGTGCTGTCTGCCACACAGTGGCGGGAAACATCCGCTGGTGGACACTGGTATTACAGCCAAAGGATCCAACAGTGCCACCAACAGGTGAATCCCTCCACTACAGATCCAGAGTGTTGGAAGACACCCGCTGGTGGACACTGGTACTGCGATCCAAGAGACCGACAGCGCCACCAACGGGCGAACCCTTTCCTGACAGTACCCCCCCCCCCCTTAAAGGAGTGGCCTCCGGACGCTCCAACTAGTTGCAATTGTCCATAGTCTATGGCATCAAGCAGAACAATGGATGTGGGTACATCAGGCTGGGCAACAGGAACTTCAGGCTGGTCTTGAGGCACAGCATCAGGCACTTCAGGCTGGGCATCAGGCACTTCGGGTAAGGCAACAGGAACATCAAGCTTGGCAATTGGTACGTCAAACTGGGCAGCAGGCACATAAGAGCAGACACCGGGCACATCAGGGCAGACCGTGGGCTCCGGGTCATATGGCAAGGAAGGGGGAACAGCGGCCAGAGAAACAAACTGAATAGTGCTCCAAGAAGGATGCAGGGTCATCCTCCAACAGCCATACTAAGGACGCAACCTAGTTAATTCTGAAGGGGGGAGAAAAGTCATCATGGCCCCTTGGGATACAGGGCAGAGCCAGCTCTGTACATATCTTAATCAAAGGCCGAACATCCTCAAACAGTATACTGACCTGATCAACTACAGAGTGAGCTAAACGAATAATCTCCAGCAGCTGATCATTGGACCACCCTTTCAATGTCTGGCGGAGATATTCAGACTCTCTGATGCTAGCAGAGCATAATAAACAATTACATCTGAATTCATCCCAGCAACATAAACAGAACTGAGATGTTCCCCTGTGCAGCCACTTCTGGTCAGAGATGGCCCTGGTTAGGGATGAGCTTCGAGTTCGAGTCGATTTGGGGTGTTCGCTGCAAATTTGAAAGCCGCGGAACACCCTTTAAAAGTCTATGGGAGAAATCAAAAGTGCTAATTTTAAAGGCTTATATGCAAGTTCTTGCCATAAAAAGTGTTTGGGGACCTGGGTCCTGCCCCAGTGGACATGGATCAATGCAGAAAAAGTTTTAAAAACGGCCGTTTTTTCGGGAGCAGTGATTTTAATAATGCTTAAAGTGAAACAATAAAAGTGTAATATTCCTTTAAATTTCGTACCTGGGGTGTCTATAGTATGCCTGTAAAGGGGCGCATGTTTCCGTGTTTAGAACAGTCTGACAGCAAAATGACATTTCAAAGGAAAAAAAGTCATTCAAAACTACTCGCGGCTATTAATGAATTGCCGGTCCGACAATACACATAAAAGTTCCTTGATAAAAATGGCATGGGAATTCCCCACAGGGGAACCCCGAACCAAAATTATAAAAAAAATGACATGGGGGGTCCCCCTAAATTCCATACCAGGCCCTTCAGGTCTGGTATAGATTTTAAGGGAAACCCCGCTCCAAAATTCCTTTATTTAAATGCTTCTTCTTTTTTCTATCTTTTATCTTCTTTCTTCTATCTTCCTTCGGTTTCTTCCTCCATCTTCTTCTTCTTCTGGTTCTTTTGGTTCTTCTGGTTCTTCCTCCGGTGTTCTCGTCCGGCATCTTCCTCCGTTACCTCTTCTTCCCTTCTTCTCCTCGGGCCGCTCCGCATCCATGATGGCATGGAGGGAGGCTCCCACTGTGTGACGCTTCTCCTCTTCTGATGGTTCTCAAATAACGGGGGGCGGGGCCACCCGGTGACCCCACCCCCTCTGGCGCACGGTGACTTGACAGGGATTTCCCTGTGGCATTCCCTGTGACGTCAGAAGGGGGCGAAGTTATGTAACGGGTGACCCAGCTCCCCACCCCGCCCCGTCATTTTGCTGTCAGACTGTTCTAAACACGGGAAACATGCGCCCCTTTACAGGCATACTATAGACACCCCCCGGGTACAAAATTTAAAGCAATATTAAACTTTTATTGTCACTTTAAGCATTATTAAAATCACTGCTTCTGAAAAAACGTCAATTTTTAAAACTTTTTTTTTGCATTGATCCATGTCCCCTGGGGCAGGACCCAGGTCCCCAAACACTTTTTATGACAATTACTTGCATATATGCCTTTAAAATTAGCACTTTTGATTATTCATGTTCGTGTCCCATAGATTTTAACGGTGTTCGCGTGTTCGAACAAATTTTTTGCCTGTTCGCAAGTTCTGGTGTGAACCGAATGGGGGGTGTTCGGCTCATCCCTAGCCCTGATATACCGTCATAAATTGGTATGACCAGACTGTGTGGATTGCACAGAGAGAACCAAAAATGCATGTGAGTGAATAATTAAGTTTATTTAAGGATGAGTGATGAACAACCAACTAACCAAACAGTGACAAACAAACAACAATAACTATATACAATATAAGGGAAGTACCGCAATCTTAAATGTAGCCAGACTAGGGTCATTCACAGATCAGCAGATAAACAAGGGCAGTTCCAGAATTTATTTATTTTTATTATTTATTTCAGGTACTTATATAGCGCCGTCAATTTATGCAGCGCTTTACATATATATTGTACATTCACATCAGTCCCTACCCTCAAGGAGCTTACAATCTAAGGTTCCTAACTCACATTCATACATACTAGGGACAATTTAGACAGGATCCAATTAACCTACCAGCATGTCTTTGGAGTTTGGGAGGAAACCGGAGTACCCGGAGGAAACCCACGCAGGCACAGGGAGAACATGCAAACTCCAGGCAAGTAGTGTCATGGCTGGGATTTGAACCAGCAAACTTTCTTACTGCTAGGACCCACTTCCCTGGGAGGCTCGGGCCCCCCTCTTTGGTGGAGGGGGGGCAAGCCCCTCGGGGGGTGCCCCCGGGATCTCTCGATCCCCCAAATTATAATTATGTTCATTTTTTTAGCAGTTACATTTAAGGTGCGCCGGGGCTGAGGCAGTGATGCTCACCCTACCCCACAGACATGGTGATACCTTTTCCCTGGGTTAGGTGTCCAACCCCCTTGAAGGGAGCAGACATGTGTATTTTGTTTTTGAGCAGCAGGCCTCTGTCTACCTGCTGCTTACTCAGGCCCCTAGTGGGCTTGGGACCCCTACCCTACCTTCCCCTTCTTTCCTCTCTGTTCACCCCTCTCTCTCTTTCAGCCAGCTGCCAGAACTCCAGCAACCAGCCCAGCCACTGATGGATGCAGTACTCACTTTGCACAAGACCCCAAGATCAGCATCAAGGCTTCCCTCAGGGAGGTGCCGGTGAATTGGGGATAGGCCCAACCATCCTGCTCCAAGGCTAATAATGCCCCACCAGCTACTCCATTGAGAGTGGCAACCCCCAACACTCAGGGATTAAACTCCCCCATTAAACGCAGGAAGGTGTGAGACTACATGAAATCCCACAAGATAGATGTCCTTTTCCTACAGGCAACACACTTCCCGATCTGGTACAAGCCTACTTTTATTCATGCTCATTTCCCCCTGTTTTTCTTAGCTAGTGCAGAGGACAAAACTAGAGAGTGACTGTTCTCATTTCAAGGAACTGCAGGTTCTCACTGAAGTCAGGACAGAGAGACCCCAAGAGTAGATTTATCCTAATCAAAGGCACAATTGATGGCCATCTTTACTCCTTAGTGTCATATTATGCCCCAAACTCTGACCAACTAATTTTTTTTAGTAAACTCTTTCAGACCTTGGGCCCTCAGCTTGAAGGCTCTATAATCCTAGGAGGGGACTCGAATACAGCCTTCAATCAAGGCCTAGATAAGTCCAAACCGTCCAATGCACAAATCATTCACCCAACCAGGAGCAGTACAAAAATAGCTAAAATGATATTTCAGCAGGACCTCATGGACATCTGGAGAGAACTGAACCCCACCAAAAAGGATTATACGCACTTTTCCCACACACATCAATCCTATGCTAGAATCGATCACCTTTTAGTCTCTAATGTCCTCATTCTCTATATTAGTAAAGCACAAATCACCGACACGGTCTGGTCAAATCATGCCATGCTCAGTATCACAATAAATAATCCTCTCAGACCCCATCAGAAAATCCGAAATTCAAAAGGCCATCTCCGAATATTTCTTAATGAATGACACCGCCAGCATTTCGGCAGAAACGCTATGGGCGGCGCATAAAGCCAGGATTAGAGGCAAAATCATCCAAATTGAATCCCAACTTAAAAGGGCTAACAGGGTTGCCATTGAGAAGCTGGAAAATAACTTCCTTGCTCTCAGTCTGGAACACAGGAGAGACCCATGTCGATTGCCCACGTCCCGCCTAGATTCAGCCCACCTATAACTGAATCTAGCTCTAACAGCTAACGGAGAAAAAAGTATCAGATGGCAAGGGGCGAAATACTATCATTGAAGGGACAAGTCAGGGTCCCTCTTGGCTTCCAGACTTACACCGCACACTCACACCTTCTCAAAAATAAAAATAGCTGGCAAACCACCTGGGCGAACCCCTTTAACATCATAGAGGCCTTTCACAAGTTCTACGCCAACCTATACAACGGACAACGGGATGAAAAGACCCCTGATCTTACTAGATTCCTTAAGAATCTACCTATTCCCACTTTATCAGAGGACCATAGAGACAGGCTCGAAGCTCCCGCTACTACAGAAGAAGTGTTGGAGGTTATTAAAAACCTAAAGAAAAACTTGGCCCCTGGGCCCCGACGGGTTCTCTATCCCATACTACAAGGCATTTGCACACACAATAGTGCAACACTTGGCAAAATTTATCAACACCAAATCCAAAGGAGACCCCCTGGATACACAGTTGAATGCCGCGTTCATAACCATCATCCGAAAACCAGACAAAGACCCAGGCGAAGTAAACAACTATAGACCTATATCCCTGATCAATAATGATCTTAAAATAATGACTAAAGTTATGGCCAATTGCCTGGCTTCCTTTATAGGAACATATATACACAAAGACCAAGTAGGGTTCATCCCTGGAAGACAAGGCCCAGACCTGGTTAGAAGAGCAGTGGCTGTGGTCTCTATCTTACAATCTGGATGGGATGGCGGTCATAAACAAGCCGGGATGCTGCTGTCGTTAGACCTGCAAAAGGTGTTCAATTCCGTCTCTTGGTCCTACTTATTTCTCTATAATGGAGCTTTGGGGCTTTGGCCCTCGATTCACGGGACTCCTTAAGTCCCTATATTCTACCCCCGAGGCCAGGATTAGACTTTAAGGGTTATACTCAGACCCCATTAAAATTGCTAGAGGAACGCGCCAGGGATGCCCCCTATCACCGCTGATCTTTGCTATAGCAATAGAATCACTAGCAATTGCTATACGCACAAACTCAAACATAGCGGGGGCAGGGGCGGATCCAGAGCCTAGTCTCGGGAGGGGGACTGCCAGAAAATACGTTTTTTTGGGGGTAAATTTAACGGGGAAATGGCTGGTGTTAGCGCTTCAATCATCACGGCACCATGGTTGTTATGGTGTCAGGATGATTGAAGCGCATTATTACTATTATTACATGGTTATAAAAAATGAAATGGTTCAACTCACCATAGAATCAGTGGGAGCCCCGAGCGTGTCACTTGCCACTGTTATCTGCCACACGTTGGGGATTGTCACTTGCCACGTCACCTGTCACTAGATGCAGATTGTCTCTTGCCACGTCCCATGCCACATGTTGCGGATTGTGTCAAAATTGAAAACTCAAACCAGCGCGCCCTTCTTGAGTTCTCACCACTGCGCTCAATGCCAGATAGAGGAGTGTAACCCCCTATAAAGGATGTGAGAAAACAATGTGTGTGAAACACCTGTGTAAAACAAACTAATGGAGTGATTCCAAAGCTGCCACTTATTAAATGACCAGTGCAAAAACTTCCTATTGGTTCCAAGAGCCCAAATGCGACCCCTGTGAATCAATATAAGCGGCGCTAAATGACAGTGATTAAACCATCCAAAAAGGGAATCTAGCGCATCTATCTAAGACAAGAAAAGTATAATATAATATAATAAAAATAAAAAATTGCATGTGGTAATCTATATAAAACACTGTTCAGTATACAATATACCAGTAAAAATGATGAAAATTCAAACAGTGTATGTGAAGGTGTATCCTACACCCGGCAATATCAATTGCAAATAAATAAAAAGGTGAGACCAGGTAGTATAGTCCATATAAAGTCCATAGACAGACCACCGTGCAGGAAATGTGATATATCTGGAAAACGTCCACCAATCCACTTAGTGTCAGTGCCTCCACTCCCCTTGAATTCAACACTCACCGACTCAAAATGCCTCACACTCTCGTGTTTTGGCAAGAAAGCATGGGTGTGTAGTTGGTCAGCTGAGGATGTGGGCTTTCGAACTCCTTATTATCCCAGTGTCACCTTTCAATGGGATCATCCAGAAGGTGTGTCATCCCCTTCATTAGACTCGCAAAAACAGCATGATTACCAATCTACCAGAAAGCCCAAAGCTTAAATTACTTTATGCATGGATAGCTGCATTCCATCTTCCTTCACCTCCAGTTTCTCTCTGGTGAAGGAAGATGGAATGCAGCTATCCATGCATAAAGTAATTCAAGCTTTGGGCTTTCTGGTAGATTGGTAATCATGCTGTTTTTGCGAGTCTAACGAAGGGGATGACACACCTTCTGGATGATCCCATTGAAAGGTGACACTGGGATAATAAGGAGTTCGGAAGCCCACATCCTCAGCTGACCAACTACACACCCATGCTTTCTTGCCAAAACACGAGAGTGTGAGGCATTTTGAGTCGGTGAGTGTTGAATTCAAGGGGAGTGGAGGCACTGACACTAAGTGGATTGGTGGACGTTTTCCAGATATATCACATTTCCTGCACGGTGGTCTGTCTATGGACTTTATATGGACTATACTACCTGGTCTCACCTTTTTATTTATTTGCAATTGATATTGCCGGGTGTAGGATACACCTTCACATACACTGTTTGAATTTTCATCATTTTTACTGGTATATTGTATACTGAACAGTGTTTTATATAGATTACCACATGCAATTTTTTATTTTTATTATATTATATTATACTTTTCTTGTCTTAGATAGATGCACTAGATTCCCTTTTTGGATGGTTTAATCACTGTCATTTAGCGCCGCTTATATTGATTCACAGGGGTCGCATTTGGGCTCTTGGAACCAATAGGAAGTTTTTGCACATGTTGCGGATTGTCACTTGCCACGTCCCATGCCACACGTTGCAGATTGTCACATGCCACGTCCCATGCCACACATTGCGGATTGTCACTTGCCACGTCCCATGCCACACGTTGCAGATTGTCACATGCCACGTCCCATGCCATACGTTGCGGATTGTCACTTGCCACGTCCCATGCCACACGTTGCGGATTGTCAATTACCACGTCCCATGCCACACGTTGCAGATTGTCACTTGCCATGTCCCATGCCACACATTGCAGATTGTCACTTGCCACGTCCCATGCCACACGTTGCGGATTGTCACTTGCCACGTCCCATGCCACACGTTGCGGATTGTCACTTGCCACGTCCCATGCCACACGTTGCAGATTGTCACTTGCCACGTCCCATGCCACAGGTTGCGGATTGTCACTTGCCTGCTATAATTGTCTGCTGTGTCCCAGTCAGAGTCAGGCTTATTTAACTGGTGACCCCCTGTCATCAGTGCTGGGCAGGGAGGAATGGGCTGGCTGCTGCCACTGGGAGAGCGATGGGAGCAGAGCGAACACATGGCTCATCCTGAGCGGATGTGTCAGCGCTGCATCCCGCCCCAGGGGGGGCAGCAGAGAGATGATGTAATCTCTCTGCTGCCGCGGCTGCCTGTACATTCAACAGTGTGGGCGGAACTGCAGGGATGCAGGGCGGCGCTGGGCGGTGAGAGATGATGTTATCTCTCTGCTCCCCCACCCGCCGGCTCCCTAATTGGCCAGCAGCCGCTCACAAACTGTCACTGAGCCGCACACAGCTGTTCACGTAACGGAGCCGCCTGTGCTCTCAGCTGTGGAGCCGCCCGTCGGCTCCCTGATTGGCCAGCACTGCAGCCGCTCACAAACTGTCACTGAGCCGCACACAGCTGTTCACGTAATGGAGCCGCCCGTGCTCTCAGCTGTGGAGCCGCCCGCCGGCTCCCTGATTGGCCAGCACTGCAGCCGCTCACAAACTGTCACTGAGCCGCACACAGCTGTTCACGTAACAGAGCCGCCCGTGCTCTCAGCTGTGGAGCCGCCCGCCGGCTCTCTCACCCACAGCGATGCCTGTCCTGCCCACCCACTCACCCACAATCTCGGAGGGGGCAATTGCCCTGTTGCCCCCCCCTGGATCCGCCCCTGAGCGGGGGTCTGCTGCGGTCCCAATATCCATAAATGACCTCATCCTCTTTGTCACTTCCCCTACCATGTCCCTATCCATTATTTGTAAACTCCTAGAAGACTTCTCCAAGATCTCAGGTCTACACGTTAACTACGCCAAGTTCCAAGCATTTAATGTTTCTCTTCAGCCATCACTAGTGGCCCAGCTGAAGGAGTCATTTCACTTTTCTTGGAGTGACTCCTCCATCCGATACTTCGGAATAAATCTCACACCCAAATTTGAACAACTCTACAACGCTAATTATCCCCCATCTACAGAAAACTAGAAACAGATGGGTGTGGTCTCCACACCAACTCTCCTGGTTGGGCAGGATTAATTCTAATAAAATGACCCTACTCACAAGACTCCTATATCTCTTCCGTTTGCTCCCGGTGTCCATTAGAAAGGACCATCTCTCATCATTCCAAAGTAAAGTTGTTAAATTTGTCTGGGGTAAGTCTGGCCACCATATGGTACGGCAAATTCTATTTAGAGTGAGGAATAAGGGGGGATTGGGTCTCCCTAACTTGTTCTGGTATTACCAAGCGGCTAGAGTGGATTAGACTGGGTAGACACGGAGAGACAGGCCCCCCATCCTATCTCCTTCCTTGTCACACACTTTGGCAATATGGGATAACCTCAGGCATTCCCCTTCTCTAGTTTCACCATGCAAACCCTTAGCTCACATCTTTCACAACCTGGGAATTTCATCCAGGAATGGACATCAAAGCCTTTCGATGGTGGCTAGATAAGGGGATGTACCAGATCAGGCACTTTTTCACCTCTGCGGGACCCATCTCGCTTCCCCATTACATTAAGACTCTGGATCTATGCAATTTGGAGAGATTCAGATTTCAACAACTATCACACTACCTACATTCTATCTGGTCTATGAAGCCTAACCCACCGCAATTCACTACCTACGAACAATGGTGCGGTCAAGTCATGGACAGAGGGGAGGGATTTCCATAATTTATTCGTCACTCGCCCTAAATACCCGGAAACCCCCCTATATGCTGGCTTGGGAGGATGATATGCAGGACACTTGGGACTTGGACCCCTGGCATAGAGCCTTTTCCAGATCCTTCTAGGGTATCCTTAACACCAACTTCAGTAACCAAAACTGTAGTGTTTATCCTCATGACACATCACAGGAATCACCTCCATGGTTAACAGAGGACAGAATTAAAATTAGACTTGGGAAACTTAACATTAATAAATCACTGGGAACAGATGGCTTGCACCCGAGGGTACTTAGGAAACTTAGTCAAGTAATTGCCAGACCATTGTTTCTCATTTTTACTGAAAGTCCACTGACTGGAATGGTACCAGCTGATTGGAGAAAAACCAATGTAGCACCAATACCATTAAAAAGGGGAATAATTCCAGAGATAAAATGATAATTCTCCCACTCTACAAGACTCTGGTCCGGCCGCACCTAGAGTATTCTGTTCAGTTCTGGGCACCAGTCCTCAGGAAGGATGTACTGGAAATGGAGCGAGTACAGAGAAGGGCAACAAAGCTAATAAAGGGTTGTATTAGTTATGAGGAAAGGTTGCGAGCACTGAACTTATTCTCTCTGGAGAAGAGACGCTTGAGAGGGGATATGATTTCAATATACAAATACCATACTGGTGACCCCACAATAGGAATAAAACTTTTTTGCGGAAGGGAGTTTAACAAGACTCGTGGCCACTCATTAAAATTAGTAAAAAAGAGGTTTAACCTTAACCTACGTAGAGGGTTCTTTACTGTAAGAGCGTCAAGGACGTGGAATTCCTTTCCACAGGCGGTGGTCTCAGCGGGGGGCATCGATAGCTTCAAGAAACTATAAGATAAGCACCTGAATGACCGCAACATACAGGGATATACAATGTAATACTGACATATAATCACACACATAGGTTGGACTTGATAGACTTGTGTCATTTTCTGACCTCACCTACTATGTAACTATGTAACTATGTAACATATCATTATCAGAAGCTACTCTGAAGGTCATCACCAGATGGTACATTACCCCTTCCAATCTTCCCACCATATTCCCATCGGTATCCCGTCTATCCTTTCAAGGGTGCCAGATGAGGGGAACCATGATGTATATATGGTTGGACTGCCCCAAAATCCGAAGCTTCTGGAACAAGATTTTCCAAATAGCATCCAAAGTTACAGGAACCATGATTCCCAAGTCCCCTGCGACAGCCCTTCTTAACCTGTTAATACCCAAGATCCCGAAATTCTCTAAAAAACAAATCTTCTTTATCTTCCTGGGCAACAAACTCACCATAGCTAAAGCCTGGAAGCAGCCCAGGGTCTCCGCCGTAGCGGCCAAGCGCAAAATATCATGGATTATGTCCCAAGAGAAGATGGTGAGCTCCATTTTGGATACCTCTACTCTGTTTAGGGAGACTTGGGAACCATGGGCCATCTATATGGGAGTGGGCAACTCCCCGGGCACATTCCAACCATAAATAATGCCTTTACAGTCTAGACAGCTGGCTGTGTATCCCCCTTCTTTTCTTCCATCTTTCTTCCCGCTAACCTACTCTCCTTTTCTTTCCCTTTCTTTCTGATGCAAGGAAGACACTATTGTAAGGGGGGACACTGATGAAAGGGGGCATTGATATAAGAGGGAACAATGATATAAAGGGGGACCTATGTAAGAGGGGGCTTTGAAGTAGGAGGAACTCTGATGTAAGTGGGGCTACTGATGTAAGGGGCACACTAATGTAAAGGGGGGCACTGATGTAAGGGGGACTCTGATATAAGAGGGGACACTGAGGTAATGGGGGACTCTGATGCAAGGAAGGCACTATTGTAATGGGGGACACTGATGTAAGAGGGAATTGATGTAAAGGGGGAACTGATGTAAGGAGGGACTCTGAAGTAAAGGGGGACTCTGATGTAAGGGGACACACTAATGTAAAGGGGAACACTGATGTAAGGAAAGACTTTGATGTAAAGGGGGGCACTGATGTAAGAGGGGGTTCTGATGTAATGGATGCACTGATGTAAGGGGGACTTTGAAGTAAGGGGGGACACTGATGTAAGGAAGGACACTGATGTAAAGGGGAATACTAATGTAAGGTGGGGCATTGATATAAAGAGGGACACTGATGTAAGGTGGGACTCTGATGTAAAATGGGACTCTGATGTTAGGCAGGGATTCTAAAGTAATGAGGGTTATTATGTAAGGTGGACACATCAGTGTGCATCGGCATAACATGCCGAACTAAGCCTTTGCCCTGGGTGAAAGAACGTCTAGCTTCGCCAATGCTTATTACTATAGGCCTTGTTGCCCCCTCTCCAAACATAGCCCATAGCGTGACCATTTGGTGAGCAAATTGTAACAGGCCTTCTTTGTAGCATTGGTGCAGTAAAGGCTTACAGTGGGGACGGAAAGTATTCAGACCCCCTTAAATTTTTCACTCTTTTTGTTATATTGCAGCCATTTGCTAAAATCATTTAAGTTCATTTTTTGTCCTCATTAATGTACACAAAACACCCCATATTGACAGAAAAACACAGACATTTTTGCAGATTTATTAAAAAAGAAAAACTGAAATATCACATAGTCCTAAGTATTCAGACCCTTTGCTCAGTATTTAGTAGAAGCACCCTTTTAAACTAATACAGCCATGAGTCTTTTTGGGAAAGATGCAACAAGTTTTTCACACCTGGATTTGGGGATCCTCTGCCATTCCCCCTTGGAGATCCTCTCCCGTTCAGTCAGTTTGGATGGTAAACGTTGGTGGACAGCCATTTTTAGGTCTCTCCAGAGATGCTCATCTGGGTTTAAGTCAGGGCTCTGGCTGGGCCATTCAAGAACAGTCACGGAGTTGTTGTGAAGCCACTTCTTCGTTATTTTAGCTGTGTGCTTAGGGTCACTGTCTTATTGAAAGGTAAACCTTCGGCCCAATTTGAGGTCCTGAGCACTCTGGAGAAGGTTTTCGTCCAGGATATCCCTTGTACTTGGCCGCATTCATCTTTTCCTCAATTGCAACCAGTCACCCTGTCCCTGCAGCTGAAAAACACCCCCACAGCATGATGCTGCCACCACCATGCTTCACTGTTGGGACTGTATTGGACAGATGATGAGCAGTGCCTGGTTTTCTCCACACATACCGCTTAGAATTAAGGCCAAAAAGTTCTCATCAGACCAGAGAATCTTATTTCTCACCATCTTGGAGTCCTTCGGGTGTTTTTTAGCAAACTCCATGCAGGCTTGCACTGAGGAGAGGCTTCTGTCGGGCCACTCTGCCATAAAGCCCCGACTGGGGAAGGGCTGCAGTGATGGTTGACTTTCTACAACTTTCTCCCATCTCCAGACTGCATCTCTGGAGCTCAGCCACAGTGATCTTTGGGTTCATCTTTACCTCTCTCACCAAGGCTGTTCTCAAGGCTCTAGCTCAGTTTGGCCGGACAGCCAGTTGGACTCAAATGAAGTGTAGAACCATCTCAAGGATGATCAGAAGAAATGGACAGCACCTGAGTTAAATATATGAGTGTCACAGCAAAGGGTCTGAATACTTAGGACCATGTGATATTTCAGTTTTTCTTTTTTAATAAATCTGCAAAAATGACAACAATTCTGTGTTTTTCTGTCAATATGGGGTGCTGTGTGTACATGAGGAAAAAAAATAACTTAAATGATTTTAGCAAATGGCTGCAATATAACAAAGAGTGAAAAATTTAAGGGGGTCTGAATACTATCCGTCCCCACTGTATATCTGGCAACTCGACCCTGTAGCTAATTTTTGTTCAAGTATTGTGCTCCTTGAAACAACCACATTGTCTTTTTCCAGAGCAGCCTGTATTTCTCCTGAGGTTACCTGTGAGTTTTTCTTTGCACCCCAAACAATTCTTCTGGTGGTTGCTGATGCAATCTTTCTTAGTCTACATGCCTTTGGCTTTTGTATCAACTGATCCCCACATTCTCCACTTTTTAATAAGTGATTGACTGCCATATTCAAGGCTTTGGATATCTTTTTACATCCTTTTCCTTTTTTAGAGATCATTATCTTGTTATGCAGGTCTTTTGACAGTTCTTTTCTGCTCCCTGCTTCTGCTCAGTATCTAGCCTGCTCAGTGCATCCAAGTGAGAGCTAACAAAGTCATTGACTATTTAAACACAGACACTAACTGCAATTTAAAAAGCCACAGATGTGGGAAATTAACCTTTTAATTACCATTTTAACCTGTGTGTGTGTCACCTTGTGTGTCTGTACCAAGGCCAAACATTCCAGCACTGCCATCTTAAGAGCATTATAGGCCCCCGGGCAATACAGTGCACTGGGGCCTTGTCTACACAATCACGCACAAGAATAAAAATACAAATTATCAATAAGGCTATATTTATTGGTACTTCCAACAAAATCAGTGTTTAAACCAGGAGCTGGCAGTTAATAAAAAGGTAAGGGAGGTAATAATAAAACAGTACCCTAGGACCTGTGAAATATTAAAAAAAAAGAAAAAAACAGTGCCCCAGGACCAGAATAACCATACAAATTATAATGTGGGCACAACCTACTTTAGACCTAGTAACAACTACAGATCTGTATAGGGCATGTTTGATACAGATTGATTGGTTCGTTTACGTAGGCCCTCATAATTACATAGTTTTGATCACTCTAAAACTGTATATTAACAGTACAGTCAGATTGCAAAAATGTATGGAGCATCCTATCAAAGTAATAAACCAATAGTGGGGATTGGGATGGAGAAAGAGGCTGCTGTGTCCAGGAAGTTGTTTGCAGGAGAAAAGCACACTAATATTCAGGGATCCTGGAGGCTAGATTACTGGACAAAAGAACAGAAATGTCAAGTATCAGGGTTTTTTTTTGTAATTTACCCACTCTTGCCACTGCCACACTATTTGCCTAGTAAAATAACTCCTTTATTTCTTGATTCACCTACCGTTTCCAGTGGCAGAGGCAGGCAAAATATCCGACCGCGGCGCGGCGGTGATGAGAGTTGCAGCACGCGGTAGGCTGGCTGCGCTGCTCTCCTCAGAGTGACTGACTCTACCCCCCGGGAGCAGGGAGCTTGAGCACGCAGCTGCCGCTTTGGACCTGACAGACTGACAGCCAGTCAATAGTGAGTCGTGATTCAATGGGTGGAAACTCAGACAGCCGCGGTGCCAGCCGGCGGCCATTGTTTTGGTTATACAAACAGACAGTACAGTACTTAACTTGGGGGGCACACAGTAAAATTGGGGGGGACATGGCCCCCTCAGGCTCCACCCTGGTGATGCCATTGAGCACTGGCACAATGCAGCAGTGAACTTTGTGACATCTGAATGATCAGGGCTCCAAATTTCAAGTCCTGAGCTACTAGCCAGGCCTCAAGGGTTACTCGCCACCAGTTGCCCCGCCCAACCCCTACCATGCCTCGCCCCTAATCCCACCCCTAAACACGCCCCCATAAATTATCTCATGAAATGACACTTAAATGTTTTATGCAGAATTACTTTATTAAAATAGATATTAACAACTTTATCTGTGTCCCCAAAGCAGCCTGTGTTCCCATTGCAGCCTGTGTCCCCTTTGCAGCTATGTGTCCCCAATGCAGCTATGTGTCACCAGTGCAGCCTGTGTCCGCCAGTGCAGCCTGTGTCACCAATGCAACCTGTGCCTGCCAGTGCAGCCTGTGCCCGCTAGTGCAGCCTGTGCCCGCTAGTGCAGCTTGTGTCTGCCAGTGCAGCCTGTGTCCCCACTGCAGCCTGTGTCCCCATTGCAGCTATGTGTCCCCAATGCAGCTATATGTCACCAGTGCAGCCTGTGTCCGCCAGTGCAGCCTGTGTCACCAATGCAACCTGTGCCCGCCAGTGCAGCCTGTGCCCGCCAGTGCAGCCTATGTCCCCATTGCAGCCTGTGTCCCCAATGCAGCTATGTGTCCCCAATGCAGCCTTTGCCCGCCAGTAGAGCCTGTGCCCACCAGTGCAGCCTGTGTCACCAATGCAACTGTGCCTGCCAGTGCAGCCTGTGTCACCAATGCAACCTGTGCCTGCCAGTGCAGCCTGAGCCCACCAGTGCAGCCTGTGTCCCCATTGCAGCCTGTGTCCCCAATGCAGCTATGTGTAACCAATGCAGCCTTTGCCCGCCAGTAGAGCCTGTGCCCGCCAGTGCAGCCTGGGTCACCAATGTAACCTGTGCCTGCCAGTGCAACCTGTGTCACCAGTGCAGCCTGTGTCCGCCAGTGCAGCCTGTGTCACCAGTGCAGCCTGTGTCCACCAGTGCAGCCTGTGTCCGCCAGTGCAGCCTATGTCACCAATGCAACCTGTGCCCGCCAGTGCAGCCTGTGTCCACCAATGCAGCCATGTGTCCCCATTGCAGCCTGTGTCCCGATTGCAGCCATGTGTCCCCATTGCAGCCTGTGTCCCCATTGCAGCCTGTGTCCCCATTGCAGCTATGTGTCCCCATTGCAGCCTGTGTCCCCATTGCAGCCTGTGTCCCCATTGCAGTCTGTGTCTCCATTGCAGCCTGTGTCCCCAATGCAGCTATGTGTCCCTAGTGCAGCCTGTGTCCGCCAGTGCAGCATGTGTCACTAATGCAGCCTGTGTCTGATAGTGCAGGCTGTGTCCCCCATGCAGCTCTATGTACCCCATGCAGCCATGTGTCCCCAATGCAGCCCTGTGTCCCCAATGCAGCTCTGTGTCCCCAATGCAGCTCTGTGTCCCCAATGCAGCTCTGTGTCCCCATTGCAGCTCTGTGTCCCCAATGCAGCTCCGTGTCCCCAATGAAGCTCCGTGTCCCCAATGAAGCTCTGTGTCTCCAGTGCAGCCTGTGTCCCCATTGCAGCCTGTGTCCCCAATGCAGCCTTTGCCTGCCAGTAGAGCCTGTGCCCGCCAGTGCAGCCTGGGTCACCAATGCAACCTGTGCCTGCCAGTGCAGCCTGTGTCCGCCAGTGCAGCCTGTGTCACCAATGCAACCTGTGCCCGCCAGTGCAGCCTGTGCCCACCAGTGCAGCCTGTGTCCGCCAGTGCAGCCTGTGTCCCCATTGCAGCCTGTGTAGGCCCCCCAGGCAAGTGGGCCCCCCGAGCAACTGCCCCGCGTGCCCATGCAAGAAGACGACCTTGCGTTCCAGGGTATGTCAATTTTTGATCATGGACATTTGGGTGATTTCTGTTATCATTGTGATTTAAAAAGGAGCCAAACAACTATGTGATCATAAATGGCTTCATATGATCACTATCCTTTAATAAAAAACAGTTTTTGGCATGATCAGTCATGTTTTTAATACCAATGCCAAAATTTTACGATTTTGGCCAGGGTATGCAAGTTTTTTAGCTTAACTGTATATTCAAAGTGGAATTTTAGTCAGAAAACTAAGTCCTAATAGATCAATTAAGACTGGCTCCATTAAAATAAGTGTCTATACTGTTTAAATTCCAGGAATGGAGGGGATGTGGTTTGCCGAGGACCAAGATGGCCGCATGAGGGCAAACCTCCAATCCAACCATGGGTAACAACAGCACACAGCATTGCTCCGGGAGCTGCTACCCCCACACTACACCAGCAATCTATCCCCCTAGACCACCAGGGACATGACGAGTAAGTGGAAGGACAATAGGAGGCTGCAGAAATTAACAAACTTCTTTGTCCAGCAGCAGCATGGAGGAAGACAAGATGGTATCGGCTCCTCCCCATCACTGGTCGCCCGATCCCCTCCACATAACTCAGAGAAGAAGGCATCCATAGGAGGTAATGGATCATCCAGACCAACTCAACTCAATTCAACACCATTATCAGGCAGCCCTGAGAAAGCCAGGTTCAGAATGGATGGCCCAAGACAGCAGAACGAGGTGAGCCCTAATGGGGAATCAGGAGATGACACCAGGGCCCTACCAGACTCCATAGAGGAATTCCCTACCACTAGCCAGCCAGTGATGGACACTGTCCTAAAGGACGTTAATGTCTCTCAGGAGTTCTCAACAATCAGATCTTGTATCCTATATGCACAAATTCAGCAATGAGCTACAAGTTTTGGAAAGCAGGGTGGATCATGGTGGAGTTCGCCACCACAATTCATGATTTGATAGATGCACATGAAAGCAAAGATGAGGACATGGAATAGGTCAAAGCCAAATTGGCCAATATGGAGGTTGATAGGTCAAGATGCAACAATCTAAAGATAAGACGGGTCCCTGAAAGCATACAGCAGATAAATCTCAGGTCTTATGCTACTACCCTCTTTAAATCTATACTGCCACAGCAAAATTACATTTCTAAAGGAAAAACATGTCTTTTAAACTAGCTCATGGCTGTAATGTATTGGCGGCTAAAGGCAATATAGATTAAAAAATCAAGGAAAAAAAGTTGAAACAGTGTGCATTATCCACAAGTCCATACCAGGCCCTTCGGCATGCAGCCTGGAAGTCAGGATAGGGGGGGCGAGCGAGTGCTCTCCCCTCCTGAACCATACCAGGCCAAATGCTCTCAACATGGGAAGGGTTCTTTGGGGTGCCCCACATGTTGATGGGGACAAGAGCCTCTTCCCAACAACCCTGGCCATTGGTTGTCAGGGTCTAGGGGTGGGGGGCTTATCGGAATCTGGAAGCTCCCAGATACCGCCCCCTCTTATGTGAATGGGTATCGGGTACATTGTACCCCTACATATTCAGCACAAAAAGTAAGAAGCACAATAGACAGTTTTTGACAAATTTATTAAAAAAGAAAAAAAAAGTGCCTTGCTATGTACATCCATCATCAATCACGCCGCCCGACGGACCCTAAAAATGGAAAAAAAAACAACAAAAAAACTCCATGGGAGGGCTCCCGCTGACTGCTGATGTACCCATATGAACCCGCCCTGTCTAAAATCACATGACGTCAGAAGGGGGCATGTCACTCAGTTATGTCACCAGATGGCCTCCCGTTATTGAAGATGGATGGACAATGCGGGACACTTATTTTATTTTTATTTTTTTAATAAAGGAATTGTCAAAAACTGTCTGTTGTTTTTACTTTTTGACACTTTTTTTGGTGAATGGGTAGGGGTACAATGAACCCAATAACCATTCACATGGGGGGCCAGATCTGGGGGCCCCCTTGTTAAAGGGGGCTTCCAGATTCCAATAACCCCCCCCGCCCGCAGACCCCGACAACCAATGGCCAGGGCCAGGGCACCCCAAAGCACCCTCCCAATGTTGAGGGAAAGCGGCCTGGTATGGTTCAGGAGGGGGTGCACTCGATCGTCCCCCCCATCCTGACCTCCAGGCTGCATACTCAGATAAGGGTCTAATATGGATTTTGGGGGGGACCCCACGTCAATTTTTAAAAAAAATTTTGACATGGAGTTCCCCTTAAAAACTATGCCAGGCCCTAAGGGCCTGGTATGGATTTTGTGGGGGACCCCATGTCGTTCTTTTTCTTAATTCTGTCATAGGGTTTCCCTTAACCACTTCAATACATATATAGCATTATATACTCTGCACTGCACTATATACCCCACACTGTAAATATTTATATATACAGTATGTCACAAAAGTGAGTACACCCCTCACAATTTTGTAAATATTTTATTATATCTTTTCATGTGACAACACTGAAGAAATGACACTTTGCTACAATGTAAAGTAGTGAGTGTACAGCTTGTATAACTGTCAGGTAAGTACTTACCGAGGCCAAGATGCCGAGAGCGATTCACCCTTGCGACTAATCGCAGTCCGCCCCCTGGAGGTGGAACAGGGAGCGAATGGCACGAAGAGGCACAGGCTACCAGCAGGTTGGATGGGACTTGCGTAATACTCCTTGAAGGGTCCTGGTAGATGTGCAGAGACTGGCAATTCAGAAGGTCTGAAACAGGCTGAGGAAAAAACACAAGGTTAACAGGCAGATCCGGGACACAGGCAGAGAGTCAAGCACAGAAGAAAGCAGGTAAGTCCAGGTCACAAGCAGAAGTTCAGGCACAGGAGATAGTAGGCAAATCCGGGTCACAAGCAAAGGTTCAGGCACAGGAGATAGCAGGTAAATCCGGGTCACAAGCAAGGGGGTCAAACACGGAAAACAAGGTAGAATCCGTATAAACAAGCCGTTGGTCGGGTCCAGGAGAAGAGCAGAGTAGTCAGGGACGATCCGGGTCAAGCAGTGATGCAGTTGGCAGGAAACAGGAAACAACTCAGACAGGAAGCTGAAGACAAACAAGCAACCTGTCTGAGCACCTGAGTGTCTTTAAATAGGCAGCCAGAGCATCACATTGAGCGTGTGCTAATACGAACGATGCCATTGCGTGCCATTGGGC
Organism: Lithobates clamitans; assembly: GCA_037952925.1. Lineage (NCBI taxonomy): Eukaryota > Metazoa > Chordata > Amphibia > Anura > Ranidae > Lithobates > Lithobates clamitans. The sequence goes on from JBBGZY010001379.1 coordinate 1,663,384, forward strand.
CACGAGCGCGCGAGCGCCGCATTGTTCCACTGCGCATGTGTTCATTCTGGAAACTTTTTCGGCCAATACGGCCGGGTTGACTATTTCTCTAACAATAACTGTGTAAATTTGTTGTCCCCTCAAAATAACTCAACACACAGCCATTAATGTCTAAACCGCTGGCAACAAAAGTGAGCACACCCCTAAGTGAAAATATCCAAATTGGGCCCAATTAGCTATTTTCCCTCCCCTTGTGACTTGTTACTGTTACAAGGTCTTAGGTGTGAATGGGGATTAGGTTAGTTAAATTTGATGTTATCGCTCTCACTCTCTCATACCGGTCACTGGATGTTCAACATGGCACCTCATGGTAAAAAGAACTCTCTGAGGATCTGAAAAAAAAGAATTCTAAAGATGATGCACACAAAAGCCCACAAATAGTTTATTGAAGACAAGCAGACTATGGACATGAATTACTGGAACCATGTCCTGTGGTCTGATGAGACCAAGATAAACTTATTTGGTTTAGATGGTGTCAAGCGTGTGTGGCACCAACCAGGTAAGGAGTGCAAAGACAAGTGTGTCTTGCCTACAGTCAAGCATGGTGGTAGCAGTGTCATGATCTGGGACTGCATGAGTGCTGCTGGCACTGGGTAGTTACAGTTCATTGAGGGAACCATGAATGCCAACATGTACTGTGACATACTGAAGCAGGGCATTATCCCCTCCCTTCGGAGACTGGGCCACAGGGCAGTATTCCAACATGATAACGACCACAAACACACCTCCAAGACGACCACTTGCTAAAGAAGCTGAGGGTAAAGATGTTGGACTGGCCAAGCATGTCTCCAGCGGAGGAAGATGCCGGACAAGAACACTGGAGGAAGAACCAGAAGAATCAGAAGATGGAGGAAGAAACCGAAGGAAGATAGAAGAAAGAAGAAAGGAGAAAGAACTTAGAAGAAAGAAGAAGCATTTAAATAAAGGAATTGTCAAAAACTGTCTCTTGTCATTTTTAACATTTTTGACAGTTTTTTTATGAAATGGTAGGTACCCCCTTACCATTTCAAACAGGGGGGAGGGCCGGGATCTGGGGGTCCCCTTGTTAAAGGGGGCTTCCAGATTCCGATAAGCCCCCCGCCCGCAGACCCCCACAACTACCAGTCAAGGGTTGTGGGGATGAGGCCCTTATCCTCATCAACATGGGGACAAGGTGTTTTGGGGGCTACCCCAAAGCACCCTCCCAATGTTGAGAGCATGTGGCCTGGTATGGTTCGGGGGGGGCGCTCTCTCGGTCCCCCTCTTTTCCTGCGGCCTGCCAGGTTGCGTGCTCAGATAAGGGTCTGGTATGGATTTTTAGGGGGACCCCACGCCATTTTATTTTTAATTTTGGCATGGGGATCCCCTTAAAATCCATACCAGACCTGAAGAAAGAAGATGAAGAGAAGAAGATGAAGAGAAGAAGATGAAGAGAAGAGCGAGAGCCTCCCTCCATGCCATCATAGATGCAGAGCGGCCCGAGGAGAAAAAGGGAAGAAAACGCCGACTCCGCGGACGAGAACACCGGAGGAAGAACCAGAAGAACCAGAAGTACCAGAAGAAGAAGAAGATGGAGGAAGAAACCGAAGTAAGGTAGAGGATAGAAGAAAGAAGAAGCATTTAAAAAAAGGAATTGTCAAAAACTGTCTCTTGTCATTTTTAACATTTTTGACAGTCTTTTAGTGAAATGGTAGGGGTACTTTTGTACCCCCTTACCATTTCACACAGGGGAGAGGGCTGGGATCTGGAGGTCCCCTTGTTAAAGGGGGCTTCCAGATTCCGATAAGCCCTCTGCCCACAGACCCCCACAACCACCGGCCAGGGTTGTGGGGATGAGGCCCTTGTCCTTATCAACATAGGGACAAGGTGTTTTGGGGGCTACCCCAAAGCCCCCTCCCAATGTTGAGGGCATGTGGCCTATTACGGTTCAGGAGGGGGGGTGCTCTCTTGCCCCCCCTCTTTTCCTGCAGCCTGCCAGGTTGCGTGCTCGGATAAGGGTCTGGTATGGATTTTTGGGGGGACCCCACGCTGTTTTTTTTTAAATTTTGGCATGGGGTTCCCCTTAAAATTCCATACCAGACCTGAAGGGTCTGGCATAGATTTTGGGGGTACCATACGCCATTTTTTTTTTTTAAATTTTGGCCGAGGTTCCCCTTAATATCCATACCAGACCTGATTGGTATGGAATTTAGGGGGACCCCCTGCGTCATTTTTTTAATAAATTTTGGTTCGGGGTTCCCCTGTGGGGAATTCCCATACTGTTTTTATCAATGAACTCTTATGTATATTGTCGGACCGGCAATTCTTTAACCACTTGCCGACCGCCGCACGACGATATACGTCGGCAGAATGGCACGGGCAGGCAAAAGGACTTACAGGTACGTTCTTGCCTTCCCGTGGGTGGGGGGTCCGACCGGACCCCCCCCGGTGCCAGCGGCAGTCGGATTATCGTCAGGGGCGATCAAAGGTGAGGGGGAGGACACTCATTCGTGGCTCCCCCCTCGCGATCGCTCCTGGCGAATGAGATGCTTCCTCGGCTTCTGTAATGTAAACAGAAGCGAAGGAAGTGATGTCACATCTCCTCGAGCCGGTCTTTTCGTTCCGGCGCCGAGGAGAGAAGACATCCAAGTAAGTGCACCAACACTACACTTCCAGTAGAACATGCAGGCACACTTTTCACCCCCCCCATCACCCCCCAGTCACCCCCTGATCACCCCCCTGTACCCCCTGTCACACTGACACCAAAAGCAGTTTTTTTTTTCTGATTATTGCATTGGTGTCAGTTTGTGACAGTTATAAGTGTGAGGGCAGTTAGAGTTAGCCCCCTTTAGGTCTGCGGTACCCCCTTTAGGTCTAGGGTACCCCCCTAATAAAGTTTTAACCCTGTGATCACTCCCCGTCGGCAGGGGATTGATCACTCCCTGTCGACAGGCAATCATTTTTCTGATCGCTGTATTAGTGACACAGGTGACGCTAGTTAGGGAGGTAAGTATATAGGTTCGCCGTCAATGTTTTATAGCGACAGGGACCCCTATATACTACCTAATAAAGGTTTTAACCCCCTGATTGCCCCCTAGTTAACCCTTTCACCAGTGATCACCATATAATTGTTACGGGTGACGCTGGTTAGTTAGTTTGTTTATTATAGTTTATTACAGTTTTAGGGCACCCGCCGTTTATTATTTTATAAGGGGTTTAACCCCCTGATCGCCCAGAGGTGATAAAAGTTAAGTTTTTAGTGTCAGATAAGGTCTGCGTCACCCCAGGCAGCGTCAGGTTAGCGCCAGTACCGCTAAAACCCACGCACGCAGCATACACCTCTCTTAGTGCTATAGTATCTGAACAGATCGATATCTGATCCGATCAGATCTATACTAGCATCCCCAGCAGTTTAGGGTCCTCAAAAACGCAGTGGTAGCGGGATCAGCTCAGATACCTGCTAGCACCTGCGTTTTGCCCCTCGACCCAGCCCAGCCAAGCCCACCCAAGTGCAGTATTGATCGATCACTGACACTTACAAAACACTAAGCACACATAACTGCAGCGTTTGCAGAGTCAGGCCTGATCCCTGCGATCGCTAAAAGTTTTTTGGTAGCATTTTGATACAGTCGCTGACAGTCAGGAGCTTTTTTGCCTGTGAGTCTCACTAGTGTAGCCCTAAATTTAGAGCCCAAAATGGCAAATCGAAGGTACACTAGTGAAGAGGCCTACACGTTTCTGAGCATGACAGATAGTGAAGAGGAAGTCACACATCTGTCAGATTCAGGCTCAGAATACGATACTGTAGAGGACAGCGGCTCCATGACAGATAGCTCTGACGACGGAGTTGTGGTCCCTGCCAAGGTCAGGCGTACCAGACCCCAAACTTCTTCTTCTGTCCTTGAAGTGCAAGAACCGCAGGTCCCTCGTATGGAGCAGAGAAGTACTAGCGCCGCTATTCCTTCTGGTGAACTGGCAAGCACCAGCGGCCTAGTACACCCTGGTCGTACATCCAGCACTGCAGTATCACGTGGTGATGTGGCGAGTCCCATAAGTGTAATTCAAGCTGGGGAGGTGGCAAGCACAAGTAGTGTCCTGCTGCCACCAAGAAGACAAAGACAGGCCCGTCGTGCCCATAGTGCCCTTCCTGCTGCATTTGCCAATCCGAATTGGGAACCCACCACTTCTGCAGCACCCGTACTTCCCCCATTCACTGGCCAACCTGGAATTCAGGTGGAAACAGTTGATTTTACGCCACTGGATTTATTTTCACTATAGATCTATTGTGGACCAAAGCAATTTATACGCTGGTCAACACATCGCCACTAATCCCCAGTCCTCCCTTGCCAGAGATTGGAGACCAATTACAGTCTCCGAATTTAAGCTCTTTCTGGGCCTTTCCCTCAACATGGACATGACCCAATTTACCATATGCCCGTGTTCTCTGCTTCCATGGCCAGGGCACGATACGAGCAGATTTTGCGGTTCATGCACTTCAACGACAATGAACTCTGTCATCCTCGTGGAGACCCTGAATGCGATCGGCTCTACAAAATTCGGCCCCTCGTAAACCACTTCAACCAGCGTTTTGCAAACTTGTTTACTCCCCATCAAGTTGTCTGCGTTGATGAGTCCCTAATGAATTTTTTTTGGAGGGGGGTCTTCAGGATGGATGCCGGGAAAAGGCCCCTACCTTTTCTAAACGAACACAGTGAGTGATTGGAACTGATTTGTGTTTACTATGCTTTAGTTTATGAATTAACAGGAGCCTCTGTCTCCTGTTCATTCATCTGCAGTGCAGCTGAGACTACAGAGAAAGGAACTGGGAAATGTGTTTCCTCATTTCCTTTCTCTGTCTTAGGGAGACTTCAGAGGTATGTTTAGACCCCTGATATCTCACCAAAGGATCCAAAAAACTCTCACCAAAAATAACTTAAAAAATAAATAAAAAGATTGTAAAAAATAAATAAAAACACTGTAAAAAAAAAAGAAAGACTAAAATTTCCCATGCCCAATAGGTAGCATAATTTAGCCACATATACAAATATTTCTGTACCCTCTCACCCTCTCCCTAGTAGGGGCCCCTACTGTACAATGGCGGTAAACTTGAGTAGGAGAGGAAAGTAGAGGTTATGTGGGCAGGTAGTATGTACATGAGAGGTGTGTGGTGTGTATGGTGGGGTGTAGTATGTACATAAGGGGGGTGCGGAGTGTGTGGCGGTGAGTAATATGTACATGAGAGGGGTGGGGAATAGTATGTACAGGAGAGGGGTGCGGAGTGTATGGAGGTGGGTAGTATGTACATGAGAGGGGTGCAGAGTGTATATACATGAGAAGAGTGGTGGGTAATATGTACAGGAGAGGGGTGTGGAGTGTATGGTGGGGGGTAGTATGTACATGAGAGGAGTGCAGAGTGTATATAGGTGGGTAGTATGTACATGAGAGGGGTATGGAGTGTATAGTGGGGGGGGTAGTATGTACATGAGAGGAGTGCAGAGTGTATAACGGTGGGTAGTATGTACATGAGAGGAGTGCAGAGTGTATGGCGGTGGGTGGTATGTACATGAGAGGAGTGCAGAGTGTATGGCGGTGGGCGGTATGTACGAGAGGGGTGTGGAGTGTATGGCGGTGGGTAGTATGTACATGAGAGGGGTGTGGAGTGTATGGTGGGGGTAGTATGTAAATGAGAGGGGTGCGGAGTGTATGGTGGGGGTAGTATGTACGAGAGGGGTGCGGAGTGTATGGTGGGGGTAGTATGTAAGAGAGGGGTGCGGAGTGTATGGTGGGGGTAGTATGTACATGAGAGGGGTGTGGAGTGTATTGTGGGGGTAGTATGTACATAAGAGGTGTGCGGAGTGTATGGAGGTGGGTAGTATGTACATGAGAGGGGTGCAGAGTGTATGGAGGTGGGCAGTATCAAATACACCACTGGCCACTGATGTATTCGTTAATTAACCCCTTTGTGCTGCATTAGTGGCACCAGTGTCAGTGTTAAATTAACCCCTATTTGGTGCAGCATGAAAGGGTTCATAAACACTGATACTGGTGTCACTAATGCAGCACAAAGGGGTTTTAACTGCCACTGGTCACTAATGTATAGTAATGCAATAACACCCTCCATGCTGCATATTACAAATACCAATGTAAATTACCCCCCCCCCCCAAAGTGTTAAACACTTCAGGCAGTTCACAACAGTTCCTTAGTAAAGGTTTTAAGCTTCTGCACTTTTGCACGGGGCTTCACTGGCTCCTTGCAGGTCTTTGCAGCAGCACTCTCCTCTGCCCTTTCATTCCGGCCTGTGAATGACATCACGCCGAGAGGAACTAGGAAGCTCCTGCCGGGCGGAGATCACTTCGCCTGACAGGGAAGTGAATGAGTCGGTCGGTTGGACACACAGCATACTCGTACTGCTCTGCTGCAGGCAGTGTACCGGCAGTGCAGACTGCGGAGCAAGCAGTATTTTTACGAGGCCTCCCTGCCCCCTGGCTCAGTCCGCCTCTTTGTCCTGGCGGGTTCAGCAGCGGCCGGCCCGGCAGCTCCGCCTCCACCTCCTCTACAATTCCGCTGCAGCAGGCAGCGCAGTATACGAAAGATGGCGATCCTTTATCTCATTCTCCCACACACATCAGGCAAATTAGGTGGCTGCGAGGCCCCTGGAAGAGCGAGGCCTTAGGCGGCCGCCTTTTTTGCCTAATTATAGAGCCGCCTCTGGTTTTATGGTTTACGAGGGCAAAGATAGTCACGTAGAGCTGACAAACTGCCCTGACTACATAGGAAGTGCTGGCAAGATAGTGTGGGACTTGGTGTCACTCTTATTCGGAAAGGGGTACCATTTGTATGTGGACAATTATTACACGAGCGTGCCACTTTTTAGTCACCTTTTTGATCATCAAATTGGAGCATGTGGCACCGTGCGATCTAATCACCGGGGCTTTCCCCAGCGGCTTGTAGATTCCCGTCTTAGTAATAATTTGAAGTGGAGGGACAATAAGAATGTTTTCGTTCTTACCTCCCTTCATGCAGACACGACGGTCCAAATTACTACAGCGACTGGTGTTGTAGAGAAACCCCTCTGTGTCCACGAATATAACCAAATAATGGGAGGGGTGGACCTCAACGACCAGTTGTTGGCGCCATACCTAGTTGCCCGTAAGGCCAGACGCTGGTACAAAAAACTGTCTGTATACTTATTTCAATTGGCTTTGCTGAACACTCATGTGCTATACAGAGCTTCAGGACAGACTGGATCCTTCCTTTAATTCCAGGAAGAGATCGTCAGAGCCCTTCTGTATCCAGACGGTGCTCCACCTCACCTTCCCCAACCAAATGCAGTAAGCCGGCTGCATGAAAGGCATTTTCTTTATGTCCTCTCGAGTACCCCTACCCAACGAGCCCCCCAAAGAAAATGTCGTGTCTGCAGAAAGCGCGGATATAGGCGTGACACCCGGTATTATTGTCCCTCCTGTCCTGGCAATCCTGGTCTTTACATTGGTGAATGTTTTGAGCGCTACCATACACTAGTTGAGTTTTAGCGTAGGGTACAGAATTGTACAGACTAGGACACACTTTCACAGGGTCTCCCAAGATGCCATCGCATTTTGAGAGACCCAAACCTGGAACCGTTACAGTTTTAAAAGTTACAGTTATAAAAAAAAATGTAAAAAAAAAAAAAGGAAAAAAAAGAAAAATACACAAAAAAAATATAAAATAAAAAAAAACAAAAATAGTTGTCGTTTTATTGTTCTCTCTCTCTATTCTCTCTCTATTGTTCTGCTCTTTTTTACTGTATTCTATTCTGCAATGTTTTTTTTCTTGTCATGTTTTTATCATGTTTGGTAACCATTTTTTTGTTTTCAGGTACGCCATTCAGCGCAGATTTATCTATCTTGACAGCAACAGCGTTTGCTCCCACGATACATAAAGCTGTGATTCCAGCGCTGTCGGAGGTGATTTCACCACCACAGTTACATACTTCAGCATATATGCTGAAGCGTGGGGGCAGCCGTGCGTGGAGGAGCGATTTGCTCCTGCCTTTTGCGGGAGGATGCCCCAATGCTTCGGCATATTTATATTTTAGGCACAGGTTGCGTTAAATGTTTTATTTTTTACTATTTTTTTTGTATTTGCTTTGCAGGTATGGTAAGTATTACTGTTATACTGTAATGTTACTTTGTTTTTTGTTAACCATCATTTGCTTAGCAGGTACGCTATTCAGTTGCAGCGTGGATTTATTTATCTTGACAGCAACAGCGTTTGATCCCACGATACATAAAGCCGTGACTTCAAGGCTGTCGGAGGTGATTTCACCACCCCAGTTACATACTTCAGCATATATTTCGAAGCGTGGGGGCAGCAGTGGGTGGAGGAGCGATTTGCTCCTGCCTTTTGTGGGAGGATGCCCCCATGCTTCGGCATATATATATATTTTAGGTAGGCACAGGTTGCATTAAATGTTTTATTTTTCACTATGTTTTTTTTTTAGTATTTGCTTTGCAGGCATGGTAAGTATTACTGTTATACTGTAATGTTACTTTGTTTTTTTGTTAACTATCATTTGCTTAGCAGGTACGCCATTCAGTTGCAGCGCGGATTTATTTATCTTGACAGCAACAGCCTTTGCTCCCACGAAACATAAAGCCATGACTCCAGCGCTGTCGGAGGTGATTTCACCACCACAGTTACATACTTCAGCATATATGTCGAAGCGTGGGGGCAGCAGTGGGTGGAGGAGCGATTTGCTCCTGCCTTTTGCGGGAAGATGCCCCAATGCTTCGGCATATATAAACGGTGCATGTATGCCCATCATTAGAAGTGGGTGGATGAAGGGAGGTATTCTAATGGTGGGCATACCCACCGATCAATATCTTTTTTTTGTTCAGCCCACAGGCTGCATGAAAAAAAAGTTTACAATATATGCCCAACAAGGACCAGCAACGTACTGGTATGTTGCTGGACTTTGAGTGGTTATACCAGAATGATGCCTGCAGGTTTAGGTATCAACTTGGTATCATTCTTTTCAGCCAGCGGTCGGCTTTCATGTAAATACAATCCTAGTGGCTAATTAGACTCTAGACTGCTTTTACAAGCAGTGGGAGGGAATGCCCCCCCCCCCTCCCCATCGTCTTCCATGTTTTTCTCTGGCTCTCCTGTCCCAACAGGGAACCTGAAAATGCAGCCAGCTGACCATAGAGCTGATCAGAGACCAGAATGGCTCCAAACATCTCTATGGCCTAAGAAACCATAAGCTACGAGCATTTCATGACTTAGATTTCGCCGGATGTAAACAGCGCCATTGGGAAATTGGGAAAGCATTTTATCACACCGATTCTGGTGTGGTCAGATGCTTTGAGGGCAGAGGAGAGATCTAGGGTCTAATAGACCCCATTTTTTTCAAAAAAGAGTACCTGTCACTACCTTTTGCTATCATAGGGGATATTTACATTCCCTGAGATAACAATAAAAATGATTAAAAAAATAAAAATGAAAGGTGCAGTTTAAAAATAAGATAAAAAAGCAAAAAAATAATAAAGAAAAAAAAAAAAAAGCACCCCTGTCCCCCCCTGCTCTCACGCAAAGGCGAACGCAAGCGTCGGTCTGGCGTCAAATGTAAACAGCAATTGCACCATGCATGTAAGGTATCACCACAAAGGTCAGATCGAGGGCAGTAATTTTTGCAGTAGATCTCCGCTGTAAATCTAAAGTGGTAACCTGTAAAGGCTTTTAAATGCTTTTAAAAATGTATTTAGTTTGTCGCCACTGCACGTTTGTGCGCAATTTTAAAGCATGTCATGTTTGGTATCCATGTACTCGGCCTAAGATCATCTTTTTTTATTTCATCAAACATTTGGGCAATATAGTGTGTTTTAGTGCATTAAAATTTAAAAAAGTGTGTTTTTTCCCCAAAAAATGCGTTTGAAAAATCGCTGCGCAAATACTGTGTGAAAAAAAAATGAAACACCCACCATTTTAATCTGTAGGGCATTTTCTTTAAAAAAATATATAATGTTTGGGGGTTCAAAGTAATTTTCTTGCAAAATAAAATAATTTTTTCATGTAAACAAAAAGTGTCAGAAAGGGCTTTGTCTTCAAGTGGTAGAAGAGTGGGTGATGTGTGACATAAGCTTCTAAATGTGGTGCATAAAATGCCAGGACAGTTCAAACCCCCCCCCAAATGATCCCATTTTGGAAAGTAGACACCCCAAGCTATTTGCTGAGAGGCATGTCGAGACCATGGAATATTTTATATTGTGACACAAGTTGCGGGAAAAAGACAATTTTTTTTTTTTTTTGCACAAAGTTGTCACTAAATGATATATTGCTCAAACATGCCATGGGAATATGTGAAATTACACCCCAAAATAAATTCTGTTGCTTCTCCTCAGTACGGGGATACCACATGTGTGAGACTTTTGGGGAGCCTAATCGTGTATGGGACCCCGAAAACCAAGCACCGCCTTCAGGCTTTCTAAGGGCGTAAATTTTTGATTTCACTCTTCACTGCCTATCACAGTTTCGGAGGCCATGGAATGCCCAGATGGCACAAACCCCCCCCCCAAATGACCCCATTTTGGAAAATAGACACCCCAAGCTATTTGCTGAGAGGTATAGTGAGTATTTTGCAGACCTCACTTTTTGTCACAAACTTTTGAAAATTGAAAAAAGAAAAAAAATACATTTTTCTTGTCTTTCTTCATTTTCAAAAACAAATGAGAGCTGCAAAATACTCACCATGCCTCTCAGCAAATAGCTTGGGGTGTCTACTTTCCAAAATGGGGTCATTTTTGCCATCTTGGCATTTTATGACCTTTAAAACTGTGATAGGTTGTGAGGAGTGAAATCAAAAATTTACGCCCTTAGAAATCCTGAAGTCGGTGCTTGCTTTTCAGGGCCCCGTACGCGGCTAGGCTCCCAAAAAGTCCTAAACATGTGATATCCCTGTACTCAGGAGAAGCAGCAGAATGTATTTTGGGGTGTAATTCCACATATGCCCATGGCCTGTGTGAGCAATATATCATTTAGTGACAACTTTGTGCAAAAAAAAAAAATTGTCACTTTCCCGCAACTTGTGTCAAAAAATAAAATATTCCATGGACTCAACATGCCTCTCAGCAAATAGCTTGGGGTGTCTACTTTCCAAAATGGGGTCATTTGGGGGGATTTTATGCCATCTTGGCATTTTATGGCCATCAAAACTGTGATAGGTAGTGAGGAGTAAAATCAAAAATTTACGCCCCTAGAAATCCTGAAGGCGGTGCTTGGTTTTCGGGGCCCTGTACGCGGCTAGGCTCCCAAAAAGTCCTAAACATGTGATATCCCCGTACTCAGGAGAAGCAGGAGAATGTATTTTGGGGTGTAATTCCACATATGCCCATGGCATGTTTGAGCAATATATCATTTAGTGACAACTTTGTGCAAAAAAAAAAATGTCACTTTCCCGCAACTTGTGTCAAAATATAAAATATTCCATGAACTCAACATGCCTCTCAGCAAATAGCTTGGGGTGTCTACTTTCCAAAATGGGGTCATTTGGGGGGGTTTTGTGCCATCTTGGCATTTTATGACCTTTAAAACTGTGATAGGTAGTGAGGAGTGAAATCAAAAATTTACACCCTTAGAAATTCTGAAGGCGGTGATTGGTTTTCGGGGCACCGTACGCGGATAGGATCCCAAAAAGTCCCACAGATGTGGTATCCTCATACTCAGCAGAAGCAGCAGAATGTATTTTGAGGTGTAATTCCACATATGCCCATGGCATGTTTGAGCAATATATCATTTAGTGACAACTTTGTGCAAAAAAAAAATTGTCACTTTCCCGCAACTTGTGTCAAAATATAAAATATTCCATAGACTCAACATGCCTCTCAGCAAATAGCTTGGGGTGTCTACTTTCCAAAATGGGGTCATTTGGGGGGGGGAGGGGGGTTGTGCCATCTGGGCATTTTATGGCCTTCAAAACTGTGATAGGTAGTGAGGAGTGAAATCACAACTTTACGCCCTTAGAAATCCTGAAGGCGGTGCTTGCTTTTCGGTGCCCCGTACGCGGCTAGGCTCCCAAAAAGTCCCACACATGTGGTATCCCCATACTCAGGAGAAGCAGCTGAATGTATTTTGGGGTGCAATTCCACATATGCCCATGGCCTGTGTGAGCAATATATCATTTGGTGACAACTTTGTGCAAAAAAAAAATTGTCACTTTCCCGCAACTTGTGTCAAAAAATAAAATATTCCATGGACTCAACATGTCTCTCAGCAAATAGCTTGGGGTGTCTACTTTCCAAAATGGGGTCATTTGGGGGGATTTTGTGCCATCTTGGCATTTTATGACCTTTAAAACTGTGATAGGTAGTGAGGAGTGAAATCAAAAATTTACACCCTTAGAAATCCTGAAGGCGGTGAGTGGTTTTTGGGGCCCCGTACACGGCTAGATTCCCAAAAAGTCCCACACATGTGGTATCCCCATACTCAGGAGAAGCAGCTAAATGTATTTTGGGGTGCAATTCTAAATATGCCCATGGCCTGTGTGAGAATATATTATTTAGTGACAACTTTGTGAAAAAAAAAACTGTCACTTTCCCGCAACTTGTGTCAAAAAATAAAATATTCCATGGACTCAATATGCCTCCCAGCAAATAGCTTGGGGCGTCTACTTTCCAAAATGGGGTCATTTGGGGGGGTTTTGTGCCAGCTGGGCATTTTATGGCCTTCAAAACTGTGATAGGTAGTGAGGAGTGAAATTAAAAATGTACACCCTTAGAAATCCTGAAGGCAGTGCTTGGTTTTCGAGGCCCCGTATGCGGCTAGGCTCCCAAAAAGTCCCACACATGTGGTATCCCCATACTCAGGAGAAGCAGCTGAATGTATTTTAGTGTGCAATTCCACATAGGCCCATGGCCTGTGTGAGCAATATATCATTAGGTGACAACTTTTTGTAATTTTTTTTTTTTTGTCATTATTCTATCACTTGGGACAAAAAAATAAATATTCAATGGGTTCAACATGCCTCCCAGCAATTTCCTTGGGGTGTCTACTTTCCAAAATGGGGTCATTTGGGAGGGTTTTGTACTGCCCTGACATTTCAGCACCTCAAGAAATGACATAGGCAGTCATAAACTAAAAGCTGTGTAAATTCCAGAAAATGTACCCTAGTTTGTAGACGCTATAACTTTTGCGCAAACCAATAAATATACGCTTATTGAAATTTTTTTTACCAAAGACATGTGGCCGAATACATTTTGGCCTAAATGTATGACTAAAATTGAGTTTATTGGATTTTTTTATAACAAAAAGTAGAAAATATCTTTTTTTTCAAAATTTTTGGTCTTTTTCTGTTTATATCGCAAAAAAATTAAAATCGCAGAGGCAATCAAATACCATCAAAAGAAAGCTCTATTTGTGGGAAAAAAAGGACACAAATTTCGTTTGGGTACAGCATTGCATGACCGCGCAATCATCAGTTAAAGCGACGCAGTGCCAAATTGTAAAAAGTCCTCTGGTCTTTAGGCAGCCAAATGGTCCGGGGCTTAAGTGGTTAATAGCCGCAAGTAGTTTAAATGACTTTTTTTCCTTTGAAATGTCATTTTGCTGTCAGACTAAGAAATCCCCAGGCTCCAGGTCCCAAAGTGAATTTCCTAAGCAATGAGGGAACTGAAAAGCCAGTTTTTCCTCCCAAATAATCAAATCCCCTGGAGCCCCTCAACCTGCCTGGTTGAGAATCCTGCTTTCATAAACTGTTGGGGTACTACACTACCATACTAGGCTGCCTGCACTGTATATATATATTCTACACTGACCCATACTAGACTGCCTGCACTGTAAATATATATTCTACACTGACTGCACTGCATCTATCTATCTATCTATCTATCTATCTATCTATCTATCTATCTATCTATCTATCTATCTATCTATCTATCTATCTATCTATCTATCTATCTATCTATCTATCTATCTATCTATCTATCTATCTATCTATCTATCTATCTATCTATCTATCTATCTATCTATCTATCTATCTATCTATCTATCTATCTATCTATCTATCTATCTATCTATCTATCTATCTATCTATCTATCTATCTATCTATCTATCTATCTATCTATCTATCTATCTAACTATCTAACTATCTAACTAACTATCTAACTATCTATCTATCTTAATATGCCTGCACGCCACTAACTAACCTGTCTAATGTAGCTCAAGTTCTCTCAATTTCCACGTTATTACACTAAATACGGCCGCCATGTAAGCAGCCTTATATTGTGTGGGGCATGGACTTGAGTGGACTGCCTTATATTGTGTGGGGCATGGACCCTGAGCCATGATTGGCCAAAGGCACCCTGCCTTTGGCCAATCATGGCTCTCACAGCATACTGCGCTGTGATTGTCCAAAGCATGCAGGTCAGGTGCATGCTTTGGCCAATCAGCAGCTGGCAATGCACTGCGATCTCATAACGCATTATGGGGCGCTCCACGGCACTCGAATTTGCCTCGAATGCCCCATATGTTCGGTTGATCTTTGAACAAACAAACACCCGATGTTCGAGTCAAACTTACGTTTGATTAGAACATCGGGACAATCCCTACAAATATTGAGCTTACTATTGACCGAATATACCGTCTCCCCAAGCCCTCGCATCTTCCAGACCTTGTGCCTAGAGATTAGGGATGAGCTTCGAGTTAGAGTCGAACTCATGTCGCAGGAAAAGAGGGGGGGATGAGAGAGCGCCCCCACTCCTGAACCATATCAGACCACATGTCCTCAACATTGGGAGGGTGATTTGGGGTAGCCCCCCAAAACACCTTGTCCCCATGTTGATGGGGACAAGGGCCTCATCCCCACAACCCTTGGCCGGTGGTTGTGGGGGTCTGCGGGCGGGGGGCTTATCGGAATCTGGAAGCCCCCTTTAACAAGGGGACCCCCAGATCAAGGCCTTCCCCCCTGTGTGAAATGGTAAGGGGGTACAAAAGTATCCCTACCATCTCACAAAAAAAGTGTCAAAAATGTAAAAAATTACAAGAGACAGTTTTTGACAATTCCTTTATTTAAATGCTTCTTCTTTCTTCTATCTTGTTTCTTCTATCTTCCTTCAGTTTCTTCCTCCATCTTCTGGTTCTTCCTCCAGTGTTCTCATCCGGCATCTTCCTCCGCGGCATCGTCGTCTTCTTCCCTTCTTCTCCTCGGGCCACTCTGCATCCATGATGGCATGGAGGGAGGCTCCCGCTGTGTGACGCTTCTCTCTACATCTTCTTCTCTTCATCTTCTTGTCTTCATCTTCTTTTCGGGCTGCTCCGCACCCATGATGGCATGGAGGGAGGCTCCCGCTGTGTGACGCTTCTCCTCTTCTGACGGTTCTTAAATAATGGGGGGCAGGGCCACCCAGCGACCCCGCCCCCCTCTGACACACAGGGACTTGACAGGACTTCCCTGTGGCATTCCCCGTGACATCAGAGGGGGCGGGGTCACCCGTTACATAACCCCGCCCCTTCTGACGTCACGGTGAAGTCCCCGTCAAGTCCTCGTGCGTCAGAGGGGGGCGGGGTCACCGGATGGCTCCGCCCCCCGTTATTTAAGAACCGTCAGAAGAGGAGAAGCATTACACAGCGGGAGCCTCCCTCCATGCCATCATGAATGCGGAGCGGCCCGAAAAGAAGATGAAGAGAAGAAGATGAAGAGAAAAAGATGAAGAGAGAAGCGTCACACAGCGGGAGCCTCCCTCCATGCCATCATGGATGCGGAGCGGCCCAAGGAGAAGAAGGGAAGAAGACGCCGACGCTGCGGAGGAAGATGCCGGACGAGAACACCGGAGGAAGAACCAGAAGAAGATGGAGGAAGAAACCGAAGGAAGATAGAAGATAGAAGAAAGAAGAAGCATTTAAATAAAGGAATTGTCAAAAACTGTCTCTTGTCATTTTTAACATTTTTGACAGTTTTTTTATGAAATGGTAGGGGTACTTTTGTACCCCCTTACCATTTCAAACAGGGGGGAGGGCCGGAATCTGGGGGTCCCCTTGTTAAAGGGGGCTTCCAGATTCCGATAAGCCCCCCGCCCGCAGACCCCCAAAACTACTGGCCAAGGGTTGTGGGGATGAGGCCCTTGTCCTCATCAACATGGGGACAAGGTGTTTTTTGGGGGGCTACCCCAAAGCACCCTCCCAATGTTGAGGGCATGTGGCCTGGTACGGTTCGGGGGGCGCTCTCTTGTCCCCCCTCTTTTCCTGCGGCCTGCCAGGTTGCGTGCTCGGATAAGGGTCTGGTATGGATTTTTAGGGGGACCCCATGCCATTTTTTTTTAAATTTTGGCGTGGGGTTCCCCTTAAAATCCATACCAGACCTGAAGGGTCTGGTATAGATTTTGAGGGGGGCCCACACCATTTTTTTTTTGCCCGGGGTTCCCCTTAATATCCATACCAGACCTGAAGGGCCTGGTATGGAATTTAAGGGGACCCCCACGTCATTTTTTGTTATATTCCCCTGTGGGGAATTCCCATGCCGTTTTTATCAATGAGCTTTTATGTGTATTGTCGGACCGGCAATTCATTAATAGCCGTGAGTAAAAATGACTTTTTTTTCCTTTGAAATGTCATTTTGCTGTCAGACTGTTGTAAACACGGGAAACATGTGCCCCTTTACAGGCATACTATAGACATCCCCCAGGTACGAAATTTAAAGGGATATTACACTTTTATTGTTTCACTTTAAGCATTATTAAAATCACTGCTCCCGAAAAAACATCAGTTTTTAAAACTTTTTTTTGCATTGATCCCTTTTTATGAAAATAACTTGCATATAAGCCTTTAAAATTAGCACTTTTGATTATTCATGTTCGTGTCCCATAGACTTTAACGGTGTTCGCGCGTTCGAACAATTTTTTGCCTGTTCGCAAGTTCTGGTGCGAACCGAACAGGGGGGTGTTCGGCTCATCCCTACTAGAGATGTTATATTATGTCTCCATTTCTTCCATATAAACAAGTGTTTCATGACTACAACTCGCAACAAAGGCCAGATTCCAGACCAATATATCAAAACCTACAATTCTATGCTGACTTATCCCAGTATACGCTGCAAAAGCGTAAAAACTTTACTATCATTACCAAATGCCTTCGCAATCACAAAATCAACTACAGATGGGGATTTACAACTAAAATCACCATTACTGTTACACGAAAAGGTACTACTCATGTAGTCGACACTCTGGAGAAAGACCTTTCTCTACTGAAAACCTAGAACATTTTCCGAACACCAAAGCCTTGCCTTCTCACCAAGAGGAAACACCAAACATGTGGAGCAGAATGGCAGGTGGTAACCTCCAAGAACTCCCGTAAGCATACATAATGCTTGGAGTATGCCTTTCATAAATGTTTCTTCATTCCCTGCAGTTTCGGAAGTTCCTTGCAGGCTCTTGCCATGTTGTTTATTTTCAGTACTTCCTCATCCACACCCAGTTATAAACTATATATTTATTCCTGCGCTACCATGTACAAGTAGAAGATAGAAATGGAACTGCTGCAGGCACTGAATAGGGGTCAATCCATACCCATATAAAGATTAAAACAAGTGGGGGTTGGTGCTGCGCTGCTCAAAAGAAAGAAGCAATGTGCTGCTAAAGGTAGCAGTACACATCCAAAATATAGACAGAAATGAATAATAGGATTTGTATAACAGCTTACCTGTAAAATCCTTTTCTTGGAGTACATCACGGGACACAGAGCCATAGTAGTTACTATGTGGGTTATAGGGCACCTTAAGGCGATGGACACTGGCACACCCCAAGACAGGAAGTCCACTCCCTATATAACCCCTCCCACTACTGGGAGTACCTCAGTTTTTGTAGCAAAGAAATATACATGTATTAGAAGAGGGAAGGGACCTCTGTGTCCCGTGATGTACTCCAAGAAAAGGATTTTACAGGTAAGCTGTTATAAAAATCTTATTTTCTTTATCGTACATCATGGGACACAGAGCAATAGTAGTTACTATGTGGGATGTCCCAGAGCAATGCCAGCTGAGGGGAGGGAGAAACACAAAAGTAGGGCACCATGAGACTAGAGGACTTATACTGCTGCCTGCAGCACACTACGCCCAAAGGCAATATCCTCATGCCTTTTTACATCCGCCTGATACAGTGCCTTGCAAAAGTATTCACCCTCTTGGCTTTTTACCCATTTCGTTACATTACAGCCTTTGGTTCAATGTTTTTTTAATCTGAATTATATGTGATGGATCAGAACAGAATAGTCTAAGTTGGTGAAGTAAAATTTAAAAAAATATATACATAAAACTATTTTTTAGAAATAAAAAAACGATAATTGGCATGTCGTATGTATTCACCCCCTTTGTTATAAAGCCCATAAAAAGCTCTGGTGCAACCAATTACCTTCAGAAGTCACATAATTGAAGGAATGATGTCCACCTGTGTGCAATCTAAGTGTCACATGATCTGTCATTACATATACACACCCTTTTGAAAGGCCCCAGAGGCTGTAACACCTAAGCAAGAGGCACCACTAACCAAACACTGCCATGAAGACCAAGGAACTCTCCAAACAAATAAGGGACAGTGTTGTTGAGAAGTACAAGTCAGGGTTAGGTTATAAAAAAATATCCAAATCTTTGATGATCCATAGAAGCACCATCAAATCTATCATAACCAAATGGAAAGAACATGGCACAACAGCAAAGCTGCCAAGAGATAGCCACACACCAAAACTCTCGGACCGGGCAAGGAGGGCATTAGAGAGGCAGCATAGAGACCTAAGGTAACCCTGTAGGAGCTGCAGAGTTCTACAGCAGAGACTGGAGTATCTGTACATAGGACAACAAGAAACATTATGCTCTATAGATTTGGGCTTTATGGCAGAGTGGCCAGAAGAAAGTCATTACTTTCAGCAAAAAACAAAATGGCACGTTTTGAGTTTGCGAAAAGGCATGTGGGAGACTCCCAAAATGCATGGAGGAAGGTGCTCTGGTCTGATGAGACTAAAATGAAACTTTTTGGCCATCAAAGAAAATGCTATGTCTGGAGCAAACCCAACATATAACATCACCCAAAGAACACCATCCCCACAGTGAAACATGGTGGTGGCAGCATCATGCTGTGAGGATGTTTTTCAGCAGTCAGAACTGGGAAACTGGTCAGAGTTGAGGGAAAGATGGATGGTGTTAAATACAGGGGTATTCTTGAGCAAAACCTGTACCACTCTGTGTGTGATTTGAGGCTAGGACGGAGGTTCACCTTCCAGCAGGACAATGACCCCAAACACATTGCTAAAGCAACACTTGAGTGGTTTAAGGGGAAACATGTAAATGTGTTGGAATGGCCTAGTGTCAGGACTATACTCACCGAGGCCAAGATGCCGAGAGCGGCTCGCCCTTACGACCACGCGCACCCGACCCCTGGAAGTGATACAGGGAATAGGGGGCACGCGGAGGCACGGGCTTCCGGTGGTGGCTGGATTCCCGAAGGGCCCGAAGGAGGTCCGTGTAGCCGTTGGGCACTGGAGAAACTGCAAGACAAGTGGTTAACTAGCACTGGGGTATCAGGCAAGGCAAGTCCGTTATTCAGGCAAAGGTCAGAACCGGGATATCAAGCAAGAGCAAGTCCGTTAAATCAGGCAGAGGTCAGAACCGGGGTATCAAGCAAGAGCAAGTTCGTTTATTCAGGCAGGGTTCAGAGGTATCAGGCCAGCAAGAGGAATCCGTTGATCAGGCAGAGGTCAGGGGTATCAGGCAAGCAAGAGTAATCCGTTTAACAGGCAGAGGTCAGGGGTATCAGGCAAGCAAGAGTAATCCGTTTAACAGGCAGAGATCCGGGGTATCTGGCAAGCAGGGATAATCCGTTGGTCAGGCAGAGTTTAGCACAGGAAACACTATAGGAAACACAGGGAGTAGCAGGTACAGGGGACAGGGCATAGCTGACGACAAACCAGCAACCCGACTGGGTGCTGGAGCCATCAGATGTAGCCCTCCGGCGAGCGCGTCAGCGTGACGCGCTGCCGGGCACCCGCACGGCCACGGCGCGCACACGGGGACCGCCGTGCACCCGCGCGCGCCGCACCATTGGGCCGCGAACGGGTGTACGGCGTAGCGTGAGTCCTCCGCGCATGCGCCCTGGAGCCCGGCGGACGGAGGCGGCTTGTGCCTCCTGACAGTGCCCCCCTCCTAAGGGCGGTCACTGGACGCCCAGACTGGACATCACCTCCGGATGGTCTCAGGTGGAAAGCTTGAATTAAGCGTGGTGCATGTAGGTTCTTTGCGGGTTCCCAAGAGTTGTCCTCAGGTGGATATCCCTTCCACTGGATCAAATACTGCAGTTGTCTCCCCTTCTTCCTACAGTTAAGGATGGACTCCACCTCAAACTCATTCTCTCCATCCACCCTAACTGGTGGCGGAGGAAGTTCCCCTCTTTCCGGAAAGGTGCTGTCCACCACGGGCTTTAGTAAGGACACGTGGAAGACAGGATGGATTCTGTAAGTCTTTGGTAATGCTAGCTCCATAGCCACAGGGTTGATAATCCTTTTGATGGGGAAAGGACCAATGAACTTGGGCCCCAATTTCCGAGAAGGCACGGATAGTTTAAGGTTGGTAGTAGACAACCAGACCTCTTCTCCTATATTAAAGGTTGGATTTTCCCTCCTGCCCCGGTCATACTGTTCCTTGTAATCCGCTTGAGCCCTTTGCAACATATCTTGAATCCTCTGGAAATTCGCTTGTAAGGAGGTTATTCTGTCATGCACTGCAGGGACTGCTATCTCAGGAACATCGTTGGACAGAAAGGTGGGATGGAATCCGCAATTTGCCCAGAAAGGCGTTTGGTTGGTAGCAGCGTGAACGGAATTGTTATACGCGAACTCCGCGTATGGGAGAAGGTTTGCCCAATCATCTTGAGATCCTGAGCAGAAACACCGCAGATATTGCTCTAGAGTCTGGTTCGTCCTCTCCGTTTGGCAGTTACTCTGAGGGTGGTAAGCTGATAAGAGGCAGACCTTGATATTTAAGGCTTTGCAGAGCTCCCTCCAAAATTTGGACGTAAATTGTACACCCCTGTCTGATACAATGTTCTTTGGTACGCCATGGACCCTGATGATTTCCTTCAGAAAAATATTGGCCGTCTCTAAGGCCGAAGGGGTGCCCTTCATGGGCAAAAAATGGGCCATCTTGGAGAGACGGTCAACCACGACAAAAATAGTGGTAAAACTCCCCGAGGCTGGCAAGTCCACTATGAAATCCATGGAGACGTCAGACCATGGCCGTTCGGGGATGGGTAGAGGTCTTAGTAAACCCCAAGACTTGGCGTTTTGACCTTTGTTCCGCTGACATAGAGGGCAGGAAGCCACATATTCCTTGCAATCCCGTCTCCACCCAGGCCACCAAAAGGAGCGAGAGACCAGCTCGGATGTCTTTCTTACTCCAAAGTGCCCTGCGAGTTTATGGTCATGGCACATTTTAAGGGTTAGCGACCGTGTCTCCCGAGGTACAAAAATTTTCCCACGGATCCAAAAAAAATTACCATTTCTTTTCAAGGATTGCACCTCTGGTTCCATGCAAGAGTTGGATGATGATTTGATGGATGACATCAAATCCACTTGTGCCACCCCAAGGAAGTTTTGAGAAGAGAGGATTGTACCAGGTTCTGGAGTTTGGGACTCTGCTGAGAACATCCGTGAGAGTGCGTCTGCCTTTCCATTCTTTGAGCCAGGTCTGTAGGATATGTGGAAGTTGAAGCGAGAGAAAAAGAGAGCCCAGCGGGCTTGTCTAGGTTTTAGTCGTTTTGCTGTCCGTAAGTACTCGAGGTTTTTATGATCTGTAAAGATCATCACTGGATGTAATGCGCCTTCGAGCAGATACCTCCATTCTTCTAGAGCGAATTTTATGGCCAGCAGCTCCCTGTCACCCACGTTGTAGTTTAACTCTGGCGGGCTGAGTCTCCGGGATGCGAATGCAACGGGGTGAAGGATGGCTTTGGGCCCTTGTCTTTGGGAGAGAATTGCTCCTGTTGCAATTTCCGAGGCATCCACCTCCAGAACAAATGGCTGAGATGGATCGGGGTGGCGAAGAATTGGAGCCGAACTAAACAGGTCCTTTAGTTTCAGAAAGGCCTCTTGTGCGGCCTCACTCCACCGGAAAGAACTGTGCTGACGGGTTAGCTGGGTGATGGGTGCCACGATGGTCGAGAATCCGATAATAAATTTCCGATAAAAGTTAGCGAATCCTATGAATCGTTGGACCCCTTTTTTATCGGACGGAGCTGGCCAATCTTGGATGGCTTGTATCTTTTGGGGATCCATTGCGATCCCATCGGCCGATATGATGAACCCCAGGAATTGTACCACTGACCTCTCGAATTCGCACTTCTCCACTTTCAAATAAAGCTTGTGCTGTTTTAATATAGTGAGGACCCTTTTGACATGCCCCTTGTGTAGCTCAATCGTGGAAGAGAAAATGAGGATGTCATCTAGATAGACAACAAGGAAGTCATCCAGGTATTCTCGGAATATATCGTTAACTAGGTGCTGAAAAGTGGCTGGAGCATTGCATAGCCCGAATGGCATCACCAGGTACTCGAAGTGTCCAAACCTGGACCTGAACGCTGTCTTCCATTCATCCCCGGCTCTGATTCTAACAAGGTTATAGGCACCCCGAAGGTCTAATTTGGAAAAGACCTTGGCAGATCGGAATCGTTGGAATAGCTCCGGAATGAGTGGCAGTGGGTACCTGTTTTTGATGGTGATATTATTAAGCTGCCGGTAGTCCACGCAAGGTCTAAGGGATCCATCCTTTTTCCCGACAAAGAATATTCCTGCTCCGGCAGGTAAGGATGAGGGACGAATAAAACCCTTTTCCAGGTTCTCATTGATGTACTGTCTGAGCGCCTCCAGTTCAGTCTCGGAGAGAGGGAATATACGACCGAACGGAATCACTGATCCCGGCAACAGGTCGATCGGACAGCCATAAGGCCGATGAGGTGGTAGGCGGTCAGCCATTTGTTTATTAAAGACCTATTGGAACTCCAGATATTCAGAAGGAATCTGCTGAAGTTTGTCTGACGGAGTAGTAACCGTAGCACAAACCTTCGGGGTTAAAGGGAGGCAATGCTCAGAGCAATATGGAGAGGAGAAGGACACCACCTTGGTGCTCCATTGGATCTGCGGATCATGAGCTTGTAACCAGGGCAGACCTAGGATGACTGGAAAAATGGGAGAATGGATGAGGTCAAGCCGTAGGAGCTTCTGATGCCCGGAGTCGGTGGTTACTAGGATAGGCTGGGTCTCCTGGGTGATTGGACCCGAACTAGGAAGAGACCCATCAGCTAGATGCACTTGTAGACCTTGAGCTTTTGTTTGCAAGGGAATACGGAGGCTGCGGGCCAAGGCTGCATCCATGAAGCAGCTACAAGCCCCCGAATCAATGATGGCGGGTAGGCGAGACTCCCCTTCCGGTAGCTGCAAGGAAACAGACAACATCACATAAGACTTTGGAGCATTATTATCTTGGTAATTCATCAATTTTGGCTGAAGGAACTTACTGGGCCTTATTGGACAACTGCGCAGGAAGTGTCCAGCTCCCCCGCAGTACAGACACAGATTGGAGTGCCCTCTGCGTTGCCTCTCTTCCGAAGTTAGCGGGGCCCTGACCAGGCCTAGCTGCATGGAGATGGTGACGGCATAGGTGGGGCTCTGAATGGCGTCCACGTAGGGCGTGGATCCTGAAACCGCTCCGAGCTGCGTTCTCGCAGGCGCCTGTCCAGTTTTGTGGCTGCCTGAATGAGCTCTTCCAAGGAATCAGGAGTCTCCATTCTGGCTAGCTCATCTTTGAGGAGTTCAGACAAGCCTTGACGGTACTGGTAGTGAAGAGCCGGCTCGTTCCAATTTGTGTCGGCCGCCCATTTACGGAATTCTACCGTATAGTCTTCAATAGGTCTCCTCCCTTGGGACAAGTGGTGTAGGATGGCTTCAGCTGTAGCTTTCCGTTGAGGGTCGTCATAAAGTTTGGACATACCCTCGAAGAAGGTATCTATGGAATTTAACACAGGACTTCCCTGTTCCATTAGGCCGTGGGCCCAAGCCTGAGGTTCTTCTGACAGCAGCGAGATAGCAAAACCCACCTTGACGATCTCTGATGCGAATGTCCGGGGCTGGAGGGCAAAGTAAAGAGAACATGCGTTCTTAAAAGCTCAGAATTTTTTACGGTCCCCTGAGAACCGTTCGGGTGTAGGGACCCTAGGCTCAGGAAGCGCCATGACAACTGTAGGGTTGGTGGTGGCCTGGGGAAGCGGACCTTCATTGCTGGGTGCCGGAACTGCAGCAGCAGGGGGAAGTACCCCAGTAATTTGTTGGAGACGGTTGTCAATCTGAGTATACCCCTCCTGTAGCTTCTGGACTGAGTCGGCCAAAGTGGAGACCTGTTGACACAGGATCTCCAAAGGAGAGCGCGCTCTGTCGGCCTCGGACATCGGGCTGGTTTGTACTGTCGGGACTATACTCACCGAGGCCAAGATGCTGAGAGCGGCTCGCCCTTACGACCACGCGCACCCGACCCCTGGAAGTGATACAGGGAATAGGGGGCACGCGGAGGCACGGGCTTCCGGTGGTGGCTGGATTCCCAAAGGGCCCGAAGGAGGTCCGTGTAGCTGTTGGGCACTGGAGAAACTGCAAGACAAGTGGTTAACTAGCACTGGGGTATCAGGCAAGGCAAGTCCGTTATTCAGGCAAAGGTCAGAACCGGGATATCAAGCAAGAGCAAGTCCGTTAAATCAGGCAGAGGTCAGAACCGGGGTATCAAGCAAGAGCAAGTTCGTTTAATCAGGCAGGGTTCAGAGGTATCAGGCCAGCAAGAGGAATCCGTTGATCAGGCAGAGGTCAGGGGTATCAGGCAAGCAAGAGTAATCCGTTTAACAGGCAGAGGTCAGGGGTATCAGGCAAGCAAGAGTAATCCGTTTAACAGGCAGAGGTCAGGGGTATCAGGCAAGCAAGAGTAATCCGTTTAACAGGCAGAGATCCGGGGTATCTGGCAAGCAGGGATAATCCATTGGTCAGGCAGAGTTCAGCACAGGAAACGCTATAGGAAACACAGGGAGTAGCAGGTACAGGGGACAGGGCACAGCTGACGACAAACCAGCAACCCGACTGGGTGCTGGAGCCGTCAGATGTAGCCCTCCAGCGAGCGCGTCAGCGTGATGCGCTGCCGGGCACCCGCACGGCCACGGCGCGCACACGGGGACCGCTGTGCACCCGTGCACGCCGCACCATTGGGCCGTGAACGGGTGTACGGCGTAGCGTGAGTCCTCCGTGCATGCGCCCTGGAGCCCGGCGGACGGAGGCGGCTTGTGCCTCCTGACACCTAGTCAAAGCCCAGACCTCAATCCAATAGAAAATATGTGGTCAGACTTAAATATTGCTGTTCATCCAACTTAAAGGGGCTGGAGCAGTTCTGCAAGGAGGAATTGGCAAACATCCCAGTGGTAAGATGTGGCAAGCTCATAGAGACTTATCCAAAGCGACTTGGAGCTGTGACAGCCGCAAAAGGTGGCTCTACAAAGTATTGACTTTAGGGGGGTGAATAGTTATGCACATTGACTTTTTCTGTTATTTTGTCCTATTTGTTGTTTGCTTCACAATAAAAAAAAACACATCTTCAAAGTTGTGGGCATGTTCTGTAAATTAAATGATGCAAATCCTCAAACAATCCATGTTAATTCCAGGTTGTGAGGCAACAAAACACAAAAAATGCCAAGGGGGGGGGGGTGAATACTTTTGCAAGGCACTGTAGAATCGGGTAAATGTATGGACTGAAGTCCAAGTTGCGGCCTTACAGATTTGAGCCATGGAGGCTTGGTGATGCACTGCCCATGAAGCACTAACAGCCCTAGTGGAGTGTCCTTTGATTTAAGAGGGTGGAATTCTCCTCTTCAAACCATAAGCTTGAACAATTACTTGCCAAATCCATTTAGAAATAGTAGATTTCAATCCTGCCTGTCCTTTTTTAGGACCTTCAGGCAACACAAACAAAACATCAGTTTTTCGGATCGCCTTCAAGTAGACTTTGTCTGCTCTCACCACATCAAGAGAATGTAGTGACTTCTCTTCCGTAGAACAGGGTTCTGGGAAAAATGAAGGTAGAACAATATGCTGGTTTAGATGAAATCCAGACACTACCTTCGGTAGGAAGTTAGGATGAGGATGCAATACTACCTTATCCTTGTGAATAATCAAATATGGCTCTTTACAAGAGAGACCAGCTAACTCAAAAGGACCAAGGGAATATGCCATATTGGCTCAAAAGGCTGCTTCTGTAATGCCGACAAAACTAAATTCAAATTCCAAGGGTTCAGGGGTGACCTAACCGGAGGATTAAGCCGCGTTACCCCCTGAATAAAGCTACAAACCAAAGAATGCGAAGCAAGTGGCTGTTGAAATAATACCAAGACCTGGCCTTTGATGGTACTCAAGGCCAGCTTCATTTCCAACCCCATCTGCAGAAAGTCAAGGATTCTATCTATGACATACCGTATTTATCGGCGTATAACACGCACCGGCATATAACACGCAACCCAAGTTTAGGAGGGAATTTTAAGGAAAAAAAACTTTTAGGAGGGAAGTTTAAGGGAAAAAAACTTAGATTTAAATGCCCATCATTGCAGCCTTCTCAGTGCAGCCTTGCCCCAGTGCAGCCATGTCAATGCAGCCATGTCAGTGCAGCCATGTCAGTGCAGCCATGTCAGTGCAGCCTTGTCAGTGCAGCCATGTCAGTGCAGCCATGTCAGTGCAGCCTTGTCAGTGCAGCCTTGTCAGTGCAACCTTCCCCAGTGTCCATTGCAGCTTTAACCCAGTGCAGCCTTGCCCCAGTGCAGCCTTGCAAATCCTGTGATCCCCTGCGATCCTGAGCTTCAAAATCACCTACCGCGATTTGAAAATGGCGCCGCCGGCACCTAAATACACAGAGCCGGTCCTCGGCTCTTCTCTGCGGCTCTCATTCACTTTCGGCTCCACTCGTAGTCCCGCCCGGGATGGGCGTGACTGTGAGCGGAGCTATCCGAACCTAGCCGAGTACAAATTGTGACTTTGAGTGAGGGACCAAGAAGTAATTACATTTATTAAACAATCATTTGCATAACACAGTAGGTCAAAAAATGAGTATTGCAGTAAAAATTGTATTGGTACAAGAACCATAAACAATTGCATAACATCTGGTACAAAAAGATAAATAGGACACTGAATGGTGTGAGATATCATATGCCAATATTGCTCCATATGCATAATTTCAAATTCGCACCACGCATCACTCCGGATGTGTGACACTCTTTCCATGCGCCAGATCACTGTGTTCTTTCCAGAGGAGCCTTTACAAACCAATCTGGGAAGCGACACCACTCTGGAAGAATTACTCGTTTCATTGAATCATGCCTGCGTGACGCTGGTGGATGCCTACAAATACCCCTGCTTGGATCAGTTAGCACAGCTGTCTGCCGCTTGCTGTTTATGGGTCGTGATAGTTTTCCATTCCTTTCAATTGGAACCATAACAGGTATTTGTCTTGTACTTAGTGGTGTTTGCAGGCACTCTCTTGTCTATTTTGTTTCACACTACCACTCCCCTCCCAGTCCCATTGCTCTGTGTAGTTACATGCACATCCTGTTCTATCTTCATCACCAATGTGCACTTAGCTGTGCTGCTCACTCTATGGCTTTCCTACATTCACATTCCTTTTTTCACTCAAGCTCCAATTAGGTTGTCATTACTAGGGATGGGCCGAACACCCCCCCCCCCCACCCAGTTCAGTGCGCATAAGAAAATGCGAACAGGCAAAAAGTTCTAGCGAACATGCAAACCCTATTAAAGTCTATGGGAAACGGGCATGAAAAATCAATCATTTTAAAGACTTATATGCAAGTTATTGCCATAAAAAGTATATGGGGACGCGGGTTTTGCCCTAAGGGACATATATCAATGCAAAAAAAATTGTTTTTAAGACGACAGTTTTTTAGGAGCAGTGATTTTAATAATGCCTAAAGTGAAACAATAAAAATGAAATATTGGGGGCGTGACCGGAAATCGAACTGCATGGACGCTTGAGCTCCTAGCTCTCTCATAGCCCACAGCTCCACAGCCTTTTAAGGGGACTTTCATGGGTGGATCCAGGAGAACCTGCTACTCCAAAGCACGGGGATCATCCTAACCTCCCCCCGGTTCTTCCACGACCTTCCAGGCTACTTTTCGCCGCCTCCCATGCCACCCAGCGAGACAAACAAGATGGCGCCGGCTGCCTCCACCTCCTCATGCAGTTTCCACCACAGCAAGCTTTTCAAGCTCCGATCCATCCGCATAGCACACCCAAGTATGCATGGCTGGCACCCGGGATGCAACCATCCCGATGGACATAGTGAGTCACCCCCAGCACCCAGCCTCCCAGGCGGCGGCACCACACAGGACACAGCCCGCTCCACTGGGCCTAACCCCCACCTCGTACACACAGTCTACAGACACCTTCCCGCGGCTGCTGTGCACAGCTTCAGACCCTGGCCTGATCCCAGCTCTCCTTCTCCTTCAGAGAACTTCCCACCCTTACCAGGCCCCATGCACATGCAGGACTCTGAGCTCTCACAGGCAGAGCCCCAGGGGAGACTCACGCCATGCCAGGCCTACTCCCCTACTCCTGCCTCCCCCAAATCATAGGGACAATCCTGCTCCAGGAAGCCCGGATCTTCTGGGAGGGGTGCAGACTTCACCGCTACCTACGTCCAGGCAGTCAGCTCTCCGGTCCCCGCTCACACAGGGACCCAATGAGATGGCCCTCCCATCCATCCCAGACCACGGCATAGAGTGACCCATTGGACCCCCAAGCGACTCAGGCCCAGACGACCGCTTCCCTACAACCTCAATTGCCATCCCCTCCTCCTCACTTCATACTGCCGCAGACGGTGGTGGACCTCCACCACCAGATGCACCCCTCCTGGAAATCATATTTCCAAGCCATACCAACAAAAGAGGACTTTAAACAACTCATTGAGGATGTTAAATCCACTTGTCATGCAGAGATTCAAAGACTGTATGCTAATTTCAAACACTTAACAGACAGAGTGGAGATGGCAGAGGAGGAAATACAAGAAACTAAGTTGGTACACCGCACTCAACTACAAGGTGCAGACCATTGCATACTGCTGAGAGACATACAGCGCCATGTTGAGGACCTGGACAACTGAGGAGGTGCAAGAACAATATCCGAGTCATTGGGCCTGCCTGAATCGGAGGGCCCAGAAGACCTGCAAATCCTCCTGCAAACTCTACTCCTTCCTGCTCCTGGCTGGGAAGACATATAGGAACTTAGTTGGACCTGTATATCACAGGTTATACAGAGCTTATTCACAATGTTAGCTTTTACTGTATGTAGTATTGATCTACCTCTTTCTTCTCTCCCTGTCTCTGTTCTTCTCGGAGATGGTGCACTCCCGGCCTCTGCACCATGGCATCCCACCAGCTGGACCAGTTAAGTGCTTTTAAGTTTGCATATACCCATCACTATGGCTAAGGTTATGTCATTAAATGGTCATGGCCTAAACTCCAACAGGAAAATACATATGGTGCTTAGGGAGTTCAGGCAGTCAGGGGCAGATATCATCCTGATTCAGGAGACCCACTTTAATAAGGGGGACTCCTTCATGTTCTCTTGATTTTGGCGTGGGGTTCCCCTTAATATCCATACAAGACCTGAAGGGCCTGGTAATAGACTGTGGGGGAATCCCATGCCATTTTTATCAATCAACTTTTATGTGTATTACCGGGACCGACAATTCATTATAGCCGCGAGTGCTATTAAATTACTTTTTTCCTTTAGAAATGTCATTTTGAGTAGGGACTGTTGTAAACATGGGAAATATGCGCCACTTTACAGGCATACTATACCCCCCCCCCCCCCCAGGTACTAAATTTAAAGGAATATTTCACTTTCATTGTTTCACCTTAAGCATTATTAAAATCACTGCTCCCAAAAAAATGGCCGTTTTTAAAAAATTTTTTTGCATTGATACATGTCCCCTGGGGCAGGACCCAGGTCCCCAAACACTTTTTATGACAATAACTTGCAAATAAGCCTTTACAATTAGCACTTTTTATTATTCATGTTCGTGTCCCATAGACTTTAACGGTGTTCGTGTGTTTTTTTTGCCTGTTCTCATGTTCTGCTGCAAACCGAACCGGCTAATCCCTATTCGTTAATAATGCCACGTTACGCATCACCCGTGCTGCACAGAATCTCCTGGTTGGACTATTCCCCCATCCTGTTGAAACTGGACTTAGGTGCCCCTATCACAAACCATGTCACTGGCAGCTGAACACCTTCCTCTTACAACACCTCCCCTCCAAAATGGAATTAGAATCCACACTGAAACTCTACTTCACCGAGAACAACACCCCTGACATATCCTCTTCCACTCTTTGGGAATCCCATAAGGTAGTTCTTTGGGGTCGCTGCATTGCCCTGCTTCGGCCATGAAAAAAAAAGTGAGAGCCACCAAATCACAAGCTGAGAGGGAACTTAGGGCCTTAGAACTTTGACTACAAACCTCCCCATCCCCAACCCTACTCAAAAAAATCATCCATCTCCATATGACTCTTAAAGACCTGGTACTAGGCCAAGTAGAAAAGGCCCTGACTAGACTAAAACAACTGTACTATGATAAGGGTAACAAAGCCCACTCTCTATTAGCTCGGAAATTGGCTCTCACATGACTACCCCACATCAAATCAAAAACAGAATGGGCTGCCTACTATCCCACCCCCCATTGTCCACTCCTTTAAAGAGTTCTTACACCGCTCTATACAACAACCCTGAGATCCCTCATGACTCCCCACCCCCGAACTAACTGACCCCATGAACCACTATCTAGAATGTAGTGGAATCTCCCAGCTTCAGGCCTCAGACCTCCTCTCCCTCAACCCACCCATCACGGAAGAGGAACTCATATCCACCATCAAAACCCTATCCACATGTAAATCCCCCGGTCCGGACGACCTCCCGTATGAGTATTATAAATCCTTTCTTCCTCTACTTCTGCCACATATGTGTAAACTCGTTAACTCCTTCCTTCAGCAAACTCCCATCCCCTCAGACATGCAAAGATCATTCCTCACTTTGATACCGAAACCTGACAAGGACCCCTCTTTATGAGCTAGCTATAGGCCTATAGCACTTTTAAACTCTGACCTGAAATTTTTACCAAACTCCTCTCGATACGCCTGAACGCGATATTACCCTCTTTAATACACAAAGATCAGGTGGGCTTTGTCCCTCTCCATCAGAAAGGGGACAACACAAGAAGGGTTTTTGACTTAATAGATTTGGCAAACAGGGACGGCCTGGAGTCCTTAGTCCTCGGTCTGGATGCGGAAAAGGCCTTTGGCCGCCTTGGCTGACCTTTCCTGTTTGCCACATTACACCACATGGGATTCCGGGGACCCTTTGTATGGGCTATTCTACACCTCTATACCAACCCTACGTCCCAAGTGAAACTCCTTTTGCTCTGTCTCCCTCTTTCCTGATTGCAAATGGGACCTGCCAGGGGTGTCCACTCTCTCCTCTATTGTTTGCACTATGTGTTGAACCCCTGTCGGCATCCATCCGTAGAAACCCAGACATTCAGGGTATTCCAGTCAGAGGGAAGGAGTTTAAACTAGCACTATTCCTCTCACTCTGACCCAACCTAGGATCTCCCTGCCTAATTTGCATGCTGAACTCAACACCTATAGGTCCCTCTCAGGATATAAAATAAATGCGATCAAATCGGAGGCACTCCCAATCAACACCTGCAGCAGATCATAAGAGATCTACTGTAAAAATGGAAGACCCACCATATATCTATTCTGGGGAGAATGACCTCTGTGAAGATGACCATTCTCCCTAAACTCCTGTATCTATTCCAGACTAGGGATGAGCCGAACACCACCCGGTTCGGTTCGCACCAGAACCTGCGAACGGACCGAAAATTCACACGATTGTTAGAATCCCATTGAAGTCTATGGGACTCAATTGTTCGAAATCAAAATTGCTAATTTTAAAATTTGCATGGTATTGTCCTAAAAAGGGTTTGGGGACCCGGGTCCTGCCCCAGGGGACATGTATCAATGCAAAAAAAAGTTTAACCGGTTTCCGACCAGCGCACGCGATGGACGTCGGCAGAATGGCACGGCTGGGCAAATGGGCATACCTGTACGTCCATTTGAATTCCCCGCAGTGCTATTTCGTGTGCACCGGCCGGGAGCTCTGCGAGTCGGGTCGCGGGTCGCACGGACTCGATCACCTCACAGAGAGAGGACGAACGGGGAGATGCTGATGTAAACAGCATCTCCCCGTTCTGCCTAGTGACAAGCGTCACTGATCACTGCTCCCTGTCATCGGGAGCAGTGATCAGAGTAATGACACTGCTAGCCCATCCCCCTACAGTTAATAATCACTCCCCTAGGACACACTTAACCCCTCCCTGCCCCCTAGTGGTTAACCCCTTCACTGCCAGTGTCATTTACACAGTAATCAGTGCATTTTTAATCTCACTGATCGCTGTAAAAATGACAATGGTCCCAAAAATGTGTCAAAAATGTCCGACATGTCCGCCATAATGTCGCAGTCACAACAAAAATCGCTGATCGCCGCCATTACTAGTAAAAAAAAAATTATTAATAAAAATGCCATAAAACTATCCCCTATTTAGTAAACGCTATAACTTTTGCGCAAACCAATCAATAAACGCTTATTGAGATTTTTTTTTTTTTTTACCAAAAATATGTAGAAGAATAAACTGAGGAAAAAAAATGTTTTTTTTATATATTTTTGGGGGATATTTATTATAGCAAAATGTACAAAATAATGTGTTTTTTTCAGAATTGTCGCTCTTATTTTGTTTATAGTGCAAAAAATAAAAATCGCAGAGGCGATCAAATACCACCAAAAGAAAGCTCTATTTGTGGGAAAAAAACAGCAGTATACAGGCGGTGCAAACAAGACAGGGACTGTAGGTTTGTTGTTAAGTAGAATCTGTTTGTAATTTTGAACTGGTACATTTTTAAAGTGTAGCTCCAGCCAAAAAATCAATTTTTAAGCTTTTTGGAAAACTTAGGGAAGGGTTATCACCCCTGTGACATTTGTTTTGCTGTCTGTGCACCTCTTCAGAAGATTTTACCTCACTTTCTGTCCCAATGACAAATGTTTTTTGACAATTTGGGGTTTTTAGTGAAACAAGGATTGGTGATAAAGCATCAGTGGAGAGGAGACACGTTTTTTCCATATTAACTCTTACAGGAGAGAATTTCCCTTCCTAGGGGTAGATTTCATCTCACTTCCTGTTGTCTCCTTCCGTTTGCAAGTAGGAGTCGTTTGTAAGTTGGATGTTTGAAAGTAGGGGCCTGCCCTATATACGCAGAAATTGCGGCCTTAGGTGTTGGTGTTGCCACAACACTGTAAGCCCGCAGGAACGGGCTCTGCTGTGAAATATTAGATGATGAATTGTAATTACATGCCCCTGTTGAACAGGGTCAGAAAAATTGGGCCTTTGGCGGTGGTGGTGCTGGTGCCACAACACTGTAAGTCCTCACAGTTACTCTTGGTGGGTGCAAAAACGGGCCCTGCTGTGAAATATTAGATCAAGAATTGTAATTACATGTACCTGTTGAACAGGGGCAGAAAAATTGGGCCTTTGGTGGTGGTGGTGGTGGTGTTGCCACAACACTGTAACTCCTCACAGTTACTCTTGGTGGGAGCTGGAACGGGCCCTGCTGTGAAATATTAGATCAAGAATTGTAATTACATGCACCTGTTGAACAGGAGCAGAAAAATTGGACCTTTGGTGGTGGTGGTGCTGGTGCCACAACACTGTAAGTCCTCACAGTTACTCTTGGTGGGTGCAGAAACGGGCCCTGCTGTGAAATATTAGATCAAGAATTGTAATTACGTGTCCCTGTTGAACAGGGGCAGAAAAATTGGGCCTTAGGCACTGGTGCCACAAAACTGCAACCCCTCACAGATACTCTAGTTGGAGCGCAGGAATGAGCCCTCCTGTAAAATACTGCATCAAAAATTGTAATTACACGCCCCTGTCAAACAGGGGCGGAAAAATTGGGCCGTAGGCACTGGTGCTGGTGTCACAACACTGCAACCCCTCACAGATACTCTAGTTGGAGCGCAGGAACAAGCCCTGCTGCAAAGTAGTCACCTCCTCCCAGCCACGTACAAGTCCATGGGTTTTTTGAGACTGTAAATGATCCCTTAAAGACTGCTGCTGATGCTGAGTGCCAGGCTCCACCTCCATGCTGACACAATTCTCCTCTTCCTCCTCCTCATCCTCTTCCTGTGTGATCGGCGGGCAAGCAGGAGCACTGTCTGGATAAAGGGGGCCTTGAGAGCTAAGGAAGTCCTCCTCTTCCTGCCTCTGTTCTGCCTCAAGTGCCCTGTCCATTATTAAATGCAGCGTGTGCTCCAACAGGTGGACAAGGGGGACAGTGTCACTGATGCATGCACTGTCACTGCTCACCATCCACGTGGCCTTCTCAAATGGTGATTTATATGAATTATATGACCTGCGGAAATGCACACAGACTTTCCTGGCCTGCCTCAGGACATCCTGTAAGCCCGGGTACCTGCCCAAGAACCGCTGCACCAAGTTAAGGACATGAGCCAAACAGGGCACATGGGTCAGTTGTCCCTGTCGGAGGGCGGAGAGGAGGTTGATGCCATTGTCGCAAACCACCATACCTGCCTTAAGCTGGCATAGCCTCAACCTGCCCCTGCAGAGCTGACAGAATCTCTGCCCCAGTGTGGCTCCTGTCTCCCAAGCACACCAGCTCAAGCACCGCATGGCATCTTTTGGCCTGCGTGCTTGCGTAGCCCCTTGAACGCCTACGGAGCACTGCTGGTTCCAAAGTCAAATCAGCACAGGAAGAGGCCATGGAGGAAGAAGAAGAGGAGGGGGTGGAGGTGAGAGGTGTGGTAGAATCACCACTAGTAGTATTTTGGAGGAGTGGTGGCAGAACAACCTCCAACACTACTGCACCTTGTCCTGCATCTTTCCCAGCTGCCAGAAGAGTCACCCAGTGCGCGTGAAAGATAGGTAACATCCCTGTCCATGCCTGCTGGACCATGAGTCAGTGGTAATATGCACCTTACCGCTGACTGCCCTGTCCAGCGAGGCCAAGACATTGCCTTCCACATGCCGGTAGAGAGCCGGAATCGCCTTCTGTGAGAAAAAGTGGCATTTGGGAACCTGCTACTGAGGAACCGCACATTCCACAAACTCACGGAAGGGGGCAGAGTCTACCAACTGAAAAAGCAGCAGTTGACGTGCTAGCAGATTAGCCAAGCTAGCATTCAACCGCTGGGCATGTGGATGGCTGGGAGCGAACTTCTTTCGGCGGTGCAGCAGCTGGGGCAGGGAAATTTGCCTGGTACAATCTGACATCGATGTACCGATAGCAGATTGCCCCCAAGTACTTGGCTGTGACACACCTTTCTACACCTTCATTCCTCTCAGTGCAGGTCTCAGAGAGGACTGAAGGTATAGTGGGGTTGGAGATCCCAGCTGATGAGGAGCAAGGAGAGGTCCTCTTTGTTCTTTGGTGTGGGTCTTTTAGGTACGCTTGCCAACAAACTGCATGGCAGGTCAACATATGTCTGGTCAAGCATGTGGTGCCCAAGCGGGAGATGTTTTGGCCACGAGAGATACGCTTGAGACATATGTTGCAAATAGCAGCGGTGGGATCTGATGCACTCGTCTCAAAAAATGCCCACACCAAAGAACTTTTGAAATAACGCGCAGAGACAGCAGCGCCCTGCATATGCCGAGCTCTGCGGTGTGATGTAGTCGGTGTGCTGCCCTTAAGCTTCCCCCTGGAGGGCATCCAGCCTCGTTAGTGATGTGCCTCCTCCTCCTCCTCCTCTCTCCTATTAGGCACCCACATGGAGTCAGTGACCCCCCTCCCTCATCATCACTGGAGCAAAGCTGGCAGTATGCTGCAGCTGGGGGAACATGACTGCCAGATTGCTGTCCTTCTTGGGCACCCCCTCTCTCTGGGCTCACGTTACTGCCTTTCTTTAGCTGGGTACCATCATCGGAGCCTTCAAAATGCTGGGCATACTCCTGGAGCATGTACCCAACACTGTGGTCAAACAGTTCGGGGGACTCCTCAGGAGGACATGGTGGGGCTAGGGAAGGAGTGACTGATGCTATTGAGCCAAGGGAAGAGGCCGCATTGGCAGCTGCTTTGCCAGACCTGAGCCTGGGTGAGAGAGGATGAGGAGGATGAGGACGGCTTGGTCATCCACTCTACCAAGTCTTCCACATGTTGCGGCTCAACACGGCAAGCTGCTGAAAAAAAGGCCAAGCGTGTCCCATGGCCACGTGTTGATGAGGATGCAACGTCTCCATGACCAGCACTGTTGCCTCTAGACACAAAGCCTGCTTGCCCTCTTTTATTGACATGTGACTGTCTGCCTCTACTTGTTGGCCTTCCAGACATACTAATGGCCTGCAGTGAGATGTAGCTGCACAAAGCTGGGATGTGTATATATATATATATATATATATATATATATATATATATATATATATATATATATATATACTGATACTGCAGCTAGCAGAATCAACTGCCTGCCTGTAGTATTATTAGTATGAGAACACCAGCAATTGTCTTCAGTTAGCTTTAGGTGCACACTGTGCAGAGGACGCAGTACACTAACTGTAAATACTGTAGCTGCCTGCCTGTGGTATTAATAGGAGCAGAACAGCAGCAATTGTCTTCAGGTAGCTTTAGGTGCACACTGTGCAGAGGACGCACTACACTAACTGTAAATGCTGTAGCTGCCTGTGGTATTAATAGGGGCAGAACAACAGCAATTTTCTTCAGGTAGCTTTAGGTGCACACTGTGTAGAGGACGCAGTACACTAACTGTAAATACTGTAGCTGCCTGCCTGTGGTATTAATAGGATCAGAAGAATACCACAAATTTTCTTCAGGTAGCTTTAGGTGCACACTGTGCAGAGGACACAGTGCACTAACTGTAAATACTGTAGCTGCCTGCCTGTGGTATTAATAGGATCAGAAGAATACCACTAATTTTCTTCAGGTAGCTTAGGTGCACACTGTGCAGATGACACAGTGCACTAACTGTAAATACTGTCTGCCTGTAGTATTATTAGTATGAGAACACCAGCAGTTGTCTTCAGTTAGCTTTAGGTGCACACTGTGCAGAGGACGCACTAAACTAACTTGTAAATACTGCAGCTGCCTGCCTTACTGTACTAATAGGATCAGAAGAACACCACTAATTATCTTCAGGTAGCTTTAGGTGCACACTGTGCAGAGGATGCACTACACTAACTTGTAAATACTACAGCTGCCTGTGGTACTGTATTAATAGGATCGGAAGAACACCACTAATTTTCTTCGGGTAGCTTTAGGTGCACACTGTGCAGAGGACGCACTACACTAACTGTAAATACTGTAGCTAATAAGACTAATAGGATCAGAAGAACACCAGCGATTTTCTTCAGGTAGCTGTAAATACTGTAAAAACACCTGCCTGCCTGTCAGTAGTAGGAAGAGAATAACAGGAACGGATATAGCTAAACTGAATACAGTGCATATATATATATATACAACACGTAGGATGTATATATATATATATATACACAATACACTGTACGTGCAACTAACAACTAACTGACTCGCCTGCCTACTCTATCTAACTTAAATCAAATGACACTGTCTCTCTATCTCTCTCTCAACGCCGGAACCAGGGCCGGCGCTACCACTAGGCGGACTAGGCAACCGCCTAGGGCGCACTGCCGCCTAGGGCGCAGCCAGGACCGCTGGTTTCCCTACTTTCTGCCAGGAGCTTGTCAGTGCCTCGTTCTTTATAGAACAGCATTCGGAGGGCGCGCACGGTGACAGCACACTACCACGGCCGCCTAAGCTTCATTCACACACACACAGAGCGGCATGTTTGTGGGCGGTCCACTCCGCCCCCAGTCTGCCTTCACTTCCTGGGCCGTTTGTCACTGTCAGTGTAGAAATCCCTTCCCAATAACGGGGGAGGCCGTCCCGCCCCGAGGCGGGAACAGCTGACAAGTGACCATAAGGACGCTGTCTTCCTGCCTCTACTTGACGCTCACTTGAGCCCTGAGACAGAACAATACACAGGTAGCCATTGGCCACGCCCACCACCACACGGAACACCCACCCCTGCTATCGATTGGCCGTGGCACCACAAGCACACACATGATTGGCTGCTCTGACGGGCTGTTTATTGCTGACATAGGATTCCATGCAACGTGCCTGCCTGAGCTCTCTCCTCCTTGTTTTTAAGGGCAGCCCTGAGAAGCTGGAACTAATGGCCAACACAGTCAGTGAGTGAAGTTCTTGCACCTGTCACACTCTCCACCACCTGCCACACTGGCCCCCCACTTGTCACCCTGCCCCCCCACCTATCACCCCCCCACCTGTCATATTGGCCCCCCCCTGCCACACTGCCCCCCCCCAACCTGTTACACACTGTACACACTGTCCCCCACCTATCACCCCCTCACCTGTCACACTGGCCCCCCACCTGTTACACACTGCCCCCCACTTGTCACATTGGCCCCCCCACCTGCCACACTGCCCCCCCAACCTGTTACACACTGCCCCCCACCTATCACCCCCCACCTGTTACATACTGTACACACTGCCCCCACCTATCACCCCCCACCTGTTACATACTGTACACACTGCCCCCACCTATCACCCCCCACCTGTTACACACTGTACACACTGCCCCCACCTATCACCCCCCACCTGTTACATACTGTACACACTGCCCCCACCTATCACCCCCCACCTGTTACATACTGTACACACTGCCCCCCATCTATCACCCCCCACCTGTTACATACTGTACACACTGCCCCCCACCTATCACCCCCCACCTGTTACATACTGTACACACTTCCCCCCACCTATCACCCCCCACCTGTTACACACTGTACACACTGCCCCTCACCTATCACCCCCCCACCTGTTACATACTGCCCCTCACCTATCACCCCCCACCTGTTACATACTGTACACACTGCCCCCCACCTATCACCCCCCACCTGTTACATACTGTACACACTTCCCCCCACCTATCACCCCCCACCTGTTACACACTGTACACACTGCCCCTCACCTATCACCCCCCCACCTGTTACATACTACCCCTCACCTATCACCCCCCACCTGTTACACACTGTACACACTGCCCCCACCTATCACCCCCCACCTGTTACATACTGTACACACTGCCCCCACCTATCACCCCCACCTGTTACACACTGTACACACTGCCTATCACCCCCCATCTGTTACATACTGTACACACTGCCCCCACCTATCACCCCCCACCTGTTACATACTGTACACACTGCCCCCACCTATCACCCCCCACCTGTTACATACTGTACACACTGCCCCCCACCTATCACCCCCCACCTGTTACATACTGTACACACTGCCCCCACCTATCACCCCCCACCTGTTACATACTGTACACACTGCCCCCACCTATCACCCCCACCTGTTACACACTGTACACACTGCCCCCCACCTATCACCCCCCACCTGTTACATACTGTACACACTGCCCCCACCTATCACCCCCCACCTGTTACATACTGTACACACTGCCCCCACCTATCACCCCCACCTGTTACACACTGTACACACTGCCCCCCACCTATCACCCCCCACCTGTTACATACTGTACACACTGCCCCCACCTATCACCCCCACCTGTTACATACTGTACACACTGCCCCCCACCTATCACCCCCCACCTGTTACACACTGTACACACTGCCCCCCACCTATCACCCCCCACCTGTTACACACTGTACACACTGCCCCTCACCTATCACCCCCCACCTGTTACACACTGTACACACTGCCCCCCACCTATCACCCCCACCTGTTACACACTGTACACACTGCCCCTCACCTATCACCCCCCACCTGTTACACACTGTACACACTGCCCCTCACCTATCACCCCCCACCTGTTACACACTGTACACACTGCCCCTCACCTATCACCCCCCACCTGTTACACACTGCCCCTCACCTATCACCCCCCACCTGTTACACACTGCCCACCACCTATCACCCCCCACCTGTTACACACTCTACACACTGCCCCCCACCTATCACCCCCCACCTGTTACACACTCTACACACTGCCCCCCACCTATCACCCCCCACCTGTTAAACACACTGCCCCCACCTATCACCCCCCCCGCCTGTTACACACTGTACACACTGCCCCCCCACCTATCACATTGGCCCCCCAATTGTCACACTGCCTCCCCACCTGTTACACACTGCCCCCCATCTATCACCCCCCCCCCCACCTGTCACGCTCTCCCCCGCCTATCACACTGCCCCTTCCCCACCTGCCACACTGCTGGATTTGGCTGTCTGTTTGCTGGATTTGGCTGTCCCTGCTGGATTGGGCTGTTTTCTTCTTTTTTTTTTTCCGCTGGATTGGGCTGTTTCTTTGACATCTTATGGCATGAATTTTTGCAAATGAAAAGAAATTTAGCAGTTTCATATTTAGATGTTTTAATATTTTCTACTGTTTTTAAAATGGTAGTTTTAATTTTTTTTTGTTGGGGGGGGGGGGGGCGCAAGTAGCTGGTCTTGCCTAGGGTGCAAAATAGTCTAGCACCGGCCCTGGCCGGAACACACTACACAGGGCCGCCGTGCAGGCGGCCTTATATAGTGTGGGGCGTGTACTAAACCCCTGAGCCATAATTGGCCAAAGCCACCCTGGCTTTGGCCAATTACGGCTCTCTGTACAGACGGCGCTGTGATTGGCCAAGCATTCGTTCGATTCAAACACGAAGCTCATCCCTATTCCAGACACTGCCTATCCATGTCTCTTATATACAACTAAGAAAGCTTCAAGCTGATTTGATATGCTTTGTCTATAACTACAGGAGACACAGGATACCCCGTTCAGTCTTGATGGTGTCCCGCTCCGATGGGGGGATAGCATTTCCTGACCTGATAAAATATTATCAAGCGACTCAACTGTGCGCCCTGACCTCCTGGTTCCCCCAACAATCCTATTATAAATGGACAGAGGTTGAAAAGATATGGCTCGTGCCTATGCACCCAAATAGCTTAGTCTGGAGTGCAAATGTGGAGGTGGACTCTGGTAGGCTTTTGAGGTCTATGTCTCAACTCAAATCGCTCCGGCGCAAAATGTCCGGCGCACATGAGCTCAGCTCAGAAAAGTTTCTGTTAACCTCTTTCCTCTGCAACCCCAAGATGCCTCCTGGTCTCACTCACCAGATGTCTTCACCCTGGGCAACGCTGAACTTATTCCACTTTGGCCACTTGGTGGACCCTAGATCACGTAAATTACTAACGTTCACTGAACTCCAAGAAAAATATGACTTACCTCACCAGGTATTCTATGGATATCTGCAAATACGCCACTATGCCCAATCCTTTGCCTCAAATCTCCAATTTTCAGCGCCATCCCCCTTCGAGAGCTTGATAGTAGAGGGCTCCTCACGCCGGGGTCTGATCTCCGACATATACCGACTACTTAATTCCTACTCTATACCAAATCAGGGTAAACATAACGACATGCTCAGCTGGGAAAAGCAGGGAGAAGAAATCCTTGAGATGACGTGGCAGACGATCTGGTCCCAGGTGGCTAAAAGCTTCTTCTGTGTGCTCTACAACAAGAATGCTTATAAAATTCTTTACTTTTGGTACCTGACACTGGACATACTCTACGCTATCTACCCCTCTAGCTCTGATTGGTGCTGGCGCTGCCAGGGAGACAAAGGCACCCTCTACCACATTTATTGGAGATTCCCCAAGATAGTGCCCTTCTGGATGGGGACTCAGCACTTGTTGCCCCACCTCCTTGGGGTACAGGTCCCCATGACGCCAACATTTTTTCTACTTGGCGTATCAGCACTACTAATTGCCAAACCATCCAAGAAGCTACTTAGACATGTCCTGACAGCTGCACGATGCCTGGTTGCCCTCAACTAGAAACGGCGCTCCCCTCCCTCCCAAGAAGATCTGTATACCAGAATAAAAGATGTGGAGCTAATGGAAAAATGACAGTTGGATTACAGGATAGGTTGGAAATGCACGACAAGGTCTGGGAGGAGTGGCACCACCGGGAGGACCCACCCTGAGCCGATGGTTGAGCCACTATTTTACTTTCTCATCTTCTCTTTCTTATCTTTTTTCTTCAACTTTCCTTATCCCTTCTCTCTTTTCATTCTCTTCCTTTCTGTCTTCTCTCACGCTCCTTAGGCTCTCTCATAGCCTATGGCAAACTTCAATTAGTATCTAACAGTTCATAGTATGATTTAGCAATGATCCTGCACTAAATACTGCTACAATGTCTACACTGGCTATATTCCTGCTCTAGTAATGCCTGGAACTTACTGTGTTCTGTTTATGTTTATTTACCTGCTGAGATAACTAATAAAATTGTTATTTGAAAAAAAAATATTCCTTTAAATATTGTGCCTGGGGGTCCCCTTAGTCTGTCTGTAAAGTGGTGCATCTGTGTGATGCGTAGAACAGTGCTACAGCAAAATCACCACACAAAGGAAAAAATGTCATTTAAACTTGCTCGCAGCTGTAAAGTATTGTCAGCTCCCAGTCCATGCCAGGCCCTTCGGATCTGGTAATGATCTGGTAATCAACATGGGGAGGGTGCTTTGGGGTCCCCTGCTCATCCACCAAAAGTGTCAAAAAGTAAAAACCACGATAGACAGTTTTTGACAATTCCTTTATTAA
This sequence comes from Lithobates clamitans, assembly GCA_037952925.1. Classification (NCBI taxonomy): domain Eukaryota; kingdom Metazoa; phylum Chordata; class Amphibia; order Anura; family Ranidae; genus Lithobates; species Lithobates clamitans. Next base: position 1,706,208 of record JBBGZY010001379.1, read on the forward strand.
AAAAAAAAAAGTGTCCCACAATGTACATCCATCGTCAATCACGCCGCCCGATGGACCCGAAACATAGAAAAAAGAATTGGAAAAACTCTGCCTCTATGGGAGGACTCTGCCGACAGCTGTCTTTTTCCTTTGACAGCTCTCATATAGGCAAGGGCGGGCCACCCGCTGCTGTAACCAAATAACCCCGCCTGTCTGACATCACTTTATGTCACATGATGTCATAAGGGGGCAGGGTCACTAAGTTACATCACCGGGTGGCTCTTGCCTATATAAGAGCTGTCAAAGGAAAAAGACAGCAATCTGCAGGAGCCCTCCCATGTGGACTGAGTTTTTTCAGGATTTTTATCTTTTTTGTCCATTGGGTGGCGTGACTGATGATGGATGTACATCGCAGGACACTTTTTTTTCTTCTTCTTTTTAAATAAAGGAATTGTCAAAAACTGTTGTGGTTTTTACTTCTTGACACTTTTTTTTGGTGAATGGGTAGGGGTACAATGTACCCGATACCCATTCACATAGGGGGGCCGGGATCTGGGGGTCCCCTTGTTAAAGGGGGCCTCCAGATTCCGATAAGCCCCCCACCCGCAGACCCCGACAACCAATAACCAGGGATGCCAGGAAGAGGCTCTTGTCCCCATCAAATGGGAACAAGGTGCTTTGGGGGTACCCCAAAGCACCCTCCCCATGTTGAGGGCAAGTATGGTCTGGTATGGTTCAGGAGGGGGTGCTTGCTCATCCTACACCCTTTCAGGTGCGGGTTTATTGCCTATACCCCTGCTTGGATTAGTTAGTTGAGCTGTCTGCCGGTTGCTGTTTATGGGTCGTGATAGCTTTCCATTCCTTTCAATTGGAACCATGGCAGGTTTTTTTCCTTGTACTTAGCAGTGTTTGTAGACACTCTCTTGTCTCTTTTGTTTCACTCTACCACTCCCCTCCCAGTCCCATTGCTCTGGGTAGTTACATGCACATCCTGTTCTATCTTCATCACCAATGTGCACTTAGCTGTGCTGCTCACTCTATGGCTTTCCTACATTCGTGCTCCTCCTCCAGTCCCCCTCGGTGTCCTCTCTCGGAATAGCACAGGGGAGGACACTGAGGGGGACTGGAGGAGTAGCACGGATGGGGACTGGAGCAGCATGGAGGAGGACACCAAGGGGGACTGAAGGAGGAGCACGGAGGGAGACCGGAGCAGCACGGGGGAGGACACTGAGGAGGACCGGAGAAAGAGCACAGAGGGGGACTGGAGGATTAACATAGAGGGGGACTGGAGTGGTACACAGAGTGGGACCGGAGCAGAACAGAGGAGGAGCACAGAGTGGGACTGAGAGATACACAGAGGGGGACCTGAGCAGCATGGAGGAGGACACAGGGGACAGTCGGGGGTGATCGGTGCGGTGGTGAAGGGAGTTACAAGCACCGATCTCCCTGTATAGATTTTAATAAAGCAGTTGACAGCCACAGGGATGGGGGGAGTGGAGAAGCATCTGTCACTGCTTTATTGAAATCTATACAGGGAGATCTGTGCTTGTAACTCCACCACCGCCGCACCAATCATACCTGAATACCCAGGTATCGGATTAGGAATCGGAGTATTTGCATGAGTACAAGTACTTGTGCAAATGCTCGGTATCGGCACTGATACCGATACCAGTATTGGTATCGGTGCAACCCTACTAAAAACCCATACATCATACACCCGAAAACCAATGCTAAATTATTCCACCCTCGAACTATTGCAGATGCATTCAGCAATTACTATGGTACACTTTATAATCTTCAATCAGACCCCAATACGCATCAACCCACACCTGAGAACAATAGAAATTTTGAAATTACCACTTGAAACTACCTCAACTATCCCCAGAGTATTTAGAACAGTTAAACACACCATTTACTCTTCACGAAAGCACCGGGGTAATAGATTCTCTTCCTAAAAATTTCCTTGTTCGAAGGATTTGAGAATATTACAAAACATTCAAACATATTCTATTATCTCATTTGAAAAGAGTATACAACACAGTGGCTGCCTCTTCTGCCTTCCCCTCAGAGATGCTTAGAACATTGATTATAACGCCACCCAAGCCAGGGAAGGATCCCATCTGATAAAAAAGTGTATGCCAAACCCATTGCTCTCAGATTGGTAGACATTCTGCCCTTACTTATACACCCTAACCAATCAGGGATTACAAAGGGACTCCAAACAACGGACACCACCCATAGATTCATAAATGTTATACATCTGGCTAATGAAAAGCAAACACCTTCTCTGCTCCTCACCCTGCATGCAGAGAAGGCATTTGACAGAATCCATTGGAACTATTTAGCACAAACCTTATCTGCCTTTGGTTTTACAGGATCTACTTACTCTGCCATTATGGTACTTTTTACCACCCTGTCACCTCAAGTATACACCTCTGGTGCCTTGTCCACCCCCTTCTCTATAACCAATGGCACACGACAAGGATGCCCCCTTTCCCCACTTATCTTCAACCTATTAATGGAACTATTGGAAACATACATACTCACATACCCCAAGATATCAGGTTTTTGGGTACAAAATAGAATGCATACCATCAGTTAATTCATTGATGATAATATTTTGATGTTAACGGACTTGGAACAATTTCTGGCTTTGGTACATGCAGCTTTGGAGCTTTTCAACCAAGTGTCCTCCATTGAAAAGTGAGGCCATCCAAACACATAACCATGCCACTTACGAAATAATGTTTGCTTCAGCTAACAATACACTACATAATATCTCTAATGCATGGGAACCTTGGAAGGGTTGGTACAATAGGCCCTCTTGTTCGAACAATTCCTGACAAATACAGCTATAACCATAATTCAAATTACAAAAATTGTATTTTAGATACTGCATTACTGTGCTGAAATTGCTTCTGGTGATATATCTCATCAAACTTGACTGTGACTTTTATGTTATTCTCTGTTTATTAGTTGTTATAATTTCTATCATCACTCGTTGTGTTTTATATTCCATTGCAATATGCTATGAATTTCGGTGCTTCCAAGCACTGTATGTTCATCCACCCTTGGGGGTGTTTAACTCATGTTTTTGCATTACCTTTCTTTACAAAATACAATAAAAACAAATTGAAAATAATATCCAGGAATACACGGTCTCACCCTTCTCTGCACATGCTCATTTGCTTTCTATTTTTTGGCACTACCAAAAATCTAAAGGCCAATCTGCTGACAGTCTAAATATTTTCTGTTTGTCAGGAGCTCTGGGCTTCAGCAAAATGGCCTCCAGCAACAAGAAAGAGAAGCATTGCTGGAGGAAATTTACAGCACACAGTAATTTTGGTAGCATATATTTGATTGTGGAATGTGTGTTCTTTGCTAAAGAACATTTTTTTATCAAGCCGTTATGGGTAAAGTTCTGCTTTGTAGTAGTGCACCTGTGTCCAGACTGTATAGACAGTATTTCACAAATGTGTGCACACCCCTCACATTTTTTTAATATTTTATTATATCTTTTTATGTGACACCATTGAAGAAATTACACTTTGCTACAATGTAAAGTATAGAGTGTACAACTTGTATAACAGTGTAAATTTGTTGTCCCCTCAAAATAACTCAACATACAGCCATTAATGTTGAAACCGCAGGCAAGAAAAGTGAGCAAACCATTAAGTGAAAATGTCCAAATTGGGCCCAATTAGTATTTTCCCCTCTCCCCGGTGTCATGTAACTCATTATTGTTACAAGGTCTCAGGTGTGAATGGGGAGCAGGTGTGTTAAATTTGGTGTTATCGCTCTCACTTTCTCATACTAATCACTGAAAGTTCAACATGGCACCTCATGACAAAGAACTCTCAGAGGATCTGAAAAAAAGAATTGTTGCTCTAAATAAAGATGGCCTAGGCTAATAGGAGATTGCCAAGACCCTGAAACTGAGCTGCAGCATGGTGGCCAAGACCATACAGCAGTTTAACAGGACAGGTTCCACTCACAGGGGCTCAACAGGCCTCGACTTGGTTGACCAAAGAAGTCGAGTGCACATGTTCAGCATCATATCCAGAGGTTGTCTTTGGGAAATAGATGTATGAGTGCTGCCAGCATTGCTGCAGAGGTTGAAGGGGTGGGGGGTCAGCCTGTCAGTGCTCAGACTATACACCGCACACTGCATCACATTGGTTTGCATGGCTGTTGCCCCAGAAGGAAGCCTCTTCTAAAGATGATGCACAAGAAAGCCCACAATTTGCTGAAGACAAGCAGACTAAGGACATAGATTACTGGAACCATGTCCTCTGGTCTGGTGAGTCCAAGATAAACTTATTTGGTTCAGATGGTGTTAAGCGTGTGTGGCGGCAGCCAGGTGAGGAGTACAAAGACAAGTGTGTATTGCCTACAGTCAAGCATGGTGGTGGGAGTGTCATGGATTGGGGCTGCATGAGTGCTGCCGGCACTGGGGAGCTACAGTTCATTAAGGGAACCATGAATGCCAACATGTACTGTGACATACTGAAGCAGAGCATGATCCCCTCCCTTCGGAGACTGGGCCGCAGGGCAGTATTCCAACATGATAACGACTGAAAACACACTTCAAAGAGGACCACTGCCTTGCTAAAGAAGCTGAGGGTAAAGGTGATGGACTGGCCAGGCATGTCTCCAGACCTAAACCCTATTGAGCATCTGTGGGGCATCCTCAAACAGAAGGTTTAGGAGCGCAAGGTCTCTAACATCCACCAGCTTTATGATGTCATCATGGAGGAGTGGAAAAGGACTCCAGTGGAAACCTGTGAAGCTCTGGTGAACTCCATGCCCACGAGAGTTAAGGCAATGCTGGAAAATAATGATGGCCACACAAAATATTGACACTTTATGCCCAGTTTGGACATTCTCACGTAGGGGTGTACTCACTTTTGTTGCCAGCGGTTTAGACATTAATGGCTGCGTTGTTGAGTTATTTTGAGGGGACACCAAATTTACAATGTTATACAAGCTGTACATACACTACTTTACATTGTAGCACATTTACATATATATATTGTGACAGTAGGAGATGCTGTCATGGTAAAATTGGTAGTTTGGGGAACACAGGTTGTGCACATTTGCTTGGTGCAAGACTGCAGAGCATAGATGCAGCCCTTATAATGAGTTCATGGGAATATCTCAGGGCTCCCAGTTGGAGACTGCTCCACACCAAGAGACAGGAGGTCTCCAGGAGTCAGAGGGGCTGCAGGAGGCAGCCAGAACATGTGTGACTGCAAGAGGCAGTGAAATGGCTTAAGGACTAAGGCCAGAGTGGAGCTGTGGGTGCTAAAGGAAAGCCATCCACACTGAAGGATCCAGTGGTCTGTGTGACCAGGATAAAGAGCAGAAGTATTGCTACAGAGAGCCAGGTGGGCTAGCATTTTCTGTTGTGTGTATTTGCTGGAGAAGAAGCCCTGCGTGGGAAACAGTTATGTTATGGACTTTTATTTGCCTTTTTATAAAAATGAGCTACCATGCCATAGGATTGAAGATGGCCAAAAAGTTAGAGGGGTTTTTAAACTAGGTGATGGGGGGAGGGTCCAGAGGTAGAGATAGTCAGCGCGGAACATATTCCAGAGGGCAGTATTGGGGGCATTAGTGGTAGGTTGACCAAAGCACAAAAACCCAAGGTAAGTATAGCAGCAAGTCCTAGTTGCAATCTCGGTACACCCAATGCGAGGATATTATGCGACCGGTCTAAACTACGTGGCATGTTCACCAATGCCAGGAGCCTGGCAGACAAGATGGATAAACTAGAGATACTGTTGTACGAGGAGAATTTGGATTTTGTGGGAATTTCATAGACCTGGTTCAACAGCTCTCATGATTGGCTGGCAAACATTCAAGGGTATACTCTTTATCGCAAGGCTAGAGAGGGTAAAAAAGGGGGAGGGGTATGCCTATATATCAAGAATAATGTACAAGTGAATGTGAGAGATGACATCACTAAGGGAGCTAGGGAGGGGTGGAATCCCTATGGGTAGAGCTCCAAAGGGATGAAGCTAGGGGGGAAATAATACTGGGAGTATGCTATAGGCCCCCTAACCTAAGGGAGGAAGTGGAGACAGATCTCCTATCACAATTTGGATTAGCAGCAAGGATGGGAAGTGTTATCATAATGGAGGATATTAATTATCCAGACATAGACTGGGCGGAGGGAACCGCGCATTCATCTAAGGCTCGCAAGATCCTTAATGTCTTGCAGGACAATTTTATGGGTCAGATGGTATAAGCACCAACTAGAAATAGAGCATTACTGGGTCTACTGATTACCAACAATACAGACCTGATCACGGATGTGGAAATATGGGGCAATTTAGGTAATAGCGATCACAGGTCAATTAGTTTCAGTATAAATCACACAAATAGGAAACATGAAGGGAATACAAAGACACTGAATTTCAAAAGAGCCAACTTCCCTAAACTACGAACCTTGCTATAAGGCATAAATTGGGATAAAATCTTAGGAACAAAGAACACAGAGGAGAGATGGGTTTGCTTTAAGAGCATATTAAATAAGGGCATTAGCCAATGCATCCCATTGGGTGATAAATTTAAAAGAGCGAACAAAAGTCCTGGATGGCTTAACTCCAATGTAAAAATGCATATAAAAGCAAAGGAGAAGGCCTTCAAAAAATACAGGGTTGAGGGATCATCATCAGCATTCAGACTTTATAAAGAATGCAACAAGAAATGTAAGGGTGCAATAAGGATGGCTAAGATAGAACATGAAAGACACATAGCGGAGGAGAGCAAAAAAAAATCCCAGGAAATTCTTTAAGTATGTAAACAGTAAAAAATGGAGAACAGACCATATTGGCCCCATAAAGAATGAGGAAAGACATCTGGTTACAAATTATGGGGAGATGGCAAAGGTATTACATTTATTCTTCTCCTCAGTCTTCACGAGGGAATCGGGGGGCTTCAGTAACCAAAACTGCAGTGTTTATCCTCAGGACACATCACAGGAAGCACCGCCATGGTTAACAGAGGACAGAGTTTAAATTAGACTTGAGAAACTTAAATAAGAGTTCCACCTGAGGTCCAGTAAAAAAATTAAAATAAATAAAAGTCAGCAGCTACAAATACTGCAGCTGCTGACTATTAATTGGACACTTACCTGTTCCAGGGTCCAGCAATGCGGGGGATCGAAGCCCCGCTCGTCTCCCCCTCCGTTCAGCGGCACCGGCATTGCAACTGTGGGCGCCGGGCTGTGGATTCACAGCCTGGCACCCACTGCCGCGTGACGTGATTGGCCGCTCAGTCACCTGGGACCTGTAATGGGTCCCAGATGATTGACAGGACGGAGCAGAGCTGAGCCCTTCCTGTGCCGAGGGGGAAGTGATGTCACCAGAGGAAGACCACCAAGAGGCAGACTACGAGGGACCACCTAGCAACAGGCATTTAGAGGTAAGTAAAACAAAAAAAATATCCATAAGTTTTTTTGTATTTTTTTTTAAATTTTTCATGTAGTTTTTTTTTTTTTGGGTGGAACCCCACTTTAACATTAATAAATCACCGGGACCAGATGGCTTGCACCCGAGAGTACTTAGGGAACTCTGACTATCCATTCCGGGTCCTGATCTCTGGCTATGTTTTGACTATGTTTACTCTGTTTACCTTTTTATTAATATTATTAAACAAGTGTGATTTAACTGTACTTCTGTCTCAGTCTGATTCATGGTTTCTGACAGTCAAGTGATTGCCAGACCGTTGTTCCTAATTTTTACAGACAATTCCACATCCTTATATGTATATAAAGAACAGCGCTCGCAAAAAAATTAATTAATTAAATACATACACCATCAATTGTGTTGCAGCTGCTGGATACAAGTACTGTGACTTTAAATAGAAATACAAACAAACCTGCGCTGGCAACTTCTACAACAAAAGTATATAAAAAATAAGAAAAGAATATATAAAAAATCTGTATAATTAGGTGGTGATGTCGCTAATATAATGCGACTATATAAGGTAGTGATGTCCCTAATCAGATGCGACTATTCAATACAAATCGTGACATATTAAACAGTATTTGCTAATCGTGACCATTAATGAGTGTTGCTATCTGTAAACATAAATCCTCTAAAGATATATATGATATGTGTAGCCATATAAAAAACATTAATAGCCCCAATATATAAACAATAAAAAATAAAATTCAAAGCTAGATGTAAATAGTCCCTCAACGAGAATAACAAAGGCAGCAGACTTCAATCTTCCAACCCGAAAGCTTAATGACAGTTAACCAGAATGCTGTGTTGGATATAGAGAGATGAAGTAGGGCTTATACTGCTGGCACTATAACAAGACCTTGGGAGCCGCGGACCTCACGTTCCACCCAAAAAGTAAAAGGAAATAAATATAGTGTAATCCTGTGAGGTACAAGATCAATTGCGCATAATAGCGCTACTCACGGAACGGACGTGCAGAGCAGGCTTTCATATTTTAGTCAGTGATCGCCGCTGAGCGGCGTGCGCTCCACTCGTTTGTCTTTGATAACGCCCAGGAGGAGGGGCGAAATGCGTCGACGCAACATCCGGCTTATGCCTGAGAACCAGTGACATCACTTCCTATAGTCAGTGGAGCGCACGCCGCTCAGCGGCAATCACTGACTAAAATCTGAATGCCTGTAGCACTATTATGCGCAATTGATCTTGTACCTCACAGGATTACACTATATTTATTTCCTTTTACTTTTTGGGTGGAAGTGAGGTCCGCGGCTCCCAAGGTCTTGTTATAGTGTCAGCAGTATAAGCCTTACTTCATCTCTCTATATCCAACACAGCATTCTGGTTGACTGTCATTAACCTTTCGGGTTGGAAGATTGAAGTCTGCTGCCTTTGTTATTCTTGTTGAAGGACTATTTACATCTAGCTTTGAATTTTATTTTTTATTGTTTATCTATTGGGACTAATAATGTTTTTTATATGGCTACACATATCATATATATCTTTAGAGGATTTATGTTTACAGATAGCAACACTCATTAATGGTCACGATTAGCAAATACTGTTTAATATGTCACGATTTGTATTGAATAGTCGCATCTGATTAGCGACATCACTACCTTATATAGTTGCATTATATTAGCGACATCACCACCTAATTATACATATTTTTTATATATTCTTTTCTTATTTTTTATATACTTTTGTTGTAGAAGTTGCCAGCGCAGGTTTGTTTGTATTTCAATTCCACATCCTTGCCGCTCTTACAGTAAAGAACCCTTTACATAGTTTAAGGTTAAACCTCTTTTCTTTTAATGAATGGCCACGAGTCTTGTTAAACTCTCTTCTGCGAAAAAGTTTTATTCCTATTGTGTTGTCACCAGTACGGTATTTGTATATTGAAATCATATCCCCTCTCAAGCGTCTCTTCTCTAGAGAGAATAAGTTCAGTGCTCAACCTTTCCTCATAACTAATATCCTCCATACCCTTTATTAGCTTTGTTGCCCTTCTTGTACTCGCTCCATTTCCAGTACAACCTTCCTGAGGACTGGTGCCCAGAACTAGACAGCATACTCTAGGTGCGGCCGGACCAGAGTCTTGTAGAGCGGGAGAATTATCATTTTTTTCTTTGGAGTTGATCCCCTTTTTAATGCATGCCAATATTCTGTTTGCTTTGTTAGCAGCAGCTTGGCATTGCATGCCATTGCTGAGCCTATCATCTACTAGGACCCCCAGGTCCTTTTCCATCCTAGATTCCCCCAGATGTTCTCCCCCCAGTGTATAGACTGCATTCATATTTTTGCCACCCAAATGCATTATTTTACATTTTTCTACATTGAACCTCATTTGCTATGTAGTTGCCTACCCCATTCATTTGTTCAGATCCTTTTGCAAGGTTTCCACATCCTGCAGAGAAGTTATTGCCCTGCTTAGCTTAGTATCGTCTGCAAATACAGAGATTGAACTGTTTACCCCATCCTCCAGGTCGTTTATGAACAAATTAAATAGGATTGGTCCCAGCACAGAACCCTGGGGGACCCCACTACCCACCCCTGACCATTCTGAGTACTCCCCATTTATCACCACCCTCTGAACTCACCCTTGTAGCCAGTTTTCAACCCATGTACTCACCCTATGGTCCATGCCAATGGACCTTATTTTGTACAGTAAACTTTTATGGGGAACTGTGTCAAATGCTTTTGCAAAATCCAGATGTCTACCATGTCTACAGGCCTTCCTTTATCTAGATTTCAACTCACCTCCTCATAGAAGGTTAATAGATTGGTTTGGCAAGAACGATCTTCATGAATTCATGCTGATTACTGTTAATGATACCATTCTCATTACTAAAATCTTGCATATAGTCCCTTAACATCCCCTCCAAGAGATTACATAAAGCTCTTGGAGGGGACATACTTTTTAAATATTGGTGCTACATTGGCTTTTCTCCAATCAGCTGGTACCATTCCAGTCAGTAGACTGTCAGTTAAAATTAGGAACAATGGTCTGGCAATTACTTGACTGTCAGAACCCATGAATAAGACTGAGACAGAAGTACAGTTAAATCACACTTGTTTAATAATATTAATAAAAAGGTAAAATGAGTAAATGTAGTCAAAAACATAGCCAGAGTTCAGGAACCGGAATGGATAGTAAGACAAGCCAAAATATCAGGGAGCCAGAGATGAGCTTAGTAGAACAGCAAGCAGGATCTGGAGCCAGAAGAAATTTCAGCCAAGCAAGTCTTTAACAGGAACACAGCAGAGCCTCTCAAGAGATGTGACCAAGGCGAAGGCAGAGATCATCTGGGCTGGACGGCTTAAGTAGGCAGGACTGACTAACAGGATATCATCAACAGGTGAGTCACTGTGGAGAGAAAAGGAGCGGACAATTAGCCGACAGCTGAGCGGCCAGCTTTGAGAAGGAAGGGCTGAGCCCAATCCTGACAGTACCCCCTTCTCAATGACCCCCCCCCCCTTGGAGGACCACCAGGCTTGAGGGGGAAAACGTCTATGGAAATCACAGAGGGGGACGGGGCATGTATGTCTGAGGATAAGACCCAAGAACGTTCCTCCGGACCGTACCCTTTCCAATGCACCAGGTAGTGTATGCACCCATGGAACCTACGGGAGTCAGCAATGGACTATACTTCATACTCCTCATGATTCTCAACTTGTACAGGTACCGAGGTGGTAAAGCGGTTTCAGACCACAAGTTTTAATAAGGAGACATGAAATACATTTGAGATATGCATTATAGAAGGAAGGTCTAATGCGTAAGCCACTGGGTTAATCCTGCGAAGAATACGGAAAGGCCCAAAAAACCAAGGTGCAAACTTCAGAGAGGGAACTCGAAGTCGGAGGTTGCGAGATGACAGCCAGCCTGTCCCCAACCTGGTAGGAAGGTTCAGGCAGGCATCTGCGGTCAGCATGGAGTCTGTACCTATCATTAGCATGTCGCAAAGCCTCCTAGACTTGTGCCAAAGTGGAACAAAGACCACGGAGATGCTCCTCTAATGCAGGAATACTCTGTGGAACAAATGAGTCAGGCAGCATGGAAGGTTGGAAACCATAGATCACCATAAACGGGGACAATCAGGAAGCAGAATTCAAGGTATTATTGTGAGCAAACTCCACCCACGTTAAAAAGTCTGACCAGTTTTTATGATAGTCAGAAATATAGCAAAGTAGGAATTGCTCCAAGGACTGATTGGCTCGTTCTGCGGCCCCATTAGACTATGGGTGATACACAGAGGAGAAAGCAAGCTGAATTCCCAACTGTGCAAAAAAGGCTCGCCAGAACCAGGACACAAACTGACTACCACCTGTCCGAGACAATCACCTTGGGTAGCCCATGTAAGCGAAAGATCTCCTGAGCAAAAATGGAAGCCAGTTCCTTAGAAGTGAGCAACTTCTTAAGTGGAATACAATGGGACATTTTCGAGAACCGGTCAACCACCATAAGGATAACTGTGTTGCCCTGGGAGTTGGGTAACTCCACAATGAAATCTATAGACAAGTGGGTCCAGGGCCTCTCTCTATTGGGTATGGGTTGTAGGAGGCCCACTGGAAGGTGTCATGGAGTCTTACTCTGAGCACACATGGAACAGGCAGCTATGAAGGCAGTTACATCAAAACATAGACTAGGCCACCAGAATTGTCGGGAAATGGCCCAAAAGAGTTGATTCTTCCCAGAGTGGCCAGCAGCTTTGGGAGAATGGTAAGTTTGGAGCACGGCAGTACAGACAAAGGGGACAAAGCAGCAGTCTCTCAGGAGGAGCATGGACCTAAGCGGCAAGTATTTTGTCACCCAAAGGAGAAGTGAGACTGGTGCGAACCGTAGCCAGAATATGATCAGGAGGAAACACAGGAACCGGAACCGACTCCATCTTGGAAGTGGAGGAAAATTGTCGTGACAAGGCGTCAGCCCTTACATTCTTAGCACCGGGTAAGAATGAGACAATGTAATTGAAACTAGACAAGAAAAGAACCCATCACACCCTTCTGGGAGTAAAAGACGTTTAGTCTCAGACAAGAATGTGAGATTCTTATGGTCAGTAAGAATGAGAACCGGCAAACTGATACCTTTGTGGAGATGTCTCCATTCTTTCAGGGATAAAATGATCGCTAACAGCTCTCTGTCACCAATCTCATAATGGCACTCCGCAGGTGATAATTTCTTGGAAAAGTAGCCACAAGGATGCATAGCGCTCTCAGAGGTAGGACGTTGAGACAGAAGGGCGCCAACTTCAGTCTCAGAAGCATCAACCTTCAGGATAAAAGGTAACGTAGGATCAGGACACAGAAGCAGAAACAAAGGCAGCCTTGAGATTCTCAAAGGCCTTAATGGACTCCGTAGACCAACTCTGTGGGTTACCGTCCTTTCTGGTCATATCAATCAGGGGCTTGACCAGAGACAAAAAGTTACAAATGAACTTCCAATAATAGTTGGCAAAGCCAAGAAAACACTGCGGAGGATGTAAACCCATGAGTCAGGGCCAGTGTAGGACTGCTGAAAGTTTCTCTGGGTCTATCAAAAAACCAGCAGTGGAAATGACATAACCCAGGAATTTAACCTGTTCACGATGGAATTTGCACTTCTCCAATTTACAAAAGAGATTGTTCTCTTTTAGTTTCTGAAGCACACACCAGACATCTGTGTGGTGGCTCTCCAGGGACTTGGAAAATATGAGGGTATCGTTGAGATAAACCACCACACATAACTGCAACAAATCTCAGAGGAAATCTCCGGGCGTTACAAAGGCCAAAAGGCATTACGAGGTACTCATAATAGCCTGCTCTGGTATTAAAAGTTTTCCACTCGTCACCCTCCTTAATCCTCATGAGATTGTATGCCCCTCTCAAATCAAGCTTTGTGAAAACCGATGCTCCCTTGAGGCGGTCAAATAACTAGACATGTGCACACTGAAATATTTCATTTCGGAATTTTGTTTTCGTCCGAAAAATTAATTTATTTAGTTACTCCCGAAATTCGTTTTTATTTATTTTGTTTTTCGTTAAAAATTGCATTAGTCCGAAAATCCAAATTAAGGTCGAATCTGTCATTGAAGGCTTATGGTGTCTGTCGAATGTTCAAAGAAGATTCCTGCTCCGTCGAATCTTCTTAGAACTTTCAACAGACACCATAAGCCAAAGTACGTGTGTACTTAGTTCTAGATATTTTACTGCTCCTCCTCTTTGGCTACAATCAGCCAATAACATTCATCATCATCATTATTTTTATTTATCCTACGTCAAATCTTTTCTCCCCTACGTCGAATCTTTTCTCCCCTACGTCGAATCTTTTCTCTCTATGTCAAATCTTTTCTCTCTATGTAGAATAATCTTGGACTAATAGAGCTAAGGCTAGGCACATTCGACCACAGGTTTGATGGACACAGATTGTTATTGTCATCATCATGGCGAATATCCTATCTATATCGAACTGTTGTAGCAACGAAAACGAAAATAAAGCATTTGTTTATTTCGGATCTTTTGTTTTTCGGATTCTGCACTTTCGTTATCGTTTGTTAAAATGATAATGAAAATACCTGAAATTCGGAAGAAAATGCATTCGGACGAAAACGAATGCACATGTCTACAAATAACTCTGTAATCAACTGAATCGAATAGGCATTCTTAATCGTGAAACAATTGAGACCCCTATAATCAATACAAGGTCTCAAGAAAGTGTGTCTGCAACATACTTCACCATGGCCCTATCCCCCAAGACCAATAAAGGGTAAACCCGGCCACGAGGGGGTATGGCACCAGGTTGAAGGTCAACTGTGCAATCATACGACTGGTGTGGAGGCACACTACCACTTGACCTTTGTCAAAGTCATCGCTAAAATCGCGGTACTACTCCGGCAGGGAGGAGAGTGAAGAGGTGCACACTGCACAGGACCTTGGCTACCTTCTGGAAGCATGACTTACTGCATTGTGGCGACCAGGAGAGAACCTCAGCACAGAGCCAATCAAAAGAGGGGTTGTGCCTCTGTAACCAAGGATAACCAATAACCAGCCCAAACTTAGGTGAGGAAATAACTTGGAATTTTATTATCTTATGGTGAAGAGCCCCTACGGCCATGGATTAATGGAACAGAATCATGAGTCACATGGACAGGCTGTAGAGATCTCCCATCAAGAGCCTCAATAGCAAGTGGAATGTCACACAGCTGCAGCAGAATCAAGTGCTTCGATACAAAGGCAGCATCAATGAATAGGCCTGCAGCCCCAGAGTCGATTAAAGCGTGTATCTCAACGGACGACTCAGCCCAAGAAAGGGTAACTGAAACAAGGGGCTTATGCTTCTGGATAACTGGGGACAAAACAACACCACCTAAGGTCTGTCCGTGACCACCTAAGGTCTGTCCGTGGGCGTTCCCTGGTTGGGTAGGACAAGACTTCAAAAAGTGACCTGCCTGGCTACAATAAAGGCACAATCTCTCCCTCCTCCTAAGGGTTCTCTCATCCACAGAGAGACACGTGAAGCCTGAGTGCATTGGTTCATCTTCACAGACCGACTCGGTACCAGGAGGCATGGGAGGTGAGGGAGGCAAGGGTGAGACTGCAAAGTTTGGAGACAAATGTACAGGAGTCTTCCGCAAGTGCTCCTTAAAAGGAAGTCTTTCTCTGAGTCTGGAGTCAATGAGGATGACAAACATGATCAACTTCTCCAACTCAGTGGGTATATCTTTGGGCTGCTATCACATCCTTGATGGAATTCGAGAGACCATGAGAAAAAGCAGCCACAAGGGCCTCATTGTTCCAAGCTACCTCTGCTGCCAGAGTACGGAATTCAATGGCGTAATCGGCAACAGTTCTCGTACTCTATTTGATGGACATGAGGCACTTGGCAGCAGAAGCGGAGCATGTGGGAACGTCAAATACGCTTTTAATAGAAGCCACAAACTCTGGGTAACTCAAGACAACGGGTTTTTGCGTCTCCCATAGAGGGTTTGCCCAGGCCAAGGCTCTCTAAGAAAGCAAAGATATCATGAAACCCACTTTGCTTCTGTCCATGGGAAACGCTTGGGGCAGCACCTCAAAGTATATCTCAACCTGGTTGAGAAACCCTCTTCATTGGACTGAACCACCCCCAAAACGCTGGGGAAGCAGAGCGTAACCAGATATACCTCTTATAGAGGTAATACTCGAGGCGGGTGCCTGCACAGAGTCTGGAGCAGCAGAAGGGACAGCGGCCTGCAAAACAAGTTGTACCAGAGCAGCCTCAGTGGGAGATTCCAGGTGAGCCGTGCGATTCAGGAGTGTTTGTAACGCCATGGCAAACTGATCCATGCAGTGATCCTGCTCATCCAATCTGGAAAAAAAATTACCAACAAGTGGATTCACTGCATCTTCTGAATTCATGGCCTTGACCTACTGTCAGAAACCATGAGTCAGACTGAGACAAAAGTACAGTTAAATCACACTTGTTTAATAATAATAATAATAAAAAGGTAAACAGAGTAAACATAGTCAAAATATAGCCAGAGTTCAGGAACTGGAATGGATAGTCAGACAAGCCAAAATGTCAGGGAGCCAGGGATTAGCGTAGTAGAACAGCAAGCAGGATTGGGAGCCAGAAGGAATGTCAGCCAAGCAAGTCTTTAACAGGAACACAGGAGAGCGTCTCCAGAGATGTGACCAAGGTGAAGGCAGAGATCATCTGGGCTGGACGGCTTAAATAGGCAGGACTGATGATCAGGATATCATCAACAGGTGAGTCACTGTGGAGAGAAATGGGCTGGCAATTAGCCGACAGCTGTGTGGCCAGCTTTGAGAAGGAAGGGCTGAGGCCAGCCCTGACATTGACTGAGTTCCCTAAGTACCCTTTATCAGCCAGGAAGCTTTACCAACTGAGAAGATAAAGAGCCTTATCCACAAATACCACATAAGACTTCAAGCAGTCATTGATGTGAAAGGGGGCAATACACGGTATTAAGAACTGGGGTATGTAAACTTTTGATCAGGGTCATTTGGGTTGTTTCTCTTGCCATTATGATTTAAAAAAAGTAAACACAGTTGACTGATAATAAATGGCTTCAGCCAAACACTAACCATGAGTGAAAGAAAAGTTTTTGTGTTATGATTCATATTCTCTGAAAAATGGCCAAGAAATCATAAATTCTGCCAGGGTATATAAACTTATGAGCAGAACTGTATGTACTGTGTGTGTGTGTATGTGTATGTGTATATATATATATATATATATATATATATATATATATATATATATAAATATATATACAGTATCTCACAAAAGTGAGTACACCCCCTCACATGCTCTGCTTCAGTATGTAACAGTACATGTTGGCATTCATGGTTCCCTCAATGAACTGTAGCTCCCCAGTGCCGGCAGCACTCATGCAGCCCCAGACCATGACACTCCCACCACCATGCTTGACTGTAGGCAATACATACTTGTCTTTGTACTCCTGACCTGGTTGCCGCCACACACGCTTGACACCATCTAAACCAAATAAGTTTATCTTGGTCTTATCAGACCACTGGACTTGGTTCCAGTAATCCATGTCTTTAGTCTGCTTGTCTTCAGCAAACTGCGGGCTTTCTTGTGCATCATCTTTAGAAGAGGCTTCCTTCTGGGACAACAGCCATGCAAACCAATGTGATGCAGTGTGCGGTGTATGGTCTGAGCACTGACAGGCTGTCCCCCCACCCCTTCAACCTCTGCAGCAATGCTGGCAGCACTCATACATCTATTTCCCAAAGACAACCCCTGGATATGAAGCTGAATATGTGCACTCAACTTCTTTGATCGACCATGGCGAGGCCTGTTGAGCCCCTGTGAGTGGAACCTGTCCTGGTAAACCGCTGTATTGTCTTGGCCACCATGCTGCAGCTCAGTTTCAGGGTCTTGGCAAACTCCTTTTAGCCTAGGCCATCTTTATGTAGAGCAACAATTCTTTTTTTCAGACCTCAGAGAGTTCTTTGCCATGAGGTGCCATGTTAAACCTCCAGTGATCAGTATGAGAGAGTGAGAGTGATAACACCAAATTTATTTTTTTCATATTTAATATTTTTATTACTGGTTTAAGAGGAAGAAAGGCATACACTTTACCAACATCAAATATAACATATTATGCATGTCTATATGCTAATCTAATATACAAATAAATTAATTTTCTTCTAAAGCCAAGACCATGCTCTCTAATTACAACAAAGTCAAAACCTCATTACAATCCCCCAAACACATTAAGGCAGAGATCCTCTCCCATCCCTAATCAAAAATATATCTCCAACTCCTTCCTGGGGGGTTCTATCTATATTTTCCTTAACTCTCTCTTACCTCTATATTTACAAAAAAAAAAACAACAAAGATATAAAAAAAAAAATTAAAAAAAAAAAATTAAAAAATAAATAAATACAACCCTAAGGGGAGGGAGGGGCAGAGCCCTGCTCTGCTCTGGGCTCTGATAACACCAAGTTTAACACACCTGCTCCCCATTCACACCTGAGACCTTGTAACACTAACGAGTCACATGACACCGGGGAGGGAAAATTACTAATTGGGCCCAATTTGGACATTTTCACTTAGGGGTTTACTCACTTTTGTTGCCAGCGGTTTAGACATTAATGGCTGTGTGTTGAGTTATTTTGAGGGGACAACAAATTTACACTGTTATACAAGCTGTACACTCACTATTTTACATTGTAGCAAAGTGTAATTTCTTCAATGATGTCACATGAAAAGATATAATAAAATATTTACAAAAATGTGAGGGGTATACAGTATCTCACAAAAGTAACTACACCCCTCACATTTTTGTAAATATTTTACTATATCTTTTTTCATGTGACAACACTGACGAAATAACAAAGAATTGTTGCTCTACATAAAGAAGGCCTAGGCTATAAGAAGATCGCCAAGACTCTGAAACTGAGCTGCAGCATGGTGGCAAAGGCCATACAGTGATTTAAAAGAATAGGTTCCACTCAGAACAGGCCTCGCCATGGTCAACCAAAGAAGTTGAGTGCACATGCTCAGCATCATATCCAGAGGTTGTCTTTGAGAAATAGACGTATGAGTGCTGCCAGCATTGCTGCACAGGTTGAAGGGAGGGGGGTCAACCTGCCAGTGCTCAGACCATACGCTGCACACTGCATCAAATTGGTCTGCATGGCTGTCATCCCAGAAGGAAGCCTCTTCAAAAAAGCTAAGATTTCATTGTCTATGTTGTGAAATGTGAAAAATAATATAGAGATGAAGGAAGGGCTTCCTTTGAAGTGTATCAACCACAGGGCTAATGTGCAAAAATGTGCATATGTTTGTGGGAACCTAATAATGTACAACAATGAACACATATACTCGTATACCTCAGCATGCTTCTGAATCCATGGACACGGCCACCACAGGTACTGGCAACTAATGCGCTATTTAAACTTGAGTTGTGCATGGGATCATTGCTGAATGGTCTTTCAGTCTAAGTTCTTGTTATTCCTGATCCTGAACCTTAAGCTTGGCCCTGTTATTGACCCAGCTTTCATCTGACCTGCTTTCTTGCCTTTGTTTGCTGCCCATATAACCCTGGACTACTGACCAAGTCTTTGCCTGTCAACTCCTGTACCTCACTGCCTGCACTTTGCCAACCTCTGCTTGTTCCTGACCTTGATCCTGCTTATGGCATGGTGCCTTCCTTCTTCACTATTACTGAATTTGACTTTTGACTCAACTTTGTTCACAACTGGACTTGGTGTATTCTGGGTCTCCTATCTGCCATGCTTCTGCTTACCTGATACCAACACGCCAAGTTCCAGTCTTCAGTTCCAGTTTCCTGGCACTTGCACCCTTACAGACCATGTTCCAACTTCCATAGGTGCTTGGATGAGAATTGTGCAAGAGGTGTAGGTGGCTTGGTATTGTCGCAATGAGACTTTTTAATTGTTTAGTAAAATCCTGGGTCGGATCATAATCCAGTTTTTTGTAGTAAGTAGTATTTGCAAGCTGCCTCTGGCCCTCTTGTATATATTTGTCTGTATTGCGACAATACCAAGCCACCTACATTCAGAACTCATCAATGCGATTCTGGATAATCCAGAAATTGGAGACTTCTACATGCTGCCCAAGATTCACAAGCCAGGAAATCCAGGCAGACCCATTATAACAGGTATGAATACACTTACCGAACATATCTCAGGCCTTGTAGAAAACATGTTAAAACCTTTAGTCATGAACACTGCGAGTTTTCTGCAAGACACCACTGATTTTCTGAACAGGCTTAACAATATACAACAATTACCACCAAATACACTTCTAGTCACTATGGATGTAGAATCTCTGTACAGTAACATCCCTCACAAGGATGGGTTGGCGGCATGTCACAGATTCTTATCATCCTCACCAAACCACAAATACACGGCTGAGGATGTGACACAACTCATTGAATTCATTCTTACACACAACTACTTCACTTTCAATAATGACATCTATCTCCAGTGTATGGGTACTGCTATGGGAAGCAAAATGGCACCCCAATATGCAAACTTATTTATGGCTGACCTGGAGGACAAATTCCTGAACAGCATACAACAAAAGCCATACAGATATTATCGCTATATTGATGATATATTCATGATATGGACTGAAGGTGAAGAAAATCTAAACCAATTCTTCTCATTTATCAACACTTTTCACCCATCTATCAAACTAAAAATGGACTATTCGAACACACATGTCAACTTCCTGGACACTACAGTATACATCAGGGATGACAATCTTCACATGTCGATATACAGAAAACCTACTGACTGATGCAGCTATCTTCATAGTTCCAGTTTTCACCCTCAACACACTAAACGAGCCATCATACACAGCCAGGCCATCAGATACCACCGAATTTGTTCAGACCCAGAAGACAGAGATAAACATCTCAGAACACTGGCAGACTCCTTCCATAGGAAGGGTTACAAAGAAAAAACCATCAACCACAGCATAAACACAGCCTTAAAAACCCGAAGAGAAAATCTCCTCCAATACACAGAGAAAAAAACAAATAACTGAGTACCTCTAGTCACCACATACAACCCAGCGCTTGAAGGGATCAAAAAGATAATCAAAGATTTACAACCCATTATAACAGAGGATGAAACTCTGAAAGGAATATTCCAACAACCCCCATTATTGGCTTTCAGACAACCACCCAACCTCAGACACAAACTAATCAGCAGGAAACTTCACTCTGATTATGAAGTCACAAATAATGGAAGCAAACCCTGCAATAAAAAACGCTGCAAACTATGCAACCAGATCAATCTATCCAAAAGTGTCACACACACAAATGGGACCTTCAATGTCATGGGATCTTACAGCTGTACCTCCAGTAACGTTGTGTACCTCATCCAATGCAAAAGGTGCAGCAAAGGATCTTATGTGGGTGAAACAGGACAGAAGTTACAAGTGAGGATGAATTTGCACAGACATACCATCAAAGAACATAAATAAGACAGTTTATGCACACCTGTGGGACATCATTTCTCACAGCCGGACCACACTATAGAAAACCTCAATGTTTTAGTTCTTAAAGGGAATTTCAGAACTATCCAGGAAAGGAAAACTTTTGAACTAAGAATGATACTTCTTTTTGACACGAAAAATAACGGCCTGAATTTAGATATTGGTTTCCTTACACATTATGCTAAAGTTTTACGACCCTTCTGTGAATAGACTCCCCCCTGCATTCTATAGCTCCCTCTCCCTCTGTCTTATCTCACTAACTCTGCTGCTATCTTTATTACCATTGATTTGTATGTGTTTGGCTTTCCCTTTTTTTTTTTTTTCTTTAACATGCTGCTTAAAAATTTGTGAATCAGTACTGCTTGGACCTTAAAGAAGGGGACATACCCCGAAAGCTTGTCCTGAAAAATTGTATGTTAGTGCAAATAAAAAAAGTATCACGGACAGTACTCAATTTTCTCTGTCACAATTGCACTAATACGGCTACAATCAAATCAAGTACAAATAAAACAAAAGAGCAGAACTGGCTCAGCAATAAAATGGAACATTATGCCTTTTTTTTGATTCTCGGTTAATGCAGTGACTTTACCATTAATTCCATAATAAAAAAATAAAAAAACATTAGTATAGGGCGTACACACGGTCGGACTTTGTTCGGACATTCTGACAACAAAATCCTAGGATTTTTTCCGACGGATGTTGGCTCAAACTTTTTTGTCTACACACGGTCGCACAAAGTTGTCGGAATTTCCGATCGCCAACCACGCGGTCACGTACACCACGTACGACGAGACTAGAAAAGGCCGGTTCAGAACCAAGCGCGGCACCCTTTGGGCTCCTTTTGCTAATCTCGTGTTAGTAAAAGTTTGGTGAGAGACGATTCGCGCTTTTTCAGACTCGTGGCTTTCAGATCGTTTTCTGCCGTTCAGTTTGTGCTTGTGGGTTTGTATCTGCTCTTCAGTGCGTGCAAGCAAGTTCCGCGTGACTTTAGGTAGTCATTGTATTCTTGTTCGTTCGTTGCTGTTTTTCAGGTCGCTCTTTACAGGCCTTGCTGTTCTTCAGTGCGTTCTGTTACTTCGTTCTGAGCAGCGACCGTTTTCTAGCCATGTTTCGTATGCGTACTCCTCGTAGAGTTCGTGCTGTGCGGGGGCTTGGTGTTGGGGTCCTGACCTTGACACAAGTCCAGTCCATGAACAGGGTGGGGAGGAGTTCATGGACCAAGAATTGGTTGCTTCAGCGTGACCAGTTCTCTCATATGCCTTTGCTCGGTGAGATCCGTGAGAATAATCCTGATGATTTCAGGAACTTTCTCCGGATGACGGACCCCGTGTTTCACCGTTTGTTGGCTTCGCTGACCCCCTATATCAGCAGGCAGGATACCTGCATGAGGCAAGCCATCACTCCGGAGCAGAGATTGGTCGCTACCCTGCGGTATTTGGTGACAGGGAGAAGCCTGCAGGACTTGAAGTTCTCGACAGGCATCTCCCCCCAGGCTCTGGGGATCATTATGCCAGAGACCTGTTCTGCCATCATCCAGGTCCTGCAGAAGGAGTATATGAAGGTAAGATTTTTATCCTTTAATATCACATTTTATTGTATTTATTGTTTGATAATATATTGTATTTCTTTCCTCATTCCCTAATTACCATGATTGTAATATGCTGTGAATGTCCCCTTTGTCCTCATGCATGCTGGATTTTTATGTAATTATTACTTTAGGTCCTTCATACATATTTGCCCTTCACTAACCTCCCCAGCATGGTCTCTCCTGCCCTATATTCACCTCATGTAGTCACTTAACATTGTATTTTCAGCTCCATAGTAGTGCTTTACCCCAAACACCCCCTAAAATGTTTGGAATTGTTATTTTTGATTTAAATTCAGGCAGAGTGCCAGAGGTTTTTTTTGTGGTGTCCCCAAATAATTTTTAGTAACTCTCCCTCCCCCAACTGCTAAGTCAGCTGATCCCAATTCTCTATCCTCAATCATCTATCTGCTGACTTTGCCAAACCCATACACACTACACCCATCTCTTTACTGGTCAGATTTATGGATGAATTCCCCAAAGCATGTAGTGCAAGGGCCTGCCTGTATACTTTCCAATGGTACTGTTTAAAGTTTTTGTATCCTATTATTATCTTGATAGGTAATAGCAGAATGTCCAAATGTCCTCAAATGTGTACAGTGTGTATGTATATCTTTGTATTATGACACTTCTTACCTGTTCAGTGGTCTGCCAATAGTGTAACTAAGGAGGGGCTGTTCCAAGTAATACCCATTATTTAGGCATTCATCAATGAAGTGAAGAGGGTTACCTGTCCAAGATTTACACACACCCCCTATAATGTTAGAAATGGCCCATGAGAGGGGGGGAGGGGGAATATGATAGGTGTACCTTATACTTTGGCCTTGTTAAATTCCCCTTAATAAATGCTATCTGGAGGTTGACCCATAATATTTGTGTCTAATCTGCTTGCCATGTTTCAGAGTAAAAATAGTAATGTTTATTGTTTTTTCCTCAACAGTTTCCTTCCACGCCACAGGAATGGCAGACTGTGGCCTCCCACTTTGCCGAGCGGTGGGACTTTCCTAACTGCGGAGGGGCAATTGATGGGAAACACGTCCACATCGTCCCACCACTGAACTCGGGGTCGTACTATTATAATTACAAGGGGTTTAATAGTATAGTGATGTTGGCGGTGGTGTCGGCTAATTACGACTTCTTGTATGTGGACGTGGGGAAGAATGGCCGGATGTCCGATGGTGGAGTCATCGCCCAGACGGCGTTCTACAGGCGTCTCCAGAATGGCAGCTTGGACTTGCCAGCTCCAGAGGACAATGTGGAAGGACTCCCATTTGTGTTCGTTGCTGATGAAGCGTTTGCGCTGGGGGACCACATGATGCGGCCATTCCCAATGAGGACCCTCACCCCGGAACAGAGGGTTTTTAATTACCGGCTGGCCAGAGCCCGAAAAGTGGTGGAGAACACATTTGGAATCCTGGCCAGCCGGTTCCGGCTATTTCTGACACCCATCCATATGGCGGAGTATAAACTGAACCATATTATACTGGCGTGCTGTGTTCTCCATAACCTTTTAAGGAAACATTCGGCCAACTATGCTTGCCGGAATCCTACATCAAACCACACTGACGGCGCTTGAAAGTGGCCGTCCTGGCTTGCCCTCCCTGAGTGCCCGTGATGTCCGTTTACGCTACTTGGAGTTCTTTGCGGGTAGGGGGGCTATCAATATGCCAGACAATATGTGAAGCCTTTTTATAATAAAAAAAAGAAATTCTTGGTGGACATTTACTGCCTGTGTTTGTTTTAGCTGAGCCTGACAGAAATGTGTTGAGTCCAGAAAATGTTGTGATTGTGTAACCTTATACAAAGCACTGTTGGCTGTTATTTCCTAAATGCAAAAACACATTTCACTACAAGTGCACTTGCAACTGCACTGAAACTGCACTTGTAGTCAAAGAGGATTTGCCCATTAGGAAATAACACCCATTTTTGCTGAAAACAGCAATTACATCACCCCAAAAGTGTTGTATTGTAGTGTTGAGACAATAATCCACACATTCTTGAGTAAGCAACTTTTTTATACCTGCACAATCACATGTGCATTTACCAAAGGTTTTTAAAACAAACCAACATGTTTGTTGTATAACAATTTTTGCAGTAGCATTATCAAAAATCGAAATGTCCATTTCAGATAAAACAGGCCTGGTTAAAACCAACAAGAAAGACAAAAAACTTGAACTTACAAAGTTCACATTAGGTAAAACCTGAAGGCTATATCAGACATCAGTATTTAGGAACTGGGTTTGATATAGCGTTCAGATGGGGGGAAATCACCCCAGGAAAAGCCAAATTTGGAAGATGCACACAAATTTACGAATGTCAACATGTGCTATCTGCCATCAGGGGGGATCAAGCCCTTCCTCAACGCTACTTTATAATTGAGGAAGGGGTTGCACCCCCAAAACGCGTCCATTGATCTCCCGTGATGGCAGATAGCACATGTTGACACACTGTGTGCATCCTCCAAATTTGGCTTTTCAAAACATTGCAAAAAGTTTTAAGAGATTGGACCACAATACAAAAAGTGATTTTGTGGGGTTTTAAATTCGCCCCAAAACATCAATGATGTTATTATTTTTTTTAATAACATCATTGATTTTTTGCTGTATGTTTTGCAGTTCCACATTACACCCCATGATCTCCCCGATCAGGATCTGGGCACTTTCTGATGTGAAACGTTCTGGAGCACGATCACCTAAAAAGAGAGAAACAAAACAAAAACAGGTATCAAAAATCTGCCACCATCCATCTCTTACCTGAGCCTGTGGTCGCAGACACTCACCTGTTGTGGTGCCAACCTCCACCACATCTTCTTCTTCCTCCTGCTCTTCTTCGTTTGGGGGTATTTCACCTTCTTCCATAGGTGGGGGGTCTGTGGTCTCCTCGGATGAGGGGTGTCCTCCGAGTCTTTTCTCCCCTATGTCAATCAAAAATGGTATACTTAGCACACAGATATTTGATGGCAGAACTATAAATAGGAAACATTGCTTGGAAGTGGGGTACAATTGTCTATTTTAGCCGAGTTCCAAGATGTATTTTTTTTCTTGCCCTTTGTCAAGCTGCAATACTTTACCTGTTTAGTACAAGCTTCACAGATGTAGCCCCCCCTATAGTATACACTGGAGCACCTGTGTGGCCCCCTAAAAAAATGGTGTTCTGGTGTCCCACACTAGTGCTCCAGTGTCCAGATGTGAAAACAGCTGCTCAGTGTCCTCTCCTTACACACAATCTAGTTTGCATTTCATTCTAGTAACAAACCCATCTACACAAACAACTATTTGGCATCCAAGTAGGCCCAAAAAAATGTGGGAAAATGCATATGGCCTAAACAATGGGGTTTTAGAGGCTGAAAGAAAAATGTTTGATAAGAACGAATAATGGGCCCATGAATATTAAAGTTGCCCTTTTAAACGTTACAAATAATAAAAGAATATGGAGCAGCACGAACGCAATAAAGACAGAAGGAATAGGAACACAGCACAACTACTTACTTTTTTGCAGCACTCTCCGGATCTTTCGGTACTGCTCTGGCTCTCTCAATTTCAGGTCCGACCACAGCTTCCTGAGCTGATCTTTCGATCTTCGTACCCCGAAATTCCGGTGCAGACTCCTGACCACTTTCGCCATGATCTTGGCCCTATTGGGGTTGGGGTAAGGCCCATACTTTCCGTCATAGTCGGACTTCTTCATGATGTCGACCATCTCCAACATCTCCCTAAAGGACATATTTGTGACCTTAAAACGTCTCCTTCTGGATCGGGACGTGTCCGGATCCGGGCTTTCCTCCTCCTCGTTGCTATAATTAGCATGCACCTGCTGTGACTCCGCCATGTGCTCTTCTCCCACTGCGCCGAACAAAAAGGGGCAGGGAATAGACTAGAAAGAACGTCAGGGGCGGGCGGAGTTACACGCATGCGCAGTGTGTATAAAGCGTAACACGCGTGCGTATTACGTACGATCTGTGAGCAGAGGAAGGAGCATTGGACGCGACGATCGTAAGAACGAAGGTAAGAGACAAACTTGTGCCTATACTGCTTCTACATTGAAGCCTATATTGTAACAAGATTAGGAGAGTTTTGTCTGACATTAAGCTTTGTCTTGTGTTGTGTCTTGCAGTGAACATGGATATCTTACTGAAAGACAATGACTTCATGTCAGTATTCATAGATATTTTAAGGGAGCTGCCCTGTCTGTGGGAGATTAAACACCCCCATTTCAAGAACCAAGCAAAGAGGAAGGCAGCACTGGTGCAATTGTGTGAAATTGTGAAGCAGGTGATCCCCACGGCAGACATCACCTATTTAAAGATCTTAATTGGTGGCCTGAGGAGTACATATCTGAGGGAGCACAAGAAAGTCCTGGATTCACAGAGATCCAGAGCAGCAGATGACATCTATGTCCCCAGGATGTTGTACTACGACAGGCTGCATTTTTTGGCAGGCCAGACTGAACCCAGGCCATCCCTCTCCAGTCTTCCTTCCACGCTTCCTTTTCCCCCGGCTGAGGCTTCTGACGCCCAACCTGGCCCTTCCAGGCCACATGTGGAGGAGCCCAGATTGAGCCAGGTATAGCATTCCTCTAAATATTTCTGCTTGTCCAATCAATGATGTTAACTAGATGTTAGTTGGGAGTACTAATTTAGGATTGTGATTGATGAAGCAAAACATTACAACCATGTCCCTTTTTCATACACAGGGAAGTCTCAGCCAGGAGGTGGCCGGGCCGAGCCGGCTGGCTGATCTGCAGGTTCCTCCACCCCCACTGAAAAGAGAAAGTGGCAGTAGGAGGAGTGCCCTAGAGGAGGCTACTGGAGGACTCTTTTGGAGGGCTAGGTCCTGAGAGCACGACAGACCGTGGAGGAGGACATTGCTGCCATCATTGCATATAAAATGCAGAGGATGGAGGAGGGCCAACAAGTCTTGTGTGAGGCGCTCATATTGGAGGCTCTTAACAAAGGTATGAGGGGCCAAATGACAGCTCAGACACACCTTTGCGATGGTCCTCCTCCTCCTCCTGCAGGTCCTCCTCCTCATCCTCCCTCTCCTCCAGGTCCTCCCAGTCCTCCTCCAGGTCCTACTCCTCCTCCTGCCACATCTCCAACTGCACAGCCACAGCCCGGAAGGAAACGTGAAAGGAAGACCAGAAAGTGAGGACCCTGGATCCAGTCTGGTCGGCCAAAAAATGCAGCCTCTTGTGGTACCACAGCCTGGGGACACAGATGTCATCTGCTGCTATCCGGATCTCTGTGAATTACATATGGACTCCTCAGGCCACCAATTTTGATGTTCAAGAATTGATGTCTGCCGCGGGGGTCCCAGGCTTCGCTAATTTCTCATGTTGATCCAGTGTTGCCTTCCTCTTTGTTTGGTTCTGAGCCCGTAATAAAGGATTTTTGTTTTGAATTATACTCTCCTATGTGTTTTACTTCAAAAAGGACAGTTGGTTTGTGAGGAATCAGGTATATTTCAAATATACAATGTGAAATGAACAAGGGACACCAACACCAAACAATCTCCTGGAGATTAAATAAAAAAAGATATCAATGGTGTTGGGGTAACTTGACACACAAAACACACACAAAAATATTCTGGAGTAAAAATAAAAATAACATTGAACAAAGATCAGCCTTGGAAAAAATACAAACATTAAATAAAAAAAAAAGGCTTAAAATCCCCCAAAAAATTAAATAAAAAAAAAAAATTCTGTCAGATGTGACAACTAATAACAATATATTCAGGGAATCCCAATAAAAAAACCAAAATAAAACTTTGTGAGAAGTGTGTGTGAATATGAGCAGCAAAACTACTTAATTCTTGTCACATTATAAAGAAGAAGAGAGTGCGCTGTATTAAACCATTTTTAACATTGCAGCGTGACGAAAGTGCTGTATCCATTGCGCACGCTAAATATACCAGAACAAGCTGTTCCGTCTTGGAATTTCTTCTGAGCATGCGTGGCACTTTGTGCGTCGGAACAGGCCACACACGGTCGGAATTGACGCGATCGGATTTTGTTGTCGGAAAATTTTATCTCCTGCTCTCCAACTTTGTGTGTCGGAAAATCCGATGGAAAATGTTCGATGGAGCCCACACACGGTCGGAATTTCCGACAACACGCTCCGATCGGACATTTTCCATCGGAAAATCCCACCGTGTGTACGGGGCAGTAGGCATTTTTTTTCCTAGTTTGTGGAAGTAGCCCATATTGCACAATTTTTAAATGAGTGTTTTTGCATTCTGGATATATCCTGTCTAAATTATAGAGTTATTGGTATATTAGTTGTCAAGTCATTCTGTGTTTTATAATTTTTTTAAACAAAAAAAAAAACACAGACCCGACCAGATTGAGAGTTGCTTTACACTCAACACGAAAGAGAAGACCAATCCTATGATTTTTTTTACTATCAAGGAGTTGATAGCATATATGGAGTTTATATTAAGGTTGCCATTGGCACATTAGTGGACAATTCCAATGAATGTTTGCTATCTATATTTATATTATATATATTGCACCTTGGAGGACCAGGCCGTGCCTGATGTGCACGATACTCACCCTTGCTCGGTTCCACAGTCAACCATTACTATGACTTATTTGTCCCTAGGGAAGCGCCTGACAGTGATTTCCCATAATGTAAAGGGATTGAACATTCCTCTCCTTAAAGCAATTGTAATTCGCTGGCCTTTTTTAAAATCTTTTTCTCTTTTATAGGTTGAACTAGATGGGACTTGTGTCTTTTTTCAACCTGGCTAACTATGTAACTATATGTAACTACGTAACAACAGTCCCTGATGGCAGGTATTACTTAAAGGCAGATGCACAGGAAAGCTGCTTAAGCTGGCTAATATTTATATCCCAAATACTTCTCACACCTCTTTCTGCCACCAAATTGTCCAGGAACTGAATACTATATGTTAGTCTCTGGCTGTCTTATTTTAGGGGGGATCTCAATGTCCCTCTAAATCCATTGCATGATACCTCTTGGAAAACATGCATTGCATACAGAATTTTGAAAGAACTCAAGAGTCTCCTAAGGACACTGATGGTGGTTGATTCATGGTGCACAGATTACACCTTTTATTCAAAACTACACAACAGATATTCTCAAACTTACTATATCTGTGCTATATCTGTGTGTCCCAAAAGAGACCTCTGTACCCTGCAACATGTCCCTATTGGCACCAAAATTATGTTTGATCACGCTTCCATTTCTGTAACTCTAGATTTATCTCCACACCAACCCATAACTTTCAACAACTGGGGACTCAACTACTCTGTTTTAACAGATCTACTCATGTATAAACACATACCTGACCAGATTGAGAGTTGCTTTACACTCAACACGAAAGAGAAGACCAATCCTATGATTTTTTGGGAGGCAGGCAAATGTGTAGTACGAGGAGAACTTATCACATTAGGCGAAAAGGAAACTGAGATTTGTTTTGTGTCTGACACAATAGCCAAACTTAAACTTGAGTCTCTACATAAACATTCCTTATAAGTACAGTCCACAAATGAGCTCTTATGCTCCGTACACACGGTCGGATTTTCCGACGGAAAATGTGTGATAGGACCTTGTTGTCGGAAATTCCAACTGTGTGTAGGCTCCATCACACATTTTCCATCGGATTTTCCGACACACAAAGTTTGAGAGCAGGATATAAAATTTTCCGACAACAAAATCCGGTATCGGAAATTCCAATCGTGTGTACACAAATCCGACGCACAAAGTGCCACGCATGCTCAGAATAAATAAAGAGATGAAAGCTATTGGCTACTGCCCCGTTTATAGTCCCGATGTATGTGTTTTACGTCACCGTGTTCAGAACGATCGGATTTTCCGACAACTTTGTGTGACCGTGTGTATGCAAGACAAGTTTGAGCCAACATCCGTCGGAAAAAATCCTAGGATTTTGTTGTCGGAATGTCCGAACAAATTATGACCGTGTGTACGGGGCAATAGAGTCCCACACAGCTCTACAGCAGTCAGCGATTGAAATTTAAAGCCAAGCGTATCATCTTCCTTAAGAAGGGAATATATTATGAGCAAGGAGACAAAACCAGTACGTTTTTAGCCAGAGCATTAAACGATTCACAACTATCATCCAATGTTTTTTGTATAAAAAATAAGGAAGGTAAGCTTGAGTATGCGAGTGAGAAAATAGCAGAACAGTTTCATGCCTTTTATTCCAAATGATACAACTTGCCTCCTCAGCACAAACCGGTAGGAATGGAGGGAGATATCATATCTAGAGCAGAGCAAACTACCTAGCTTGAAAGCGAAAGACATTCCCAATCTAGATACACCTATAAATGAAGAAGAACTCTTATGAGCTCTTCAGATCTTCAAAGATCTGAAACCTTGCAAAAGCCCAGACCCAACAGGTTTTCTATTATAAAACCTTTTCCAAAATACTCAAAATACCTCTCCTTAAAGCAGTTGTAAACCGCTGGCCTTTTTTCTTTTTTGCTTACCTGCAAGGTAAAGCCATAATGTGCTAGTATGCATTGCATAATAGCACATTATGTGAAACTTACCTGAAAATGAAGCATTCCAGCGATGCAATGTCATCACTGGAGGCTGTTTTCATCTTCACCTGTCTTGCTTCCAGGTTCGCGGACACAAGCTCTGTGACTGGCTGGAGCCGCGATCATGTCACTCCCACACATGCGCTTGGGAGCCGCCGTTCATGGCATAGGCTCTGAAGGAACGGCACAGGTGGCTTATCATAGACTGAAGTTTGTGTATAAAGTGATCAGCGCAATTTCTCAACATAAACAAGTGAATATGAATATATAAACATCCAATATAGAAAAGTTACAAGCTCAATTATATCTCCACGAATAAAGTGCGAAGTGCAAAGTGGATAAACAGTCCAAAAAAATCATCCAAAATTGAGTGAGTAAATAAATAGTCCTTCAAAAACAATCCCCTTAAAACAAGTAATGCTGAAATTTCACACAACTGCTCAATGCTCACAGAATTCTCACCTCCATAAAATGATGAATCAGCCTTAAGCACTTTCCAATCAGCTGCCGCAGTTGAACTGCGGCAGAATGGCACGGCTGGGCGAAACGACTTTATGTGACATCGCTTCGCCCTGTGGCCACTAGGGGCATGCGCGTGCCCCCTGCTCGCCCACAGACCCAATGCGAGTACCGCTGGGCTCCCACAATCGCTCGGGGCACATGGAGAACCGGGATCTGTGTGTGTAAACACACAGTTTCCAGTTCTCTGAGGGGAAAAGAGACAGATCGTCTGTTCAAACAGAGTATGAAGAGCGATCTATCTCTTCCCCTACACAGTCCACTCCCCCCTTCAGTTAGAACACACACTAGGGAACACATTAACCCCCCCTAGTGTTAAACCCTTCCCTGCCAGTGACATTTTACAGTAATCAATGCATTTTTAATGCACTGATCACTGTAAAAATGCCAATGGTCCCAAAAATGTGTCAAAATTGCCGACGTGTCTGCCATAATGTAGCAGTCCCGATAAAAATCGCAAATTGCCGCCATTACTAGTAAAAAAAAAAATGAATAAAAAAATTGCCATAAATCTATCCCCTATTTTGTAGATGCTATTACTTTTGTGCAAAAGCAATCAATATATGCTTATTAGGATTTTTTACCAAAAATTTGTAGAAGAATACATATTGGCCTAAACTGAGGAAAAATTTAGTTTTTTCTATATATTTTTGGGGATATTTATTATAGCAAAAAGTAAAAAATATTGTGTTTTTTTTTCAAAATTGTTGCTTGTTTATAGCGCAAAAAATAAAAACCGCAGAGGTGATCAAATACCACCAAAAGTCAGCTCTATTTGTGGGAAAAAAGGACGCCAATTTTGTTTGGGTGCAATGTCGCACGACCGCGCAATTGTCATTTAAATTGTCATTGTCATTTAAAGCGACGCAGTGCTGAATCGCAAAATTTTCCAGGGCTGAAGTGGTTAAGGATGTCCCCTGTGATGGTGATCTCCCACTTCCAGACTCAGCACACAATATTTCCCTCAGGATTCCAGACGACATGTGGGAAGGAAATAAATACCTCCCACAGTGTAGTATATTTGAACAATCAAAGATTTATTGAAAGACAAATGGAAGCTTACATTTAAAAAGGTTAAAAAGCGCATTGAATAAACAGTGGCATTACAGCTGCCTCTCACATCACTTCCAGTCCTTTCCTTACTACCGGCCACGCTCTACGCATTACGTCACAGTCCCCTGATGAAGTCACGTGACGTACCTCATAGGGCGTGACCGGAAGTAAGGAAAGGGCCAGACGTGATGTGAGAGGCATCTGTAATGCCACTGTTTTCGACATTGTGTTTTTTAAATGTAAGCTTCCATTTGTCTTTGATTGTTTAAATATACTACACTATGGGAGGCATTTATTTCATTCCCACATGTCGTCTGGAATCCTGAGGAAAATATCGTGAGCTGATAGCCAGGAGTCTGGAAGTGGGAGATCACCATCACCAAGGGTTATCCTTAAGGCTGATTCATCATTTTATGGAGGTGAGAGTTCTGTGAGCACTGAGCAGTTGTGTGAAGTTTCAGAATCAACTGTTTTGAGGGGATCGTTTTTAAACGACTATCTATTTACTCACTCAATTTTGATGATTTTTTTGGACTGTTTATCCACTTTGCACTTCACACTTTATTAGTGGAGATATAATTGAGCTTGTCACTTTTTTATATGAGATGTTTATATATTCATATGCACTTGTTGTTTATGTTGAGAAATTGCGCTGATGACTTTATACATATTTATTATTGTTTGTTATTTGTGAAACATTCTAGATTTAGCAGCAGTTTCATTTGTCACATATGGTAGTTTTATTTATTTATTTACTTTAGTTCAACTAGTGGCACGTACGTACGTAGGCTCTGCCCTAAATGTTTTATCACAACTGACGTAATTGGGGGCATGGACATGAAACATGTAGGGCGGAAGCCTATGTACGCGCTGTTGCCACGCTGGTTTTGCTGTGTACACAAACATATCCACCTCTATGTTTGGTCTATTCTTCCTGGATTGATTTTATGCTTGTTTTATCTCATGAGATGTGAGTACCCTTAATCCTTTTTGCATCATTAACATTGTTTTATGAATAATAATAGCGCTGCATATTTTTTGTTCTAATTGTATTGCACAGTGTATCTGACTGTTTGTTGCTATCAGCTTTTTTCATTTCTCTTGTTTTTGTCAGAGCGTTTTCCTTTTATTTGCAACATTTTCACTAATAATTGTAAATCTAGATTAAGCGACAATATTGGCCTATAATTGGTGCAATTGGGTCCTAACTCAGCTTTGGAAGAACTGCTATATGTGCTGCTAAGAAGAAGGTCGGTCATTCCTGCACAGAGACAGAGACACAGTGAGAGAGTTTAAGGCTGGATTCACATATGTGCGAATTGGATGCGGATTTCCCCATTTTCAATTCGCATGATATGCCAGTGTGACCGGCTCTTAATGGAGCCAGTTCACACAGGTCCGGGGCAGCCACTGACTAGATTACAAAAGGGTCCTGTTCGTGTTTGGGTCTGGTTTAAGTACGAATTCAGGCAAAAATTTAAACCTTAACCACTTTGGGACCGCCGCACGCCGATGTACGCCCAAACTTTGAAGGGGTATATTGTTGTTATGGCAGCAGCTAGCTGCCGTAACCCCGGTATCCCCGTTTTCGTGTGGCGGTCCTCTTTCTGATAAAAGTGGTCCCTGCGGTGGATTCGCCGCAAGATCACTTTTATCGGTGGCGGGAGAGGGGCCCCCCTCTCCCGCCGCGATCCGGTGCCTTCCGCCGCTTACTCGAGCCGTCGGTAGCGGCTGAGGCAATCGCATCCTACTCCATGCTGTGCCTGGAGACGAGTGAGACTAAGATGGCGCCCACTCGTCTCCATGACACTGCTGGGCGGAAGTGACGTCAAAACGTCACTTCCGCCCATGCCTCTTAAAGGCATATTTTTTTTCAATGTCATTTTTTTAAATGACTTTTTTTTTTCTTTTTTTTTTAATTGCATTTTAGTGTAAATATGAGATCTGAGGTCTTATTGACCCAAGATCTCATATTTAAGAGGTTCTGTCATGCTTTTTTCTATTACAAGGGATGTTTACATTCCTTGTATTAGTAATAAAAGTGACACAATTTTTTTTTAAACAGTGTAAAAATAAATAAAATAATGTAAAATAAATAATAAAAATACTTTTTTTTTTTTTTTTAAAAACCCTCCGTCCCGACGAGCTCGCGTGCAGAAGCGAATGCATACGCGAGTAGCGCCCGCATATGAAACCAGTGGTCAAACCACACATGTGAGGTATCGCCACGACCAGTAGAGCGAGAGCAATAATTCTAGCCCTAGACCTCCTCTGTAACGCAAAACATGCAACCTGTAGAATTCTTTAAACGTTGCCTATGGAGATTTTTGAGGGTAAAAGTTTGACGCCATTCCACGGGCGGGCACAATTTTGAAGCGTGACATGTTGGGTATCAAATTACTCGGCATAACATTATATTTTACAATATAAAAAAAATTGGGCTGCCTTTACTGTTGTATTAATTTTTTATTAAAAAAAGTGAATTTTTTCAAAATAAAGTGCGCTTACAAGACCGCTGCGCAAATACGGTGCAAAAAAAAGTATTGCAATGACTGCAATTTTATTCTCTAGGGTGTTAGAAAAAAAAAAACATATATAATGTTTGGGGGTTCTAAGTAATTTTCTAGCAAAAAACCTGTTTTAAATATGTAAACACCTAAAATCCAAAACGAGGCTGGTCCTTAAGTGGTTAAACGTACCTGAACCGGTGAAAAGACACGAATCGGACCCCAGGCACGAACCCACCGCACATATGTGATTCTGGCCTGAAGCTTTAAAGTGAAAGTAAACTTCAGCATATGAAACATGGTGTGGTCCCCGCGCTACTAGTTGAATTAAAGTAAATAAATAAAAAATTAAAACTACCATATGTGATAAATGAAACTGCTGCTAAATATAGAGTGTTTCACAAATAACAAACAATAATAAATATGTATAAAGTGATCAGCGCATTGTCGCTTAATCTAGATTTACAATTATTAGTGAAAATGTTGCAAATAAAAGCAAAACGCGTTGGCAAAAACAAGAGACAGTGAAAAAAGCTGCTAGCAACAAACAGTCAGATATACTGTGTAATACAATTAGAACAAAAAATATGCAGCGCTATTATTATTCATAAAACAATGTTAAAGGGGTTGTAAAGGTAAATTTTTTTTTTTTTTAAATAACAAACATGTTATACTTACCTTCATTGTGCAGCTCGTTCTGCACAGAGTGGCCCCGAACCTGGTCTTCTGGGGTCCCTCGGCGGCTGTTTCAGCTCCTCCCCGCAAGCATTAACCACCTTAATGCGAGCTCCCTCGCATGGTGGTTAGTTCTTGCGGGCGCGCTCCCGTGATACAGCCGGCGACTATAGCTGCTCACTGTATCACTCGGCCCGCCCCCAGCGCGCCACGTCATTGGATGTGATTGACAGCAGCGCAAGCCAATGGCTGCGCTGCTTCCAATCCATCCACTGTAGCCAATCAGCGGCCAGGGTGAGCGGAGGAATAGATGTCGGGAACGAGAAGCTGACTTTTGAGGCGTCAGGTAAGTAAAACGGGGGGGGCTGGGGGCGGTGGTATTGTCAGAAGTTTTTTCACCTTAATGCATAGAATGCATTAAGGTGAAAAAATTTTTACCTTTACAACCCCTTTAATGATGCAAAAAGGATTAAGGGCACTCACATTTCATGAGATAAAACAAGCATAAAATCAATGCAGGATGAATAGACCAAACATAGAGGTGGATATGTTTGTGTACACAGTAAAACCAACGTGGCAATGGCACATACGTAGGCTCTGCCCTACATGTTTCATCACAACTGACGTAATTGGGGGCATGAACATGAAACATGTGGGGCGGAGCCTATGTATGTGCTGTTGCCACGCTGGTTTTACTGTGTACACAAACATATCTACCTCTATGCATGGTCTATTCATTCTGGATTGATTTTATGCTTGTTTTAGCTCTGTACAAATTCCGACGCGCAAGATTCCTATGCATGCTCAGAAACAATTCGACGCATGCTCGGAAGCATTGAACTTCATTCTCTCATAGTGTTGTACGTCACCGCGTTCTTGATGGTCGAAAGTTCAGAGAACTTTTGTGTAACCGTGTGTATGCAAGGCAAGCTTGAGCGGAATTCCGTCTGAAAAACCATCCAAGATTTTTCCGGTGGAAAATCCGCTTGTGTGTAGGCAGCATAAGGGTCTTCCTCTGGGGACATTACAACGAATACCCCTCCGCTTTCTGGAACTTCTAATTACAGGCATCTCACTGCAAACCTGGGAATGTGCGGGCATACAAACCATCACATACCTATACTGTCATTGTACCCTACACTCTTTCCAAGAGCTGTTTGCCTCATGCTCTTTACCTTCATCTTCCTTTTATAAATACCTTCAAATAAGACATGCCTTACAACCAGTGGCGGTGCGTTCATAAGGGCGCACATGCCCCGCCCCCTCTGTCCAGCCACCCCCTCTATGACCAATGGATAGATTCATGCCTAGCATGAATCTTTCCGTGGCCGCCGCCACCCCCTATTCAGGCGCCCGCCCCTTACAGTGGCAGGGGGTCTTTTTAAAGCACCTGACTAGAGCCATAGGCTCTAATAGGCATCAGAAAAGGTGACCTGCGAGCGCCATGCTTGGCACTCGCAGTTCACCCAGGTATGTTAGAACAGCGAATTAATATTAGTTTTCCTAACCCTGAACCGCCTCTCCGCCAATCAGGTGCTCGGGTCTGTTACCCATCACCTGATTGGCTGAAACAACAAGCGCTGTGATTGGACGTCTATCAGGTGGAGAGAATGGGAGGAGAGAATGGGAGGGGACGCATGGAGGAAACTGCTCACCGCTGTCACCCGCTGCCCCACTGAGATAGGGTAAGTGCCATGCAGACGGCGAGCTGGTGGGGGGTAACAGTGGAGGCATTCGATGGCACAGTGGCAGCATTCGATGGGCACAGTGGCAGCATTCAATGGGCACAGTGGCAGCTTTTTTTGGGCACAGTGGCTGCATTTTATGGCACAGTGGCAGCATTTTATGGCACAGTGGCAGTGTTTGATGGGCACAGTGGCAGCGTTTGATGGCACAGTGGCAACATTTGATGGGCACAGTGACAGAATTTTATGGCACAGTGGCAGCGTTTGATGGGCACAGTAGCAGCATTTGATGGGCACAGTGGCAGCATTTGAAGGCACAGTGGCAGTGCTTGATGGGCACAGTGAGGCTGCAATTGATGGGGTTTTTTTCAGAATTTTTCAGTTTGTTTGCGCCCCCCAAAAAATTTGAGCACCAGCTGCCACTGCTTACAAACAAGCCCATCGGGTTTATTTGTTTACCCCAACCACCACTTACTGCGCTGCCCAGCTCAATTGAGCCCAACTTTTACTGCCCCCTTTTTATTATTTGTTGGATATCACTTCTTGCAATTTTTATACCAATAAATTCCTTATCATTTTCAATGGATTTACACTATGTGGAGGTTCTTCCTTTTTCCTTGCCCCTCTATGAGGAATATTGATGATTGTGTGGAATCTGGCTGATGATCGAAGTTGGTCCAACAGGACACCCGGGTCCAATCTAACCTCTTCAGGGACACACCATCTTGTGGTATTTTCTGCTCTTCCAAGCCAAGTCCAACGGTATGATGTGAATCTGATCCACTCTAACGTTTCACGGTACAAGCCTTTCTGACTCACCGCCAACGGCCTGTGAGTCCATCCTTTCTGGTAAGGGCATTTTATGTTTATCTGCCTGAGATTATATGGTCATACTTGGAGAAGATATCACCCTACATGCAGAGATGTCCCTAACAGCTCCATCAAAACACACATGAAGACTGGGAGCACCTACAGTGTCATACTGACACTTTGACCAACTTATACCTCAGAGACGGACATTAAAATTGCACATGCCTACATTTTTGATACATTTATATATTTGAGATTTTAACAAATAAGTCTGACGGACACGTAATATTGCTGAGTTTATTTATATCACATCCACGTTAGTTTATATATATTGTGTTAACTTCTTAACTGGATGTTTTCAAGTTATTTTTAATCCGCTAATCACATTCATGTCACACCCACTATAACGAATTTATTTATCTGCTATTCATTACTAGGAGTTACACGCAGCTTATCTTTTTATACTCCTTATTGTTTATTAGTATAAGTCATTCACTTATCACTTTTCTGGGGAGATACCCCTCGTCCTATATTTTTATTTTATTTTATTTTGGTGGTATATTATAGGTGTTATCACTATTGATTTAGGGCAACAACCCTTTTCACTCTATGCATTACCATCACTCACTGTGACCTTTTGGTTTTTCTCATTGACGTTCAGTACACTCTATTAGCGCCACACTTTGTTGTTCCGCTTTCTCTCTTTCTGGCAGAGATTCTGAAACGACTAGAGTTTCCACCCTCCCACCGTATAGGAGTCTCACACCTCTACCATCTCCTCATTGTGCCACCCTCCAACTGCAAAACCGCATCAATGATCTCATGGGAATCCACCCTCAGAATTACATCTAATCCGCAACAGTGGTTTTCGGCTGCTCGATTGACACTCAAACACTCCCCTTGTATTTCCCACTTGGAATCTTCACAAACAATCCTCCACAAATGGTACTATCTGCCTGCCAGACTCTCTAATTTCCTCCCGGATCAAGTCTCTCTATGCTTGAGAAACTGTAAAAACCTTCTAGTCCAATGTGTTTTCCATAGCATCTTCTGTTATAAACATAGTTATTCGGCTTCCTGACTCCAAGCTGGCAATATTGGGTATAGGCATTGATTCCTGGCCTTTTTTCGAGTTTCACACAGCGCTCACACACATATTTATTGTGGCTAGGCTGACAATTGCCCAGCTCTGCAGACAACCTTCAGCCCCTGATCTCTATACAACCATACACATTTTAGACGAACATGCCACATATGAGTGCATGTTTGCAAAAGCCCACCTTTCAGTAGATAAATTCCTTCATAACTGGGACCCTTTGTTACGTTCTCCCTGGTGCTCTATACCACGATAAACACTCATTTCATTCTGGCCTCCTGCTGTTATGTTTCTTTACTTTCCAGCCTAAAGCCTCCTTTATGGCCATAAACCATTGTGTTAACAGGGTCCCTCTATGTTTTTGCTGAATGTTACCTCTGGTTAACTGTATTCACTTGTTTTTATTCTCTCCTCCCTCAAGAGAAAGTGTGCCATTGCACACAGATGTGTTTGTTCCCTTGTTTGCCTTCCTTCGACTTCTCCCCCTGGATATGTCCTACTATCTACCTACTAGCAAGTGTAGTACTTGTATTTCCTATGTCCATGGTAGTGTGACAAGCTTTGATGGAATTACATTGTGGCTCCTATTTACAGAGGGTTTATTCTCTTTCACAGACCATGCCATACAAGCATACTCCCAAGCATTGACCCCTCCACCCCATGGCTCTTAAAATCCTACCGCTCAACACTAAAGGGCTTAATAGTCCTATAAATGAACTCTCCTCCGGAAAAAGGCTCTGGCCTCTAAATGTGATGTTATATGCTTCCAGGAGACCCATTTTGTGGCCTCTAAACCACCCACCTTTACCCACCCAAAATTCCCACACCTTTATTTTGCTAACTCATTTACCAAACGCAGAGGGGTCACGATAGCTATCAAAGACACTGTTCCCTTCAAACTACATACCTTAGAAGTGGACCCCAATGGTCAATTTCTCATAGTTTCTGTGACCTTTCACAATCAAGTTATTACACTGGTCAATATCTACTCCCCAAAAACACACCAGAATTTTTTTTTCAAATCTTTTTGTCAAATGACACATAAACTACAACCCTACAGAGCTGGATCTATCATTATCTGTGGAGACTATAATGACATTAAAGATCCTTCCATTGACTCTACCAGCTCTACCCGTAAATCATCCTCCTCTCTGTCCACTTTTTTTGATGCATGGCGCTGTATTCATTGCAATGAAAGAGACTACGTGTTCTATTCTAACATGTGTAAAGTATACTCTAGAATATATTTCTTACTTGTTGACAAGTTAACTTTACAACACATTACCTCTGCCCAAATAGGTTTGATCACCTGGTCAGATCATGCCCCCATCTCTATCGATCTGCTCCTTAACAACTCCTTGGGTTTGCCTTCTCCTTGGCAACTTAATTCCTCATCCTCTCCAATCCCATTGTTGGGAAGCAGATTGACTCAGAAATTGATTCTTTTTTTCAAATCAACGCAGGATCGGTATCTAACTCGACTATCCTCTTGAATGCTCACAAGGCTTACATAAGAGGTTAAGAGGTATTCTGATTAAACTGTATATATAACTGTGTATATATATATATATATATATATATATATATATATATATATATATATATATCCATATATATATATATAACAATCTGCTCATTGTAACTCATTACGCCTTGAAGTCCCCGCCTTACCCATCTTATTATCTAACCTAGGCTCATTTCAATATCTCTAGAACTCTGATGAATGCTGACTGATGCCTCTATTCAGACATCGCTGTAGACACTTCCCGTACTTATGGTATCACACTGGCCCCTTCCTTACTAACTTACCTCCTTTCTGCCTTCCTTCATCCCTCCTCCTATCTCCCTCTCCTTCTCCTACCCTTACTACTTTGGAAAATTTGTGACACATTGTTAGAGTTCCCATTTCTTTGTTACCATTAGCTAGTCAACCTGCTTGTACTGTTCTCAATAGTAAACTATTGAAACTAAAAGTGACATCTCATGTTTAGTGATATTACCCTCACAAGTGTTATTCACTACATGCCAGTCATCTGTGCCAAGGCTTGGAAGTGCTCTACACGGAGATCCGGCATCTGGAGACAGAGCAAGTCCCCAGTTGTGTAGCTGCTTCAGCCCTTGTTTCAGGTGAAGAAAGGTTATTGCTTTAACCTTGGAAGGGCAAAAAAAGCTTTGTAGGGAATCCCCATTTGTATGTAATCTTCTTCCCCTGTAGGATTTTCGTGACAGGCCCAAATTCCTTTCTCTTCTGTGCTGTAGTGGCTGAGATATTTGCGTAAATCACCAAGGATGAGTATGGTTCTGGGAAGGACGGCGTGTTTCTGGCTGCTAGCAGGATGCGGTCTTTAGCTTGATAGAAGTGCAGGCCTGCTAGTACATCGCACGGCATCTCTGCAGGGATATGCGGTGGCTTAAAGATTCTGTGTGCGCGATCTATGGTGAGATCAAGGGGGGTCAGCGATGGAATCAATGCCTGAAAAAATTGATGTAGATTCTGAATCAGGTCAGGAGGACGCACCACTTCTGCTATTCCTCTGAATTTAAGGTTGTACCGGCGAAACCGGTCCTCGAGATCTGTGAGGTTATCTTTAATCCACTGCAGGTCTTCAGAATGATCCTTATGAGTGTCCACTAGCTCATTGTAATCATCTGTAAAGTCAGTGAGTTGACACTCCACCCTGTCGGTGCGATCTCCCAGATCATCAATTTGGGTTTGGAGGTGGGAGACTGAGTTGTAAATATCTTTTTGCAGACCTTTTTTCAGGGAGAGCAACATCTGTTTCAGGGTATGTTCTGACACTGCATTTTCAGAAGTAGGGAGGTCAGCCAGTGGAGTATGTGGGCCTTCATCATCATCCTTATCCACAGCTTGGAAGTTGAGGTATTTCTTCCTTACTGGAGCTGTATGGGTTGGGGAGGAGAGGGGAAAGGAGGCAGAACATTTTCCTCTATCACACTGGTTTGCGCTCTGAGGAGCAGAACAGTCCATGCTGTCCTACCTGGCAGAGCCAACATGAGTCTGGGGTGAAGCAGGTGCCACTCTGTGTGAGGAGTGGGCACCATCTTGGAAACTCTGGGTCTGTGTGGAGCTGAAGAACTGGAGCCGGCGGGGAGCCGCCAGCTTGTTTTTCTTGCGGGACTTGGCTTAGTGAGTCCTGTATTGCTAGTGTCTGGTGGAGGTGGATCATTGGCGACCGGTGTCGCTGCGAGGTGCTGTGATCCCTCTACGTGGTGGCGGGAGACATCTCAGGCAGCAATTTTCAAGCACGGCCAAGCTCCATCCCAAGATGTAATTTTTGACGACTTTCCCTACCCAGCACGCTTGGGTTAATAAAATTCTGGGAAAACATTGGAGAATCTTGAAGGAAGATCAAATGCTCCCTGGACAGACCATCTCTAGAAAAGCACATACCCTGAAAGATATTGTTGCCCCCAACTTATTTGATAGACCCCTTAAGGTTAGGATGTTTGCAAACCTGACAGGTTTCTACCTATGCTGGAGATGTAACGTGTCTAGGAATTCTAATACCATCTGTACTACCACCTTTACCTTGAGTGTCACCTCCAAACAGTTTGCCATCCAGGACTTTGTTATGTGTCACACTAAAGGGGTAGTTTTTCTTCCCTGTTGCTCGTGTGGTCTCCAATATGTTAGGAGAACCACACGAGCATTAGGTGTCCACATTGGAGAACATTTAGCTAACATTAGAAAAGGGTTCAGAGGACATAGCTTATCCCAACATTTTTTTACCAGTGTCATGGCAGGGATCCTTCCTCTTTCCAGGTTACAGTATAGGAATAGAAAAATATAGCGCATATTGGCAGGGCAGTGACCTGAGGAGGCAAGTTTCCTGCTGAGAGACATTCAAGATTTTTGACCTTAGAACCCTTTGTCCCTGGAACCTTAATGTTGAGTGGGACATCAACTCCTTTGTTAACAACAACTGATTATAATAATTAATAAATGGATTAATTTGTTTCTAATTTTTTCTATTTTTCTTGCCTGTTTAAAAAAAAATTTTACAATTTTTGTTAATTTTTTTATTTATTATATATGCAGTTACATTTGTAATCATTTTTAAACAGAACAAGTCTGTGACAAACAAGTTAGATACAATGTATTTTGTTTTTGCCAGACTTTGTAGGTCTGAGTGAGCATACATGCATAGAACCATTAGACAGTATTGTCTGCTTTGGTTTGCCCTAGTGCGAGCATATATTGTATGTATGGCTTTTTGTACAATGTTTTGAATTTATGATTGTTTGTATTTGATTTTTATTTTTCTTAAGTTTTATTTTTATTTTTTTTCCCTTTCCTTGGCAGGTGCCTTTGGTTAGCAGCTGTGTGAGGAATTTGCTTATGTTCACACATTCTTTTGCATTTTTTATTGCATACATTTTGTCGTTATGTAGAACGGCAAAGCGGAACTGCCGCATTTGTTGTCTCTGGGTTCACATGCATGGGCGCAACCCTCTTCCGGTTTCTTAGTCTGCTTTAGATTGGAAGTCGTGACTTCTTGGGCTAGCCTCCATTCCCAGGGGCCGTGTTGTATGGGGAAAAATGCATCAGCCGGAGCTAACTTTGTGATGTCCTCATGCACAGGTCCACCTCGACGATATTGCTGCCGTGCT
Source organism: Lithobates clamitans (assembly GCA_037952925.1). Lineage (NCBI taxonomy): Eukaryota > Metazoa > Chordata > Amphibia > Anura > Ranidae > Lithobates > Lithobates clamitans. The sequence goes on from JBBGZY010001379.1 coordinate 1,750,218, forward strand.
GGAGTGTTTTAACTGCTGGATATTTCTCTTCACTTGTAAGTGTTACTCTTTTTAATACATTTTTTTGTTACTCTTTTTAATACATACATGTTGCTACAGTATTACACGCTGAGATCTCTTTATATATTTTTAACATATACTTCTGTTGGAGTATGATGTCAGAATAGAGACCAAGTGTACAATCCAACGGTGGGGTTATTCGCCGGTGAAATTGGCTGATGGGGTTACATAGTAGGTGAGGTTGAAAAAAGACACAAGTACATCAAGTCCAACCTATGTGTGTGATTATGTGTCAGTATTACATTACATATCCCTGTATGTTGCGGTCATTCAGGTGATTATCTAATAGTTTCTTGAAGCTATCAATGCTCCCCGCTGAGACCACCGCCTGTGGAAGGGAATTCCACATCCTTGCCGCTCTTACAGTAAAGAACCCTCTACTTAGTTTAAGGTTAAACCTCTTTTCTTCTAATTGTAATGAGTGGTCACGAGTCTTATTAAACTCTCTTCTGCGAAAAAGTTTTATCCCTATTGTGGGGTCACCAGTACAGTATTTGTAAATTGAAATCATATCCCCTCTTCTCCAGAGAGAATAAGTTCAGTGCTCGCAACCTTTCCTCATAACTAAGATCCTCCAGACCCTTTATTAGCTTTGTTGCCCTTCTTTGTACTCGCTCCATTTCCAGTACATCCCTCCTGAGGACTGGTGCCCAGAACTGGACAGCATACTCCAGGTGCGGCTGGACCAGAGTCTTGTAGAGCGGGAGAATTATCGTTTTATCTCTGGAGTTGATCCCCCTTTTAATGCATGCCAATATTCTCTTTGCTTTATTAGCAGCAGCTTGGCATTGCATGCCATTGCTGAGCCTATCATCTACTAGGACCCCCAGGTCCTTTTCCATCCTAGATTCCCCCAGAGGTTCTCCCCCCAGTGTATAGATTGCATTCATATTTTTGCCACCCAAATGCATTATTTTACATTTTTCTACATTGAACCTCATTTGCCATGTAGTCGCCCACCCCATTAATTTGTTCAGGTCTTTTTGCAAGATTTCCACATCCTGCGGAGAAGTTATTGCCCTGCTTAGCTTAGTATCGTCTGCAAATACAGAGATTGAACTGTTTATCCCATCCTCCAGATCGTTTATGAACAAATTAAATAGGATTGGTCCCAGCACAGAACCCTGGGGAACCCCACTACCCACCCCTGACCATTCTGAGTACTCCCCATTTATCACCACCCTCTGAACACGCCCTTGTATCCAGTTTTCAATCCATGTACTCACCCTATGGTCCATGCCAACGCACCTTATTTTGTATAGTAAACGTTTATGGGGAACTGTGTCAAATGCTTTTGCAAAATCCAGATACACCACGTCTATGGGCCTTCCTTTATCTAGATGGCAACTCACCTCCTCATAGAAGGTTAATAGATTGGTTTGGCAAGAACGATTCTTCATGAATCCATGCTGATTACTGCTAATGATATCATTCTTATTACTAAAATCTTGTATATAGTCCCTTATCATCCCCTCCAAGAGTTTACATACTATTGATGTTAGGCTAACTGGTCTGTAATTCCCAGGGATGTTTTTTGGGCCCTTTTTAAATATTGGTGCTACATTGGCTTTTCTCCAATCAGCTGGTACCATTCCAGTCAATAGACTGTCTGTAAAAATTATGAACAACGGTCTGGCAATCACCTGATTGAGTTCCCTAAGTACCCTCGGATGCAAGCCATCTGGTCCTGGTGATTTATTATTGTTAAGTTTCTCAAGTCTATATTTAGTTCTGTCCTCTGTTAACCATGTAGGTGCTTCCTGTGTTGTGTCATGAGGATAAACACTGCAGTTTTGGTTACTGAAGCCCCCCGATTCACTCGTGAAGACTGAGGAGAAGAATAAATTCAATACCTTCACCATCTCCCCATCCTTTGTAACCAGATGTCCTTCCTCATTCTTTATGGGGCCAATATGGTCTGTCCTCCCTTTTTTACTGTTTACATACTTAAAGAATTTCTTGGGATTTTTTTTGCTCTCCTCCGCTATGTGTCTTTCATGTTCTATCTTAGCCGTCCTAATTGCACCCTTACATTTCTTATTGCATTCTTTATAAAGTCTGAATGCTGAGGATGATCCCTCAACCTTGTATTTTTTGAAGGCCTTCTCCTTTGCTTTTATATGCATTTTTACATTGGAGTTAAGCCATCCAGGATTTTTGTTCGCTCTTTTAAATTTATTACCCAATGGGATACATTGGCTAATGCCCTTATTTAATATGTTCTTAAAGCAAACCCATCTCTCCTCCGTATTCTTTGTTCCTAATATTTTATCCCAATTTATGCCTTTTAGCAAGGTTTGTAGTTTAGGGAAGTTGGCTCTTTTGAAATTCAGTGTCTTTGCAAAGTTTCCGAGGGATCTGAGGGTGAGAATGGCTCCCTGAAATGGAACACACAAAGCGATATTGATCTCCTTGATGTGAGATCATATCTGTCTAGTAAAAGGCCACTCGGTTTAAGAAGCAAATTTTAGCTCTTTTTTCACAACACCTGAATGGACTCTATATTATTGCAGTTCAGTTTTGGGCACCAGTTCTCAAAAAGGATACCGGGGAACTGGAGAAAGTACAGAGAAGGGCAACCAAACTGATAAGAGGCATGGAGGAGCTCAGCTATGAGGAAAGATTAGAGGAACTTAATTTATTCACTCTTGAGAAGAGGAGAATAAGGGGGGATATGATCAACATGTTCAAATATAAAAGGGGTCCATATAGTGAACTTGGTGTTGAGTTACTCTCTTTACGGTCAACACAGAGGACACGGGGGCACTCTTTACGTCTAGAGGAAAAGAGATTTCATCTCCAAATATGGAAAGGTTTCTTCACAGTAAGAGCTGTGAAAATTTGGAATAGACTCCTGCCAGAGGTGATTCTGGCCAGCTCAGTAGATTGCTTTAAAGAGGAGTTCCACCCAGGGGGGCCATTAAAAAAAAAAAAATTAAAAGTCAGCAGCTACAAATACTGCAGCTACTGACTTTTAATTGGACACTCACCTGTCCCTGGGTCCAGCGGTGCGGGGGATCGAAGCCCCGCTCGTCCCCCCCCTCCGCTCGTCGGCGCCGGCATTTCAACTGTGGGCGCTGGGCTGTGGCTTCACAGCCTGGCACCCACTGCGCATGCGCGAGCGGCGCCGAGCGCTGTGATTGGCCGCTCAATCACCTGGGACCTGCACAGGGTCCCAGATGATTGACAGGAGGGAGGGAGAAGAGCCGAGCCCTTCCTGTGCCAGGGGGAAGTGATGTCACCAGCCCAGGCAGACGAAGGGGCAGACTACGAGGGACCACCTAGCAACAGGCATTTAGAGGTAAGTAAAAAAAAAAAAATATCCAAATGTTTTTTTGGTTTTTTTTTTAGAATTTTTTACATATGTTTGTTTTTTTGGGTGGAACCCCACTTTAAGAAAGGCCTGGATACTTTCCTAAATGTACATAATATAAGTGGGTACAAATGTTTATAGGTAAAGTTGATCCAGGGAAAATCCAATTGCCTCTTGGGCGATCAGGAAGGAACATTTTCCCCTGCTATAGCAAATTGGAGTATGCTCTGCTGGGGTTTTTTCCCTTCCTCTGGATCAACTGTGAGTATAGAATTGGGTATATTGGATTGTACGATAATTTTTATTTTATTTTATTTTTATTTTTTTTATGGTTGAACTGGATGGACTTGTGTCTTTTTTCAACCTGACTAACTAACTATGTAACTATATTGAATAATTAATGTCCTTAAAAAAATCATTTTTATGAAATTATGAACTGATGTTTGGTACTTGTGTATCTTTATACCAATATTTACATTTTTGCATTTTTTCTATAGAATTTTGCACACTATATGGAATATTGCTAAATTTTTGCATTTTACTTATTTATGAATTTTTCACATTTTGATGTGAGAGAAACATTTTTCTTCAGTTAAAGTTGTTTTGGATTCCAAAATTCAGAAATCCTGCAGCAGCTGGAAATAGCTGCAGCAGTTTCATTCTGGTTTGGATACTGACCGAGCTTGAGGTCTGACTTTTATATCGATTCCATACAATTATGTCAGATCACATTCAATGAACACATTGATGGGCTCATTGTGGATTTGTCCTTTCTCAAACAGGATATGCAATCAGTTAAAGAAAGAGCTACCATTGCAGAACAATGCATTAGTGATTTGGAGGATACCCACTAGAGATTAACACGCAAACAGCCCAGAAAGATATCCCTGAACGTGATAACAAATTGGGAGACACTAAACCCACATTTTTTACAAAACAAAACAAACATTAAAGTGCTTCTAAAGACAGAAGGTTTTTTTGTTACCTTTTGTATGCAGCTTCCCCCACAGGGGGATTAATTAATTTAATTGGCCAACATAATCATTTATTCTGGCCACTGAAATGAATTAACATTCAATCGCTAAACATGCCTAGCAATAATATGCCTTAAAAAAAATTCTGCAAAAATGCAACTGCTCCTGGTCACACTGCCTCTAAATGTCCCTGCCTCTAAACTCTTCTAAAAGCCTATGTGTGCATGGACACATAGGGGTTATTTTATTAAAATTGGGGAGTGCAAAATCTGGTGCAGCTGTGCATGGTAGCCAATCAGCTTCTAACTTCAGCTTGTTCAATTAAGCTTTGAAATGTTCCCAACAGCTCTTGCTGGGTGCCTAAGGTCCCAAAACCAAGATGTCATTTTTTTTTACTTTAAGCCATGATGCCATTGTTTCTAATTTAGTGTTTAGAGTTACAGCAGCCTTGTCCACAAGTAATATGGTGGGTGGGGGGGACACTAGACTACTTCTGGAGGCAGTGTCAGTATCTGGAGGCCAATCAGTGACAGCATCATGTTTCCTCCCTGCTGGACACAACTGCCACCTATTAAGGTGGGGGGCTCAGCAGGTAGGGAGACATAAAATTGTGATCAATGTAGATCAGTTTCACAGGGGTCACAGTGGTGTCTGGATGGTTACCTACATGCAGGACATTGGCTTGGAACCAGGTATGCTATTGAGTGCTTTCTGGGATTGAATACATCATTGACAAAATCTATGGAATATGCCTCATGCTATTAGCATTTTTTCTAATACTGCTTATAGGGATAACATCTTATTTATTTTTATTTTATGTATGGTACTTATATAGCACCATCAATTTACACAGCGCTTTACATATACATTGTACATTCACATTAGTCCCTACCCTCAAGGAGCTTACAATCTAAGGTTCCTAACTCACAGTCATATGCAGAGGCCAATTTAGACAGAAGCCAATTAACCTACCAGCATTTCTTTGGAGTGTGGGAGGAAATCAGAGCACCGGAGGAAAGCCACACAGGCACAGGGAGAACATGCAAACTCAAGGCAGGTAGTTTCATAGTTGGGATTCAAACCAGCGACCCTCACTGCTAGGTGAGAGTGCTACCCAGGGCCGGCGCTACCACTAGGCAAAGTAGGCAGCTGCCTAGGGTGCACTGCCGCCTAGGGCGCAGCCACTGCCGCTGACTTCTCTACCCTCCACCGGGAGGAGGGGGCGCCGGGGACTTGTCAGTGCCTTGTTCTCTATCCGCCTGTGTCAGTTGTAATTCCGCTGTCAATACTTTCTGGGCGCCGTGCTGTACTGTGGAGGAGGCACTGGGAGCTTGTCAGTTTCTTGCTCTCTATCCCACTGTATGATGGGAGTGGCGCCGCCGTTACTCATTTCATTTGGGTAACTGGTGAACGGGACACAGAGCGGGAGCTGCAACAGCTGTTAGAGGGAGTTTTTTCACTATCTTCTACCTCCAACAGCAGCCAGCCAAAAGAGAAAGTGGGCAGGACAGGCCTGTGTAAGACATCCGCGTGACAGACAGGCACACAGCACAGCGCTCCCCTCTCCCTGTACTGTGTACTGTGTGTGTGCGCTCCCCCTCCACCCAGCCCATGTGTCCTGTACAGAGACCCTACACACCGCTCAGCCACTCACTGGAGAGCACGGAGCACTGAGCGCCCAGAGCCAGCATCGGGACTCCGCCCACTGACATGATCCCCTGTGAGCTGGAGGTGAGTGCTGTCCTGGCAGTCCCGTGTGCCTGGGCACTGATAGGAGTACAAGGCTTAGAGCAGATCTCACAAGGGATGGCCAGAGACTGCCATTACATGTACAGGAAGTCAGGAACATAAGAAAAGGAAACTTTAGGAAAGACATCCCTGAGTATTAGAAGTTCAAGACATCAGCCTGGGGGGGCAGCCCAGTGATATTATATACTGCTATGTATATACCATGGACTGGGGGGGACTCTGATGTTTTATAGTGATGAGGTGGCAGTGGTAGGTACCCTAATATATTTTAGCACTGGCATGTAATGAGAATGACCATGTCTATGGTGTCACTGGTAGGTACCCCAGTATCTGGTAGCATTGTGATGTAAAATAGGTGCCTAGTTGCATTATTGTGTGGTAAGGGTGGCAATGCTAGGTACCATATTGTCTTATAGCAATGCTATGGATGGCAGTGGTAGGTGCCCTAATGTCTTGTAGCACTGGCATGTGATGAGGATGACCATGTGTATGGTGTCACTGGTAGGAACCCTAAAGACCTGTAGAATTGCCATGTCATAAGGTTGGCAGTGATATGTAGCCTAATGTCTTGAAGCATTGCCATGTGTTATAGGTGGTAGATATGCTTATGTATGGTGGCATTGCCATTTTATAAGGATGGCAGAGGTAGGTAACCAAATATCTGGCAGAATCTGGCAGTGTGTCAAGGATGGGAGCAGTTGGTACTCTGTCACTTAGCATTGCCATGTGGTACAGATGACTTTGATATGTATCCTTATGTCTGGTGGCATTGCCATGTGATAAGGATGGCAGTGGCAGGTACCCTAATGTCTGGTAGCTTGATAAGGATGACCATCTGCATGATGGAAGTGGTAGGTACCTTAAAGTCTTAAAGCATTGTCATGTCATAAGGATAGCAGTGGTTGGTACCATAGTGTTTTCTGGCAGTGCCATATGTCAAGGATAGCACCAGTTGGTACTCTGTCATGTAGCATTGCCATGTAATAAGTGTGGCCATGTGTATTATGGCAGACGTAGGCAGCTTTGCCATGTGGTTAGGATCCTTTTAGATCAACACCTACAGCTAGGTGCATTTCTACCTAAGACTCTGCTCACCCATAGTGCAGTGACCTGTGTTTTAAAAATTTAGAATTTTTTTTAGGGGGGGAAGGGGGTTGCGAGTAACTTGTCTTGCCTACGGTGGAAAATAGTCTAGCACCGGCCCTGGGCTTGGTAGGCTGCATTTGATGGGTGCTTCATTAAAAAGGCGGGGTATACATGGGCAGGGCAAAGGGGTGGGGTCAGGGGTGAAGCCAAGGGGGCAGCAAAATGAGGTTTCGCCTAGGGTGTCAAAAATCCTTGCACCAGCCCTGGTGCTACCCACTACACCAGTCTGCCACCCATATCTTATAATTTCTGGCTTTTGGCATATCTGCTAATATGAGCCATTGTTATTTTTTTTTATATTTTTGGATCTGCTTACTTATTTCCCAATGGCAGACATATACTGTATATGCATTCCAGTCTGCTTATACTTTATTTTTCACATCATGGACCTGGGGTTTATAGTTTAGATGTATATGGCTTTTTGTTTGTATATGACATTATTAGTATCAATGCAGTCATTATATTATAACAGCACTGCTAATATAGGAATCCACCAAGAGAAGACATTTGGGCCCTGGTGTCTCTGGGTCCCCTTAGTTATATCTATAGTTATATACTTTGATTACACTTCAATAATATACCTTGGTGTGAGGCTATCTATGTGAATACAACTTGTTGACATATACAGAGTATATGTATATGTCAACAAGTTGTATTCACATAGATAGGCTCACACCAAGGTATATTATTGAAGTGTAATCAAAGTATATAACTATAGATATAACTAAGGGGACCCAGAGACACCAGGGCCCTGGTGTCTCTGGGTCCCCTTAGTTAATCTATAGTTATATACTTTGATTACACTTCAATAATATACCTTGGTGTGAGCCTATCTATGTGAATACAACTTGTTGACATATACATATACTCTGTTTATTTCATAGCATACCTCTGGAACCCAGCCAATCCAGGACTGTGTTCTGTGTGCATGGTGTGACCTTATGTGCAGGTACATTCTTTCTTTTGCATTAGCAGCATACTCTGTTATAGGGCTATACCATATTTTCTCTCAATATCGGTGTATCCTTATATTCTATGTCTCAATTTCAGGATTCTGTCCATCTGGCCTCGGTGTTCTCTGTCTTCCCCAGCAGGCGCAACATTTTTTTTATGGCCCCCTTTAAAATAGTTGATTCTCCAGTTACATCTTCAATGTATGACAGCTGCAAAGTGGGTGAAGTTATCAGACACTCTATGCAACAGTATTCTTTATTTTAATACAACACGGAATCTATACATGTACATGACTGGAATAGACGTAAGTTGGAATTCCTTATTTATTGTATCGATGTATTGAAATGTAAATGAACTTTGACTGAATTTGTGCGTTTATAGGCAATTAATACCCTATTAAATCCTGATGAAGGAGATGAAAGTCAGCTCTGAAATGCGTTGGGTGAAGGCTATCATAATGCTTTGTCATGTTTCTTTATCATGATGTATTTCCAGTTGTTCATATCATGTTTATTCAATGTTTCCAGTTTTAAATATTTTAAATATTTTTTCTATCAATAAATGAATTTTATCATACTATATTATACTATTACTGAGTGCCTTTAACCACTTGCCGAGCATTTGCCGCAGTTGTATGGCTGGGTGAAAAAAAGTTATGTAACGTCACTTCGCCCTGTGGCCACCAGGGGCACGCGTGCCCCCTGCTCACCCACGGAGCCGATGCGAGTGCCTGGTGGTCGCGATTACCGCCAGGCTCCCGCGATCACTCGGGGCACACCGAGAACTGGGATCTGTGTGTGTAAACACACAGTTTCCGGTTCTCTGAGGGGAGAAGAGACAGATCGTCTGTTCATACGGAGTATGAACAGCGATCTGTCATCTCCCCTACACAGTTCCCTCCCCCCTTCAGTTAGAACACACACTAGGGAACACAATTTACCCCTTGATCACCCCCTAGTGTTAAATCCTTCCCTGCCAGTGACATTTTTACAGTAATCAATGCATTTTTATAGCACTGATCACTGTATAAATGCCAATGGTCCCAAAAATGTATCAAAATTGTCCAACGTGTCTGCTATGATGTCGCAGTCCTGATAAAAACCGCAGCTCGCCGCCATTACTAGTAAAAAAAAAAAAATTAATAATAAAAATGCCATAAAACTAACCCCTATTTTGTAGACGCTATAACTTTTGCGTAAACCAATCAATATACGCTTATTGTGAATTTTTTTTACCAAAAATATGTAGAAAAATACATATCGGCCAAAACTGAGGAAAAAAATTTTATATATTTTTGGGGGATACTTATTATAGCAAAAAGTTAAAAAATATTGCGTCTTTTTCAAAATTGTCGCTCTTTTTCAATTTATAGAGCAAAAAATGAAAACCTCAGAGGTGATCAAATGCCACCAAAAGAAAGCTCTATTTGTGGGAAAAAAAGGACGTCAATTTTATTTGGGTGCAACGTCGCACGACCATGCAATTGTCAGTTAAAGCGATGCAGTGTTGAATCGCAAAATGTGCCAGGAAGGGGATAAAATCTTCCGGGGCTGAAGCGGTTAAAGTCCCACCCCCAGGGGTTTTCTTGCTTTCCTGTGACCTGCATTGCAGGACCAACCTGCTCCCAGGTTCCCAAAGGGAGTACACATCACTAATGCCATTTAAAATACCAGTAAAGTCTCCTCAGATTCGTGTCGGTGGACTTAGCAGGGATAAACCCCATTTGATCAATATCAACCAGCATTGTAATAACCTGCAACAATCTAGCTGCTAACATCTTCATAAGAATTTTGAGATCCTGGTTGAGCAGAGCAATGGGTCTATATGAGGAGAAGTTCAATGAGTCCTTACTCGGTTTTGACATTAAGCGTCTGACATGGAGTCTTGTAGAACACCATTGTCAATACAGTATTGGTACAATTTTTGAAGTCTAGGCCCCAAGGTGGCCGTATCAGTCCTATACCACTCGGTTGGGAAGCCATAAGGGCCAGGAGACTTATGAGGGGGGAAAAAACGAATGGCCAACTCAATTTCCTCCAGGGTAAAATCTTTATCTAGATGTTCCACTACACCTCAGACAATGTCTTTTTCAGTGGCTCTGCCTCCTGTAACCTGAGGATTGAACCATGCCAAATTGGGATGTGTATGCATGGCGCAGTTGTAAAAAAAATACCAGTTTGGGAGCTGAAATTTCCACTTAAGATCATCAAATGTAGGCAACTGTCCATTCCTCATAATGTCTTTGAGCTGTATAATCACCTTATCCGCCCACACTATGTGGTTCAGGATTGTGCCAAAATGAGGCAAGTGGGGATTATACCAGAGTGGGGTTGAGGGGAAGTACACAGTTCCTTCAGGCTGCATGATTCTTTGCACCCTGTCCCATGCCTTGACCAAAACCTTCATAGAGCCATTAGTACTGGGTATCCTTGAGGACCTCAGAACAATAGGTGATGGATGTAACGGAACATGCCACGCTCCGCTTGAGTGCTTCCATCATATACTGCTTCCTCCAGTCTGAATATAGATATTATAGCCGCATATTACAACCAAGAACTAGGCAGAACTAATTTGGCTGCAAAGCTGGAACTGTTTATTTGAACAAGCATACAGGCTTTTATACACTTGAGAGGAGCCCCCCATTCAACTCATATTACCCTAACAATAAAAACTGTAACCAGAAACATAAATTAACATGAGCTAATTAACTAGTCGTTTATCCAGCATAGGTGACTCAGAGGTCATCTCTTAGCTCACAAACTACAATACACAATATCATAAGTATAAACACAGGACACCTTCACACAATAGCAGGGCACCACCAATAGCAGACTATCAGTCTCCTACATTGTACAGAGGCCAATGTGATCAGCTCTTTCATTTAACATGTATAGTTCAGGATCAAATAAACAAGGAATAGTCTTTCTATATTTCCTGGGAGATATTGTGGATAAATATTACTCTGCCATTTGCTTGGTCACCCTGTGCCCCTAATAGACACAGGGTAGCTTAGACATAATAGGGCATGGAGAGCTGAAACAAAGGCTTCCTTTAACAAACCAGGGCCCATAGTCAGAAGGCAAGAGGCTAGTCCCCTCCAAAAGCCTCTGTCACGGTTGAGTCAGTCGACATTTGATAGGGAGAAATGTGACAAACAAGGTCCCAGACCTCTACCTGATCTGGAAATGTATTAGTCGGGCAGAGTGAACTCACATGGTCAGTCCACATGATCTCCATTCTTGGCTGCAAGTAATAGTTGTCATCATTAGGTGTTGGGCAGAGGTAATTGAATCTCTGTCCGGCTGCCAGTGCTTCACCTGGGTGGAATCAGGAACCATGAAACAGACTGAGACAGAAGTATAGTTAAATCACACTAGTTTAATAATAATAAGGTAAACAGAGTAAACATAGTCAAAACAAGCCAGAGTTCAGTAACCGGATTGGGTGGTCAGTCAAGCAAAGTCTTTAACAGGAACGCAGGAAAAAGTCTCTGTGATGTTGACAAAGGCGAAGGCAGAGATCAAGTGAGCTGGACGGCTTTAAGTAGGCAGGACTGACAAGCAGAATCAACAACAGCTAGGTAACTGTGGAGAGAGATGGGAGCTGGCAATTAACTGACAGCTGAGCGGCCAGCTCAGAGAAGGAAGGGCTGAGTCCAGCCCTTACAGTACCCATCCTCATTGACCCCTCCCCCTCAGAGGTCCACCGGGTTTGAGGGGAAAATGTCTATGGAAAACACGGAGGAGAACACGGGCATGTACGTCTGAGGATGAGACCCAAGAGCGTTCCTCCGGACCGTACCTCTTCCAATGCACCAGGTACTGCATGCGCCCACAGAACCTACAGGAGTCAACAATGGATTGTACTTCATACTCCTCATGGTTCTCAACCTGTATACGGTGAGGACGTGGCACCAAGGTGGTAAAGTGGTTGCAAACCAAAGGTTTCAATAAGGAGACATGAAACACAATTGAGATGCGCATACTAGGAGGAAAGTCCAAGGCGTAAGCCACTGGGTTAATCCTGCGAAGGATATGGAAAGGCCCAATAAACTGAGGTGCGAACTTCAAAGAAGGAACACAAAGTCAGAGGTTGCAAGACGACAGCCAGACTCTGTCCCCAACCTGGTAGGAAGGAGCAGGCAGGCGTCTGCGGTCAGCATGGAGTCTGTACCTATCATTAGCATGTTGCAAAGCCTCCTAAACTTGTACCCAAGTGGAACGAAGACCACAGAGATGCTCCTCTAATGCAGGAATACTCTGCGGAACAAACAAGTCAGGCAACATGGCAGGTTGAAAACCATAATTCGCCATAAACGGGGACAATCGGGAAGCAGAATTCAAGGCACTGTTGTAAGCAAAATCTGCCCACGGTAATAGGTCTGACCAGTTGTTATGATGGTCAGAAATATAGCAACATAAGAATTGCTCCAAAGACTGATTGGCTCGTTCTGGGGCCCCATTAGACTGTGGGTGATATGCAGAGGAGAAAGCAAGCTGAATTCCCAACTGTGCACAAAAGGCTCGCCAGAACCGGGAGACAAACTGACTACTCCTGTCCGAGGCAATCACCTTAGGTAGCCCATGTAAGCGAAAAATCTCCCAAGCAAAAATGGAAGCCAGTTCCTTAGAAGTGGGCAACTTCTTAAGTGGAATACAATGACACATCTTTGAAAACCCGTCAACCACCATAAGGATAACAGTGTTGCCTTGGGAGTTGGGTAACTCCACAATGAAATCCATAGACAGGTTGGTCCAGGACCTCTCTCCATTGGGTATGGGTTGTAGAAGGCCCACTGGAAGGTGTCGTGAAGTCTTACTCTGAGCACACATGGAACAGGCAGCTACGAAGGCAGTTACATCAGCCCATAGACTAGGCCACCAGAATTGTTGGGAGTTGATTCTTCCCAGGGTGGCCAGCTGCCTTGGGAGAATGGTAAGTCTGGAGCACGGCAGTACGGAGACTCTCTGGGACAAAGCAGTGGTCACAAGGTTTCTCAGGAGGAGCATGGACCTGAGCAGCAAGAATTTTGTTACCCATAGGAGAAGTGAGACTGCTGCGAACCGTAGCCAGAATACGATCAGGAGGAATCACAGGAACTGGAACCGGCTCCAACTTGGAAGTGGAGGAAAATTGTTGTGACAAGGCATCAGCCCTTACATTCTTAGCACCGGATAAGAATGAGACAATGTAATTAAAACTCGACAAGAAAAGAGCCCATCGCGCCCTTCTGGGAGAGATGCGCTTAGCCTCAGACAAGAATGTGAGATTCTTATGGTCAGTAAGAATGAGAACTGGCACAGTGGTACCTTCAAGGAGATGTCTCCATTCTTTCAGGGCTAAAACGATCGCCAACAGCTCTCTGTCACCAATCTCCTAATTGCACTCTGCAGGTGACAATTTCTTGGAAAAGTAGCCACACAAATGCATAGCGATCTCAGAGTTAGGACTTTGAGACAAAAGGGCGCCAACTCCAGTTTTAGAAGCATCAACTTCTAGGATAAAAGGCAACATAGGATCAGGATGTGCCAACACAGGAGCAGAAACAAAGGCAGCCTTGAGGTTCGCAAGGGCCTTAATGGACTCCGGAGACCAACTCTGTGGGTTACCTTCCTTTCTAGTCATATCAGTCAAGGGCGTGGCCAGAGACGAGAAGTTACGAATAAACTTCCGATAATAGTTGGCAAAGCCCAGGAAATGCTGCAGAGGACGTAAACCCACGGGTCGGGGCCACTGTAGGACTGCCGAAAGTTTCTCTGGGTCCATCGAAAAACCAGCAGTGGAAATGACATAGCCTATAAATTTGACCTGCTCACGATGGAACTCACACTTCTCCAGTTTACACTAGAGATTGTTCTCTCTTAGTTTCTGAAGCACACGACAGACATCTGTGTGGTGACTCTCCAGGGACTTGGAAAATATAAGGATATCATTGAGATAAACCACCACACATAACTGCAACAAATCTCGGAGGACACCGTTAATAAATTCCTTGAAAACTACCGGGGCGTTACAAAGGCCAAAAGGCATTACGGGGTACTCATAATGGCCTATTCTGGTATTAAACGCAGTTTTCCACTTGTCGTCCTCCTTAATCCGCACGAAATTGTATGCCCCTCTCAAATCAAGCTTCGCGAAAACCGTTGCTCCTTTGAGGAGGTCAAATAACTCTGTAATCAATGGAATCGGGTAGGCATTCTTAATCGTGAAACGATTGAGACCCCTATAATCAATACAAGGTCTCAGTTCACCGCTCCTCTGCTTCACAAAGAAGAAACCAGCAGGAGACGAGGATTTGCGGATGAAGCCTCGAGAAAATGTGTCTGCAAAATACTCCTCCATGGCTTTATCCTCCAAGACCGACAAAGGGTAAACCTGGCCACGAGAGGGTATGGCACCAGGTTGAAGATCTATTGCGCAACCATAAGGCTGGTGTGGAGGCAAACTATCGGCACATTGCTAAAATCACGGTACTCCTCCGGCAGGGAGGAGACTGAAGAGGTGCACCGGACCTTGGCTTCTGGAAGCATGTCTCACTGCATTGTGGTGACCAGGAGAGAACCTCAGCACGGAGTCAATAAAAAGAGGGGTTGTGCCTCTGTTACAAAGGATAACCAATGACCAGTGGAAACCTAGGTGAGGAAATAACTTGGAATTGGATTATCTCATGGTGAAGAGCCCCTACGGCCATGGACAACAGAACCGTCTCATGAGTCACATGGGCAGGCTGTAGAGGTCTCCCGTCAAGAGCCTCAATGGCAAGTGGAGTGTCATGCAGCTGCAGTGGAATCGAGTGCTGCGATCCAAAGACAGCATCAATGGACAAACCTGCAACCCCAGAGTCGATTAGAGCTTGTATCTCGATGGACGACTCAGTCCAAGAAAGGGTGACTGAAACCAGGGGCTTATCCTTCTGGATAACTGGGGATGAAACAATACCACCTAAGGTCTGTCCATGACAGGACCTCAAGGTTTGGGCATTCCCTGGACAGGTAGGACAAGACTTCAAAAAGTGACCTGCCTGGCCACAATAAAGGCACAATCTCTCCCTCCTCCTAAAGGCTCTCTCGTCCGCAGAGAGACACGTGAAGCCCAAGTGCATGGGTTCATCTTCACTGACCAACTCGGTACCAGGAGGCATGGAGGTGAGGGAGACACGGGTGGGGTGGCAAAGCTCGGAGGCAAACGTACAGGAGGCTTCCGCAAGCACTCTTTAAAATAGAGTCTTTCTCTGAGTCTGGAGTCAATGAGGATGGCAAACGTGATCACCTCTCCAGCTCAGTGGGTATATCTCGGGCTGCTATCTCATCCTTGATGGTATCCGAGAGACCATGAGAAAAAGCAGCCACGAGGGCCTCATTGTTCCACGCAACCTCTGCTGCCAGAGTACGGAATTCAATGGCGTAATCGGCAACAGTTCTCGTACTCTGTTTGATGGACATGAGGCACTTGGCAGCAGAAGCGGAGCATGTGGGAACATCAAATACCCTTTTAAAGGAGGCCACAAACTCAGGGTAACTCAAGACAACAGTTTTTTGCGTCTCCCATAGAGGGTTTGCCCAGGCCAAGGCTCTCTCAAAAAGCAAAGATATCACAAAACCTACTTTGCTTCTGTTCGTAGGTAACGCCTGGGAAAGCATCTCAAAGAAAATCTCAACCTGGTTGAGAAACCCTCTGCATTGAACTGGATTGACCCCAAATTGCTGGGGAAGCGGAGCGGAACCAGACATACCTCTAATGCCCTGTACACGCGGTCGGATTTTCTGAAAAAGTGCGATCGGATTGTGTTGTCGGAAATTCCGATTGTGTGTGGACTCCATCGGTCTTTTTCCGTCGGAATTTCCGACACACAAAGTTTGAGAGCAGGATATAAAATTTTCCGACAACAAAATCCGATCGTTTAAATTCCGATCGTGTGTACACAAATCCGACGCACAAAGTGCCACACATGCTCAGAATAAATTAAGAGCCGAAAGCTATTGGCTACTGCCAACATATATAGTCCCGACATACATGTTTTACGCCACCGCGTTCAGAACGATCGGATTTTCCGACAACTTTGTGCGACTGTGTGTATGCAAGACAAGTTTGGCCCAAAATCCGTTGGAAAAAATCCGATGGATTTTGTTGTCGGAATGTCCAATCAATGTCCAATCGTGTGTACAGGGCATTAGAGAGGTAATTCTCAAGGCGGGTGCCTGCACAGAGACTGGCGCAGCAGCAGGGATGGCCTGCAACTCAGGTTGTACCAGAGCAGCCACAGTGGGAGTTTCCAGGTGAACCGTGCGACTCAGGAGCATTTGAAACGCCATGGCAAACTGATCCATGCGGTGATCTTGCTGCTCCAATCTGGAAAAAATATTACCAACAAGTGGATTGACTGTATCTTATGAATTCATGGCCTTCGCCTACTATCAGGAACCATGAAACAGACCGAGACAGAAGTATAGTTAAATCACACTAGTTTAATAATAATAAGGTAAACAGAGTAAACGTAGTCAAAACAAGCCAGAATTTAGTAACCGGATCGGGTAGTCAGCCAAGCAAATGCCAGAGAGCCAGAGATAAATGTAGTGGTACAGCAAGCAGGATCAGGAGCCAGAAGGAATGTCATCTGAGCAAGTCTTCAACAGGAACGCAGGAAAAAGTCTCTGTGATGTTGAATGCGAAGGCAGAGTTCAAGTGAGCTGGACGGCTTTAAGTAGGCAAGACTGACGAGCAGAATCAACAACAGCTGGGTAACTGTGGAGAGAGATGGGAGCTGGCAATTAGCCGACAGCTGAGCGGCCAGCTCAGAGAAGGAAGGGCTGAGCCCAGCCCTGACAGGTGGTTTCTAACATTCCGGGGCTCAGTCTGCTGCTGGGGAGAGGGGTCATCTGCCCCGGCTCCGTGAAGCTGTGGAAGCACTGTAGGTACTGGGCAGTGGTGCTCTGTCCTGTTGCCATTGGTTTAGCTGGGACTAGAAGCTTCACTACATCAGCTTGTTGCTGGGGAGGGAGGCCAACTGTCCCGGCTCCCTGGAACTCCGCAGTTGTTGCCGGTGCTGGGCAGATGTTGGTAGCACTCTGCCCTGTTGCCAGCACTTCTGCTGGGTTTCTGTTAGTGGAGACTGCAGGCCCATCCACCGACACCAGCTCAAGCTGCAGTTGCGAGGTCCCAATTGCATTATCTTCCTGGAGCTCCTGTGGAGTGGATTGTTGTGTATAGAGGCCAGTAGTGTTCTGCCCTGTTAGCGCTTCAGCACTCACATCATCCACTCTGGCTAACTGTTAGGGAGGGAGGACAGTTTCCTCCACTTTGGCTGACTGTTGGGGAGGGAAGACGACAACTTCCTCTCCCTTCTCCCCCTGGATCCTAAACTGCTGCTTGGGAGTGACCGCCACCTCCTCACCCTGGGCCTCCGGAACTGCCACAGGTGTGGGGTAGAGGTCTTGGACACTCTGTCCAGTTGTTAGAACTTCAGCTGGAGAAGTTTCTTGTAACTCCACAGATGCTGCTGGCAGGAAATCCCATGTCCCTGTAACTGTTGTGGGAGAAAGGCCGGCTGCCTCTTTTCTTGGGAAGACCGAAGTTGCTGTTGGTGCTGGGCAGAGTTCAGTGATATTCTGCCCTGATGCCAGCTCTTCTGCTGGAGGCTCACTCGGTTGTTCATCCTCAGCAGAAAAGTTGATCAAATCACTAGTCTCTGGAACTGCTGAAAATCCGGGACAGGGGTTGGCGGCACTTGAGTTCAGTGCCAACACTTTGGCAGATGATTCGTAATCCATAACATCCTCTGATGAAAAGGCAAATGAATTCATACATTTCGTAATCTGTGGCTAGGGAATGAGGATTGCTTCCTCTTCTCCCGTGCTCTGGAACTGCAAATGGGAAGATGAGGCGGCTTCTCCATCTCCAGTACATTTACCCAGCTGCTGGAGAGATGCATTCCTCCATCCAAGCTCATCCTGTGCAGAAACAGGATTGTTAATGTCAGTCAACACTTGTTGCATTCACCATAAAACCTCCGCACCCATAGCTGCGGGTGGAGATGGGCAAAGCACACTGTTACTCTGCCACATTGCCAACTCTTTAGACAGGATTTTAGGACTGTCGGCTGGTACTTCAGGATAGTCCCAGGCAAAGGAAGCCAAGACCTGCTACTGAGCAGAATCTAACAGCCATCTGTAGGTGATCTCCAGCTCCCCTTCCTGATTGGCTAGAAACTCCAAATCTTCCAGTGCCCAGGAAACTTCTGAGACATTCAGCATCCATGCTCTTTATTCTTTCAAGATTTCTAAGATTAAGATTTCTAAGATTTCTTTCAAACGCCACTCCAAATTGCTCCCAAAGTCAGGGTCCAAGGACAGCCTCTCAAATAACAGCCCTAGGCTGCCATAGCCAAAGCCTTCTGTTGGGGTGTCGTTTGCTGTACATGGGCATACTTGGGCTACATACCAGCGGAGGGCTCTGTAGCTCTCGTCCAACTCCATCTCCACCTGGACCAGCCTGGTTAACTCAGCTTTCCATTCCTTGTGTGGTTGTCTCCCCAAAAACATCATTCGCACTTCGTACTGCAATCAGTACCTTTCCTGGAAGGGGGAGAGAATTTTTCCCTGGTGTCGCTGCTCATAGGCTAGCGCTTCCTTCCAGAGTTCCCAGTGGACAGAATCATACCATCCTAGCAGGACCTGCTCTGACACTGGTCCCCTGTGTGGTATCTGCATCTCTCGCAACCTCTTTCTGAATTCCTCTTCCTTGGTGGCTGGTATCTATACCTCCCCTCTCCTGCTATCTGGACTTTGAATCCAGATGGAGGTTTGGATGTCCCAGACTGCAGGAAGCATTCCACTGCTTGCCACCAATGGTCCAATGGTCCCACACTCCGCTTGAGTGCTTCCGTCATATACCGCTTCCTCCAGTCTGAATATAGATAATAAATATTATAGCCGCATATTACAACCAAGAACTAGGCAGGACTCATTTGGCTACAAATCTGGAACTGTTTATTTGAACAAGAATACAGGCTTTTATACACTTGAGAAGGAGGTTCCCCCTTCTGCTCATATTACCCTAACAATCCAAACTGTAACCAGAAACGTAAATTAACTAGTCATTTACCCAGCCTAGGTGACTCAGAGGTCGTTTCCTAGCTCACAAACTACATTATCATTAGTATAAACACAGGACACTTTCACACTATAGCAGGAGACCACCAGTAGCAGACTATCCATCTCCTTAAGAGGGCATGGAAAGCTGAAACAAAGGTTTCCCTTAACAAATCAGGGTCCATAGTAAGGAGGCAAGAGGCTAGTATTCAGTCCCCTACAAAAGCCTCTGTCACGGTTGAGTCTGTCACAATGAAGGCCCTCATATGAACCTACCAAAACTGCCTCCAAAACTGTGGCTGCGTCCCTGTCATCTCTCATCTGAGTGTGAACACAATCTGGCCCACTAAGAAGTATTTGTAAAAAACTGGCAAAGCAAGACCTCCTTGACCTAGAGGTTGCTGTAGAACTCATAGGCCTATTCTAGGATGGGACAAAGACCACAAGAAGGAACTGAATAAGCCCCAGTTTCTTGAAATAGGAGTGGGGAGCACAAACCGGGGAGTTACTATTTACGGTCAGATCTAAACCCCAGTGGGCGGCATGTACCAAACTTTCAAGAAGATGATTAGGACGATATGTGGGATTACCTGTTTCATTACCTGGTGTCAGCTAGGGATCGTCTCATCCAATATAAAATTTTGCATAGAATAAACTATACCCCGGCCAGGCTGGCTGCAATCTACTGCACAGATTTGGCACATTGCTGGCATTGTCAGTATTCCCCTGCCAAATTTGAGCATATGTTTGAGTTTTGGCAAGAGGTGACCCAGACTCTTGGTAACATTACTGCACTCAGGGTACCCATCACTCTCTCTGTGTACTTACTGGGCTTGGTGGAGAAGTTGGCCCCATTAAGAGCGCAGAGAACCCTATTATCAGTCACATTTTTTATGCACAGAAAGCAATTCTCCTGCATTGGAAAAACAACTGCCCCATCACTAGACTTTTGGAAAGCTTTAATTAATATGGCATTACCATTTTTCAATGCTACTTACCTGAACAGAGGCTGTCCTAAGAAGTTTGAAAAGGTATGGCAAAGTTAGATATCTGTCTCTTCCACCTTGACATGAGGCGGGTCTAGCTTTGACACCAGGTGATTAAATACGTCACACAAATGTGCTTTGGGTGCTGGGTCCTTACTTGGCAGCTAGTTATTTACAGTATGTATGTTACCTTGGGTGCTGGTTGCTTTATGGTACATGGCTTTAGGAGTTGGACAGTGTACTTGTAGGCTTTCGCTGTTAGTAAATAATGGTTGTTATGTGGATATTAAAGTAATTGTTATGTCATACTGCTTTTTTTCGGAGGTTTAAATCTATGGTCTGGTTATCACTCCTGTGTGCTATTGCACTAGGGGGAAGTTTTAGACTCTGTTTGGTGGGGAGCAGCAATTTTACACCCTTCAGGTGTAACATTGAAATGCAAAATCTCTTTACAAAACATGCCTGCAATGCCCTGAATCTGCCTGTAAAGTGGCACATCTGTATGATATTTACAGCCTACTACAGCCAAATTGACATTTACAAAGAAAAAATTCCATTGATATTTCCTGTAAATGACACCTTCTGGCTGCCCCTTCTATAGGTAAACAGGAGATACCTTTTCCTAGATGAGGGGGTAATACACACATTAATAGGGGACACCACAAAAATACATACCAAACCCTTATCGTTGATGAGAGTCTGGTATAGATATCAAGGGGGACCTCACCTTTAAAAAAAAATGAAACAACATGTCCCAAACCCATACTAGAACCTTATTCAAGCAAGAAACCTGGCTTTCTGGTTGGGATGATGCCACCTTGGGTACAAATTGATGTATGAGGTGCAATATTACTCTACCTCAAAAATATGAATGTATGGTTCCTTATATCCTAGGTACTGGTTCTTTGTGTCTTTGTTACATTTAAAATATTGCAGCTAGTTACCTACAGTATGTACGTTACACGTTACATTTTTTATTTACAATCCAGGGTATTGAGCTATATTAGAAGGGTTAATCCATGGGAAGGTCAAAGGTTTTTTTATAGGTTATCACCAGTCCTGTGGGTTAAAAGGGTGTGGAGCCACCAAGCTGATGTATGCTGCCACGAATAGACAGTATATTAGTGTCATAGATCTTATTTATCTTAGTTCTGTCTAAAGTTTCTACACACCTAGCAGTAAAAATTCACTTTCCTCTTATTGAAGTAGCTACCCAGTCAATGAAGCTGAACTACAGGGGAAGTAAAAATCCTCCCTTAAGACTGACATCAGGACTGATGCAGGACCCGTAGCCCTGCACTGGACGCTAAAACACCAAAGAACAGTCCACTGTCAAAGCATAGGGGAGCAGCGTCTGCTGGGGATGCAGATAAGTGGGTAAGTAAAATTGATTTTTTTTTCATCTCCTAAACATAAACGAGCATTTATCCTTTGCAGTGCAGAGGCAGCCCCTTTGCACGGGAGGATTTTTACTCTTCCTGAAGTTGGGCTTTAAAACAGCCATATAATACTCTATAAATACAATGACATTTAAAAACATGAAATATTAGAGCTCATGTAGACGCTAGAAAAGAACCACAGAGGTTTGGCTCATAGAAACCAACATTTTTTTTTTAATCTGAATTATGTTTTCTTCCTGGGCACCAAGGAGCCTTTAGTAGGCCTTTGGAACACATACCCAGGGCCGATCCTAGGGTCACAGACGCCTGGGTGCAGAAATATTTCTGGCCCCCCCTCATGGGCGTGGTCATCTTACCAACTCATTCCCTTTACAAATGTTTCTATGGCAACGACTCAAACACAGAGATGCTCCACTTAGAAGTCTTTGTTACCTTGGGATTCTCCCATGATCTCTTAACAATAAAGAAAATACAGGAAGAGAGTACACTAATGAGACCTGGAGGGGAGTCTCTCTGATGCACACACAGAGGGCTGTCTGTTAGAAAGAGCCCCTAGACATAATACGGTCAAAGACTGCAGACATGATACAAGAGATGGTCAGAAACTGCAGACATGATACAAGAAACAGTCAGAGACTGCAATCATAGTACAGGAGATGATCAGAGACTACAGACATGATACAACAGATGGTCAGAGACTGCAATCATTATACAAGAAATGGTCAGAGACTGCAGATATAATACAGGAGATGGTCAGAGACTGCAGATATAATACAGGAGATGGTCAGAGACTGCAGATATAATACAGGAGATGGTCAGAGACTGCAGTTCCTATGGACACAGCGATACAACAATGGTTCCCCTGATCAGGAGTCAGCTCACTCTGAATTGCCCATGGCGACTCCGCTGGGTAGCACCCAGATCTGTAAAATTGGAAACAGACACACATGAAAGAGACAAAGAGGGCTGCACACCCCGAAAATACATATTAGGATTTTTTGGAAGAATTTCCCCGGTGGGGCTTTAAAACAGCAAAATGCAAAGGTCGAAAGAGTGGTGTATTAGTTAAAATAAAATAATAAAAGATTGTTTTAATAAAAATTAAAGTCCAACCACATGGCTTAATTGGTTACATGGAGTACAATACCGGATCTAATCCAATATCACAGTTCATATTCCACAGTACAATGAAAATATATATACACATCATTATATTTATCAACATTCCACAGTAAAAAACACATGGTACACGTCATTGCATTCCATCATGTTATAAAAAATATATACGAGCACCGACGCGTTCCGACCTGGATTCAGTCTCTTCAGGGGGACAAATGGATCTAAAAAGATATATAATTCATGTATTCAAAATTGAAAAAATATGCCATACTTCATCACTTTAAATAAACTGTGGTGGCATGTTTTTACGGCTTAATGGTGGAATAGATGTTGGATAGTCCCGGATAGGAGGACCGTTGGAGGAACCAGAGGGCTTGAGGGCTGCCACCACCCCCCCGTGGAGAGTGAGCCAACCCCAAGGGGCTTGCAAGGAGTCACACTAATACGCGCCCCCCATGGGGTGAAGGAGCATGCACCTGCAATGGACATCCATAATAGCCATCGTTATTTATAAAAAATTAATAATTGTTACAAGTATTCCAAAATATGTATTGGGACTGATAAAGAATGAGTTATCGTTTTTCAAGGTATCAAGGTAATGAGTCCTATGAAAATGACTAACCAAATTTAAATAAAATCACTCTAGTGCTATGAAAAAAAGAGATCATAAAGGAACTGACCTGATTGGGCCCCAAAATTTACATAACCATGTATCCATCCCTATATTTCATTATAGAACAAAGGAAGGGGGTAGTGGGACTTTAAATGAGGCATGGGTATGTCTTTGAAATAGTCTAGGATACCTTAAATTAAATTAAATTAAATTTCACCATCCCACAAGGGAAACTGTATAGCCATAGAGAATTGCTGATCAATTAAATGCATAGGAATCAATTCATGAGTAACAAATATATATAATGTATCATAATATACAATACATAAATCATGCACATTGAAGCATAATTAAAAAATAGTAGTCATATTTATATGAATGCAGTTTATAAAATATATGTTTATTTGGGTGGAAGACACCCGTTCCCCTCTTTGACCTGTCATGGTCTATTCATCAACATAGTTACCCCCTCTTGGTTTTCAGTCCCAAGAGCTAATTAATACACTGCCATCCCTTTTCTTATTTCCTATTAAATTTGGTTCATTTTGTAACCTTACTCGTTCTATAGATCACCGGCTATTTCATTCCAGTCTCAATCCTCTGTTAGTTCAGAGATACAGTCCATCATTTATCTCCCCCTTTTTTTTCTCCCATTGCCTGTTTGGCACACCCCACCCACAGGGTGGGTGGTCCGCTTTGATTGGTCTCTCTTCCCCCGGGGTTACGATGCGCCCAGCTCCTTCTCACCCACCCATCTCCCCAGCGATGGGGGCGGGGTTGGACTATGGCGTATCGGCGTCATGCCCAGCACGTCGCAAGCGTGGTGTCTTCCTGACGCCGACCTGCGTGACTGTGCTCCCTCCATCTCACTTAGGCTTGGGGGACTGGGATGAACCGCCACTGAGATCTCTGTGCCTCAGTTGGTTGTCTGCTCCGTCCACTCCTTTGGCCAACGTGATAGCATGACGTTGGCTGGGACACACCTTCAGGCTGAGGATACAAAGGTCGGGATGAGCCAACAGTTCATTCCACACATTTTCCCATGAGGAGAGGTTCTATGGGTCTTCATCCACACTTCAGGTAATCAGGATGTCTTTCTTTCTATTATCACCACCACACACATACTCACATCATGCCTGAGTTTTTTATACACAGGTGTGCACCATTCATTCCTTTTTAACACTTCTCTTATAAACACCAATACATTGGCAATATGTTAGTATATATATAT
The DNA here is from genome assembly GCA_037952925.1 of Lithobates clamitans. NCBI lineage: Eukaryota > Metazoa > Chordata > Amphibia > Anura > Ranidae > Lithobates > Lithobates clamitans. Next base: position 1,774,850 of record JBBGZY010001379.1, read on the forward strand.
TTTTTCTTTTTTTTTGATGGTTCCTACCACCTAGTTACTTTCTGGGCAGGCATCAGACATAAACTCAAGTGCCACTTTGGTTTTACAATCTACTTCCCACAGTTCATATTCCACAGTACAATGAAAATACATATACACATCGGTCTCTTCAGGGGGACAAATGGATCTAAAAAGATTCAATTTTGAATACATGTATTATATATCTTTTTAGATCCATTTGTCCCCCTGAAGAGACCGAATTCAGGTCGAAACACGTCGGGGCTTGTATATATTTTTTATAACATGATGTGTGTGTTTCCTGCCATCCTCACTTTTTTGCACATATATTTGGTCTAAACTAGGGGACCAGATTGAGATCCAATCTTTCCCCTTTCCATGCATCAGGGCGAACTTTTCAGACTCCTGATTTGCATGATGCTCAAATGTCCTACACGACATTTGCTGTTTAATACAATATAATTGAACCATATATGCAAGAGGATGGGGAATGGAATCAGCACACAGCTCTTGTACAAAAATTCAAAAAATTTAAGAATATTAATACCACTTCAAAAATAGGTACTTTATGATCTTTTGAATTCAATTATTCCAGTACTCTAGTAGCACAGTCAATGCCATTAGGCTATCCGGGGGTGGACGATTGTGAACCTTGGTGGGTGTGGTTGGGCATGGCCTCCGCCCCCTTGGGGGTGGGGTTTGGCCCCTTGCAGCTTCCCAGCAAGGGGGGGCATGTGGAGTTTCCGCATGCCCCCCTTCGTGCTCAATTCGGCGGCGGGGCATCAGCCCCAGGTTGCTGAGATGGGTTCTGCCTTGCCGGCGGCGTCCTTTGTTCATCTCTGGACGTTTCGTGATGTGGTGCGCATGCGCGAGTCTCGGCATGCGTACGGCGTCATGACGTCACGCGCATTGCGGCGGAGATGACGACAGCGGTCGGGGCCTTCGGGTCTTCCGGGACGCCGAGGGAGCCACACATGGGCCGCTTCCCCTAGCGGCCCGAGCGTCATGTCCATGGGGGGAGGGGGGAGCATCGGCACCTGTGTGTGACTACCCATCCGCCCACTTTCAGGTATATAAATAGACTGATGATTGAAAAACTAACAAAGCTTAATACATTCTACAGCTCATATGGACTACAACACTATATAAGGTATACTAAACTTTTTTATGCATTACATTATTCCCCATCACATCACATCCCTATACACACACTCACATATTTTGATTGTTTCACTATTAATTGTTTACACTCACTTTTTCCTTCTTTACTTTTTAGTTATTCACACTATCACATTTTTTCTCACTCAGTTCACGTTTTCTCTCAATCACTTCATGTACCACTTAAGCTATTTAAACACGCTGCACTCAGTGCAGATTTTTTGACTAAGTCAACTACTATTTTTCACATACTCATTTTTGCACTTTCAGCACCACATCCAATGAGTATTATGATCAATGAATCATTAACACCTCCTTTTGTCATAGCACTACAATGCTTTTATTTAAATTTGGTTAGTCATTTTCATAGAACTCATTACCTTGATACCTTGAAAAACGATAACTCATTCTTTATCAGTCCCAATACATATTTTGGAATACTTGTAACAATTATTATTATTTTTATAAATAACAATGGCTATTTTGGATGTCCATTGCAGGTGCATGCTCCTTCACCCCATGGGGGGCGCGTACTAGTGTGACTCCTTGCAAGCCCCTTGGGGTCGGCTCACTCTCTGCAGGGGGGGTGGTGGTGGCCCTCAAGCCCTCTGGTTCCTCCAATGGTTCCTCCTATCCGGGACTATCCAACATTCCACCATTAAGCCGTAAAAACATGCCACCACAGTTTATTTAAAGTGATGAAGTATGACATATTTTTTCAATTTTGAATACATGTATTATATATCTTTTTAGATCCATTTGTCCCCCAGAAGAGACCAAATCCAGGTCGAAACGGGTCGGGGCTCGTATATATTTTTTATAACATGGTGGAATGCAATGACGTGTACCATGTGTTTTTTACTGTGGAATGTTGATAAATATAATAATAAATAAAGAAAAAACTGCTGCGCCAACTCAATATATGTCAAGCTGCCAACACTACCAATTAGACTAATTGTGTATATGGATAAAAGAATCAAAAAGTGTAGCGCTATATTATAAGTGTAATTATCAGTGTAAACATTAGTGTGGTCCACCCATATATACACCTGCAGTCAGTACTGCCACTCAAGCAAAAAAGACAAAAAGTCTTATAACAGCACCTATAAAGAAAATCTAATAATAATCAAATGAAAATTAAACCTCCACAATTAAGACTAGTCCTGTTTCTGGACTATGTGATTATGCCAAAACAATCCCATAGACAACAAAAAACAGCAAACGTGTACAATAAAACTTTAGGTGAGATATAAAACAAGTCTCTGGGATATTGGACAGTTCATCCAAGCATGAAGATGGTTCTAAAGCATGGATATGGATCTCACAGTAGTATATATTCACATCCAGAGTGATCTTTCTTATATTCAGTAAGGGGGGAAGTAAAGGGAAATGCCCTTACCAGAAGCGGTGGACTCACAGGCTGTTGGCGGTGAGTCATATAGGCTTTCACCGTTTATACGGTAAGGTTAAAGCTGTCCTTGGTCTGTAATGGAAGGTTCCGAATGGCCCCACGACCTGCAATCTTCACCGATGGGATCGAGTCCACCCAGATGGAGGAGCAAACCGGGCAGTACTATAGGGTCCTCTTCCGATAATCACTCGCTTGATTTTACTCATATATGATCGAGAAAAAGAAAAAAAGCTTCCACATAGCATAAAATCCAAGTAACCAGGGAATTTTATTGTTATGGTTAAAAATTCCAATAAAAATCAGGTTTAAAATCAAAGTTCATATGAACAAAAAACGAATCTGGCGCAGTAAAATCAGATGGCTGTGGTAGTGTCACACACCTGACGTGTTTCGTCTACCAAGACTTCAACTGGGGTAAGGCTAGCCTGTCATCTACTGTGCTATTTATCTAAAACTGCACAGTAGATGACTGTCTGTGCAGTCTATTCTATTGGGGACACCTGTGTGGTGTGACTTCCGGGTTTTCTGTATCATGTGATTATTTCACCGGTCACGTGACCATCATTAAGCCTATCATGGGAAGAGAGGTCACTGAAAAGCCAAGCCTCATTCTGGTGGTCATATCCTCCCAATGATAACTAAGGATTGCAATCGCGTGGCTAGCGCGTCATCACGTCTGAGCACGATGACGCGATCTCATAGCCACATCCTCACAATATTAACTGGGGATGGCAATATCGTGGCTAGCGCGTCATCGTGTGTGAACGTGATGATGCGATCTACCATCTGCCGACGCTCATCACGTCTAAACGTGATGACGCGGTATACCCTCTGACAGAGCCCAACCTCCCTCCTGTCCTCCACTCATATCGCTCTCTGTATTATGTACGTGGTTAAGATCACATGACCACGTCCTCTTCAGTTACCATAGCAGCGCTCCAAACGCTGGCAGAGAGAAAACAATCATTGGGATACAGGGTAAAGAGGTTGTGTGGCCTGTAATAACCACCGAAGGTGTTTCATACAGTCCCAATTAGAATTAGATCTATAGTTATCATGTCTCACTCATTCCCCTATGTTTACATATATATACAGGCATCTATAGTATTCTGAATACCTATGACGTACAATAATGTATGGGGAACATGCATAGTTGTGAAATCCAGAATCCAAAAAACATAATATTTAAAAATTCCATACATCTGATAAGGGATCATATATGACCCATGACCCATGTATCAAAAAGCATATCCTACATGATCTTTCTTATTAAAAAAATTCCAGGAAATATATATTAGAAAAAATAAAATGTCAAATTAGGAATGTACATATATAAAAAATATATGAAAAATATATAAAAAATATATGAAAATTTGTATAAAGAATGGGAACATGTATATTCAGTATTTTACCAAAAAGGAAGACACATAAGATTCCTGCCAACCAAAAATTGGGCCCTGATCTCAATATGACTACAATTTAACTGGCTAGCAGGTAGTAATGTTATAAAAAATAATATAAAAAATGATACAGTAGGGATCTTTGTAAAAAATATATAATCTTATAAAAGGGGTAGCAACCATTAATCAGATCAACACACTACATAGATAAATGTCCACCTGTATAAAATAGAGATGATAGTGAAAGGACTCAGAATAAACTTCTACGATTGATTTATGAACGCATTAATATCCCACTCGATGTTTAAACCGTGGGGCATATAACATTTTATTTGGTGTATCCACCACGTTTCAAGTCTGGATACCCCTCTCACATTCGATTCTCCTCTCCAGTGTGGCACAAATTTATCTATAATCTGGAAGGTGGTACCCATTGGATTCCGATTATGATAAAGTGCATAATGTTCTTACAAGGACAGGTGATGAGATAGACAATGTATTTAGTTTTACATGTGGCAAATTGCTTCATCTTATGATCCTTGCCTGTAATCGTGGAATTACATTTTTCTATTTTACGTGCTTTACAGGCATTCCATTTACATACTGTGCATTTACGACAGGGATAAAATCCCTTCATGTTATGAAAAAATGATGTTGTACCTGGGGGACCGATCACATTTGGTGCAATCTGACCTTTTATTGATGGAGCATCCCTAAATATAGTGGACGCCTGCTCGGGTAGCAGAGTCATTTTTTAATATTCTCCAATGTTTCCTAATAATTTCTTTAATTTGTTTGTGTTGGGTGGAAAAGCTCGTCAAAAAAGACCACTTGTGTTTAGATTCAATTGTTTTTTTAGTTTGTGCCGTCAATAAGGAAGCTCGGTCTATAAGAGGCACTTGTCGGATCTCCTCATTGATTTGAGAAGTATCATAACCCTTTTCACAAAACCGGGATTTTAGCATTTCTGCCTGTTGGAAATAATCGGAAAGATGGGAACAGTTTCGTCTTATCCTCATCAGTTGGCTCCTGGGAACAGATCTTAGCCATGCCTCATGATGGCAGCTATCCGTCGGAATATATCCGTTATGGTCCGTTATCTTAAAAAAGGTTTTTGTATCAAGATAGCCATTATTAGATGTAATCTCCAAATCTAAAAAGTGGACCATCGACCGACTTGCTTCATGAGTCAGATGGATCCCCACTTGATTATCGTTCAGAGTAACCATGAACGAATCCAAGGATTCCATACTGCCCCTCCATAGGAGGAGGATGTTGTCTATGTACCTCGCCCACAGAACTAACTGTGGGGGGGGTTTAAAGCATAGACAACATCCTCCTCCCATTTGGCCATGAAAATGTTTGCCAGGCTGGGGGAAAATTTAGCCCCCATAGCCACTCCCCTTGTCTGTAGATAAAAATGGTTTTCATACCAAAAGTAATTTGAACTTGTGGCAAACTTCAATAAATCCATTATAAATCTTTTTTGTGTTCGAGGAATGGTCCTGTCTCTTGAGAGGAACAGTTCTACAGCTCCCAAGCCTAAATTTTGGGGTATACAAGTATACAGGGACGTAACGTCCGCGGTGACCAATATTAGCTTGTTACTATCCGTGATCTGTTGTAATTTTATTATAGTATCCCTAGTATCCTTCAAAAAAGAAGGAGTGGCTTGAACTATAGGTTGAAGGAAAAAATCTATGTATTTCCCAATCCGGGATGTTATGGAATTAATGCCGCTAATAATCGGGCGCCCTGGGGGATGTGTCGCATTTTTATGTACCTTTGGCAGGTAATACATTATGGGAATTTACGGTGCGACAGGAACCAAATAATTTTTTTCCTTTTTGTCCAGGATACCCAACTGGGAACCGGTATCTACAAGGTCAATTAGTATCTTCTTATACTCTGAGGTAGGATTTTTTGGGAGGCGGCGATATGTCTCAGAATCACTTAGGATCCTTGTCATCTCACTATGGTAGTCACTCTTATCAAGAATGACCACCCCACCTCCTTTATCCGCGGGATAGGATCATTGTATGTTCTTTTGTGTGGGAGATCTTCGAGGTCCTTCAATACCAAATCTCTAAACACCTTAATTGAAGGTGCTGTAGGAACTGGGGGGTTGAATAATGATGGGTTACTCAACCCTGAATGCACAGTATGAGTAGTTATTTGTGAGTGAGAAAATCTGCTTGGATTTGAAACAATATACCTTTGGATATTTAATTTCCGCACATATTTGTGTATATCAATAAATGTGGAAAACGTATTCAATTTCTTTGGGGGTGCGAATTTCAGACCTTTATCTAGGACAATTTTTTCAGCTTCTGTAAAGATCACCTTACTTAAATTTAAAATACCTTTGTTTTCTATGACCGCTTTCTTTTTCCTGGCGCGCCGCCCCCCTCTGGTGCCCCGTTATGTTCTCCATTGCGTTGGATGTTCTCTGTTTCCTTGTAAAAACCCTCCATCATTGGGGGTCTAGGTAACCGTTGATTATAATTAAACGGTGATCTTTCTGGATACTCATTCTCTCTGTCTCTATACGAGTATTGAGAATTATAATTTCTGTTTTGTTCTTCTCTTAGTGGTGAGAACCTATTGTGGGTATGGAGGGGTGTCCTTTAGGGGTAGGGTTGATAATGATAATAATCATTATAACTCGTATGTCTCCTATGTGTTGAAGAGTCTCGTGAGCCTTGTTCATGGTAGGATGAACGATCTCTGTTCTTCTTGCCCCTACCTCTACTGTTTTTACCTCTACCTCTGTAGTAGGGGACCGGACTCCTATAATGAGGTAAAATAAAAAGAAAAAACTGCACTTGGAATAGAAACAAGAAGCTGCGGTTACAAGTGAGGCACACCAAAACAAAACTAAAATACAAAAAAACGCGCTAATAGTTGTTATAAACAATATATGATGATATTAGTCCCATACAAATAAATATAGTCCCATATGAAAAGGTCCAAAGCAAGAAGAAAAGAGGATCCGTCACAAGTGAATGGCGTGAATTTCCTCCAAAATAAATAGATGGTGAGATAGTGAGATAACATATAACTGGAACACTTCTATGTGGTATTAAGCTTACCAGAAGCAAGCCAAATAAGGGCGAGTGGCTTAAACCCAGCCTGGACCTTTTGAAGAAACTGATCCAGGTAGATTGAGATGTAATACACTCGTCCCGTATATCCAATCCACAAAGATTTGTCCGAAAATATATAATAAAAATATAGCGTAATACTGACAACGCAAACCACTCAAAAATAAATAAAAAGTGCAACACTCAACATAGACCCAAAATCATGTGTAATCATAAAACATCCAGTGTCATTACAGCAACTAGAATTGTTATGTGAGTGTCATGCAATCATGCAGGTGAAAAGAGAGCATGGAACAATCACCCAGATAAAAGTATGAAAGATCCCTCTAGGTGCAACAAGCCACAAATACAAACTGTTTACCAGGTGGCAAACTTCAGTGAGCATACTCTATACAGCTAATGAACTGTCACCATGTGTAGAAACACCAGATAAGTAACTGCAGCGAACCTTAGGGAAATCCTGCTTACCAGATATCAAGACAAGGTGGGCGAATGTAATGAAGCAACAAAACGAACTCCTGACAGGAACGATGAAGATACGTCCTGATCAACTGGACCCAAGCTCAGCGGTGCATACATGATAAAGAAGCAGCCAATAGTGTGATACAGTATAATCCCTAATTTATTAATATAGAGTAAACACTTACACTTAAAACGAATTTTAAAAGCGATGGATAAACAAACGATGCCGGCCGGCACTCAGACACACTCCCGTCCTCAACGGAACAACGTGGTGACGTCAGCACGTTCCTCCCAGATGCGTTTCGTCATACATTGACATCTTCAATGGGGAACGGGCAGCATGCTGAGCCACCACGTTATATGCACACACCAAGCCTCGCTCTGAGTCCCGCTCAGGGAAACGCACAGCGCCATCTTGGATGTGGGCATCAATAATATATAACTCTAGGAATGAGGCCTAGTTGGCATCCTACAACGCCGCCAGACCCATATCCCTCTAGAATAAATCAAACATAGATTATGCCATATCCAAAAAGGACCCTAAAGTTAATGAGCTTGTGAAATTCATAGAACCTTAATACCTGAGGTCGTCAGGTTCAATGTTGTTAGTGGGAATCAACAATACTCATATATTATGGAAAACAGTCAAAAAAAAAATTATACCCAACGACAATAAATAGTGTCGCGTAGAGTCTTGCTATAAGGTATAACAGATAATGTTTAAACAGATATAGACATAAATTTAATCTAAAAAAATAATTTAAAAAAATTTTAGATATATATTTAGAAAATAAAAGGGCTGTTAAGCCACCTATTGGTTGCGAGTGGGACGAACTGCTCCCAACCCAAACAAACTACCTTATGTAAAAATGGGGATAAAAGGAAAATATATAAAAAAATAATATGTGAGTTGGCAGCCAGAAGTCAAACATTAAATAGAATTTAGCTGGAAAAAACCTATTAAGATTTAAGGTGAACACCATACCGCAAAACAGACTGAAACCAAAAAGAAGCCAACCAAACATTACCAATATTGACACCAGATATGTATATGGATATTATCCAATTCAAGTATTTTCTATTCACCTCTAATCGATATTGCATATCGATATTTACTTCAGGAATTATCAATAAAGGCGTTGACATCCATTGCTATATTTAATCCATGGGGTGTATAACTTTTTATCCTATGGACCCAAGACATTTCTAATTTGGAAATATCTTGCACCATGGAACTCCCTCGCCAATGCGGCTTATACCGGTCAATACCCAAGAAAAGTGTGTTAGAGGGATCTCTATCATGTACCAGACGGTAATGTTTGGAGACCGAATGGTTCTTGAAGCCTGTCAAAATATTGGTGATGTGCTCGTTAACCCTCACTTGAAGGGGACGTTTGGTCCGTCCCACATATTGCAAGCCACAAGGGCATTGCAACATGTAGACCACCCCAAAGGTGGAACAGGTAATAAATGGGGTGATTGAGTGGGTACGACCAGTCACTGTAGACACAAAGGACTGGGTCCTCCTATTTGAACAGGAGTTAAAAGAACATACCCGACACTTATTGCATTTATAAAAACCAGTCAATTGATCAAAAAAGGTAGTCCTATTCATTGGGGGATCCAATATGTAATATGTAATCAAAAAAATTCCAGGAAATATATATTAGAAAAAATAAAATGTCAAAATAGGAATGTACATATATAAAAAATATATGAAAAATATATAAAAAATATATGAAAATTTGTATAAAGAATGGGAACATGTATATTCAGTATTTTACCAAAAAGGAAGACACATAAGATTCCTGCCAATTAAAAATTGGGCCCTGATCTCAATATGACTACAATTTAACTGGCTAGCAGGTAGTAATGTTATGAAAAATAATATAAAAAATGATACAGTAGGGATCTTTGTAAAAAATATATAGTCTTATAAAAGGGGTAGCAACCATTAATCAGATCAACACACTACATAGATAAATGTCCACCTGTATAAAATAGAGATGATAGTGAAAGGTCTCAGAATAAACTTCTACGATTGATTTATGAAAGCATTAATATCCCACTCGATGTTTAAACCGTGGGGCATATAACATTTTATTTGGTGTATCCACCACGTTTCAAGTCTGGATACCCCTCTCACATTCGATTCTCCTCTCCAGTGTGGTACAAATTTATCTATAATCTGGAAGGTGGTACCCATTGGATTCCGATTATGATAAAGTGCATAATGTTTAGGCACACTGTGGTTGGTTTGTCCCTTTTTAATTGCTGTAATATGTTCTTTCACCCTTGTGGTAAAATTGCGTATTGTCTGACCAATGTACTGCTTCTTACAAGGACAGGTGATGAGGTAGACAATGTATTTAGTTTTACATGTGGCAAATTGCTTCATCTTATATTCCTTGCCTGTAATCGTGGAATTAAATTTTTCTATTTTACGTGCTTTACAGGCATTCCATTTACATACTGGGCATTTACGACAGGGATAAAATACCTTCATGTTATGAAAAAATGATGTTGTACCTGGGGGATCGATCACATTTGGTGCAATCTGACCTTTTATTGATGGAGCACCCCTAAATATAGTGGCCGCCCGCTCGGGTAGCAGAGGGCCCAAAACGGAGTCATTTTTTAATATTCTCCAATGTTTCCTAATAATTTCTTTAATTTGTTTGTGTTGGGTGGAAAAGCTCGTCAAAAAAGACCACTTGTGTTTAGATTCAATTGGTTTTTTAGTTTGCGCCGTCAATAAGGAAGCTCGGTCTATAAGAGCCACTTGTCGGATCTCCTCATTGATTTGAGAAGTATCATAACCCTTATCACAAAACCGGGATTTTAGCATTTCTGCCTGTTGGAAATAATCGGAAAGATGGGAACAGTTTCGTCTTATCCTCATCAGTTGGCTCCTGGGAACAGATCTTAGCCATGCCTCATGATGGCAGCTATCCATCAGAATATATCCGTTACGGTCCGTTATCTTAAAAAAGGTTTTTGTATCAAGATAGCCATTATTAGATGTAATCTCCAAATCTAAAAAGTGGATCCTCGACCGACTTGCTTCATGAGTCAGATGGATCCCCACTTGATTATCGTTCAGAGTGACCATGAACGAATCCAAGGATTCCATACTGCCCCTCCATAGGTAAGGGATGTTGTCTAGGTACCTCACCCACAGAACTAACTGTGGGGGGTTTAAAGCATAGACGACATCCTCCTCCCATTTGGCCATGAAAATGTTTGCCAGGCTGGGGGCAAATTTAGCCCCCATAGCCACTCCCCTTGTCTGTAGATAAAAATGGTTATCATACCAAAAGTAATTTGAACTTGTGGCAAACTTCAATAAATCCATTATAAATCTTTTTTGTGTTCGAGGAATGGTCCTGTCTCTTGAGAGGAACAGTTCTACAGCTCCCAAGCCTAAATTTTGGGGTATACAAGTATACAGGGACGTAACGTCCGCGGTGACCAATATTAGCTTGTTACTATCCGTGATCTGTTGTAATTTTATTATAGTATCCCTAGTATCCTTCAAAAAAGAAGGAGTGGCTTGAACTATAGGTTGAAGGAAAAAATCTATATATTTCCCAATCCAGGATGTTATGGAATTAATGCCGCTAATAATCGGGCGCCCTGGGGGATGTGTCGCATTTTTATGTACCTTTGGCAGGTAATACATTATGGGAATTCACGGTGCGACAGGAACCAAATAATTTTTTTCCTTTTTGTCCAGGATACCCAACTGGGAACCGGTATCTACAAGGTCAATTAGTATCTTCTTATACTCTGAGGTAGGATTTTTTGGGAGGCGGCGATATGTCTCAGAATCACTTAGGATCCTGGTCATCTCACTATGGTAGTCACTCTTATCAAGAATGACCACCCTACCTCCTTTATCTGCGGGATGGATGATAAGATCTTTCCGCTCGCATAAAGATTTTAATCCTATTCTCAACCTAGGATCATTGTATGTTCTTTTGTGTGGGAGATCTTTGAGGTCCTTCAATACCAAATCTCTAAACACCTTAATTGAAGGTGCTGTAGGAACTGGGGGGTTGAATAATGATGGGTTACTCAACCCTGAATGCACAGTATGAGTAGTTATTTGTGAGTGAGAAAATCTGCTTGGATTTGAAACAATATACCTTTGGATATTTAATTTCCACACATATTTGTGTATATCAATAAATGTGGAAAACTTATTCAATTTCTTTGGGAGTGTGAATTTCAGACCTTTATCTAGGACAATTTTTTTAGCTTCTGTAAAGGTCGCCTTACTTAAATTGAAAACACCTTTGTTTTCTATGACCGCTTTCTTTTTCCTGGCGCGCCGCCCCCCTCTGCTGCCCCGTTTTGTTCTCCATTGCGTTGGATGTTCTCTGTTTCCTTGTGAAAACCCTCCACCATTGGGGGTCTAGGTAACCGTTGATTATAATTAAACGGTGATCTTTCTGGATACTCATTCTCTCTGTCTCTATACGAGTATTGAGAATTATAATTTCTGTTTTGTTCTTCTCTTAGTGGTGAGAACCTATTGAGGGTATGGAGGGGTGTCCTTTGAGGGTAGGGTTGATAATGATAATAATCATTATAACTCGTATGTCTCCTGTGTGTTGAAGAGTCTTGTGAGCCTTGTTCATGGTAAGATGAACGATCTCTGTTCTTCTTGCCCCTACCTCTACCGTTTTTACCTCTACCTCTGTAGTAGGGGACCGGACTCCTATAATGAGGTGTAGGTGTATGGGGACCATATGCATGTTGAGCATTATATTCAACCCTTCTGGATGAAGGGGGAACCGAGGGTGCCTCCACAGATCTTACATTAGATGAGGTTGTCACCTCCATCGGATTCTGTGTGGCAGCCACGGCACTCTTCTCCTGCTCTTTATTTTGCCAGTTAAAGACATTTCCTGTTTTGTAATCATTAGTATCCCTACTGTATTTCTTCTGCTTCTTGATTTTTTGTTCCCGTTCTTTTTCTAGATGATTCTTTAAATTTGTAGAAAGGCTGATATATTTTACAGAGGATTTATGTGGAAGTAATTTATCCCTTATTTCTTTAATTTCTTTATCAATCGTGATTCTCCTTGCCCGCTTTCTGTCTATAAGAAAACTCAGCAATGAGATCCCTGCCTCATTAAAATAATGAAACCATGATTCAGTGTCAATATCCCCTTGCTGTGGATGGATAGTCCATCTTAAACCTCTTGGTACCATGCAGTCTTTGGAGTACTGTTCTAAGAAGGAAATATCCCACTCTAGATGGATTTCGGAAACCATTAGGTTTTTAAGCCTTAAGAAAAGGCCTCCTATCTCTGAATCTGTGTTCAAAACTGAAAAAACACCTTCTGTGTTGAAAGTGCGATTAGTGCGGTATTCGAATACATCCATATTGTCTCAGAAAAGGGCTGGAAGAATCGAAATTATAGTGAGAGAAGGCTCCAGCAGTGGTGCCAAAAAATGTAATAATAAATAAGGAAAAAACTGCTGCGCCAACTCAATATATGTCAAGCTGCCAACACTACCAATTAGACTAATTGTGTATATGAATAAAAGAATCAAAAAGTGTAGCGCTATATTATAAGTGTAAATATCAGTGTAAACATTAGTGTGGTCCACTCATATATACACCTGCAGTCAGTGCTGCTACTCAAGCAAAAAAGACAAAAAGTCTTATAACAGCACCTATAAAGAAAATCTAATAATAATCAAATGAAAATTAAACCACCACAATTAATACTAGTCCTTGTTCTGGACTATGTGATTATGCCAAAACAATCCCATAGACAACAAAAAACAGCAAATGTGTACAATAAAACTTTAGGTGAGATATAAAACAAGTCTCTGGGATATTGGACAGTTCATCCAAGCATAAAGATGGTTGTAAAGCATGGATATGGATCTCACAGTAGTATATATTCACATCCAGAGTGATCTTTCTTATATTCAGTAAGGGGGGAAGTAAAGTGAAATGCCCTTATCAGAAGCAGTGGACTCACAGGCCGTTTTTTTTAATTTTAAAAATTTAAGAATATTAGAACCAAAAAAATCGGTACTTTATGATCTTTTGAATTCAATTATTCCAGTACTCTAGTGGCACAGTCAATGCCATTAGGCTATCTGGGGGTGGACGGTTGTGAACCTTGGTGGGTGTGATTGGGCCTGGCCTCTGCCCCCTTGGGGGTGGGGTTTGGCCCCTTGCAGCTTCCCGGCAAGAGGGGGGCATGTGGAGTTTCCGCATGCCCCCCTTCGTGCTCAATTCGTCGGCGGGGCACCAGCCCTGGGTCACTGATATGGGCTTTGCCTTGCTGGTGGCGTCCCTTGTTTATTTCCGGACATTTCATGACGTGGTGCGCATGTGTGAGGCTCGGCATGTGTGCGGCGTCATGACATCACACGCATTACAGCGGAGTTGAAGACAGCGGTCGTGGCCTTCGGGTCTTCCGGGACGCCGAGGGAGCCACACGTGGGCCACTTCCCCTAGTGGCCCGAGCGTCATGTCCATGGGGGGAGGGGGGAGCATCGGCACCTGTGTGTGACTACCCATCCGCCCACTTTCAGGTATATAAATAGACTGATGATTGAAAAACTAATTTATTATTCCATACAAGCCAGGATGGATGGCGTTGCATTTTATTTTTTTTCTTTTCGGTACTGAGTCCTCGTTTTTCCTGTACAATTGTAGTCAGGTTTCCAACGCCCTTAAATCGTCAAAGCTTCATACATTCTACAGCTCATACGGACTACTAAGGTATACTAAACTTTTTTATGTATCACATTATTCCCCATCACATCATATCCCTATACACACACTCACATATTTTGATTGTTTCACTATTAATTGTTTACACTCACTTTTTCCTTCTTCACTTTTCAGTTGTTCATATCATCACATTTTTTCTCACTCAGTTCACATTTTCTCTCAATCACTTCATGTACTACTTAAGCCATTTAAACACGCTGCACTCAGTGCAGGTTTTTTGACTAAGTCAACTACTATTTTTCACTTTTGCACTTTTTCAGCACCACATCCAATGAGTATTACGATCAATGAATCATTAACACCTCCTTTTTTCATAGCACTACAATGCTTTTATTTAAATTTGGTTAGTCATTTTCATAGGACTCATTACCTTGATATCTTGAAAAACGATAACTCATTCTTTATCAGTCCCAATACATATTTTGGAATACTTGTAACAATTATTAATTTTTTATAAATAAAGATGGTTATTATGGATGTCCATTGCAGGTGTATGCTCCTTCATCCCATGGGGGGCGCGTACTAGTGTAACTCCTTGCAAGCCCCTTGGGGTCGGTTCACTCTCCACGTGGGGGGGTGGCCCTCAAGCCCTCCGGTTCCTCCTATCTGGGACTATCCAACATCTATTCCACCATTAAGCGGTAAAAACATGCCACCACAGTTTACTTAAAGTGATGAAGTATGACATATTTTTTTCAATTTTGAATACATGTATTATATATCTTTTTAGATCCATTTGTCCCCCTGAAGAGACCGAATCCAGGTCGAAACGCGTTGGGGCTCGTATATATTTTTTATAACATGATGGAATGCAATGACGTGTACCATGTGTTTTTTACTGTGGAATGTTGATAAATATAATGATTTGTATATGTATTTTCATTGTACTGTGGAATATGAACTGTGATATTGGATTAGATCCGGTATTGTACTCCATGTAACCAATTAAACCATGTGGCTGGACTTTAATTTTTATTAAAATAATCGTTTATAACTATTCCCACTGGGGAAATTCTTCCAAAAAAGCACCCAGATCTGTATTCCTGCAATGACTCCATTCCTTTCTCCGCCAGGGATGGCGCTAGGCTGTGTGGCTTTCCCTCTGGTGGCGCAGGGCAGCGGGGTTTTCTCTCTGATCTCTGTGTTCTCTCAGCACTGCCCTCTCCCTCTGGAGTCCTGGGTGTACTTTCCTGGGTGTAGACCCCCCTCAGGGCAAACCATCCCCCTCCATTAGTACAGACCCCCACCAGGACAAACCCCCTCCCTTAGTACAGATCCCCCCAGGACAAACCCCCCCTCCATTAGTACAGACCCATCAGGACCAAGCCCCCCCTTCATTAGTACAGACCCCCCCAGGACAGACCCCCTCTATTAGTAGAGATACCCCCTCCATTAGTGTACATAAAAACACCCGGGCGACAGCTAGTGAGGAGAGGACAGTGTGCAGCCGCGCCGCCCAGGTGGAGAGCAAATGGAGACAGGCTTGGGCGGGAGTGAGAGACAGAGGAGGAGAACACGTCAGGCACGGACCGTCCCCCCAGCAATGTCACTGCGAGGCTGGTCTCTCCCCACACAGAGACCAGCTGCTCCAATCTCTGGCGGCTGCTCTCCTTCTCTGATAGGAGGAGGGAGGGGGGACGGGCTTGAGCCTTGAAAAATACAGCGGCAGCGGTGACCTGTGGAGGGAGCCGCCTCTGGACACAGAGAGGAGGGAGGGGAGCACTCTGGCGCTTCAGCGCCCCCACCTCTCTGGCAGCCGGGTGCACCCCGCCTTGGATCTGCCCTGCACATACCCTGAGCTATATGTGTAGGGCATTAATATATTTATCCTATTTTCAAGGCACAATTTGGAATATATTTTTGTTATATACATAGGAGTTACAGTAATTAACATTTTTTTAAATTAGTTAAGTAAGTAAATATTTGCATACAAGGCCTTCTATGAGATTTAGATTTAGCAAGTCAAGATTTGCTGGTCTAATGTTAAATCTCTGTGGTAACTTTTTGTCTTGGTTTGTATAATGTATGTATGACAGAAAGTTACCCATCATAAATGAATGTTACATTAAACAGTAAGCACATTCAGAGTTAGTGAACAATGCAGTCATTTTTGGAGCATTAGTCAACACATGGTTAAAATTTCTCATGAATCAGGCAAATTGGTGCGAATTTCACAATATTTTCAAATTGGGTTGTTTCCAGAGGACTAGCAACAATGTAATTCTTATTATAACAAAAATACATCATATCACTTACTTTTATATTTTCAGAAGCAGTTAAGTACTATCTCAAATAGAGCAGCCTTTCCTCCTGAGTGCCAGTGTCATTGCAGCAAATACAAAGCCAAGAAACAGACAGCCAGTTGTCTTTTGAGAACTTGCCCAGTTTGTTAAATAAAGACTGTTTCCTCGTAGTTCCTGTTTTGCAACCTTTAGGAGAGCAAATATACAAGGCAGACATTAGAGAGACAATCTTTTATGCACAGGCAAAATGGATATTGCGCACTACCATAGACATTGACGAGAC
Organism: Lithobates clamitans; assembly: GCA_037952925.1. NCBI lineage: Eukaryota > Metazoa > Chordata > Amphibia > Anura > Ranidae > Lithobates > Lithobates clamitans. The sequence continues at coordinate 1,791,674 of JBBGZY010001379.1, forward strand.
AGATAACATACACGAAAAACAGTAGTTCCTATGTCTAATTGAGAGAAAAAGCTCAGAGAAGAATTGTTCTGCTTCCAAATAAACCTCATAATTGTAAAGAACCGTTGACTGCACTGACAAATTTGCATCAATGCCTTGATTCCTGGCTAGTCTTTTGCTCACAAATGTTATATTATACTGCCATCAACTGATGGGCTTCTGCAAATGCATACAATAACTAATTTCAGTAGAATGTGGTATATTGACTCGACTTAATTTCCAATGAAGCACCAGTAAACCCCTGGATAGATATTTTCCCAATGTATTTTCACTCGCAGTGATAACTGTGAAATTTACTAAACGCTCTAAAGGAAAAGAAATGATTGTTTAATAGCCGTAATGGGTTTTAGAGTATTTTGGGCTGTAGCCAACTAAGACTTAGACATGGATGTTCAGGCATAGAGAATGCACTGAGCTTTGTCTGTGTGTGGTTTTACTGGCAGATAACTTTTACTGAAGATGTTCTAATTGAACCCTTCCACAATAATAGTCCCATAGAAGGTTTTTTTTTATCTAGAGTAAATAAATTAAAATGCATTGTACTTCAAAAGAAAAAGGATTCACAAGTTTGCTGTTCAATTAGACTCTAGTGTATTATTATTATTATTTCTAGAGATCTTTGCTCTTCCATAATCAATTGATTCCCCCAAATTCCAGGCCTGAGCTTGTTGACTGTTTCTTCACTCTTACATCAATCCATACTTTCCTCCTTCACAGAAAATTAGACAAAGAACAAAATAACAAACAAGGGTGTAGGCAGGGTAGCAAATTAGCATCCACACATGACTTGGAATACTGGATAAGATGCAAACAGAATGTTTTTATATGAACACAAATTTCAGATTGAGGAAAAAAATTATCAGTTTTAAAGTGATTGTAAAGGTTCGTTTAATAAAATAAAAATAACAAACATGTGATACTTACCTGCTCTGTGCAAGGGTTTTGCAAAGAGCGGCCCCGAGCCTCCTTTACTGGGGTCCCCCCATGACACTTCTGGCTCCTCCTCCTCCTCCACTCATGCGGGCACACTTCAGAGTCCTGCTGCTGCATCCATTGACACAGACAGCAGGACTCGGTCCCTCCCCTTGGCTCCCATACCACTGGATTTGATTGACAGCATGAGAAGCCAATTGCTCCTGCTGCTAGTAATCTGTCCAATGAGGAACCGAGACAGCCACTGGAGCTGCTGGGCTCGTTCTCCTCGCTGGAACGATCAGGTTTGGTTAAGAAAAAGGGGGGCTGCTGCAACACAGATGGTTTTGAAAAACCCAGAGGGTTTACAACTCCTTTAAACTAAGATTGTGGTCTGAGTATAGGATTCACACAAAGTTTGATGTGTGTTGCACTGTTTTTTTTTTTTCTTACAGTATAAATAAAGCCTGTGTTTTTTATAATGTTTTGTAAATGTATTCTCTGCACTTGCCATCAGTTCTTTTTGAACTGAAATAAACTAAGCATAACGGATCACTACTGGACAAATTTAGATGCTATTCTAAATAATCCTGTTTGATTCAGTTCAATTTTCAGTTACTAACTCCTACACACAAAAGTACAAAAATATATTGTTATACTTCAATAAATTGGTCTCAGCCAAAATGCCAGTTTATTTTGCAGTACTTAGAGCCAGCTTATATCGTATAGCCCTGAATAACGTTGGATGAAACATGTTGGGTTGAGCTACAGAGGTGATGAAATTATACTTGCTAGGTTGATAAGTGTGCTGATTTATCTACTTGCCTGATTGTATGCTCCTTGTGTGAGTAGTATTCTTTTTTATTAATCTGGTGAAGTTTTATACCACTACACTAGGAGTCCCTTCCTTATCTCTATATTCCCCTGAGCTTCTTCTACGGAGTGTCTGGTGTTCTCTCCTAAAAAAATGCAGCCAGGCCTCCATATCTGAGGTCTTCCCTGTTGGTAAGCAGTTTCTGAGTTGGGTGCGTACCTCAGTGTGGAATGGCATATGGTTACATAAGAAGATTGGGACAATATACACATTTACTGCAAGAATTTTCTTGCACTGTTCACTTTTTATGTGGACTTATTTTGCATCTTGCACTTTATTGAATTATCATCTTCGGGACACTTTTTGATGAATTGATTATCACATGATGATTTGTATGCAATATCCTTATGCTTATGGTTTGTGGTATTAATGTATTAGCAACACAATTATTTTGTTTATTGTTTTTTATCTGTATGTCGGAATTTAGTGGGTACAATCTTAGTTTATGTCAATTGGTTTCATATGTTTGTTAGTTTTTTTACAATCAATACTTCTTTTCTCATATAAACAAAATAATTTTGAAAAAAAAAAAGTTTATCTTGCAAATCTTTTTTTTTCATAAATTGAGGCCAAAATTTATTCTGCTACATTTCTTTGGAAAAATAACCTAAATAACTGTATATTATTTAGTCTGTGTGAAAGTTTTAGAGTCTACAAACTATAGTATATAGAGTATATATTTGAAATTCATTCATGTCCTGTACTGACTGCCTATCTCGTTTCTTGATGCCCTAAAATGTCAAGACAGTATATAAATATCCCATAAACTACCCCTTTTTGGAAAGTAGATTGTCCAAGTTATTTAGTAAGAGGCATGGTGAATTCTTTATAGTTGTACGTTTTTGTCAAAGTTTTTTGAAAAATTAAAAAAACTTCAAAATGTTTTTTTTTTTTTTTTTTTTACACAAAGTTGTCATTTTACCAAAGTATTTCTCACACACAGCATAGGTATATTCATAATTACACCACAAAACACATTTTGCTACTCCTCTCAAGTATGGGAATTCCACATGTGTGAGACTTCTTTAGAGCCTATCCGCATTGCCCAAAATCCAAGGAGCACCTTCAGGCGTTCTAGGCGCATAAATTACCCATCTCATTTGTGGACTACGTTTCACATTTTTGGAGGCCCTGGAGCACAAGGACAGTAGAAACACTCACAAATTACCCCATTTTAGAAAACAAACACTCCAAGGTATTTTCTGACAGTCATAGTAAGTCTTTTGAAAATATTTTTTTTTTACCACAAGTTGTTCGAAAAATGCAGGAAAAAAGGAAAATATATTTAATTTTATTTCCTTTCCTTTAGGCATACTTAGAATTAAACCCCAAAACACATTCTGCTACTAATTCTAAGTATGGCAATACCACATGTGTGAGACTTTATCACAGCCTAGCCACATGTCACCAGACCAGTGTAGTTTCACCAAACCGACACTGTACTGTTCTGAGGGGTTATCATGATTTGTTTCACTGTGATTGCTTATTACAGTTAGACATGTGCAATTGGTTTCAATCATTCAGAGATTCAGCTGTATCCGAATCTCCAAATGAAAAAGTAATGAATTTTGTTAAATTTTGTATATTCATTTTCTAATGAATTCCAAATTGTAGGAACAATTCAAATTTGGATCGGTCGAAAAATGATTTTTGATTTTCTAAATTCGATTTTAAATCTGTGTGAAGAATAGCTGGTTTTTAAGCAGCGGGTCGGAAAGCCAGCTGTCGTGTCCTTAACAACTGATGACTCATCAGCTGTCAGAGCTGACAGACGAATGTAAACAAAAGACGAATGTAAACAAAAGCGGAGGTTCCGCTTTAAGGACTGGTCCCTCGCTTCTCTTTAAAAATTGGCACTTTTGAGGTGCAGGAGGGGAGCGGGTACCCAATTTTGACAGGTACCCGTTCCCACTCCTGCTCTGACCGCCTAGGCGATCGGAAGCAGAAATTCTACTCCCTCCTTCCCCCCTGCAGTCTCCTGGGACATCTGACAGGTCCTAGAAGACTGCATCCACCATTCACTATGTGCAGCGCTGCTCACACATGGGCAGTGGGCACCTGGCTGTGAAGCCACAAGCTGTCATTTGGGTGCCCATAGTTGAGATACCAGTGCAGAGGAAAGAAGATAGTGGGTGAAACCGACTTGGGTGAGCACACCGCTGGATCGTGGGATAGGTGAGTCAGCAGCTACAGACTTAATTTTTTTTTCACAGGAGACTGGAACTCCTTTTTAAGAACTGTCAGATGGCGGAGGCCTTTGCTGGGACTGAAGTTTTTTTCTCGTGGTGGCGGGCGGGCATAGTACACCAGGGGAAATTTGAGGAATATTTAATAAGGGACTTGTCAAAAACTTGTGCTGTGTTTTTATTAACTTTTTGGGTGAATGAATTGGGTACTATCCCATTCTCATTCACATGGGGGTCTGGGGTCTGTGGGCCCTCTTGATAAAGGGGGCTTCCAGATTCCGATAAGTCCACAGACCCCCACAATCACTGGCCAGGGTTGTGGGAAAGAGCCTCCCTGCCCCAAAACTGCCCCCTATGTTGAGGGCATGTGGCCTGATATGGTTCATGGTGCTTGCTCACCCCCCCTTTCCTGGCCTGCAGGGCTGCATGATCAGATAAGGGTTTTGTATGGATTTTGGGGGGACCCCAATGTCGTTTTTTGTTTCTTTTAATCCATTCAAGACTCGATTGGATTTGGGGGGGCACGCTATTTTTTTTTTTTTTCTTCCTGCATTTTCCATTGCCAGCATTCTTTTGTTTACATTTTAGCTGTCAGTAAGGAAGCCCACTGCCAGCTGATGAGTCATCAGTTGTTAAGGACAGGGCAGCTGGCCTCCCGACCCGCTCCTTAACAACCAGCAATTCTTCACACAGAATTCGAATCGGTCGATAATTTTTCGACTGATCTGAATTGGAATCGTTCCAAAAATTTGGAATTCATTAGAATTGAATTGAATTTATTAGAAAATGAATAAACAAAATTAAACTGAATTAAACAAGTTCTGAAACAAATTAAAATTTGTAACATAACGAATCTACCCAAAACAAATCTTTCTTTTCTGCACATGTCTAATTACAATGATAATCACTGTATTAAGCAATTGGTAGGACTGTGTGTACGTGTAAATCATAAAACCTTGTGCACTACTGTGATGTTGTGATTGCTCACAGCTTTGATTTTCCCTCATACCATGTGTAGGCTGTGACCATTTACAGATCCCACACAATAGTAAACTATGACAGCATTGTTTACTACTGTTCATGTGCTTGCTGTAATTTGTCACAGCGATCACATGGTACCAGGGCTGCTCACAGTGGCCCAGTACAATGACCGTAATTGGCTGTGTCAGGTTGACACAGCGGGTCACAGATCCCTCCACTGCACGCTCTAGAGAGCATGCGCAAGCAGGTGATACAGGAGGATGTATGGGTACGTCCACCAGCATCGGCACTCCTCCCGTCTGGCCATTTCTGTACAGTGGGGTAGTTAATCATTACGATATATTATATTCCTTTCTTTCTTACATCATACTGTCTTATTCTATAATATGAACTATATATAGATAGATAGATAGATAGATAGATAGATAGATAGATAGATAGATAGATAGATAGATAGATAGATAGATAGATAGATAGATAGATAGATAGATAGATAGATAGATAGACACACAGTATCTTTACATCTTTTCACGTGACAACCCTGAAGAAATTACCCTTTGCTACAATGTAAAGTAGTGAGTGTATAGCTTGTATAACAGTGTAAATTTGCTGTCCCCTCAAAATAACTCACTAACCCCTCTTAACCCTCTTGGGCATGGAGTTCACCAGAGCTTCACAGGTTGCCACTGGAGTCCTCTTCTACTTCTCCATGATGACATCATGTTGCTGGTGGATGTTAGAGACCTTGCGCTCCTCCACTTTCTGTTAGAGGATGCCCCACAGATGCTCAATAGGGTTTAGGTCTGGAGACATGCTTGGCCAGTCCATCACCTTTACCCTCAGCTTCTTTAGCAAGTCAGGGGTCATCTTGGAGTAGTATTTGGGGTCGTTATCATGTTGGAATACTGCCCAATCTCTGAAGGGAGGTGATCGTGCTCTCCTTCAGTATGTCACAGTACATTTTGGCATTCATGGTTCCCTCAATGAACTGTAGCTCCCCAGTGCCAGCAGCACTCATGCACTCATGCAGCCCCAGACCATCACACTCCCACTACCATGCTTGACTGTAGGCAAGAAACACTTGTCTTTGTACTCATCACCTGGTTGCCACCACACACGCTTCACACCATCTGAACCAAATATGTTTATCTTTGTCTCATCAGACCAAAGGACGTGGTTCCAGTAATCCATGTCCTTAGTCTGCTTGTCTTCAGAAAACTGTTTTCAAGCTTTCTTGTGCATCATCTTTAGGCTTTCTTCTTGAACGACAGCTATGCAGACCAATTTGATGCAGTGTGCGGTGTATGGTCTGAGCACTGACAGGCTGACCCCCCACCCCTTCAACCTCTGCAACAATGCTGGCAGCACTCATATGTCTATTTCCCAATACAACCTTTGGATATGATGCTGAGCACAAGCACTCACCTTCTTTGGTCAACCATGGTAAGGCCTGTGCTGAGTGTAACCTGTCCTGTTAAACCACTGTATGGTCTTGGCCACTGTGCTGCAGCTCAGTTTCAGGGTCTTGGCAATCTTCTTATAGCTTAGGCCATCTTTAGAGCAAAAATTTTTTTTTTCAGATCCTTAGAGAGTTCTTTGCCATGAGGTGCCATGTTGAGCTTCCAGTGACCAGAATGAGAGAGTGAGAGTGATAACCCCAAATTTAACACTCCTGCTCCCATTCACACCTGAGACCTTGTAACACTAATGAGTCACATGACACCAAGGAGGGAAAATGGCTAATTGGGCCTAATTTGGACATTTTCACTTAGGGGTGTGCTCACTTTTGTTTCCAGAGGTTTAGACATGAATAGCTGTGTGTTGAGTTATTTTGAGGGGACAGCAAACGTACAGTTATACAAGCTGTACACTTACTACTTTACATTGTAGCAAAGTGTCATTTCTTCAGTGTTGTCACATGAAAAGATACAATAAAATATTTACAAAAATGTGAGGGATGTACTCACTTTTGTGAGATACAGTGTGTGTGCGCATATATTATATTTTATATATATATATATATATACACATACACACACTACTGACGTTTTAGAACACCCCCATTTTTCTAGTTTATTGAAATTGAAACATTGAAACAAGTCCAATGAAAAACCGTAAATGGTACAAAGGTAAAAACATTGTGTTAATACACCCTCTTAAACAATATTTGGAAGTACAGTGAGTACAGGGTGGGTGCCAGACTATTTTGCGACCTAGGCAAGATACTCTACTTGCACCCCCCCCCCCCAAAAAAAAAAATATGTTGAATTCTCTTAGTTTCAGACACATCAATATTTCACTTTGTGTGCCTGTTTCTTATTATATTATCCCTTTCATGACTAAGTCTATTTTTGACATTTGGTGTTTGCAAGTTAAAATCTGTATTTTTTGCTAGAAAAGCCCCCAAATATTATATATATTTTTTAGCAGAGAATGTAGAGAATAAAATGGCAATTGTTGCAATATTTTATGTCACACTGTATTTGTGCAGCAGTGTTTTAAACGCAACTTTTTTGGGAAAAAGGACACTTTCATGAATTTTAAAAAAAACAAACAGTAAAGTTAGCCCAATTTTTTGTATAATGTGAAATATTATGTTACACCTCGTAAATAGATACCAAACATGTCACGCTTTATAATTGCACGCACTCGTGGAATGGCGACAAACTACGGTACCTAAAAATCTCCATAGGCAACGCTTTAAATTTTTTTACAGTTCCCAGGTTAGAGTTACAGAGGAGGTCTAGTGCTAGCATTATTGCTATCGCTCTGACGATCGCGGCGATACCTCACATGTGTGATTTGAACACCGTTTATATATGCGGGTGCGACTTCCATATGCGTTTTCTTTTTTCTTATTTCTTTTATTTATTTTTAGATTAATAAATTGTGTTTAAAAAAATGTAAACATCCCTTGTGACAGTAATAGATGGTGACAGGTAAAAGACCCCCGATCCCTCCTTTGCACTTCAAAGTATTCAGATCGCCGTTTTCGGCGATTCTGAATACTATATATTTTTTTAAAACCAGCGCCATTGGCAGCCGAGTAAACGGGAAGTGACATCATGATGTGGCTTCTGTGTTTACTATTAGGAGACTGGAACAAAGCCACTTACAGCTTTGTTACAGTCTGTCCCTAGCCTTCAGAGGCGGCGGATTGTTGATCGGGCCTCCCGGTGGAACGGGAGGCCCGGTAAGAGCGGCGGGAGGTGGCAGGAGGGGGGTTGTCGTCTCCTGCTCCTCCGGTATCCCTGGAAAGCCAATCGCCGGCTCTAAAAAACAGTACCGGGATGATGCCTGCAGCTGCCGAGTATGCACATCTGCGTACGCTCGGTGGGAAGGGGATTATACAATTATTATTATATCAGCAGTACAGCAGTAAATATAATATATACATAAGCAGCAGACTTGTGTGATCCCCAATATTATAATATTGGGGATCACACAAGACTGCTGCTTTTGTATACATTTTTTTTATAGTACATCACGGGACACAGAGCCATAGTAGTTACTATGTGGATTATAGGCGACCTTCAGGTGATGAACACTGGCACACCCTAAGACAAGAAGTCCACTCCCTATATAACCCCTCCCACTACTGGGAGTACCTCAGTTTTTTCGCCAGTGTCTTAGGTGTCTGAACATTGAGCTGAATCTCAATTGCTTTATTAATCATTTTTGATTTTTTCAATTTGCTCTAATAGTTTTTTTATTGTAATTTTTAGGAAGAGGGGTAAAAGATGTAGGGGTTTAGTGCACATTTTAATGAGTCCCAATAACACCATTGAAGGGATGATCAGTCATGTACATTGGTTTGAGGAATACCTAAATTAATATAGATCATAATTTGCATTAAAATTTAGGATTATGTCATGAATAGTATTAATAGTGTAATGCCTTGTGGGCATTCATCCATCCCGGTATGAGCATTTGTAAAGCTGCTCAAGAAGGGGAACGGGTGATTTAAGAACATGCTGACCTAAACAAAGTTTGTATCTTGCAATGTGAATGTAAACAAACTAAGAGCTGGTTGTATTGTGGTTGTAGGGACACGGAGTGGGCACATGCGCACTAGAAGTACTTCCATCAGTGATGGACGTGAGACTATAAAGGGAGGGTTGCCGTGCCATACAGCCAATCCCATGAGTAAGTCGTGATGACAAAATGCATCGGTACGTGGCTGTACGGCAACCAGCTGTGACGTCTGATGTCAAACCGGAAGTGACGATCCGAGTCTGATGAGTCAGTGTAGGTGAGATACAGGATACACTCCACGGGTCCACTGTGACCATAATACACCATTGCTTGCTTTGGCAAGAGGATTTTTCATGCTTTATTTGTTTGAATATATGTGAGTGCAATATTTGAAGATTTACTTTTATTGAATAAATTGTTTTAAAATGATATCAATCTATCCGAGCACTTAATCTATTTTCATGTGGAGAGGATTTGACACCCCACTCACGTTTGAAGATCGCTTGGATGATTTAACCCTATGAGGGTGAATGTTTGTTTGCCAAGCATGAGAGTGCAAGGCATCTTCATTTGGTGAGTGCATTTCTGAAGTGAAGCGGAAGCACTATATACACGCGGTGTGGTGGAAGATTTGGAGAGCTACAATCCTTTTATAATCATATTTGGAATCACTATGATACATTTTTGGACTGTTTAAATCATGGACCCTAATTTAGCCACTATTGATATAGTGACTAAGTGACGGTTCACACAGGGGCGGCACGACTTGCAGGTCGCCTCACCGAGGTGACCTGCACACGACTTCAGCGGCGACTTGCAAAATGACTTCTGTATAGAAGTCAATGCAAGTCGCCTGAAGTCGCCCCAAAAATACTACAGGAACCTTTTTCTAAGTCGGAGCGACTCGCGTCGCTCCTATTAGAACGGTTCCGTAGTACAGAACGGGACGCGACTTGTCAGGCGGCTAGGTCGCCTGACAATTCGCCCCTGTGTGAACTGGAACTAACACTTGTCACTTGGTTAATATAAACAATGAATCTTGCGAGCTACCAAATACATGACCAAACCACAATCACATCCACAAACATATGATGTGGTGATTAATAGAAAAAACAAATAAATTCATTGAAAAACCAAATGAATAACCAAACCATAATCACACCCAGAATCAAGTGATGTGGTGATTAATTGAAAGATCAATCTACAGCTGCCAGCAATGATCACAATCCCATACAATTTGTGCTAAAGTTGCCAAAAATAAAAATAAATATTGCAGCGCTGTGTGAAAGTGTTCTTATTAACTTAATAATATATCATTGTGAGTTTAGATTACTACTGTGCTAAAGTGCCAATTCCATAAATAGGTGCATACATAATAAACAATTAATATGTGATAAATAGCATTATGTTGCTTCAAACGATTAAATACTGAAAAGTAATAAAAAAAAGTCCTGTATTGAACAATTCCTGTATGGCTCCTAAATTCAGCAATTATTGAAGGATAAATCGTGATATATAACTTCAAACGAATATAATAGAAGGTGATCAAAAAAGGGTCATGTAATAAACAATTCCACAGTGACAAAGGAAATAATCCAATATTGTGACTGTATAGTGCTCCACACGCTGATGCAGTGACTTCACACACATGCTCCTCCCCTGTGTGATTGTGCTTACCTCAGGGAATGTGACCGCACAGTTAAGTTTGGTCTGAAAAAGCAGCTGAACCACCTCTGGGTTCAAAGTGTGATGATCTCTACAGATTGCCCAGACAAATCCACTGGAATATTCCTCTATTCAAAATAAAAGAGGCTTGATAGTGTGATATCGTTTAGGCAAAGGTTTGTTAAAGTATAAAAGCTTCAGGGTACTCACATTTTCATGGTGCTTCCAGCGCACCAATCTGCAGCAATCAGATATTAAAAAATCCACTCCAATAGGCTTGTATCCTTTGGTGTATCAGCACCTACACCAGGAGCATGTGTACTGTCTCCTCCACTGTCCTGGCCCCTCCCATATGCGTGGCGACACAGGGCTATCACATGTCTTCCTCAGGGGGATATGATACAGTGGAGGAGACAGGGGCCAGGATATCAGTAATATTAATATTGGGGATCACACAAAGACTTATGCTTTTGTATATATTATATTTACTTGTGATATAATATTGGGGATACTGGTCTAGTCCCCATCTCTTCCATCTCTTCTCTCTTACCTTCTCTTTTCATCTCTGTGTGGGACAGACAGGGACTGACTGTGGCAGGCTCCTCTGCTCTTTTGTGGGTGGAAGGAGAAAATGATGTCATGTTGAGGTACGCAACGCGCATCACCTCTTTGGCTGGAAGCGCCTGGCACCTGTCCTGGCACACTGCTGGCATCTAGCCTAATCCTATTTGCTATCCTGATTGGTGGCCAAGATTAACCAATCCGAGTCGCGCTCACTCACAGTCAGCACAGGTAACTGTGAGGCCTGCACTGCAGGCGGAGCCACGGAGTCTCTCAGTGTGGCGCCGGCCGCCAGCGAACAACATGATCCATCAATCCGCACACACAGGCAGAGCCGAGGAGTCTCAGGAAGCTGGGCCAGTGTGCGCCCTCCCTAGGCAACAGTGCACCCCTAGGCGGCAGTGCGCCCTAGGTGGCTGCCTAGTTTACTTAGCGGGAGCGATGGCCCTGAGTGAGTAGTTTCCCACAGCATTAAAAGGTACTTGGAAACTGGAAGAAATTCTGACAGGAGGAGGTCTGGCAGACCCAAAGCCACAACAGAACCAGAAGACAAGTTTCTGAAAGTCAACAGCTTGCGTGAAAAGCAGCTCACAGGTAGGGATGGGCCGAACACCCCCCATTCGGTTCGCATCCAGAACATACGAACAAGCAAAAACTTTGTTCGAACATGCGAACACCGTTAATGTCTATGGGACACGAACATGAAAAATCAAAAGTGCTAATTTTAAAGGCTTATATGCAAGTTATTGTCATAAAAAGTGTTTGGAGACCTGGGTCCTGCCCCAGGGGACATGTATTAGTGCAAAAAAAAGTTTTAAAAACAGCAGTTTTTTCGGGAGCAGTGATTTTAATAAAGCTTAAAGTGAAACAATAAAAGTGAAATATTCCTTTAAATTTTGTACCTGGGGGGTGTCTATAGTATGCCTGTAAAGTGGCGCTTTTTTCCCCATGTTTAGAATAGTCTGACAGCAAAATAACATTTCTAAAGGGAAAAAAAAGTCATGAAATAATAGCGGCTATAGTGAATTGTCTATGGGAGAAATCAAAAGTGCTAATTTAAAGGGTGGATATGCAAGTTATTGTCATAATATGTGTTTGGGGATCTGGGTCCTGCCGCAGGGGACATGTGTCAGTGCATAAAAAAGTTTTAAAAACTGACGTTTTTTTGGGAGCAGTGACTTTAATAATGTTTAAAGTGAAATAATAAAAGTAAAAATATTCCTTTAAATTTCGTACCTGGGGGGGTGTCTATAGTATGCCTGTAAAGTGGCGCATGTTTCCTGTGTTTAGAACAGTCCGAGTGCAAAAAGGAAAAAAAGTCATTTAAAAGTACTAGCGCTAGCGCCGGCTATAATGAATTGTTGGTCTGGCAATACACATAAGTTCATTGATAAAAGCAGCATGGAATTTCCCCACAGAGGAACCCCGAACCAAAATTAAAAAAAAAAAAATGTGTGAGGGTCCCCCCAAATTCCATACCAGGCCCTTCAGGTCTGGTATGGATATTAAGGGGAACCCCGCGACATTTTTTTACACTGGGCAAGCTTTGTGGGGATGAGGCCCTTCTCACCATCAACATGGGGACAAGGTGCTTTGGGGGGCCGCTACTTTAAAGCACCCTCCCAATGTTGAGGGCATGTGGTCTGGTACGGTTCAGGAGGGGGGCGCTCTCCCTTCCCCCCTCTTTTCCTGCGGCCTGCCAGGTTGCTCGGATAAGGGTCTGGTATGAATTTTTGGGGGGACCCCATGCCATTTTTTTTTTAATTTTGGCGTGGGGTTCCCCTTAAAATTCCATACCAGACCTGAAGGGAGCAAGGGAGAAGCCAGAGAGCTGCATAGTGCAGTCTGAGAAGACAAAGGGCCCAAGCCTTTGTGGTCTGTGGTTGAAGCAGCAAGAAAATAAATAGTGAAAGGAGGCGCTAGATATTGGATATATGACCAACTGTGTTAGAGTTCCAGTGACAAATGACAAATACATGGAAGTTCTGAAAACATATAAAGATGAAAAAACAATAATAATTCAAATGTATGTCTATGCCTTGTCCTGGCACTAAGGATAGCCCGCATGAAATGCTCAAAGGAGCCACACACCGCCCTGCTCGCGCTCAGAGATCAGCGTGCATTTCACTGCCGTTTGGAGACAAACCGGAAGTGACGTGACCCAGAAAGTGCCTTGACGTACGTTTCTTCACTGGGCAGAAGACACTAAATACCATGGAAGTGAAATGTGATTGGTGGGGTTGTTAATCACCTAACTCATTCCCTCCCGGTCAAATATCCCCCGTTGAGAGGTATACAATAAATGACCTTATTCAATACCATTGTTAGGAATACATAACCCAAGATCTATAGTAACATAAAAAATCTGAGAAAGAAGGACCTAAGCCAAAAAATATAAATTAATAGATCATTGAACTAGATTAAAAAAAAAAAAAAGTAATATACGAAAAAATTAAAAATTTAAATAAAAATACAATAAAGCTAAATAAAAAATAATAGATTAAAAAATAATAAAAAAAAATCATAAAAAATAAAAAAAAAATTAAAATAAAAAAATTAAAAATAATAGATAAAATACATTTTAAATAAAAACATAATGTGTAAAAAATAATAAAAAAATTTTAAAAACTAAAGCGTATATAGGGAAACAAAACAATACAAAAATGTGTAGATAATTTGGTTACATCCCATACATTGCATAAAGTATATTCAGTGTATTATTAATCTAAAATACATTTCAAGTCTAAAATTACTTGTGATTAAAAATAAAACTTAAACTAGATCCTTTCAGTGAATGGTTGAGTACACAACTATATTAAAAGTAATTGTACCCATAAATCAAACGAACCTCCTAACCCATTCAATTAATAAGATTACATGAGAGGCTATATAAAGCACTAAAGGGGCACATGATTCCCGTGTTTAGAACAGTCCCTGCACAAAATGACATTTCTAAAGTAAAAAAAGTCATTTAAAAGTACTCGCGGCTATAATGTTTTGTCGGTCCTGGCAATACAGATAAAAGTCATTGAAAAAAACGGCACGGGATCCCCCCAGTCAATTACCAGGCCCTTTGAGTCTGGTATGAATACCAGAATGCACGCTGATCTCTAAGCGTGAGCCGGGCGGTGTGTGGCTTCTTTCAGCATTACATGTGGGCTATCCTTATTGCTGGGACAAAGCACCTATACATGTAAGCAGGTACTTTACTTTTGTTTTATTTCAAATATTGTTTATTAGAGGTTTTCACATGGGTCGTTAATAATACATGTAGTATTTCGACAGATGTTCCAACTGGAGCATAACATTAATTTCAACTTGTGTAACATATTCAGAATAAGTAGCAAATTAGTCAATTCAAACTAGGTTGTAAGGATATGACTACACCTGGAGGCAATAATGGAAATGGCTCCAGAAGAGGGGAGAGGGGTGGGGGAGTACCAGCATAGCAAACATAGTAAAATTCAAGAAATATTATATGTTTAAAGTGCATCCAGAGTGTGATAACCAAGAGGACCATTTGTAAAGAAACGTGTCCATGGTTAAGTTTTTCCTGGCTACTATTCTCTCAATCTCACACTGGAGATCTGAGGTCTGTAAGAGTGGAAGCCAGGGAAGGGGAGTTTGTAGTTTTCCATTGTCTGGCGATATTTAACTTTGCTGCAAGTAAAAGATGTATTATTACTTCTCTTGATCTGGGCGGAAATTTTTCTATTCCCAGGTGGAGTAGAGCTAGTTCCAGAGAGGGCTTTGAGGGTATTTGACATAGATGAGATTAGGGAAAAGATTTGTTACCAAAAGGAGCTAAGGGATCCAGAATCTAATGCCGTGTACACACGGGACTTTCCGACCGGACTGGTCCGACGGACTGAATCCGGAGGACAATCCGACCATGTGTGGTCTGCATCGGACTTCCGACGGACCGTTTTGGACGGAAATCCGGCGAACTTTAGATTTTATTAAGGGGGCCCCCAGATCCCGGCCCCCCACTCTATGTGAATGAGTATGGGGTACATCAAACCCTTACCCATTCACCTAGGGAAAAAGTGTCAAAAAAAAAACACACTAGACAGGTTTTTAAAGTAATTTATTAGACAGCTCTGGGGGTCTTCTTCTGACTTCGGGGGTCTCTCCGGCGTCTTCTCCAGATGTCCGGTTCTTCTCCGCCCTCTCCGGCCTCTTCTCCCGATGTTTGTTTTTTCTCCCGGTGTTCGGCCTCTTCTCCCGCTCTCTGGTTATACTGCCGGGCTCCTCCACTATCTTCTGCTCTTTTGCTGCTCTTTTGCTAGCGGTGGCCCGGACTTCTGCATCGGTCTTCTTCCCTCTTCTCTTCTTCCAATGTTGACACAACGCTCTCTCCCACTGTAATGGTGTGTGAGCGGTGCGCGATGACTTATATAGGCGGTGACCCTGCCCCCTATAACGTCACAGTCCTTGGGCATGCTGGGACTGTGAGGTCATAAGGGGCGTGGTCTTAACCCGGTGACCCATCACCCAGAAGAACCGAACATCAGGAGAAGAGGCCGGAGAGAGCGGAGAAGAAACATACATCGGGAGAAGATGCCGGAGAGAGCGGGGAAGAACTGGACATCGGGAGAAGATGCTGGAGAGAGCGGAGAAGAACTGGACATCGGGAGAAGACGCCGGAGAGAGCGGAGAAGAACTGGACATCGGGAGAAGACCCCCAGAGCTGTCTAATAAATTACTTTAAAAACCTGTGTAGTGTGTTTTTTTATTGACAATTTTTCCCTAGTTGAATGGGTAGGGGTACGATGTACCCCATACTCATTCACATAGGGTGGAGAGCCGGGATCTGGGGGCCCCCTTATTAAAGGGGGCTCCCTGATTCCAATAAGCCCCTCGCCTGCAGACCCCGACAACCAACAGCCAGGGTTGTCGGAAAGAGGCCCTTGTCCTCATCAACATGGGGACAAGGTGCTTTGGGGTGGGGGGGCCCGCAGGGCGCCCCCCTCCCCAAAGCACCCACCCCCCCATGTTGAGGGCATGCGGCCTGGTAAGGTTCAGGAGGGGGGGCGCTCGCTCGTCCCCACTCCCTTTCCTGACCGTCCAGGCTGCGTGCTCGGATAGGGGTCTGGTATGGATTTTGGGGGGACCCCACGCCATTTTTTCGGTGTAGGGGGTTCCCCTTAAAATCCATACCAGACCTAAGGGCCTGGTATGCCCCGCAACGGGGCTCGCAAGGTGTCAATCTCACCGATTAAAAGCGGCGAGATTGACTTCCTTTTCTAGTCCCGTCGTACCCGAGTCACGTTCAAAATGAACGGACTTGTTCGTGTGTGTGCAAGTCCGTTCATTTGGAAAGTCCGCCATAACTCTGTCAGGAAATAGGTCCACCTGGAAAGTCTGGTCGTGTGTAGGCAAGGCCATCCGTAGTCCGGTAGTGTGTAGGCAAGTCCATTCGTAAAAAAAAGTCAAGCGGAAGTCTGTCAAAAGTCCGTCGGACCAGTCCAGTCGAAAAGTCCGACCGTGTGTACGTTGCATAAGGGATACAAAACCAGAGGAGGTGTGCTATAGTGCCCACGCTGCCGCAGGGCCTCCAACAGGTACTAGGCGAGTTCAGGTATATTTTTGATAGCCTGTAGGGTGTTAGGTACCACCTATGCACAGTTTTATCATAGTTTTCCCAGTGGTTAGAGCAGTGGGATGCTGTGTGAGTGGATTTGAAGGCCTTTTGCCACATAGTAGGGGTCGCCTTGACATTTAGTTCTGCTTCCCATTTTGAAAGGGTGTTTATTTGGTAGTATGGTCATGGGTCATTTAGGGCCTTGTATATCGTGGAGATACCATGCTTTTGATATATGGGTTGGGAGTCAAATCTGTGCAATGTTTCAGGTATAAGGACTGTAGGAGGGAGTTTAGTGGTTTTGAGGAAGTGGCTTATCCTCATATAGTTGTAGGTCTCGGAGATAAATTCATTTTGGAGGGCACTAAATGCTTTCAGTGATTTCTGGGATCTGAGGTCGCTTAGGGAATTTATGTCATATGTATGCCAGTGTTGGATTTTAAGGTTTGAGATTTGACTTTCTAACACTCTGAGAGGGATGAGGTAGATGTGGAATGGGTGGTTAGGGGGGGTGTTAAGGGGTTTAGTGGGAGGATTAGGGATTTGTTGGAGTTAAGTTTGTAAAGGGATACTATACTAAATTGGTGGAGAATTTCCTGAATCGCCTGGAGGGAGTGATTCGGGTTGGAGATCATAAGAATAATGTCATCTGCAAAGAGACTAATCTTGTGTTCTATACCATTACAAGGAGTTCCAGAGACACGTTGATCATTTCTAATTTTAGATGCTAGGGATTCCATTAGTAGGGCAAAAATGATAGGGGAAGGAGGAAAACCCTGGCGGTTGCCACTGGGGATCTCGAAGGGTTTAGATAGTAATCCTTTGGTCAGCACTCTAGCAGAGAGGTTGGAATATAGAGAGAGTATTGCTGCTTGGAACTAGCCATGTATGCTGAATTTAGAGAGCACCGCCTTCAAAAATCCCCAATGCACTCTGTCAAATGCCTTCTCTGCATCTAGGAATAGAAGCAGAGAAGGCGTCCGTGATTGGTTGCTCTGGTGGATTAGATTGATGACCCTTCTAGTTGCATCAGGAGCCTGTCTATCGGGTACAAACCTGACTTTGTCTTGGTGGACTAAGACTGGGAGGAGAGGCATTAATCTGGATGCTACCACTTTGGCGAATAACTTAACGTCAGTAAAGAAAGATAAGAAGAAATTAAGAAATTAAGACATTAAGAAGAAAGATAGATCTGTAGTTAGCCATGGAGGAAGGATCCTTGTCTGGCTTAGGGATAGTAGTAATGATCGAGCGCAACATATATAGTGGAAAAGAACCAGAGGCAGCAAAATTGAAGAGAGTAGTGAGATGTGGGGAAAGAATGTTGGTGAATTGTTTGAAACACTCATTGATAAAACCGCCTTCCCCAGGAGACTTATTGCTGGGAAGGGTTTAATTGCTTTTATAATTTCATCATTTGTGAAGGGCTGGGATAACTGATGAAGTTGGTCAGTGGTGATGGCTGGGATTTCTACTGATGACAGGAAATTTTGGATAAGTGGATCTGTTGGTTGAGGGGTGGTGGGGTCATTGGCTAGGTTATAGAGGGAGGAATAGTAGTCACTGAAGGCATTTGCTATGTTGGTTAGTAAGTGTTTAGTAGTAGGGTGGTGAAGGGAAACGATTTTAAATTTGGTTCTTTGAGCTTTGATGGGGAAGGAGAGAGCTGGCTTTGTTACCCAAAGCTTAGAAGTTGGTCTTACTAATTTTAAGATTGGTTTCAAATTTATAGAGAAGTAAAGAGCAGAGTTTTTGCCTCTGGGCTAGTAGCTCATTAGCTATGCTATGGGAAGGGGATTGTTTGTTCACTTTTTCCAGCTGGTCAATCTGGGATAGTATCTCTTCAATTTGCTGCATCCTTGGTTTTTTAGCCTTACTGTGCAATTTAAGGAGGATCCCCAACATATATGCTTTGTATGTAGACCAAAGAACAAAACGGTCAATATCTGGATGGTCATTGAGTTAAAAGAAAGTGCGGTGTTCGTCAGTAATGGTTTGGGTGGTACCAGAGTCTGCAAGAAGAGAGGTGTTGAGTCTCCAGAGACGAGTCGGTTTGGTGCTTATTCTCCCATAGTGATTGTAATAGGAGCATGGGTAGACCATGCATTGGTTCCAATTGATGAGTCCGTAATATCTTGACGTATCCATCTATGAGTAAGAAGTCAATGCGGTAATAGGATAGTTGAGATGAGGAAAAGTCGGAGAAGTCCCGCTCTGGGCCATGATGGCATCTCCAGACGCCGAATAAGCAAGTTGCTTGAAGAAAAGGGTTCAAGGCCAGGCGTTGGTGATGGGTTGTTGATTTGGTGTCAATGTCAGGATTTCCAACTATATTGAAGTCACCACCATGGTAGGTGACTCCATTGATATCGCAAATTGCAATTAGATAGCGACCCTCGGGGTCTGTTATGGTTTGTTGTAGGTGGAAGTAAAGAGAATCTCATATAGCTATCAAGACTCCATTCTACTTCTTTGCATTTGAGGCTAAAAGGATCTGGTGGTAGTTTTTCAGTTTGAACTGAGGGATTTTGGTTAGTGTGAAATGCATTTCCTGCACTAAAAGGATATCTGCCTTTTGGGTGTTGGCCTCCTTTAGCAATGCAGATCTCTTCTGAGGGGTGTTCATGCCTCTAACCTTTACGGAGACAATTTTTAATGCCATGATAGAGTATTGTTGTCCAAGAGTTCTGGTGCAGGTTTTTTGGTTGATAAAAAAAAAATGGTAGGGCAGTAGCTGGTACAGGTATAAGGTTAGATAAAAAGGGAGAGCTCAAGAAGAAATGAAGTTCCCAAGCTCAATGGGCAGTAACTACTGCACAAAATCACAAGGCTGGGGGTAGATAGACTTACTGTGGAACAGGTAGGTCTATGATCAACAGTCTAGACAGAGTGGTGCAAATGAACAGAGCTGCAGGTAGTCAGCATTAGGGATGAGCTTAGAGTTCGAGTCGAACACATATTCAACTCGAACATTGGCTGTTCGCAAGTTCGCCGAACAGCGAACAATTTTGGGTGTTCGCGGCAAATTTGAATGCCGCGGAACACTCTTTAAAAGTCTATGGGAAAAATCAAAAGTGCTAATTTTAAAGGCTTATATGCAAGTTATTGTCATAAAAAGCATTTGGGGACCTGGGTCCTGCCCCAGGGGACATGGATCAATGCAAAAAAAGTTTTAAAAACGGCCGTTTTTTCAGGAGCAGTGATTTTAATAATGCTTAAAGTCAAACAATAAAAGTGTAATATTCCTTTAAATTTCGTAGCTGGGGGGTGTCTATAGTATACCTGCAAAGGGACGCATGTTTCCCGTGTTTAGAACAGTCTGACAGCAAAATGACATTTCAAAGGAAAAAAGCCATTTAAAACTACTCGCGGCTATTGCATTGCCGTCCGACAATACACATAGAAGTTCATTGATAAAAACGGCATGGGAATTCCCCACAGGGGAAAAAAAATGACATGGGGGTCCCCCTAAATTCCATACCAGGCCCTTCAGGTCTGGTATGGATATTAAGGGGAACCCTGGCCAAAATTTAAAAAAAAAAATGACGTGGGGGTCCCCCTAAATTCCATACCAGACCCTTCAGGTCTGGTATGGATTTTAAGGGGAACCCCGCGGCAAAAAAAAAATACGGCGTGGGGTCCCCCCAAAAAATTCATACTAGACCCTTATCCGAGTACACAACCTGGCAGGCCGCAGGAAAAGAGGGGGGATGAGAGAGTGCCCCCCCTCCTGAACCATACTTGCCCTCAACATTGGGAGGGTGCTTTGGGGTAGCCCCCCAAAACACCTTGTCCCCATGTTGATGAGGACAAGGTCCTCATCCCCACAACCCTGGCTGGTGGTTGTGGGGGTCTGCGGGCAGGGGGCTTATCGGAATCTGGAAGCCCCCTTTAACAAGGGGACCCCCAGATCCCACCCCCCCTGTGTGAAATGGTAAGGGGGTACAAAAGTACCCCTACCATTTCACTAAAAACCTGTCAAAAATGTTAAAAATGACAAGAGACAGTTTTTGACAATTCCTTTATTTAAATGCTTCTTCTTTCTTCTATCTTCCTTCATCTTCTTCTTCTTCTTCTGGTTCTTCTGGCTCTTCTGGTTCTTCCTCCGGCGTTCTCGTCCAGCAAATGAAGAAGAGAAGAAGATGAAGCAGAGAAGAAGATGAAGAGAAGAGCGAGAGCCTCCCCCCATGCCATGGGTGCAGAGCGGCCCGAGGAGAAGAAGATAGAAGACGCTGCGGAGGAGATGCTGGACGAGAACGCCGGAGGAAGAACCAGAAGAACCAGAAGAAGAAGATGAAGGAAGATAGAAGAAAGAAGAAGCATTTAAATAAAGGAATTGTCAAAAACTGTCTCTTGTCATTTTTAACATTTTTGACAGTTTTTTAGTGAAATGGTAGGGGTACAAGTACCCCCTTACCATTTCACACAGGGGGGGGCCGGGATCTGGGGGTCCCCTTGTTAAAGGGGGCTTCCAGATTCCGATAAGCCCCCCGCCCGCAGACCCCCACAACCACCGGCCAGGGTTGTGGGGATGAGGCCCTTGTCCTCATCAACATGGGGACAAGGTGTTTTGGGGGGCTACTCCAAAGCACCCTCCCAATGTTGAGGGCATGTGGCCTGGTACGGTTCAGGAGGGGGGGCGCTCTCTCGTCCGCCCCTCTTTTCGTGCGGCCTGACAGGTTGCGTGCTCAGATAAGGGTCTGGTATGGAATTTAGGGGGACCCCCACGTCATTTTTTTTTTTTAAACACAGGAAACATGCGCCCCTTTACAGGCATACTATAGACACCCCCAGCTACGAAATTTAAAGGGATATTACACTTTTATTGTTTGACTTTAAGCATTATTAAAATCACTGCTCCTGAAAAAACGTCCGTTTTTAAAACTTTTTTTTGCATTGATCCATGTCCCCTGGGGCAGGACCCAGGTCCCCAAACACTTTTTATGACAATAACTTGCAAATAAGCCTTTAAAATTAGCACTTTTGATTATTCATGTTCGTGTCCCATAGACTTTAACGGTGTTCGTGTGTTCAAACAAACTTTTTTCCTGTTCGCATGTTCTGGTGCGAACCGAACAGGGGGGGTGTTCGGCTCATCCCTAGTCAGCATATGTTGAATCAAAGGTAACAGGGCCATAATATAGCTTCAAGCATTCTGGTATGCTCCTCCAGTCTCCATTTGGTGGGTTAATTGGTCTTGAGGGTCAGGGGTATCCTCAGGTATGCACCAGGCTTTTAATAGTTGGAGGCCCGCAGGGAGCGTTCTCACCATGTGGGTCTTGTTCTGGTGGGTGATAAGTAGTTTGTAAGGGATTTTGTGGTTCTGGAGTGCCTTGGTAATTGCAGCAAGTTAGCGGCGGTTTTCCATGGTCGCTTTGGAAAGGTCAGCATAGACATTGATAGAGTTAAAAAGGTCTGGAAGCCTGGCTGCCTATTTCCCCGCAAACATGATGTGCTCCTTGACCGTAAAGAAATGGATGCGTGCCAAAACATCTCTGGGAGTAGAGGCTGGTAGGTGGGGAGGTTTAGGGAGTCTGTGCCTCCAGTTCTTTCTCAGACAGCTCAGGTATGAGTGAGTGCATTAGGGATTGGATGAATTTAGTTAGGCCAGACTGTTGGACCGATTCTGGTATATTATGGAATTTTATGTTGTTCCTTCTAGAATGGTCTTCAAGGTCTGCCAGCTTGAGTCGGTTGTGTTGTAGTTCATCCCCATGGTCAGTGACTGTGCCAACTGTGTCATTATGAGCAGTGTACAAATCACCCACTCTGGACTCTATAGTGATAATAAGTTTGTCATGGTGCTGCACTGAAACAGACAATGATGATACAGCTGTGGACAGATCATTGTACAGGGTCTGCCTAAGGGATAGAAGCATGCTTTTCATAGTTTGTTCAGACTGAGGCTGGTCTGAAGCAGGAAATGATTCCAGCACTGATGACTGCTGAGGAGGAGGGAGAGAGAACAAACAGGAGGCTGTGCTGGGCTGTGTGTGTTCTGGCTCTGTTGTTCTGAGCTTCGATTTAGCTGGGTTTGCTTTGGAGGGTGAATTGGAAGGGGAAGACTCACCCTGGTCATCTGTGGAAGAGGGTGTCCCAGTGTTTTGGAGGAATTCTTGTCCTGGTCTGGAGGAGGTGAGGAGAGCCGCACTGATCTTCCACAAGTGCCTCCAGGGCCTACTTGGCCGTTAGTTATTCCAGGCAGGGGGAAGAATGCTGTCAGCTTTTTAGGAGATTAAATAAGAATAAATAAATAAATAAATAAATAAATAAGAATATCACTCTTGGATAAAATTGGTATTAAGGGCATCTCTATAGCTCAACGCGTTATATACATATATTAGGGATAGAAGCCTGCGTTCCCGATTACTAATTATATTTCCAATTCTTGGTATTGTCCATTACTAGCTTATTTATTACAATTAATACTATATATCTCTCTTGTATTTTCTGGCCAATAGTTTGTATTCTTGAGGGGTTTGGAGAGAGACTTTATTTAATTACTCTGCTATGTTCCCAGATGGATACACTCCTTCTTGATGTCTGTGGTTGTGTGTGATGGTGGACTGGGCC
This sequence comes from Lithobates clamitans, assembly GCA_037952925.1. Lineage (NCBI taxonomy): Eukaryota > Metazoa > Chordata > Amphibia > Anura > Ranidae > Lithobates > Lithobates clamitans. The sequence goes on from JBBGZY010001379.1 coordinate 1,815,024, forward strand.
GTTGGGCACCACTTTGGGGGTTTTCCTTCCTGGGAGCTGCGATGCGCACATGGGACCCTCCCCTTCCCCCTCCGCCTTAGTTGACGCGGGCAATCGGGTGGATGTCCTCACTGCGCATCGACGCCACGCATTCAGGGTCCCGCGTGTGATGTCGAGATGACGTCATGACGCCGCGTGCCGCTGTTTCAATCTGGGCGGCTCTTGGTGGGGAAATTTGGCGCCTTATGCCGGGCGGGCCATTTCCGCTTAGGTACGGACGCCTCCTCCCCCAGTCAGCCGTCCTGCGTGACGTTGGCGGACACCCATTGGACACCTGGGACTATAATTACACTCCACCCCGTGTGGAATGGTTGAATCTTTGTTGAGCGGTGTTTACCGCTACAGCATCACCAGTCAGGCCACACGGGTACTCTTGCTATATTCAGGTAATCACCCTTTTACACAATCCCCATTTACACTTTTACATTTTTCGGTAATTGGATAAGTAGCCAGTGCATCTTTTATTACTACTGCACTATTATGGAGCACCATCTGATATCTTATCACTTAGGTCTACCTGGAGATCACCCCACCTTTGTTACAATACCTATACTATAGTTATTACTGGTATACTATCATGGATTATGATGTGATCTTCCCCACCTTTTATCACCTATTTTCCAACATACATCAGCACTGCCCCTTTTTTGTTTTTACTTTCATTTACTATTTTTATTTTTATTTTATTTTTATGTTTACACTCTTCACCTTCTAGGTAATTGGGCTGCCACCCCTCAGTTATCTCCCTCCCACACGTTATTTCTTCACTCTTTCCATGGGTTGTGCCGCCTCAGCTCCCGGGAGGATGATTGTTCCCCAGCGGGTCTGGGCCCATTGCGCCATCGCATGCCATCACAGCTCAATTGTAAGTTGTCTATGGGTGCCATATCCACAACATCGTTACCATTCATCAATATTTCTGCTCTCCCTGCCTCTCTAGCCCCTGTATGTGGCAATTCCCCTTTGTTCAATCGGCCAGTTTTACCAACTTACCTTATGTTATGTTTATAGATTATTGCATCTGCTCCTGAAGATTGGAGGTATCCATGAAACGCGTCGAGCTATAGAGATGCCCTTAATACCAATTTTATCCAAGAGTGATATTCTACTACATGTTTATGATTTTACTGTTCTATATTGGCCCTTACCAATTATTTTATGAACCTAATATAAATGCGTGAACACAGAAATGTATATCTGGTGGCCGCCCTCTCTTTTTATCATGTTGTTAATGTCATGTACTACTCATGTTACCTATGTTATTTTTGTTACTATATGATTGCTATATCTAATAAATGGTATAATCAGGGTACTGGTTCATGTTATGTTACTATGTACATGCCATAACACTATGTGACTGGGTTAACTATCTTTATTTCTGTACACCCACCAGTCATTCTCTGCTCATGTTGTTCAATTCGGCCGCATGCTTCATATAAAGTCCCAATTCCTTTTCTTCGTTAATCCAAATAGGGATGGAGGCCACCTACGGCGGATGCCCTGGCCTCATATAAAGTCCCACAATTCCCCCCTCTCTATATACATATATTAGGGATGGAAGCCTGCATTCCCGATTACTAATTATATTTCCAATTCTTGGTATTGTCCATTACTAGCTTATTTATTACAATTAATACTATATATCTCTCTTGTATTTTCTGGCCAATAGTTTGTATTCTTGAGGGGTTTGGAGAGAGACTTTATTTAATTACTCTGCTATGTTCCCAGATGGATACACTCCTTCTTGATGTCTGTGGTTGTGTGTGATGGTGGACTGGGCCGTTGGGCACCACTTTGGGGGTTTTCCTTCCCGGGAGCTGCGATGCGCACTTGGGACCCTCCCCTTCCCCCTCCGCCTTAGTTGATGCGGGCGATCGGGTGGATGTCCTCACTGCGTGTCATGAGAAGGTCTACCCGTTGGTGGCGCTATCGCTCCCTTGGATCGCAGTACCAGTGTCCATCAGCAGGTGTCTTCCTACACCTAGGACCTGCAGTAGGAGGTCTTTCCTGCTGGTGGCACTGTTGCATCCTCGGGCCGTAGTACCGGCGGCAACCAGCGGGTGCACTCTGGCAGTGTGGAGCAAACAGCTCACACTGCGCTCAGCTGTAACGTGAGGTCAATCACCACAGCCTTACAAATACCCGGCAAGCCCTCATGGGCTCGCCTTGGTATCTTTCTCTCTCCCTGCGTTCTGACCCTGCTGCCTGTTTGACTTTGAGCCTGCTATCCGCCTTGTCCTGATTTGATCCCATCCCTATCCTGAGGCCTTCCTAGTCCTGTCCCTTCCGTTCCTGGCTCCCTTGGATCCCTGCCCTGAACCCCATCCATCCATCCTCTCCTTGTCCTGTTCAGGTTCCCGTCCTTACCCTTCTGCTGACTTCCCTGTGTATGACCTTGGCTTGGCTTGTTTACGATTACGGTATCTCCCTTTACATATATATATATACATTGTTGTTTGTAGTGGGTTGTTGTGTGGGTTTTTGCACTGTTTGTTCCTGTCACTTATCACTTGTTAATAAACACCATTTCACTTACATGTGTTTCTGGTCTCCTCTGTGCAGTCCACACAGTCTGGTCTACTAGTCTCCTGACAGTATACCAAGGCCATCCCTGACCAGACGTGGCTGCACTGAGAAACCGTCCTGTTACGGTGGGCGCGCAAAATGGACTTTGATGAAATTGTCTATTATTCTCTGCTGGCGGCAGAGGATAATGAATATTGTTGTCAGACTCTTAAAGATTGGACCCGAGACCAACTGCTGGAAACAATACAAACCGCCCATTTACTTGTAGATCAAGGTCATGTGTTATTTGAGGATGTTCTGCCTTTGATCCAATTATGTACAAAGTCAGCCTCATCATGCATTCCCGAAGGTAGTGACGATTTCTCCCCTCCTTTCAGTTGTGACCAGGTGGAATCCCTGGTATGGTTGTTAGAGGATGATCCGGCTTACTTTGATGAACATTATTCCGCTTGTTCCCAGCAGGTGTTATCCGATTGCATTTATTCAGTACAATCTCTGGTTAGTCAGGCTGTATGTAAATCAGCGTTTGTTCAACCTTTGCTGCAGGCATGGTCAGATCTCCTATCTTTAGCTAAGCCACAACATTCCAGCCCTGCCATTAATCATCTGCCTTCCAAAAGATCTATCTCCCCGTCACCTATGGCAACCTCAGCTACAACCCAGTTTAATCAGTTCCCTACCAAATACTATCACCCAGTCTCCAAGTGTCGCACCTATCCTGCTTTCAATTCACCTGTCTCTTCTCCTCCACCTGTAACAGTCCCACAAAACCCCTCTCTAGCTACAGTTCCTTGGTCTTCCTTCGATCCAGCTACTTTCTTTGCTTACAGCCCTGCACCTACATACAAAACTGCACGGGCTAAACCAAAGAAGAAGCAAAAATTCTTCCCAACCCACACCATCTTGCCAGTAACCCAACCTGTTCCAGCTTTGCAGTCTGACCTTCCAGCTCGCCAGTCTGATGTTCCAGCCTTCCAGTCTGATGTTCCAGCCTTCCAGTCTGATGTTCCAGCTTTGCAGTCTGCTGTTCCAGCCTTCCAGTCTGCTGTTCCAGCCTTCCAGTCTGCTGTTCCAGCTTTGCAGTCTGCTGTTCCAGCTTTGCAGTCTGCTGTTCCAGCCTTCCAGTCTGCTGTTCCAGCCTTCCAGTCTGCTGTTCCAGCTTTGCAGTCTGACGTTCCAGCTCGCCAGTCTGATGTTCCAGCCTTCCAGTCTGCTGTTCCAGCCTTCCAGTCTGCTGTTCCAGCTTTGCAGTCTGCTGTTCCAGCCTTCCAGTCTGATGTTCCAGCCTTCCAGTCTGATGTTCCAGCCTTCCAGTCTGCTGTTCCAGCTTTGCAGTCTGACGTTCCAGCTCGCCAGTCTGATGTTCCAGCCTTCCAGTCTGATGTTCCAGCCTTCCAGTCTGATGTTCCAGCTTTGCAGTCTGATGTTCCAGCTTTACAGTCTGATGTTCCAGCTCGCCAGTCTGACGTTCCAGCTCGCCAGTCTGATGTTCCAGCCTTCCAGTCTGATGTTCCAGCCTTCCAGTCTGATGTTCCAGCCTTCCAGTCTGCTGTTCCAGCTTTGCAGTCTGCTGTTCCAGCCTTCCAGTCTGCTGTTCCAGCCTTCCAGTCTGCTGTTCCAGCTTTGCAGTCTGCTGTTCCAGCCTTCCAGTCTGATGTTCCAGCCTTCCAGTCTGCTGTTCCAGCTTTGCAGTCTGATGTTCCAGCCTTCCAGTCTGATGTTCCAGCCTTCCAGTCTGCTGTTCCAGCTTTGCAGTCTGACGTTCCAGCTCTGCAGTCTGACGTTCCAGCTCTGCAGTCTGACGTTCCAGCTTTGCAGTCTGATGTTCCAGCTTTGCAGTCTGATGTTCCAGCTTTGCAGTCTGATGTTCCAGCCTTCCAGTCTGATGTTCCAGCTTTGCAGTCTGATGTTCCAGCTTTACAGTCTGATGTGCCTGCCTCCCAGTCTGTCGTCCCGATGCCTGCCTTCCAGCTCGATGTCCCTGCCTTCCAGCCGGATGTCTTGCAGCTTGCCTTCCAGCCTGATGTCTTGATGCCTACCTACCAGTCTGATGTGCCAGCTTCCCAGATTGATGTGCCAGCTTCCCAGATTGATGTGCCAGTTTCCCAGATTGATGTGCCAGTTTCCCAGATTGATGTGCCAACTTCCCAGTTTGCTGTACCAGCTTCCCAGCCTGATGCCTTGCAGCTTGTCTTCCAGCCTGATGTCTTGATGCCCACCTACCAGTCTGATGTGCCAGCTTCCCAGTCTGATGTGCCAGCTTCCCAGATTGATGTGCCAGCTTCCCAGATTGATGTGCCAGCTTCCCAGATTGATGTGCCAGCTTCCCAGATTGATGTGCCAGCTTCCCAGCCTGATGCCTTGCAGCTTGTCTTCCAGCCTGATGTCTTGATGCCTACCTGCCAGTCTGATGTGCCAGCTTCCCAGTCTGATGTGCCAGCTTCCCAGTCTGATGTGCCAGCTTCCCAGATTGATGTGCCAGCTTCCCAGATTGATGTGCCAGCTTCCCAGATTGATGTGACAGCTTCCCAGATTGATGTGCCAGCTTCCCAGATTGATGTGCCAGCTTCCCAGATTGATGTGCCAGCTTCCCAGCCTGATGCCTTGCAGCTTGTCTTCCAGCCTGATGTCTTGATGCCTACCTGCCAGTCTGATGTGCCAGCTTCCCAGTCTGATGTGCCAGCTTCCCAGTCTGATGTGCCAGCTTCCCAGTCTGATGTGCCAGCTTCCCAGATTGATGTGCCAGCTTCCCAGATTGATGTGCCAGCTTCCCAGATTGATGTGCCAGCTTCCCAGTTTGCTGTCCCAGCTTCCCAGCCTGATGTCTTGCAGCTTGCCTTTCAGCCTGATGCCTCGAAGATTGCTTCTCAGTCTGATGTGCCAGCTTCTCAGTCTGATGTGCCAGCTTCTCAGTCTGATGTGCCAGCTTCCAAGTCGGATGTTCCAGCTTTCCAGTCTGATGTTCCAGCCCTCCAGCCTGATGTTCGGGTGTCTGCCCTCCAGCTCAAGTGGTTCCTGTCATCTGCTGCCCAGCTCAAGTGGTTCCTGTCGTTTGCTGCCCAGCTCAAGTGGTTCCTGTCGTTTGCTGCCCAGCTCAGGTGGTTCCTGCCGTCTGCTGCCCAGCTCAAGTGGTTCCTGCCGTCTGCTGCCCAGCTCAAGTGGTTCCTGCCGTCTGCTGCCCAGCTCAAGTGGTTCCTGCCGTCTGCTGCCCAGCTCAAGTGTTTCCTGTCGTCTGCTGCCCAGCTCAAGTGTTTCCTGTCGTCTGCTGCCCAGCTCAAGTGTTTCCTGTCGTCTGCTGCCCAGCTCAAGTGTTTCCTGTCGTCTGCTGCCCAGCTCAAGTGTTTCCTGTCGTCTGCTGCCCAGCTCAAGTGGTTCCTGTCGTCTGCTGCCCAGCTCAAGTGGTTCCTGTCGTCTGCTGCCCAGCTCAAGTGGTTCCTGTCGTTTGCTGCCCAGCTCAAGTGGTTCCTGTCGTTTGCTGCCCAGCTCAAGTGGTTCCTGTCGTCTGCTGCCCAGCTCAAGTGGTTCCTGTCGTCTGCTGCCCAGCTCAAGTGGTTCCTGTCGTCTGCTGCCCAGCTCAAGTGGTTCCTGTCGTCTGCTGCCCAGCTCAAGTGGTTCCTGTCGTCTGCTGCCCAGCTCAAGTGGTTCCTGTCGTCTGCTGCCCAGCTCAAGTGGTTCCTGTCGTCTGCTGCCCAGCTCAAGTGGTTCCTGTCGTCTGCTGCCCAGCTCAAGTGGTTCCTGTCGTCTGCTGCCCAGCTTAATGACTCTGACATGCTAGCAGTACCCACTGTCCAGGTTGATGTACCCGATGCCCGGCCTGATGTGCCCTCATCTGTCCAGTTGAGGGTCATGAACTTTGAACAGATACACCTTGTTGGAGCGTCCGGAGGCCGCTCCTTTAGGGGGGGGTACTGTCATGAGAAGGTCTACCCGTTGGTGGCGCTATCGCTCCCTTGGATCGCAGTACCAGTGTCCATCAGCAGGTGTCTTCCTACACCTAGGACCTGCAGTAGGAGGTCTTTCCTGCTGGTGGCACTGTTGCATCCTCGGGCCGTAGTACCGGCGGCAACCAGCGGGTGCACTCTGGCAGTGTGGAGCAAACAGCTCACACTGCGCTCAGCTGTAACGTGAGGTCAATCACCACAGCCTTACAAATACCCGGCAAGCCCTCATGGGCTCGCCTTGGTATCTTTCTCTCTCCCTGCGTTCTGACCCTGCTGCCTGTTTGACTTTGAGCCTGCTATCCGCCTTGTCCTGATTTGATCCCATCCCTATCCTGAGGCCTTCCTAGTCCTGTCCCTTCCGTTCCTGGCTCCCTTGGATCCCTGCCCTGAACCCCATCCATCCATCCTCTCCTTGTCCTGTTCAGGTTCCCGTCCTTACCCTTCTGCTGACTTCCCTGTGTATGACCTTGGCTTGGCTTGTTTACGATTACGGTATCTCCCTTTACATATATATATATACATTGTTGTTTGTAGTGGGTTGTTGTGTGGGTTTTTGCACTGTTTGTTCCTGTCACTTATCACTTGTTAATAAACACCATTTCACTTACATGTGTTTCTGGTCTCCTCTGTGCAGTCCACACAGTCTGGTCTACTAGTCTCCTGACACTGCGCATCGACGCCACGCATTCAGGGTCCCGCGTTAGACGTCGAGATGACGTCATGATGCCGCGTGCCGCTGTTTCAATCTGGGCGGCTCTTGGTGGGGAAATTTGGCGCCTTATGCCGGGCGGGCCATTTCCGCTTAGGTACGGACGCCTCCTCCCCCCATCAGCCGTCCTGCGTGACGTTGGCGGACACCCATTGGACACCTGGGACTATAATTACACTCCACCCCGTGTGGAATGGTTGGATCTTTGTTGAGCGGTGTTTACCGCTACAGCATCACCAGTCAGGCCACACGGGTACTCTTGCTATATTCAGGTAATCACCCTTTTACACAATCCCCATTTACACTTTTACATTTTTCGGTAATTGGATAAGTAGCCAGTGAATCTTTTATTACTACTGCACTATTATGGAGCACCATCTGCCATCTTATCACTTAGGTCTACCTGGAGATCACCCCACCTTTGTTACAATACCTATACTATAGTTATTACTGGTATACTATCATGGATTATGATGTGATCTTCCCCACCTTTTATGACCTATTTTCCAACATACATCAGCACTGCCCCTTTTTTGTTTTTACTTTCATTTACGATTTTTATTTTTATTTTATTTTTATGTTTACACTCTTCACCTTCTAGGTAATTGGGCTGCCACCCCTCAGTTATCTCCCTCCCACACGTTATTTCTTCACTCTTGTCCATGGGTTGTGCCGCCTCAGCTCCCGGGAGGATGATTGTTCCCCAGCGGGTCCGGGCCCATTGCGCCATCACATGCCATCACAGCTCAATTGTAAGTTGTCTATGGGTGCCATATCCACAACATCATTACCATTCATCATTATTTCTGCTCTCCCTGCCTCTCTAGCCCCTGTATGTGGCAATTCCCCTTTGTTCAATCGGCCAGTTTTACCAACTTACCTTATGTTATGTTTATAGATTATTGCATCTGCTCCTGAAGATTGGAGGTATCCATGAAACGCGTTGAGCTATAGAGATGCCCTTAATACCAATTTTATCCAAGAGTGATTTTCTACTACATGTTTATGATTTTACTTTTCTATATTGGCCCTTACCAATTATTTTATGAACCTAATATAAATGCGTGAACACAGAAATGTATATCTGGTGGCCGCCCTCTCTTTTTATCATGTTGTTAATGTCATGTACTACTCATGTTACCTATGTTATTTTTGTTACAGCACCGGCTGCCACTTCTCCAATGTGGGCTGAGGTACAGGTACGTTAACCCACATTTGGCACTGCTTCCCGTCTGCCATATTTTGGGGCTGTGGGCATATGGGAAGTGGTTAATATACACCTGGGATTTATTTGTTTATACCAAAGACATGTAGTATATATATAGTGACAAGCCAGGGGTAAGATTAATATGGATTGGTTGGCTTTTTTTTTTTGGTGCATCATTTGCCCATTGCCTGCACAGGTGCCCTGATCAGTGCTGTCTCACTCACCGCGATCTAGCAGGCTGCAGCCGGGGGCGGAGCGCAGATGTAGATCACTCTGCCAGCGCCTGTGGGACCTGCAGCTGGAACTATAGAAGCTGCCTCGGCAAAGGCGGCTGGGTTACTCCGCGGCTGTGGTCCTAGTTCCCTGCTCAATCACCTCCTACTCGCAGCACAGCTGTTTTTGCCAGCCGACCCCAGTGGTGGTGACTGAGTTACACAGGGACAGGACAGACAGACATTTTCCAGGCAGTCAGCACTAACAAAAGGTACCAGCACATGATTTGAGCACCACGGTCTTGGTCCGGACCACCTACAAGGAGCACGGTCACGTGGAAGTCATTTCATCACCCCTGCTCTCCAGCATCTGTTCCAGCCCAACACCACTTAAGCCTGTTTGACCCCACTTGGCGTATGCCCTGTCGGGTCCACCGAGTCCGGTAAGCCTTCCCGTTATCATTGGTGGTGTGTGGGCTTTCTTCATAGAGGATTTGTACTACGGGCTCAATATTTGGTCCAGAGGACTTTATAGTGTCTTTATAGACATTATTGTCAGCATTTGAACTCTGATCCACTTGTTTTTTATCATACATACTCTGCTTCCCCCCCTTTTTTTGTTGAACGCTACACTTAAGTTGTTTTTTAATTTTTTTTTTTTACTAGTAATGGCGGTGATCAGCAATTTTTAGCGGGACTGCAACATTGCGGTGGACAGATCGGACACTTTTGACACTTTTTTGGGACCAGTGACATTATACTAGTGATCAGAGCTAAAAATAGCCACTGATCACTGTATGAATTACATTGACAGGTAAGGGGTCAATACTAGGGGGTGATCAAGGGGTAAAGTGTTCCCTAGGGAGGTGTTTCTAACTGTGGGAGGAGTGGACTGACTAGGAGTAGAGAGAGATCTCTCTTCCTGATTACTAGGAACAGATGATCTTTCTCTACTTCCCTGACAGACCGGGGATCTGTTTGTTTACACTAACAGATCCCCATTCTAGCTCTCTGTGGAGTGATCATGGCCGCCGGCGACGCGGGCACGTGCACGCACACCTGCAATAGCCATTAAAGGGACCGCTGTACTGGTATGGCGATTCACGCAGCTTGAGCCAACCTGCCGCAGTATAATTGCAGAGGCTGGTCGGCAAGCAGGTAATGACTTGTAGTGCACTTTAAACTGTGATCAGGTGCAATAGGTTATTGCTTTTTTATGATTGTTTGTATTTACATTCATCTATTTTAAGTTAACCTGTTCCTGACCAGCCGCCACAGTTGTACTGTGGCAGAATAGCACAGGCAGGCGAATCACTGCTATGCTACGTCGGGCGCATGGCTGGCTAGGGGGCAAGCGCGTGTGCCCGACCCCCGCCCCCCGCCGACCACGATGATCGGATTCGATCAGGAACAGTTCAATCCCCAGGCCCAGGCCAATGAAATCTGGCCTGGACCTGGTGATCGCGCCTGATGAATTATATCCTTCCCCTGTCTGTGTAACTGTAAACACCTACAGGGGAAGTGATGTCATCTTCTTCGTGTTGGTCTTTTCCGTTCCAGACTGAGAGGAGAGAGCATAAGAAAAGTGAGTTGCACCACCTGTCACTGTGTCACTCAGTACAGCAATCAGATTTTTTTTTTGATCGCTGTACTAGTGTCATTAGTGACACTAATCAGTGTTATGGTAATTAGTCTTAGGCCCAGATAGGTCTGCTGACCCCCCCTAACCCCCCAATAAAGGTTTAACCCCTTGATTACCCCGTCACCTGTGATCACAGTATAAGTGTCACGGGTGACGCAGTTTAGCTAGATTTATTTTTTTAGCGTCAGGGCACCCACCGTATTTTACTCAATAAAGGTTTAACCCCCTGATCACCCACCGGGTAATCAAAGTTAGGTTTTAGTGTCAGATAGGGTCTGTGTCACCCCAGGCAGCGCCAGATCAGTGCCAGCACTGCTATCATCCACGAACGCACCATATGCCTCCCTTAGTAGTCTAGTGTCTGAACAGATCAATATCTGATCTGATCAGAACTATATTAGAGTCCCCAACAATTTAGGGTTCCCGAAAATGCAGTGTTAGTGGGATCAGCCCAGATAGCTGCTAGCAACTGCGTTTAGCCCCTCCGCCCAGCCCAGCCCACCCAAGTGCAATATCAAATCGATCACTGTCACATACAAAACACAACACACATAACTGCAGTGTTCGCAGAGTCAGGCCTGATCCCTGCGAACGCTAACAGTTTTTTTGGTAGCGCTTGAATCAGTCGCTAACAGTCAGGAGCTTTTTTACCTGTGAGTCTCACTACTGTACCACTAAATTTAGAGACCAAAATGTCAAATCAAAGGTACAGTAGTGAAGAGGCCTACACTTTTCTGAGCATGACAGATAGTGAAGAGGAAGTCACTCATCTTTCAGATTCAGGCTCAAAATATGATCCTGTAGACGACAGTGGCACCCTGCGATGGAGTTGTGGTCCCTGCCAAGGTCAGGCGTACCAGACCCCGATCTTCTTCTGTTGTCGTTGAGGTCTCTATAGATATATTGTGGACCAAAGCAATTTGTATGCTGGTCAATACATCGCCGCTAATTCCCAGCTGACCCTTGCCAGAGATCGGAGACCAATTACTGTCTCCGAATTTAAGACCTTCCTAGGCCTATCCCTCCTCATGGGCGTAACTAAAAAGAATGAGTTGCAGTCATATTGGTCCACTGACCCAATTCACCATACGCCTGTGTTCTCTGCCTCCATGACCAGGACACGATACGAGCAGATCTTGCGGTTCATGCACTTCAGTGACAATGAACTCTGTCATCCTTGGGGTGACCCTAAATTTGATCGGCTCTACAAAATTCAGCCCCTCGTAAACCACTTCAACCGACGATTTGCAGCCTGTTTTCTGGCCGCTTATTATTCAAACAGTATCTTCCCAGCAAGCGTGCCAGATATGGGGTCAAGATGTATAAGCTCTGTGACAGGGCCACATGCTATGCATGTAGTTTTATGGTTTACGAGGGAAGAGATAGTTACGTAGAGCCGACAAACTACCCTGACTACATAGGAAGCGCTGGCAAGATTGTGTGGGAATCAGTGTCACCCTTATTCGGAAAGGGGTACCACTTGTATGTGGACAATTATTACACACGTGTGCCACTTTTTAGTCACTTGATTGATCATCAAATTGGCGCATGTGGCACCGTGCAATCTAATCGCAGGGGCTTTCCCCAGCGGCTTGTAGATTCCCGTCTTAGGCTGGGGGAGAGAGCCTGCTTGAGATGTAATAATTTGCTCACTGTGAAGTGGAGGGATAATAAGAATGTTTTCATTTTTTCCTCCCTTCATGCAGACACGACTGTCCAAATTACTACAGCAAATGGTGTTGTGGAAAAACCCCTCTGTGTCCACGAATATAACCTCAATATGGGAGGAGTGGACCTCAACGACGAGTTGTTAGCACTGTACCTAATTGCCCGTAAGGCCAGACCCTGGTATAAAAAAGTGTCTGTATACTTATTTCAATTGGCTTTGCTGAACGCTCATGTGCTATACAGAGCTTCAGGATGAACTGGATCCTTCCTTAAATTCCAGGAAGAGATCATCAGAGCCCTTCTGTTTCCAGACGGTGCTCTGGCCCAACATCCCAGTGCAAATGCAGTAAGTCATCTGCATGAGAGGCATTTTTTGCATGTCCTCTCTGGTACCCCTACCCAAAGAAACCCCCAAAGATGATGTTGTGTCTGTAGAAAGCGCGGATTTAGGCATGACACCCGCTTTTATTGTCCCTACTGTCCTGACCAACCTGGTCTTTGCATTAGTGACTGTTTTGAACGCTATCACACACTAGTTGAGTATTAGCATAGGGTGCAGCACCACACAGTCACTGGCACACGTACACAGGGTCTCGGGGTCTCGAAAGATGTGATGGCCATCACATTTTGAGAGACCCTAATCTGCAATGTTCAGTTTATAGTTTTTTTTTACAGTTTTTATAAAAGTGAAAAAAGTAAAAAAATCAAAAAAAAAACACACACACACACAAAACACAAAAAAAAATAAAAAAGCCAAAAATAGTTGTGGTTGTATTTTTCTTCTCTCTCTCTCTATTGTTCTCTCTCTTATGTTCGCTCTCTACTTTCCACTCTACTGTTCGCTCACTATTGTTCTCTCTCAGTTTTATTTTTACTATGTTTTATTGTATTTACTTTTCAGGTATGGTGTGTTATACTGTAATGTTTTTTTTATTGTTAATCATCATTTGCTTAGCAGGTATGCCATTCAGCTGCAGTGCGGATTTATTTATCTTGACAGCAACAGCATTTGCTCCCATGATAGATAAAGCACTGTAGGAGGTCATTTCACCACCACAGTAAAAAAAAAGGGCATATATGCCGAAGCATGGGGGCAGCAGGGGTGGAGGAGCGATTTGCTCCTAATTTTTGTGGGGGAAGGTGGTTCAGCATATATATATTTTATGCAGAGATTGCGTTAAAAAATGTTTAATTATTTATTATTTTTTCTTGTATTTGCTTTGCAGGTATGGTAAGTCTTACTGTTATACTGTAATGTTACTTGTAATGTTACTTTGTTTTACTGTTAACCATCATTTGCTTAGCAGGTACGCCATTCAGTTGCAGCGTGGATTTATTTATCTTGACAGCAACAGTGTTTGCTCCCACAATAGATAAAGCCATGACTCCAGTGCTGTAGGAGGCGATTTCACCACCACAGTTAAAAAAAAGAGCAGCAGGGGTGGAGGAGCGATTTGCTCCTAACTTTTGGGGCAGATGACCCCATGCTTCAGCATATATATATTTTAGGCACAGATTGCATTAAAAAATGTTTTATTTTTTACTATTTTTTTTGGATTTGCTTTGCAGGTATGGTAAGTCTTATGCCCCGTACACACGGTCGGATTTCCCGACTGAAAATGTGCGATCGGAGCGTGTTGTTGGAAATTCCGACCATGTGTGGGCTCCATCGGACATTTTCCATCGGATTTTCCGACACACAAAGTTTGAGAGCAGGCTATAAAATTTTCCGACAACAAAATCCGATCGCGTCAATTCCGACCGTGTGTGGCCAGTTCCGACGCACAAAGTGCCACGCATGCTCAGAAGAAATTCTGAGACGGAACAGCTCGGTCTGGTAAAATTAGCGTTCGGAATGGATACAGCACTTTCGTCACGCTACAATGTTTTAAATTGTTTAATACAGCGCACTCTCTTCTTCCTTATAATGTGAGAAGAATGAAGTTGTTTTGCTCCTCATATTCACACAGACTTCTCACAAACTTATTTCTTTATTATTTTTCGTGATTCCCTTTGATTTGTCACATCTGACCAAATTTCTTTTTTGTTGTTTTAGTTTTGTTTTGTATTTTTTTCAAGGCTGTTATTTTTTTTTTTTTGGGTTTGTATTTTTTCAAGGCTGATGTTTTTTTTTTTTTTTTTTTGGGTTTTACTCCATAATATTTTTGCGTGTGTTTTGTGTGTCAAGTTACCACAACACCATTATTATCTTGTATTATTTAATCTCAAGGAGATTGTTTGGTGTTGGTGTCCCTTGTTAATTTCACATTGTATTTTGGAAATGTACCTGCCTACTCACCAACAAACTGTCCTTTTTGAAGGAAAACACACATAGGCAAGTATAATTGAACCAAAAATTCCTTTATTAAGGGCTCAGAACCAAACAAAGAGGGAGGCAACGCTGGAGAAACAGCAGAAATTGGTGAAGCCTTTGGCCCCCAGGGCACACATCAATTCTTTTCTAGCAAAATTGGTGGCCTGAGGACTCCATATCTAAGGGAGTGCAGTCTGGTCCAGAAGTCCCAGAGATCCGGAAAGCAGCAGATGACATCTGTGTCCCCAGGCTGTGGTCATACAAGAGACTGCATCTTTTGTCAGACCAGACTGAACCCAGGTCATCACTCTCTGGTATTCCTTCCATGCTTCCTTCCACGCTGTGGCTGTGGTGGTGGAGTTGTGGCAGGAGGAGGAGGAGGAGGGGGATGGGCCAACTCACTCAGGTGGGTATTGGGTGTGATTTCGCCACTCACCCCCTTAGTTAGGACTTTATAAAGAAGGTCTTCACACAGCTTGCGTTGACCCTCCTGCATGCCCTGCAGTTTGGTGGCAGCCATGCAGGCATAGGCCTCTTCAGGAGTGGGTAAGGCTCTGAGGGATGCAGACGCCTCCTGAATGAAGTATGGGTTTCCTGCGAGCCACAGATGGACTAATGCCTCTGAGGAGTAAACTAATATTATTTAAGCAGCAAGCACTAAAACACGTTTCATTCCGTGTGATATAATACGTAAAATAATAATTGTGCCTGCGCTAATATAATATACGAATAAATAAAATATATATTCATAGAATAAAAGAAATAACGTGCAAAAATATTTAAATTAAACCATAATAAATATACTAGTAAAACCATACATGTATAAAT
Source organism: Lithobates clamitans (assembly GCA_037952925.1). Classification (NCBI taxonomy): domain Eukaryota; kingdom Metazoa; phylum Chordata; class Amphibia; order Anura; family Ranidae; genus Lithobates; species Lithobates clamitans. Next base: position 1,830,110 of record JBBGZY010001379.1, read on the forward strand.
ATAATGTGCGAACCTTTATGATAAATCTCCAAGTGCATATGAAAAATGTGCAATCGTGGTGATACTGTTGAAAAGTGCACCGTGCATAAATAAAATATAAATGGCAAACGCTATCCTGTGACATTTAAGTATTCAACATAGTCAGCAAATTCAAACTGAAGAAAACAAGCGTGAATAAATAGTGTCCATGAAATGAGTGTTCATCATGCTTCTCCTGAAGGGTGTCCAAATCACAACAAGCAAGATGTGCTCTCCCGTGACACCCCACATGTGCTTGCGCTCACCTTTAATCGTGTGACACAGTAATTTAACGGTGTCAAAATACGCAATGGGGCCACTCCTGGGCTCACTCAGGATACACTGATGTAAATACACTCCTCACAGGTAAAGCCAAAATCCATATTCATAGAAGAAACAAAAAGAACTCCATGGTGTAATATAGCAAGGACATTTATTAGATAAAAGAAAGTCCTCCAGGAGGGTACTCACATTGAATGGGTGCTACAGTGCACCAAACTATACAGGTTTAAAAAAGGAAGCAGCGATTCGTATGGCGTGCGGTGTGGTATGTAATGACCTCCTCCACTGCTGACAGCTGTACATTCATTTCATGGACACTATTTATTCACGCTTGTTTTCTTCAGTTTGAATTTGCTGACTATGTTGAATACTTAAATGTCACAGGATAGCGTTTGCCATTTATATTTTATTTATGCACGGTGCACTTTTCAACAGTATCACCACGATTGCACATTTTTCATATGCACTTGGAGATTTATCATAAAGGTTCGCACATTATATTTATACATGTATGGTTTTACTAGTATATTTATTATGGTTTAATTTAAATATTTTTGCACATTATTTCTTTTATTCTATGAATATATATTTTATTTATTCGTATATTATATTAGCGCAGGCACAATTATTATTTTACGCCTCCTGAATGAGCCTGAGCGCTGAATCCTGAACGTGACTCCCCTTCCTGGGTCTTTTGTTTGGAAGGCGGAGGGGAGGAACCTGCGATTCGGTCAGTCTCCGACTGGGCCCAGGCTTCTCCTGGCTGCCACTTAGCCCCGCCTCCTCCTGGCTACCACATTCCACAGCCTCCTCCTGGCTGCCACATTCCACAGCCTCATTCTCCTGGCTGAGGTCTTCCTGTGTATGAAAAAGGGACATAGTTTTAGTTTTTCTTCATCAATCACACACAATTTTCATCTCATGACTGTTGCAAATTGAATGTTAACAAATATAACAGACTATCATTCTGAGCCCAGCATTTTTCATTCTTGTCCCAATTAGTTTTGCCCACTACTGTCTATTGATATGTAAAAAACTTTATTAAATCAGCAATTAGTGATCAATAATAACATCTAGTAAACATCATTTATTTATTGACCAGAAATCTGTAGAAGAATGCTATACCTGACTCCATCTGGGCTCCTCCACTTCTTCCTGGCTGGAAGTCCCAGGTTGGACATCGGAAGCCTCAGCTGGGGTGGAAGAAGAGATGAAGGAAGAGTAGAGAGAGATTCCCTGATTTCAGTCAGGTCTGACAGAAAACAAAGTCTCTCATAGTACCAAAGCCTGAGGACATAAATGACATCTGCTGCAGCTCCGGACCTCTGGGAATCCGTGCCCTTCTTGCGCTCCCTAAGATAAGTGCTCCTCAGGCCACCAATTTTGGCTTTTAAATAGGGGATGGTTGCTGTGGAGACCACCGGCTTCACCAACTCCAGCAGTTTCTCCAGCGCTGTCTGCCTCTTTTGTTTATTATTGTAATGTGGATGTTTCACCTGCCACAGACAGGGCAGCTCCCTGTACTTGTCTATGAACAGGGGGAGGAAATTGTGGTCATTGAAGCCATCCATTTTATCTGCAAGACACAACACAAGACAAACCCTAAAGTCAGGCAAAACTCTGCTAATCTTGTTACAATATAAGCCTCAATCTAAAAGCAGTATAGGCCCAAGTTTAGATCTTACCTTCGTTATCACGATTGGCGCCTCCGATACTCCTTCCTCCGCTCACAGATCGTACATACTACGCACGCGTGTTACGCTTTTTAGACACTGCGCATGCAAGTAACTCCACCCGCCCCTGACGTTCTTTCTAGTCTATTCCCCGCCCCTTCTCATTCGGCGCAGTGGGGGAAGAGCACATGGCGGAGACACAGCAGGTGTGTGCTAATTACAGCAACGAGGAGGAGGGGGAGGAAAGCCCGGAGGCAGAAACGTCACGATCCAGAAGGAGACGATATAAGGCATCAAATATGTCCTTTGGGGAGATGTTGGAGATGGTCGACATCCTGAAGAGGACCGACTATGACGGGAAGTATGGACCTTACCCCAACCTCAATGTCAAAAAGGCCAAGATCATGGCGAAAGTGGTCAAAAGTCTGCACCGGAATTTCGGGGTCCGATGATCGAAAGATCAGCTAAGGAAGCGGTGGTCGGACCTGAAATTAAGAGAGCATGAGCAGTACAGAAAAATCCGGAGAGTGCTGCAAAAAAGTAAGTAGTTGTGCTGTGTTCCTATTCTTTTTATGTTTATTACATTCTTGCTGCTCCATGTGCTTTTCTTTTAACTGTTTATCTAGTTTAAAATGTCAACTTTCATGTTCATGGGCACATTGTTCGTTCGTATCAAACATTTTTCATGCGGCCTAGAAAACACCATTGTTTTGGTCATATGCATTTGCCAACATTTTTTAGGGCCTACTTGTCTGAAACTAATTTGGTTGTGTAGATGGGTTTGTTACTAGAATGAAATGCAAACTAGATTCTGTGTAAGGAGAGGACACTCAGCAGCTGTTTACACATCTGGACGCTGGAGGACTAGTGTGGGACACAAGAACACCCTTTTTATTAGGGGGCCCACACAGGTGCTCCAGTGTATACTATAGGGGTGTCTCCATCTGTGAAGCTTGGACAAAACAGGTAAAGTATTGAAGCTTGACAAAGGACAAGAAAAATGCAACATCTTGGAACTCTGCCCAAAAAGAAAATTGTACCCCACTTCCAAACAATGTTTCATATTTATAGTTCTACCATCAAATATCTGTGTGCTAAGTATACCTATTTTTTTGGACATAGGGGATAAAAGACTCGGAGGACACCCCTCATCCGAGGAGACCAGAGACCCCCCACCTCTGGAAGAAGGGGAAATCCACCCAAGCCAAGCAGAGCAGGAGGAGGAAGACATGGTGGAAATAGTCTCCACAACAGGTGAGTGTCTGAGACCACAGGCTCAGGTAAGAGATGGATGCCAGCATATTTATAATACATGTTGTTTTTTGGTTTCTATCTTTTTAGGTGATTGCGATGTTGTGGATCCAGATCCTTTCACCTCGGAAAGTGCACAGATCCTGATCGGGGAAATCATGGGGTGTAATAGGGACTTGGAAAACATCCAGAAAAACATCAATGATGTTCAGCAAAAAATGAAGAACATCATTGATGTTTTAGGGAGAGTTTAAAAACCCTCCAAATCTCTTTAGTTTTTTGTGTGCTAAAAATAATTGACATTTTTTTGTTGACAAATTTGAGTAAAGCCAAATTTTGAAGAGGCACACAGTGTGTCAACATGTGCTATCTGCCATCACGGAAGATCAATGTAGGCGTTTTGGGGTTGCAACCCCTTCCTCAATAATAAAGTAGCTGTGAGTAAGGGGTTGCACCCCCAAAACACGTCCCTTGATCCCCCGTGATGGCAGGTCGCACATGTTGACATTCGTAAATTTGTGTGCATCTTCAAAATTTGGCTTTTCCTGGGGTGACTTCACCACATCTGAACGCAATATCAAACACAGTTTGTAAATACTCATGTCTGATATTGCCTTCAAGTTCTACTTTGTAAGTTCAAGATTTGTGTCTTTCTTGTTGGTTTTAAACATGCCTGTTTTATCCTAAATGGACATTTCTACTTTTTCTACTAATGTGACCCCAAAAATTGTTATACAACAAACATGTTGGTTTGTTTTAAAAACCTTTTCTAAATGCACATGTGATTGTGCTGGTATTAAAAAGATTGATAAACAAGAATGTGTGGATTTTTGTTTCAACGCTCCAAAACTTTTGTGGTGCTCTAATTGGTGTTTTCTGTGACAATGGGTGTTATTTCCTAAGGGCAAATCCATTTTGCACTACAAGTGCAGTTTCAAGTGCACTTGTAGTGCAAAGTGTCTTTGCCTTTAGTAAATAACACCCAACAGTGCTTTGTAAGGTTACACAATCACGCCATTTTCAGGACTCATCACATTTCTGTCAGGGTCAGCTAAAACAAACACAAGCAGTAAATGTCACCAAAGATTTGAGTAGTTATTAGTTTTTTTTAATTTGAAAATGGTTTCAGACATTGTCTGGCATATTGATAGCCCCCCTACCCACAAAGAATTCAAGGTATCTTAGCCGGACATCACTGGCACTCGGGGGGCCACTTTCAAGCGCCGTCAGGGTTATTTCATTTTGAATTGCAGCCTCAGGCCCAACTGAGCCAGCATAGTTGCCAAAATGTTGCCATAAAAATTTGTGTAGAACACAGCACGCCAGGATAATATGATTCAGTTTGTACTCCGCTATATGTATGGGTGTAAGAAATAGGCGGAACCGGCTGGCCACGATTCCAAACGTGTTCTCCACCACTCTTCTGGCTCTGGCCAGCCGGTAATTAAAAACCCTCTGGTCTGGGGTGAGGGTCTCATAAGATGGTCCCCCAGTGCAAATGCTTCATCCCCAAAGAAGACAAATGGGAGTCATTCCACATTGTCTTCTGGATGTGGCAAGTCCAAGCTGCCATTCTGGAGATGCCTGTAGAACTCCGTCTGGGTGATGACTCCACCCTCGGACATCTGGCCATTCTTCCCCACATCCACATACAGGAACTCATAAGTAGCCGACACCACCGCCAACATCACAATACTATTGAACCCCTTATAATTATAATAGTATGACCCCGAGTTGGGTGGTGGGACGATGTGGACATGTTTCCCATATATTGCCCCTCCGCAGTTAGGAAAATCTCACCGCTGGGCAAAGTGGGAGGCCACAGTCTGCCATTCCTGTGGCGTGGAAGGAAACTGTGGAGTCAAACAAAAAAAAAATTAGTCATTTTGCACATAAACAGGGAAAGCAGATTAGACACAAACATTCTGAATGCCTAAATAATGGGTATTACTTTGAACAGCCCCTCCTTAATTACACTATTGACAGCCCACTGGACAGGTAAGAAGTGACATAATATAAAGATATAAATACACACTGTACACATTTTAGCACATTTGGACATTCTGCTATTACCTATCAAGATAATAATAGTATACAGAAACTTGAAACAGTACCATTTGAAAGTATTCAGGTAGGCCCTTGCACTAAATGCTTTGGGGAATTCATAAATCTGAGCACAAAAGAGATGGGTATAGTGTGTATGGGTTTGGCAAAGTCAGCTGATAGATGATTGAGGATAAATAGAGAATTGTTATCAGCTGACTTAGCAGTTGGGGGGAGGGAGGGTTCAAAATGATTTGGGGACACCCAAAAAAAAGCCTCTGGCACTCGTCCTGAATTTAAAGCACAAATCACATTTAAAAACATTTTAGGGGGTATTTAGGGTAAAGCACTACTATGGAGCTGACAAAATACATTGTTAAGTGACTACATGAGGTGAATATAGGGCCAGGAGACCATGCTGGGGAGGTAAGTGAAGGCAAATATGTATGAAGGACAACAAAAAAAATTACATAAAAATCCAGGATGCATGAGGACAAAGGGGACATTCACAGCATATTACAATCATGGTAATTAGGGAATAAGAAAAGAAATACAATATATTAGCAAACATTATATACAATAAAATGTGATATTAAAGGATAAAAATCTTACCTTAATATACTCCTTCTGCAGGACCTGAATGATGGCAGAACAGGTCTCTGGGATAATAATACCCAGAGCCTGGGTGGAGATGCCTGTCGAGAACTTGAGGTCCTGCAGGCTTCTCCCCATCGCCAAGTACCACAGAGTGGCGACTAGCCTCTGCTCCGGAGTGATGGCTTGCCTCATGCAGGTATCCTGCCTGCTAATATAGGGGGTCAGCAAAGCCAACAAACGGTGAAATACGAGGTCCGTCATCCGGAGAGAGTTCCTGAAATCATCAGGATTATTCTCACGGATCTCACGGAGCAAAGGCATATGACACAACTGGTCACGCTGAAGCAACCAATTCTTGGTCCATGAACTCCTCCCCACCCTGTTCATGGACTGGACTTGTGTCAAGGTAAGGACCCCAACACCAAGCCCCTGCACAGCACGAACTCTACGAGGAGTACGTATACGCAACATGGCTAGAAAACGGTCGGCTGCTCAGAACGAAGTAACAGAACACACTGAAGAACAGCAAGGCCTGTGAAGAGCGACCTGAAAAACAGTAACGAGCAGACAAGATCGCACTGAATAGTACAATACGAACTGACTGCACGCACTGAAGAGCAGATACAAACCCACAAGCACAAACTGAACAGCAGAAAACTATCTGAAAACCACGAGTCTGAAAAAGCACGAATCGTCTCTTACCAAACATTTACTAACACGAGATTAGCAAAAGGAGCCCAAAGGGTGCCGCGCTTGGTTCTGAACTGGCCTTTTCTAGTCTCGTCATACGTGGTGTACGTCACCGCGTTCTTGGCGAGCGGAAATTCCGACAACTTCGTGCGACCGTGTGTACGCAAAACAAGTTTGAGCCAACATCCGTCGGAAAAAAAAAAAAATCCATGGATTTTGTTGTCGGAATGTCCGATCAATGTCTGATTGTGCGTACGGGGCATTACTGTTATACTGTAATGTTACTTTGTTTTATTGTTAACCATCATTTGCTTAGCAGGTACACCATTCAGTTGCAGCGCGGATTTATTTATATTGACAGCAACAGCGTTTGCTCCCATGATACATAAAGCCGTGACTCCAGCGTTGTAGGAACTGATTTCACCACCACAGTTAAAAACAAAATGGTGCATGTATGCCCATCATTAGAAGTGGGTGGATGAAGGGAGGTATTCTAATGGTTGGCATACCCACCGATCAATCTCTTTTTTTCATGCAGCCCACAGGCTGCATGAAAATAAGATTACAATATATGCAAAACAAGGACCAGCAACATACTGGTATGTTGCTGGACTTTGAGTGGTTATACCAGAATGATGCCTGCAGGTTTAGGTATCATCTTGGTATCATTCTTTTCAGCCAGAGGTCGGCTTTCATGTAAAAGCAATCCTAGCAGCTAATTAGCCTCTAGACTGCTTTTACAAGCAATAGGAGGGAATGTCCCCCCACCATCTTCCATGGTTTTGTATGCTTCTCCTGTCCCAACAGGGAACCTGAGAATGCAGCCGGTGGTTCTGCCAGCTGACCATAGAGCTGATCAGAGTCCAGAATGGCTCCAATCATCTCTATGGCCTAAGAAACCGGAAGCTACGAGCATTTCACGACTTAGATTTCGCCGGATGTAAACAGCGCCATTGGGAAATTCGAAAAACATTTTATCACACCGATCTTGGTGTGGTCAGATGCTTTGAGGGCAGAGGAGAGATCTAGGGTCTAATAGACCCCAATTTTTTCAAAAAAGAGTACCTGTCACTACCTATTGCTATCACAGGGGATATTTATATTCCCTGAGATAACAATAAAAATGATAAAAAAATGAAAAGAACTGTTTAAAGAAAAGATAAAAAAGCAAAAAAAAAATAAAAAAAAAAAAAAAAAAAGCACCCCTATCCCCCCCCTGCTTTCACACAAAGGCAAACGCAAGCGTCATTCCGACGTCATATGTAAACAGCAATTGCACCATGCATGTGAGGTATCACTGTGAAGGTCAGATCGAGGGCAGTAATTTTAGCAGTAGATCTCCTCTGTAAAGTTAAAGTGGTAACCTGTAAAGGCTTTTAAAGGCTTTTAAAAATGTATGTAGTTTGACGCTGATGCACGTTTGTGCGAAATTTTAAAGCATGTGGTGTTTGGTATCCATGTACTCGGCCTAAGACCATCTTTTTTATTTCATAAAACATTTGGGCAACATAGTGTGTTTTAGTGCATTAAAATTAAAAAAGTGTGTTCTTTCCAAAAAAAAGGCGTTTGAAAAATTGCTGCGCAAATACTGTGTGGAAAAAAAAATGAAACACCCACCATTTTAATCTGTAGGGCCTTTGCTTTAAAAAAATATATAATGTTTGGGGGTTCAAAGTAATTTTCTTATATTTTTTCATTTAAACAAAAAGTGTCAGAAAGGGCTTTGTCTTCAAGTGGTTAGAAGAGTGAGTGATGTGTGACATAAGCTTCTAAATGTTGTGCATAAAATGCCAGGACAGTTCAACCCCCCCCCCCCAAATGACCCCATTTTGGAAAGTAGACACCCCAAGCTATTTGCTGAGAGGCATGTTGAGTCCATGGAATATTTTATATTTTGCCACAAGTTGCGGGAAAATGACAAACTTTTTTTTTTTTTGCACAAAGTTGTCACTAAATGATATATTGCTCAAACATGCCATGGGCATATGTGAAATTACACCCCAAAATACATTCTGTTGCTTCTCCTGAGTATGGGGATACCACATGTGTGAGACTTTTTGGGAGTCTGGCCGCGTACGGGACCCCAAAATCCAAGCACTGCCTTCAGGCTTTCTAAGGGTGTAAATTTTTGATTTCACTTCTCACTGCCTATCACAGTTTCAGAGGCCATGGAATGCCCAGATGGCACAAAAAACCCCAAATAACCCCATTTTGGAAAGTAGACACCACAAGCTTTTTGCTGAGAGGTATGGTGAGTATTTTACAGATCTTGCTTTTTTCACAAAGTTTTGAAAATTGAAAAAAGAAAAAAAATATTATACATTTTTCTTTTCTTTCTTCATTTTCAAAAACAAATGAGAGCTGCAAAATACTCACCATGCCTCTCGGCAAATAGCTTGGGGTGTCTACTTTTCAAAATGGGGTCATTTGGGGGGATTTTGTGCTATCTTGGCATTTTATGGCCTTCCAAACTGTGATAGGTAGTGAGGAGCGAAATCAAAATTTTACGCCCTTAGAAATCCTGAAGGCGGTGATTGGTTTTTGGGGCCCCGTACGGGGCTAGGCTCCCAAAAAGTCCCACACATGTGGTATCTCCATACTCGAGAGAACCAGCAGAATGTATTTGGGGGTGTAATTCCACATATGCCCATGGCATGTTTGAGCAATATATCATTTAGTGACAACTTTGTGTAAAAAAAAAAGTTTGTAATTTTCCCGCAACTTGTGGCAATATATAAAATATTCCATGGACTCAACATGCCTCTCAGCAAATATCTTGGGGTGTAGAAAATGTTTTTTTTCAAAATTTTCAGTCTTTTTCCGTTCATATCGCAAAAAAATAAAAATCGCAGAGGCAATCAAATACCATCAAAAGAAAGCTCTATTTGTGGGAAAAAAGGACGCAAATTTTGTTTGGGTACAGTATTGCATGACAGCACAATTACCAGTTAAAGCAGCGCAGTGCCAAATTGTAAAAAGTCCTCTGGTCTTTGACCAGCCAAATGGTAATTTTGTTATGGTCTTTTATTTATTTATTTTGTTTAGGGGGTGAGCAGAAAAATGAACTTGTTGGTGACACAGCAAAAGCTGCCCTTTGTTGGCAGGAGAGCACTGCTACTATTGTGGTTCAGTTTAGTCAACTGAAGCACCACAGTGTCAGGTGCAGCAAATTACCACAGCACCCATTCAAATATTGCCTTGGTTGTTAATAAAACTAGGGAATCATGTCTGGGAGGCCTAAGGTAATTCATGTGCAGCTATTGGGAAAAGAACGGTTACATAGTAGGTTACAAAGTTACATAGTAGGGGAGGTTGAAAAAAGACACAAGTCCATCAAGTCCAACCTATGAGTGTGATTATATGTCAGTATTACATTGTATATCCCTGTATGTTGCGGTCGTTCAGGTGCTTATCTAACTATCGATGCTCCCCGCTGAGACCACTGCCTGTGGAAGGGAATTCCACATTATTACCGCTCTTACAGTAAAGAACCCTCTACATAGTTTAAGGTTAAACCTCTTTTCTTCTAATTTTAATTAGTGGCCCTTCCACGAAAAAGTTTTATCCCTATTGTGGGGTCACCAGTACGGTAATTATAAATTGAAATTATATCCCCTCTCAAGTGTCTCTTCTCCAGAGAGAATTAGTTCAGTTCTTGTAACCTTTCCTCATAACTAGGGATGAGTCGAACACCCCCCGGTTCGGTTCGCACCAGAACTTACGAACTGACCGAAAATTTGCACGAACGTTAGAACCCCATTGAAGTCTATGGGACTTGAACGTTCGAAATTAAAAGTGCTCATTTTAAAGGCTAATTTGCATGGTATTGTCCTAAAAAGGGTATGGGGACCCGGGTCCTGCCCCAGGGGACATGTATCAATGCTAAAAGAGTTTTAAAAAATGCAGTTTTTTTCCGGAGCAGTGATTTTAATGATGCTTAAAGTGAAAAAAATTGAAATATTCCTTTAAATATCGTACCTGGGGGGTGTCTAAAGTATGCCTGTAAAGTGGCGCGTGTTTCCTGTGCTTAGAACAGTCCCTGCACAAAATGACATTTTTAAAGTAATAAAAGTCATTTAAAACTGCTTACAGCTTTAATGTAATGTCCGGTCCCGGCAATATGGAAGAAAATCAGTGAGGCAAATGGCATGGGTACCACCCCCCCCCTTATGTTTCCTAGTTGTGTGATTTATACTGAAGCCAATTGAACTTTTGATCACTGTTTCCTAAATTGCCCCGTATTTCCACATCAGTGATCAGGTCTGTATTGTTGGTAATCAGTAGATCCAGTAATGCTTTATTTCTAGTTGGTGCGTCTACCATCTGAACCATGAAATTGTCCTGCAAGACATTTAGGAACTGGCGAGCCTTAGACGAATGCGTGGTTCCCTCTGCCCAGTTTATGTCTGGATAATTAAAATCCCCCATTATGATAACACTTCTCATCTTTGCTGCTAATCCAACTTGTGATAAGAGATCTATCTCCCCCTCCTCCCTCGGGTTAGGGGGCCTATAGCTTACTCCCAGTAATATTTTCCCCTTAGCTTCATCCCTTTGGAGCTCTACCCACAAGGATCCCACCTCCTCCCTAGCTCCCTTAGTAATATCATCTCTCACATTCACTTGTACATTATTCTTGATATATAGGCATACCCCTCCTCCTTTTTTACCCTCTCTATCCCTGCGATAAAGGGTATACCTTTGAATGGTTGCCAGCCAATCATGTGAGCTGTTAAATCAGGTCTCTGAAATTCCCACAAAATCCAAATCCTCCTTGTACAACAGTATCTCTAGTTCACCCATCTTGTCCGCCAGGCTCCTGGCATTGGTGAACATGCCATGTAGTTTAGACCGGTCGCATACTATCCTTTTATTGGGTGTTCCGAGATTGCAACTAGGACTTGTTACTATACTAACCTTGGGTTTATGTGCTTTAGTCAACCTACCACTAATGCCCCCAATACTACCCTCTGGAATATGTTCCACGCTGATTATCTCTACCTCTGGGACCGCTCCCCGTTGCCTAGTTTAAAAACCCCTCTACATTTTTGACCATCTTTACTCCCAGCTGATCTATACCCTCCTCATTTAGGTGCTTCTATAGTACTAGTGATTGACTGAGGAGTCAGCCCAGTCCTCCAGGAACCCAAACCCCTCCTTACTACACCAGCTCTTCAGCCACTTGTTTACTTCCCTAATCTCCCTTTCTGGTGTAGTTCGATATACCAGTAGTATTCCTGAGTAGGGATGAGCCGAACACCCCCCGGTTCGGGTCGCACCAGAACCTGCGAACGGACCGAAAATTTGCACAAATGTTAGAACCCCATTGACGTCTATGGGACTCAAACGTTCGAAATCAAAAGTGCTAATTTTAAAGGCTAATTTGCATGGTATTGTCCTAAAAAGGGTTTGGGGACCCGGGTCCTGCCCCAGGGGACATGTATCAATGCAAAAAAAGCTTTTTAAAACGGCCGTATTTTTGGGAGCAGTGATTTTAATGATGCTTAAAATTAAAAAACAAAAGTGAAATATTCCTTTAAATATCGTACCTGGGGGGTGTCTATAGTATGCCTGTAAAGTGACACGTGTTTCCCGTGCTTAGAACAGTCCCTGCACAAAATGTCATTTTTAAAGGAAAAAAAGTCATTTAAAACTGCTTGCGGCTTTAATGTAATGTCGGGTCCTGGCAATATGGATGAAAATCAGTGAGACAAACAGCATGGGTACTCCCCAGTCCATTACCAGGCCCTTTGGGTCTTGTATAGATATTAAGGGGAGCCCCGCACCTAAATTAAAAAAAGGAGGTGTGTCGGGATGTGAGTAGCAGCGGGTGCGCTTGAGAGGAGAGGAGACCGGGTGGAGGCTGTGAAAATCCTGAACATATCCTGGATACAACTTTTGCCATTTGTTGGATCTACCTTCCCCTCTTATCTCTCGTCTGCTGAGTCCTCAGTTGACCTCGTGCGGAGATAGAGACAGAGACAGCAGAGATAGTGCTACAGTTATCTAAGGAGCTGAGGGGGAGCTGGGTCGCCCAGTCTGCAGTTGCTGTTATCTTGCTGGAGTGAGTGCGGTGAGATCCTCCTATCCATCTCTCTTATCTCGCCTAACTCACGGCAGTTACAAACCTCACAGTTACAGTCACAGCCTAGCAGGATCTGGGAAAATCTGCCAGGCAAACTTTTGCCAGACTTCTGGGGAAAAATATAGTGACTGGCTGCAAAATTGTGAGAGCGGATGGGCCCACCTAAGACCCGCTCTGCTCAGACAGATTCAGCTGTCTTATCTTCTGCACAGTCAGCAATTATTCCAACTACACGTGGGCCAGCCAGCACTATGCCTGTCAGCAAGCAGCCTCCGACAGAGATAGAGACAGGAGACACAGTACATTCCTCAGGAGCAGCTATTCTTGCAGCAATTGCTGAGTGTAAAACAGCATTAACATCAAAGATTGACTTTGTAGCAACAGATGTCAGCCTTATTCATCAGGATCTGGACAAATTTCGGATGCGGATCACTGAGGTGGAATACCGGATCTCAAGTGTGGAGGATCAGGTCAGGTCGGACTCTAGGGACCTTAAAGCTTTACAATTACAGGTATGTGCTCTACAAAATCGGGCTATAGATACCGAAAATCATTTAAGGAGAAATAATATCCGAATTATAGGCCTTCCTGAGCGAGCAGAAGGCTCATGCCCCACTGCATTTACCGAGAAATTGCTCATAGATCTGTTTGGCCTGACCGACCTGCCACCTACCTTTGTCATCGAGCGGGCTCATAGGATTCCACCAGCCCCCCCTAGACCGGGAACACCACTGCGTCCCTTTTTGCTCCGGTCCCTAATTATAGGGACCGGGACCGCATCCTGGCTGCAGCTCGGTCTAAGCCTGACATTATGTATGAGGATAAAAAACTTTTTTCCTGATTATTCCCAGGAAGTACAACTAAGACCTAAATCCTTTACAGAGGCTCGCAGGAGGCTGAAAGACAAAGGATTAAAATTTAGTCTTCTATATCCAAGCAAGATGAGAGTTATTGATGGCGACAACACATTTTTTTTTGATAAACCAGAATCTGTTTTAGCCTGGTTGGACACCCGTTGATGGCTGCACAACCACTTTTTTGGTTCTCTCCTTTCTTTTTTTGTTACATATTAATTATTAATTTGCTAGAGGGGGGGAAGGAGAAAAAAAAAAAGATTTTTTTTTGTTTTGTTTTTTTGTATTGTATTATTATTATAATTTTTTTTTATTTTTATTTTTTTCGGGGGGGTTTTCATTATGGCTCCATTATTGTTTTATTATTGTTGCATTACTGTTTTATTACTCCGATATGTATGGTTACTAAATGTTTGCCTATCATACCCTTCCCCCCTCTTTTTTTTTTTTCTTAATAGGCAGTGTATATACATGGGTTGGGGTGGGGGTGGGTGAGTATGCATATATATGTGTATAGATATATATAAACATATATAAGGATATACATGCTTCACATATATTCTATGCTCAACTTTTTTTGGGGGGGTCTTTCCCTTGTATTAAATTTGTATCAATTGTATCAATTTCTATTATTACTATACCATATTATCTTGCATTCTAAGTCGGCTTGTGTCGGTTTCAGTATAGAAGCCCCCCTCCCCCCTTCTCTCTTTTTTTTTGAGGGTCTAGTTGAAATCAATGGCAATAGGTAGTAAAAAATTCCCCTCCCCTCCCTCCTTTCCCTCTTCCCCTCTTTTCCCCTCCCCCCTTCCTAGACCCTTTTTTTATCCTATAGGTATTGGGAAAGCTTCTTCAATTGATGCTCGGAGCTGTTTGTTTTTTTTTTTCTCTGTTTTATTTATTTTTTTATTTATCTATTTATTTTTTCCCCCCGATTTCTGAACCAGATTTCCCCTACCTAGGTGCTATGCTACAGCACCAAGCGGTTGCTAACAAACTGTTGCTAACTACATTTTTTAGGGTTTCCTTTTTTGTTTTTTTGGGTAAAAGCCTGATCTGGCTACTCTCCAAATTTTGGAAGACGCCACCAGATGAGGGCAGGATAGATACCCTTCTGTCATCTTGGCTATTGTTTATTGGTGTTGTATGTGTATATCTTTTTGTTTGGAATGGTTGGTTATGCATTGGTTATGCTATTACCAGGTATAGACTCCCTGGATTGGTGCTGCCCCTGAGATGTACATTAGGGTGTACACCTAGATTAAATTTGTTTTCTACTTCTCCTTCTTTCATTTACAATTTGACATATAATGACGACACGTGATGTCTCAGTTTTCAGAAAATTATCCTGGAATGTTCGGGGACTTAATTCTAAATTTAAGGGGGCGATACTTTTTAGATACCTTAAATTACATTCTCCACATATGGTGCTTTTACAGGAGATGCATCTCAGGGGCAGCAAGTGTTTGGCACTAAAAAAGCCATGGATTCAGCAAGCCTTTCATTCTTCTTATTCTACATAAGCAAGAGGAGTATCGATATTAATCAGTAAATCTCTTCCATGTATAATGGAACAGGTCTATACTGATCCCCAAGGCAAATATGTAATAATAGTATTTACGGTGTGGGGTACACAAGATATAGTAGTAGGGGTGTATATTCCCCCTCCTTTTTTCTTCGACCACCTTATACTCAACCTTGAAGAAAGTAATTATCCGGCAAAGCTGTTGTTAATGGGTGATTTCAATGCCATTATGGCCCCTGACCTGGACAGACCTGTTCCCCCAAAACAATTTTCTACAGATTTACTTACCTGGGCTCAAGTAATGGGCATAACTGAGGTCTGGAGGTGGAAACATCCTGAGACTAGAGCCTATTCTTGTTTTTCTGCCACATATAAAACCTCTTCTCGTATCGACCTCGCCTTTGCTAATCCGACTATGCTGTCTGATGTATTAGATGTATCATATCTACCCAGTGGACTCTCAGATCACTCGCCATTACTTCTTAAAATTCATGCCCTATCCTATAGAACTGCAGCCCTATGGCGCTTGGGAACCCACTGGCTTTCTCATGTAGACCTGACGTCCAATATCTCACCACGATTGGCGGAATATTGGGAGTTTAATGAGGGATCCTCCTCTGTTGCAATGATATGGGACGCCTTCAAGGCCTTTTCCAGGGGACAATATATCTCCTCTTTTGATGGGATTCGCAGGGAACAGGCAGCCGTTGCAACAGCGCTACAGCAAGCTGTGCAACATCAGTCTGATATTTATACTACTGACCCTACTAATACCCATTTGACCTCCTGAATTCTGCAAAACGTAAGCTACATCTCCATCTCACAGAGATCACCAGATTAGATCTACATCGGAATAAACAAATGTTCTTTGAACAGGGGGACTGTAATGGTTGTCTTCTAGCGATGTTGGCACAGCCGGATTATCAGCCAACAGTGATTGCCAATGTGGTGTCTGCCTCAGGTGCAACAGTTCCTTTATTACCAAAATATACTAGAAGTCTTTCGCCAATATTATAGTTCTCTTTATACCTCTGTGTTGCCTTCTGACTTTCAGCCCAAGGATTTGGCATCCTGGCTAGACCCATTGGCATTAGGCTGGCTTTCAGATAAAGAAAGAGAATCTCTGGTGGGGCCAATAACCCCGGAAGAGGTACTGAGAGCAATCAAATCGTTTCCGCGGGGGAAGTCTCCGGGTCAGGATGGCCTCCCCATAGAGTTTTATAAGGCACATGGGAATATATTAGCTCCTGTAAAGTTGAACCTTGAAAAAAAGGACATCAACGCCAGCTGCATCGTCTCATATAGGTTTACTTCAGAATGTACGCTGCACAGCGGACCACTCCTCAGTCAGGAGTGATCCCGATTACAAATGATTTCAGATATTTATAGAGAAGGGTTATACAGTAATCTTATGGCGGGCACAAGCCCAAAGTTACACATCACAAGTACGCATTTCAATAAGTATTTCACTCAATATTTCAACACAGTTCTTGGCCAGTGTTCTGAGTTTTCTGGGTTACTTTGACCTGGCTAATTTCAACTGTCAAGTTATTTTGACAGAAAGGGAGAAATAATTGTAAGAATAATTACTTGGAAAGAAGTTAAGTTGACTTTTGGACAGGGACTTTCTATGTCAACATCTTTCCCTATCTCATCTTTTCCGAGAATTGTGTCATATCATTGGCAGAACATTTTAATGTCAACTGATCAACCACATGTGTTGTAATACCAAAAGAATTCAGAAACAGAAAAACAAGTTAAGTGCAAAAATACAATTTCATATTGAAGAGGAACTCTGGATAAGTAAAAGATATGTTTCCTATATTTCCTATATCTTCACAGCCCCTCCTGTGTTTAGAATTCTTTCGGTATTCCTTTTAAGCTTCTTCTGTATCTTTAGGTTGATCTTCAGGTATACGGATCACCATCTCATGAGCAGTTCTGACTCGAGACCTTAAGGGCTCAGAAGAACAAATATTAGTACCAGCACGTGTGATTATTTTCAAACAACATTTATATAACATTTACACCAAATTCCTACAATGTATAAAATACCATGTAAAATTCCAGAAAACCATCCTGCAATACCAGAAAACCAGTTGGGAGGATTGAGCCAGGAGAGCCAGCTTTCCCAGCTACCTTCCACCCAAGCAGTTTCGGTATGTTCCTTGCGAAATTTAACATTCATTTGTTGTACCTTTTCTACATGCGAAATGATGGCATCTTCAGTCTTCGTATCATTTCCGATGTAGTTACAACAAGTAGTTCCCACTATGGCGCATATTCCTCCTTGACTGGCCGTGAGATAATCCAGCACCAGCCGGTGCTGCAAAACCTCTTTTGATCATCTTCAATTCTATAGCAAAGGCTATAAAGTTTCTATCATACAAGGCAGTAATGTTATCCATTAGGCCTGCCAAATCAATGATGAAACTGAAAGCCTTTTTAATACAACATCTATTTACCCAAGGAATATAAAACAATGGTTTAATCTCTCTGTCATGTGATTCAATACTTGTGAAATTATCATCTGACTTAGGATAAAATGTAGGCCTATCAGGAGAATCATCATTTTTCACATTAATTTCGGACTCTTCTTCTCCCTCTTGTCCTCCTGGGATTTCATCTTCTCCTGGAGCTGACTGGTCAGTGAGATCCCTTTTAATAAGGTGCACCAAGTCTTTTTTAAGAGAGTGTACAGGTATTTTGTGGAGCTGTGTTTCTTGAAAGTCATTATCCTCCATATACCAAATAGCAGGTATGACTCTACCAAAGTAAAAGTTAATGCAGACAGCTGGTTTTCTCAATGGTGCATTTGTGAATAGTAGAAGTGAAATAGCTCTGTCAATCATTGTTCTACTGACTTCACCAAAGTGTACACTGTCCTCCATTTTAGCTAAAGTGCTAGGTATTCCTAACAAAGAGGAGAAAGTCTTATGAGAAATAGGTGCATGTGTGCATATCCAGCTTCTTGACAGCTTGCATCTGAAACTGGTTCAAGTTGTGACATTTCTTCCATTACAGTAGCATTAAAAAGAAAAGTGTCTTGTATCTTACCCTTTTCTTTCTTGTATGTTCATTCATATGCCATGACTGTAATCCATACCATCACTCCACCGCAGAGAATAACACTCCAGAGCTTCACATTCATCTTAGGCCCTAGGAGATTCATTCTGCAGTCTTCTTGCTCGCGCACGAGTCAGTGGAGGAGACCTGGAAGGTAAAGGTACAGAACAATTCTTGCCAGCAGCAGACCGGCTTATATTCTCTTTTGGAACCAAAGACTTCTTACAGTATGAACCATGCACCCTATACTTATAGTCTTTCAGCTTCTCCTAACTTTAGTCCATGAGTTCCTTCACTCGTGTCCACAGGTTGTCCTACTTTCGCTCTGGAAAAAGTATCAGAAAAGACATTTTGCCAATTTGCAATGTCCATTCATTAAAGTCACTGTCTCTGGCTGCACAAGAGATGAATGCAGTCTTTTAGGCGGTCGCCCAAATAATATGTCAAAAGGTGACAGTCCATGCTTCTCTTTAGGGGTAGTCCTAATGGTTGCCAAGGCTATAGGTAATGCTTCTACCCATGTGCTTTGTCCATTAGCAGTTATTTTGGCTAAATACCTCTTCAGGGCTTGATTGCTGCATTCCACCAGGCCACTAGCCTGAGGACTGTAAGGAGTATGCAATTGCTGTTTCATACCCAAAATACTCACTACTTCTGCCATGAGTTTATGTGTATCTCTATCTGAGGAAATTATTGACCCTATACCAAACCTTGAGATCAATTCCCTCGACATTTTACCACAGTTCTGGCATCATTTTTGGACAGTTCAAAAATTGATCAATGCAAAAATACTTAAATCGACCACAAGGGGGCATATCCGAGAAGTCAATTTGCACAATTTGAAATGGCTCCTCAGTATGTGGAATATGCTTCATGGGAGTGGGCACTGACTTTCCTATGTTATGCATTTGACATATAGAACATTCAGTAACTTTTTTAGCAGCATATGCAGAAAAACCTAGAGCCCACCAATCTCTGGCTACCACCCGACACATCCCTCCTGTTGAGACATGGCAAGGCTCATGGCTCAAAGCAAACAAAGAAGGAAAAAATGTCGGAGGAGCAACCAGCCTGTTTTTTAGTTTCCATATACCATCTGCTCCACAAACAGCTCCCTTTGTGGTCCAAAAGGATGTATGAGGTGAACTTGTCTGTAGAGCTGATACAATATCCAGATCCACTTGAAGATCTGTGAGCAGGAATGTTGGAAGCGCTATAGTTGGCTCATAAGAATGTATAACATCTTTAGCATACCTATCAGCCAAAGCATTCCCAAGTAATATACTATCATCTGCTCTGGTATGTGCTTTACATTTAATTACTGCAACTTTAAGAAGCAGCTGGACCGCTGCCAATAATTTAGCAATTAATTCTTTATGTTGTATAGGGGTTCCTGCTGCTGCCAGATAACCCCTCTCTTGCCAGAATTGTGCAAAACTATGCATTATGTCTACAGCAAAGGCTGAGTCACTATAAATATTTACAATAGCCCCTTGTGCTTGGGGTTAATAAATTGCTGGCATAAGGAGTAAATCTAAAGTCTCCCTTTACTTCAAGTATGTTTTACTCCCATTCCTTCAGTGGTTATAACTATAGTTACTCCTATATGTATTACTATACCTCTGTCTAGTAGATAGTCAGGGGAGTTATGGCGATAAAACAAAAGAACATTTATGACACTGACCTCCCATTCTTGCTTATAGAGGTTCAGTGACTTTGGCAGTAATTACATCATTACTTACCCTGACCAAAATTACCTGCTGATTCGAAGTGATAACATTGGCATCACATATATTTAACAAACTCTTTGAATCGCCTTTATCTATTAAACACAGAATAGACAAACCATTAACCGACACATCAATCATTGGTTCTGTATTTTGTCCCAAATTCAAGACAGCAAGTTCAGGGAAGGAATGAAATTTTCATTATAATCAAATCACCACACTCCACTATCTCCCGAACTTGAGCCCCCACTCTTGGGGCATTTCTAACATACATCTTCGTTCTGCTAGACTTAGCTCATCTTTCCCTTCTACTTTGAACAGCTAAGACCTATAATTGTAGAATATTGAGGTAAAAACTGTCTACAATATCCCACTAATCCAAGGATTGCTCTCAAATGTTTTAGAGTTGTGGGCATTTGTTGCTTTGCAATTACCTTTTTCCTTTTTGGCTGTCAAATGTTTGATACCTTGGCAGACACAGTGGCCCAGGTATTGTACTTTTAATTTAACCCATTGTACTTTTGCAGCATCTACTTTTTGTCCTATACTAGCTAGAAAATTCATTAAAGAAATAGAATCCTCAGTACAAGCTTGTTCATCAGAGGATGCTAGCAAGAGATCATCCACATATTGCACTAATATTGACCCCATGAGTGGCTGCCACTCATCTAATTTATCCTTGAGCGTCTGAGAAAAACAACTGGGGAAATCATAATATCCCATTGGCAATCTAGTCCAGGTAAGTTGCTTTTTCTCAAACGTGAAGGCTAGCAATCATTGATCATCTAGATGAACAGGGACACTAAAGAAGGCTGAGGCAAGATCAATTACAGTAAAGTGAGTTGCTGAAGGAGGTATTGTTGCAAGTATCCTCTCCTGCTTTTATAGGTTTGGGAACTGCATAAATAGGAGTATTAGCTGAACTCCTACAAGGAGTAAGAACACCCTCCTGTAGTAACTTCCCTATTACTGGTTTAATACCTTCAACTGATTCAGGAGATAAGGGGTATTGAGGTAGTCTAGGTACTGACAATGTAGGGTCTCTATTTAACCGTAGCAACTTTCATAAGGTAAGGAGTGTTTACTCCTGTTACCCATATAGAAGGGTTAATTTTTTGTTTGGCCTCTTCTGGAATTCCTCCCTCCATATCAGCTACTAATAAAGGCATGAACAACAGATCAGTTGCTTCTTCTTTTAACCTATGCGGTATGTCAATAACAGTTTTATCCGGAGATAATGCAATTGTTACCCCCATTTTAGAAAGTAGATCTCTTCCTAATAAATTACAGGGGGAATGTGGAGACAATACAAATTAGTGTTCTGTTGAATGTTCTCCTAATGTCACCGGTACAGATTGTGTAAATCTTGATGAGATTATGTTATTACTTACTCCCACCAACGAAACTCTTTCATTGGAAAGTGGTAAGTTAGGATCAAAGACATTTAAAAGAGACCGTGAAGCCCCTGTGTCTATGAGTCCACACAAATCAATACCGTTTACATTTATTTCAACCATTGGCTCATCAACAGAATCAACTTCAATTACACTTAAAGCTTGATAAAATATGTCATCTATATTGTCACCACATCCCAGCTTATCCTAGCGCTCCCTACAGTCCTTGGCTATATGCCCACTCAATCCACACTTGTAGCAAGTGGGGAGGGCACAAGGCTGCTGGGTCAGGAGCCCTACTCTATTTGGGATGAATTGTTGATATCGGGACTGAATTCTAGGGTTTATGCGTTGTCCCTCATTTTGTCTCCAATTGCCACGCTTTTGCCGTGGCGCCCCATAATTAGAGATATATACCACTCCCGAAGGTGGGTAAGGGGGGGCCATTACCGGTACACCCTAAGATGTTACCTGTACTGTAGATACTGGTACCCCCTTGGGCTCTGGGACTTTTTCCTTAACCTCTGGTAGTTGTATATTTATCATTTTTGTTTTCTCTTTTCTACCTTGTCTTTCCTTTTTTTTCCCAACACTTCGTAAGCTATTTGAGCAATCTCACCTAATTCAGGGGCAGGTTTCTTTCTCCATCCCACCGTACGAAGCTTTATTTCTTCCCTAATTTCAGGCACCATTTCATCCATCAATACATTCACCAACTCTGCTCGCTTCATATCACTTTCATCATCTGGAATCCAATCACTATGCTTCTGAATAGCATCTTTGAATCTATTCCAGTAATCTAACACATCCTCACCTTTCTTTTGCACAACATCTATCAATGCTCGCATATCTTGCAAATACATTCCATACATCCACATACTTTTCTGGCACTGCACAATCAATCAAGATCCACATATCAATATATGCAGCTTGTTGCGTTTTCTCTATCCACATCAACTTTTTATACCACTTCTTTGGACATTTCTCTAAGTTGGGCAGATCTGCAATAATTGCCCTAATCTCATTAGGTTTCCAGGGGACATAAACCTTTCCTATTCTTGCAGTGTAATTACCCTGGTCATCTTCTTCCACCGGTAAAGCCACCTCTCTCAAGGGCATTTGTCCAAATGGTTCTAATTTGGATTTAAAATACTCTTTTGTCCTTAGTCTATCTTCTGGGGTATGCTGGGGTAGTAATCCCATCCGCTTCACCTGTTGCCTAGTTAATACAGGTGAGGCATGATCTCTAGAACTCCCTGCTGGAGGAGTATTAGTACCCAATTTACTTAATTTATTAAATCTTGCTAAGGCATCTGCTCTTGCTGGAGTGTACTGCCACAGTTCCCCATCTTTTTCAAATGTCATTGTACCATCTACATCATAGAATGGTTCCTCTCTACGGTAATGTGGGGAATACTGTTTATTAACAAGTTTACCTATGAGTCTACACTGTGGAGTTTCTATCATAATACTTGGAATGGTCTGCTGATAACCAGACGCCTCTCCTATATCCCTATTAGCTGACTCCCCTTCTGCAGTTTCCACTTGCTATACCATAGGTGCAGATGCTCCTAATAATTCCCTTCTTATTGAGTCATAAGGGAAACCCAAGCATTGGGTATTTTATCCTTATTTTCTACATGTAAAGCAGCTTTCTCTGAGCACATTTTATAGGGGGGGGGTGGTTTATATCTTTCCTAGATAATTCTTCCCAGGCTGCTAAACATTCAATCCCCCCACAATCAAACCTTTTAAAAAGCAGATTAAACAATGCATCAATTGTAGGTGTATTAGGGGACCCTCTGGCGGCCATTTAGATGGGTCCTCTTCATACTCCTTTCTTGTTAGTTTACACCATTTTACCATTTTCCATAATGTTTCAGGGCATCTGGGTCTCCACTCACCATCATTTTGATGATAGGAGCACTTGGTTGCAATTTAACAATACTTAGCCCTGTTGCTTTTGCTATTTTCAATAACTTTTTTTTTTCTCTTTTGTTAACCCAAATGTATTCATGACAAGCAAAACATTTTTTTTTCCATATTTATCACAATTTCTCATTAATCTCTTCAGAAATGACAATAATTTGGAACTCCGGGATCGAGAGCCCCACCGTTTAACATTATGGCTGTGTACCAGCAGCCCAGTACATAAGTTGAGATATCTCGCTTGTTCTACTCTCAGAAGGACGTCTCCTTTCTGAGTGGTAATAGGCTAGTCCCTATCTAGACTCCCTATCCCAGAGAACACACAGCAGGTCATTCACCTCACTTGTGTCTATCCGCTGAAGGCAATATCTATCCGCCTTAGGACCACAAATGCGCAAAAAAAAATACAAAAAAAAACATACACAAAGAAAAACAACACCACCACCAACTTCTAATCACTCTCTAGAAATTGTGGTACCTGCACTTATACATCCCTTTACACAATATATATATATATATATATATATTGTCATTTCTGGAGACAAGGAGAAAAAGTCAAGCGCTTAAAATGATCATTCTTTAGCATGCTTTAAATTATAATAGGTACCTTTAACATTCTTTAGTAACCATACAGAGACAAGTATGCAGGCAAAATCAAAATAGGAAACGTGTTACCTTCTGTGGCTGCAGTCCCCCAACCGACCCCTGGAGAGGGTGGAGAGCCGGTGGTGGAGATGCAGACAAGAACACACGAATCGAGGGTCACCAAATGTAAAGTTGAACCTTGAAATAAAGGACATCAATGCCAGCTGCATCGTCTCATATAGGTTTACTTCAGAATGTACGCTGCAAAGCGGACCACTCCTCAGTCAGGAGTGATCCCGATTACAAATGATTTCAGATATTTATAGAGAAGGGTTATAAAGTAATCTTATGTCGGGCACAAGCCCAAAGTTACACATCACAAGTACGCATTTCAATAAGTATTTCACTTAATATTTCAACACAGTTCTTGGCCAGTGTTCTGAGTTTTCTGGGTTACTTTGACCTGGCTAATTTCAACTGTCAAGTTAGTTTGACAAAAAGGGAGAAATAATTGTAAGAATAATTACTTGGAAAGAAGTTAAGTTGACTTTTGGACAGGGACTTTCTATGTCAACATCGTTCCCTATCTCATCTTTTCCGAGAATTGTGTCATATCATTGGCAGAACATTTTAATGTCAACTGGTCAACCACATGTGTTGTAATACCAAAAGAATTCAGAAACAGAAAAACAAGTTAAGTGCAAAAATACAATTTCATATTGAAGAGGAACTCTGGATAAGTAAAAGATATGTTTCCTATATTTCCTATATCTTCACACTCCCAAGCTAGCACAACTTTATTCTCAATGCCTGACAGATGGAGACCTTCCAACTTCTATGAGCCATGCCCATGTTATACTAATTCATAAAGATCTAAAAGATCCTTCATTGTGTGCCTCCTATAGGCCAATTGCCCTACTTAATACAGATTTAAAAATTTTGACTAAATTACTTACCATCAGACTACAGCCACTATTACCATCTGTTGTAGATATTGATCAAACAGGCTTCATGGCCAACAGGTAAACCGATGTAAATTTGAGACATTTGTTCACTAATATACATGCAAAGCATTTGAATGAAGGTACTAGGGAGGTGGCCTCCTTAGATATTGAAAAGGCCTTCAATACTATCGAATGGCCTTTTCTTTGGGAGGTCCTTAGAAGGATGGGGTTCCCCCTGATCTTTATTAAATGGATACAGATAATTTATCAAAACCCCACCTCAGCTATCAAGTTGGGAGGTAGCTTATCACAGTCTTTTTCTCTGTCAAGGGGTACTCGACAGGGCTGCCCCCTCTCTACAGCCCTGTTCGCCATAGCGATGGAATCGCTGGCGGAGGCTCTCTGGGGAGAGGACCTCAAAATTGAATGATATCCCCTACAGGCAAAATCACCTAATGCTCCCCTCTGGTTAAATCCTACTCTGGAGAATTTCTATTCACTACCCGACCCCTATGCTTGGACTAATTTTAAGATAAAAACAGTAACACAGATCATTTTGGATAAATCTTTGATTTCTTTTTCCCAACTAATCTCCGACTTCAATATCCCTCAGTCGTATTCTTTTTGTTTCCTTCAACTCTCCCATGCCTTCAGCTGTCAATTCTCTGGCTCTCCTCTACAACTAGTCCAATCTGCCTTAGAGAAGCTTCTTAGGTTGGATTGCACAAAGAATGCTGCATCTAAATTGTATCTTCACTTAACAACTGCCTCTCTCCCTGATTTAGAGAAATTAAGATCAAAATGGTCTAAGCATATTCCTGAACTTAATGAGGATGATTGGGATAATATATGGGACTCTCCCTTCAACTCTCTCGTCTCCTTGAGAGACAGACTTATTCAGTTTAAGATAGTCCACAGGGCATATTACACCCCCCATATATTAAATAAAATTAATTCAGACTCTGCTCCTGGTTGTTGGCTATGTGGGGAGATTCCTGGAGACTTTACCCATATATTCTGGACTTGTCCAGCTATTGTAAGGTATTGGGAAGAAATACTAGCTTTTATATTCAAAATAACATATATCCCACTGCAACGATCAATGCCAATATGTATTCTAGGACTGATAGAGCAATTTATCCCTACGACAGCAGGGCGTACTTTGGTGGGGCTGCTTTTGTCTATGCTCGTAAAGCTATAGCTCTCAGCTGGAAGAAAACCACCCCCCCATCGCTGACTTTGTGGAAACAACTCATTAATAATAGCTTACCATTATACAAAGAAACATATATAAATAGGGGTTGTCTCCACAAATATGAAAAGGTTTGGTCCAAATGGCTCACGGACCCCTCTACAGCCTCAATAGCTTCCTAGAGGAATATGACTCTTTGTAATCTCTCCATTAGTTATTGGGCTCTAGGTGTACATATGAAACATGGGATAACACCTTTCTTTAAAATTAAACTGGCATAGAAACCAGGTATGACCAATGTATGTATGTATGCGTGTTTATTTTTTTTTTTGTGTGTGTTTTGTTCTTTATGTATATAGTTTCTTTAATTGCTGCAAGTATTCATTTTTGTTTGTTGTCTGTTTTTTTGAAAAAAAAATTAATAAAAAAAAAAAATTAAAAAAAGGAAAGGCGTGGGGCCACCAGGCCCTATATACTCTGAACAGCAGTATACAGGCGGTGCAAACAAGACAGGGACTGTAGGTTTGTTGTTAAGTAGAATCTGTTTGTAATTTTGAACTGGTACATTTTTAACGTGTTTAGTCCAGGCAAAAAATCTATTTTAAGCTTTTTGGAAAACATAGGGAAGGGTTATCACCCCTGTAACATTTGTTTTGCCGTCTGTGCTCCTCTTCAGAAGATTTCACCTCATTTTTTTGTCCCAATGACAAATGTTTTTTGAAAATTTGGGTTTTTTTGTGAAACAAGGATTGGTGATAAACCATCAGTGGAAAGGAGAAACGTTTTTCCCATATTAACTCTTACAGGACAGAATTTCCCTTCCTAGGGGTAGATTTCATCTCACTTCCTGTTGTCTCCTTCCGTTTGCAAGTAGGAGTCCTTTGTAAGTTGGATGTTTGAAAGTAGGGGCCTGCCCTATATACTCAACAGAAATTTGGGCCTTAGGTGTTGTTGTGGCCACAACACTGTAAGCCCTCACAGGGCCCTGCTGTGAAATATTAGATCAAGAATTGTAATTACATGCCCCTGTTGAACAGGGGCAGAAAAATTGGGCCTTAGGCACTTATGCTGGTGCCACAACACTGCAACCCCTCACAGATACTCTAGTTGGAACGCAGAAACGAGCCCTGCTGCAAAGTATTGCATCAAAAATTGTAATTACACGCCCCTGTTAAACACTGTGCAGAGGTCGCACTACACTAACTTGTAGTTTTAGCTGAACACTGTGCAGAGGTCGCACTACACTAACTTGTAGTTTTAGCTGAACACTGTGAGCAGGACGCACTACACTAACTTGTAGCTTTAGCTGAACACTGTGCAGAGGTCTCACTACACTAACGTGTAGTTTTAGCTGAACACTGTGAGCAGGACGCACTACACCAACTTGTAGATTTAGCTGAACACTGTAGAGAGGTCTCACTACACTAACTTGTAGTTTTAGCTGAACACTGTGAGCAGGACGCACTACACTAACTTGTAGCTTTAGCTGAACACTGTGCAGAGGTCTCACTACACTAACTTGTAGTTTTAGCTGAACACTGTGAGCAGGACGCACTACACTAACTTGTAGCTTTAGCTGAACACTGTAGAGAGGTCTCGCTACACTAACTTGTAGTTTTAGCTGAACACTGTGAGCAGGACGCACTACACTAACTTGTAGCTTTAGCTGAACACTGTGCAGAGGTCACACTACACTAACTTGTAGTTTTAGCTGAACACTGTGAGCAGGACGCACTACTCTAACTTGTAGCTTTAGCTGAACACTGTGAGGAGGACACACTACCCTAACTTGTAGCTTTAGCTGAACACTGTGCACTACACTAACTTGTAGTTTTAGCTGAACACTGTGCAGAGGTCACACTAAACTAACTTGTAGCTTTAACTGAACACTGTGAGGAGGACGCACTACACTAACTGTAAATAGTCTAGCTGTCTGACTGTGGTACTAATAGGATCAAAAGAACACCAGCAATTTTCTTCAGGTAGCTTTAAATACTGTAACAAGACAAGCCTGCCTGTGAGTAGGAGGATAATAGGAACGGATCTAACTAAACTGAGTACAGTGTATATATATATATATATGCAACACCTGGGATGCATATATATACACTATACACTATAAGTGCAGCTAACTCACTGACTGTCATGCCTAATCTAGCTAACTCAAATGAAATGACACTGTCTCTCTCTCTCTATCTAAGCACGCCGGAACACACTACACAGGGCCACCGTGCAGGTGGCCTTATATAGTGTGGGGCGTGTTCTAAACCCCCTGAGCCATAATTGGCCAAAGCCACCCTGGCTTTGGCCAATTACAGCTCTCTCTACCAACAGCGCTGTGATTGGCCAAGCATGCGGGTCATAGTGCATGCTTGGCCAATCATCAGCCAGCAATGCACTGCGATGCTGCAGTGAATTATGGGCCATGACGCGCCACACAAATTTGGTGCGAACGGCCCATATCGTTCGTAATTCGGCGAACGATCGAACAGCCGATGTTTGAGTCGAACATGGGTTCGACTCGAACACAAAGCTCATCCCTATTCCTGAGAATACTACCTTGGAGGTCCTTTTCCTCAATTTATCTCCCAAGTCCCTAAAATCGTTCTTTAGGACACTCCATCTGCCTTTGACTTTAGTGCCAACGTGCACCATGACAGCCGGGTCTTCCCCAGCCCCTCCCAGTAATCTGTCCACCAGATCTGTGATGTGCCAAACCCGAGCACCCAGTAGACAACATACAGTTCAGCGCTTCAGGTCTTTGTTACAGATTTCTGTCCTAAGAATAGAGTCCCCTACCGCCAGAATCTGTCTTTCCTTTCCCTTTGCTCCCCCCCAACTCTCACTGGAGGAGTTCTTCCCCCGGCAGCTAGGAGAGTCCCTCAGCTCCAGCAGTGCTGGTTCCTGGTTTCACCAATGTCACTCAATGTCACTCATAGCCGAGCGGGAATAATCACAGGCCAAATCGGTGGTTGGAGTGCATTTTGAAGAGGCATGGCATGTCTTTTTTTTCCTGGCATTGGACATGATCAGGGGCGTACCATGGGGGGGCAGGGAAGGGGCGGTCTGCCCCAGGTGCCATACATTGGGGGGTGTCAGTGGCGATGCTATGGAGGTGCACCTAGAGAGAGGGCGGCAAGTGCCCTGGCTGCTCCCTTTGGTTGTTTTTTTATCAGCACGAATGCACCCAGCGCTACGGCCGCACTTAGTCTGGTCTGTCTGGTCACTGTTTTCTTCCTGCTCTAGCTCCACCCACCATTGCTGCGCTGCAGAGCCAGGCCTGTTCTCCGCATGGGTGGCACGGCTGCTGTTACACAGTGTGTCCACAGACCACAGTCTTCCAGAGTCCGGACCTCCCTAGTTAAGGCTGAGAGCCTGAGGTGAGCTGTCTGAGTTGAGTGCCTGGTGATAAGGGGGTGTGTGCGGTGTGGGTTGGCACGTATGGTATCCACTGAGCTGACACTTGCCCTGAGCTGGTGTGAGAAGAGGCCGGAGGGGAGGGGTGTTTGTGTCTGTCCTGCCAGTGCCACCCTGAGCTGGTCTGATAACAGAGAAGGGGAGGTGTTGCTTTGTCCACCACCCCACCCACCTATAGTAGCTGAGCTGACCTGATGGGGGGTTGGTGGTGTTGCTGTGTCCACCACCCCTTCCACCTATAGTAGCTGACCTGATGGGGTGGTGGGTAGTGTTGCTGTGCCCCCCACCCAGTGGCATAGCATGGGTTGTCAGCACCCGGGGCAAGGCAAGTAATTTGCGCCCCCTAACCTGCGGACTTTTAGCTATCCCTGAGTCCCTTCAAATACAATAGTACTGACCTACCTGATTCCTATACTGACCACTACACTGAGAACTACACTGTCCACTACACTACATTGTCCACTACATTGACCACTATACTATACTGTCCACTATATTACACTGACCACTATACTGTCCGCTACACTGTCCACTATACTATACTGAACACTATACTGACCACCATACTACACTGTCCACTATACTACACTACCCTGACCACTATACTATACTGTCCACTATACTACACTGACCACTATACTGACCACTATACTATACTGTCCACTATACTGACCACTATACTACACTGTCCACTATACTATACTGACCACCATACTACACTGTCCACTATACTACACTACACTGACCACCATACTACACTATATTGACCATCATACTACACTGTCCACTATACTACATTACGCTGTCCACTATACTACACTACACTGTCCACTATACTGTACTGTCCACTACACTACACTGACACATACTAAACTACACTTTACTGACCACTATACTAACCACTATACTGACCACTATACTACACTACACTGACCACTATACTACACTGTCCACTATACTACACTGTCCACCATACTACATTATACTGACCACCATACTACACTGTCCACTATACTACATTACACTGTCCACTATACTACACTATACTGACCACCATAGTACACTATACTGACCACCATACTACACTGTCCACTATACTACACTACACTGATCACTATACTACATTACACTGACCACCATACTACACTAACCACTATACTACATTACACTGTCCACTATACTACACTACACTGTCCACTATACTATACTGTCCACTACACTACACTGACCTCCATACTAAACTACACTATACTACACTATACTGACCACTATACTATACTACACTAACCACTATACTGACCACTATACTACACTATACTGACCACCATACTACACTACACTGACCACTATACTACACTGTCCACTATACTGACCACCATACTACACTACACTGTCCACTATACTGCACTGTCCACTATACTGACCACCATACTACACTACACTGACCACTACACTGTCCACTATACTATAATGACCACTATACTACACTACACTGACCACTACACTGTCCACTACACTAACCACCATACTAAACACTATACTACACTACACTGACCTCCATACTAAACTACACTATACTGAGCATTATAATACACTATACTGACCACTACACTATACTGTCCACTACACTGCCCCCCATACTGACCACTACACTACACTGACCTCCATACTAAACTACACTATACTGACCACTATACTACACTACACTTTCCTGCCTACAGTCTCTCTCTCTCGCCCCCCCCCCCCGCCAGTAACAAGACTCTCACGAGGGAGTCTCACTCACCTTCTTATCCTGGCCTGCATCGATCCAGATGAGGAGGAGAAGACAGCGGCGACTCACATTCTTCTCTCCCCTGCGCTCTGCCTGCTGCCATGTTCAGTGTCCAGCGCCCTGTGATTGGGCGTATGGGGGGGTCATGTGCGAAGGCGGGACTTCAGGAGCGATCGAGGACAGGCCAGCCCTATGCCTCACATGACCCCCATAGGCCCAATCACATGGCGCTGGACACTTAATATGGCGGCCGGAGCACGGAGGACACAGGAATTTGAAATTAGGAGGAGGCAGCCAGTGACACATACTGGCGCCCCCCTAAATGTCGCGCACCCCCTGCACCCCCCACGCTACGCCACTGCCACCACCCCACTCACCTATAGTAGCTGACCTGATGGGGGTGGTGTTGCTGTGTCCACCACCCCACCCACCTATAGTAGCTGAGCTGACCTGATGAGGGGGGTAGGTGGTGTTGCTGTGTCCACTACCCCACCCACCTATAGTAGCTCAGCTGACCTGATGGAGGGGGTGGATGGTGTTGCTGTGTCCACCACTCCACCCACCTATAGTAGCTCAGCTGACCTTATGGGGGGTGGTGTCACTGTGTTCACCACCCACCTATAGTAGATGAGCTGGTCTGATAAGGGGGGATTTCTGCAGCCCAGGTGTAAACAGACAATGACTTACACCCACATCTTGCAGCCATCAGATCCATCCAGCAAGCAGCATCTTGCCATCTTCCCTGCGGCCATCAGATCCCACCCACGGTCCAGCAAGCAACACGCCTTGTCAGCAGTTCAGTTCTAAAATCTGAATCAAATCATCAATGCCAATGATGCCATGGTCTGCTGTTCCCAGGGACAGATCCGATCCAGAGATCGCCATACAGTGGGATCTCTGGATCGGATCTGTCCCTGGGGACAGCAGATAATGCAAAGTATGGGCCATACTTTGTATTGTCAACTGTCTCACCATCTCACTCTAATGTCTTCCTAATAGCAGCTCCAGTCCAGCTCTCCACTTCCCTGACCACGATCTGTCCAAAAATGTGGGATCTGCTCACACCTGCCATGGATGAATAGCATTGGCTGTTATTACAAGGATCTGGAGGGGACGTTCCGCCCCCCCATTCCACCGCTCAGCCCAGGTCTCCCATGCCACCAGGAGACCCAAACAAAGCCGGATTTGCCTTTGATTGGGTCTCCGATGTAGAAACCCGTAAGCAACATTACAGCGTCACTTCCGTTTTAGTCAGCAGCCAACGGCGCCATTTTGTGCATTTTTTTGTGCCATTTTTGGGCAAATTTGTGCAATAAATATTGTTGAAAACATTACAAATTTTTGTGGGTGTTTTTACATTTTAAAGTTTGGGGGATGCCAGATATAGGATCTGCCCTGGGTGCCAAATGCTCTAGGTACGCCCCTGAACATGATACACAGCCAGAACACATGGAACAGACAGTTTAGTATATAACCTAGTTTTCATCATCATCTTGTTTCTTCCCAGCTAAGACTAATGTAATGTTATCTGCAGCTGCAAATGCACCCTGTTCTTCGTCAGCCACAGCTAATCTTGCAATTTCCACTCAATCTGGCATGAAAGAATAAGCTGAATTATTTGAGCACAGTTTTGGTCACTTGCTGAAGGAGGATGTACAGAAATTAATTTAATCTGGAGTTGAAGAGGAGAGCAATGAGAGTTAGGAATGGGGATAACAGCAAGCACAAATCACAAGGAGGTTTCAGGGGTGGAGAACGTCTGGTAGGAACACCAGGAGCCCCATCCGTGGATGAGAAACAGGACTGATTCCTTACCCTGAAAGTTACCCTGTGAGACCTTGTGGTGGATGCCTGAGGCTGCCCGCAGTTGGATTCCATACAGAGGGATGAGCTGGAGGACAGGGGGAAGTAGAAGCAGACAGCCCCTGTAAGCAGAGAGTGGCATAGCCGAGTGGGAATACCCGAAGACCGGGACCGAGGGACACTGACCTGAGCTGAAGTGGAGAGAGTGGGCGGGTTCCCGAGGCCAAGGCTCGGCTGAGCCAAAGGTGAGCGAAGGGACAGCCCAGTCGGCGAGTGTGCCAGAGCTGCTGACAGCTTACAACTGGCTCAAGTTTACAACTGGTGGAAAGGAGGAGAGGAGGAGAGGCCAGTAAAGGGATCAAAGACCAGTCACACACAGAAAGACTGGTATAAGCCCCAAAGTTCCAGCAACCGCAGGGAAGAGCGGGGGGCAACCCTGTTTTCTGGTATTTCAAGAGGAGAAAGACATTAACAAAAAGAACTATCCCACTTCTGCTGGAATGGTGAGTCCCTATTTTTGGACATTTATATCACATATATACAGTACCCCTGCAAAGTAGGGGGGTTGACTGGGGCAAAAGCAAGGGGTTAATTGACTGGAATAACGCAAACAGTCAGATAAGACAGAGTGAAAAGGGAGAAGTGTGTGGCTGGAGGAGAGACTGTTTGTGTGCTGGATACCTATTAGAGACACTTGAAAGTTATAAACAAGATTAAAGGACCTTCTAAAATGAAGGGTAAACTAGCAAAGGAAGTGGGGTGGTAAAATCACCCAAAATAAGTGCAAGTCCTGGTACAATAAAAAATACATGTCCCATTAAGGGAACACAGAAAGGTCGACCACCGAAAAACAGCTAGGGGCCCATGGAAATCAGGCGACAAAAAAAAAAAAAAATGAGCAACATAGGCAATCAATGGGGACAAGTACCCTTAACCAAAAGAAAATCAATTGAATGACGATAGTGACTGAAAACATGGAGGAAGAAAAGGTTAAAAGCCCAACTGCCCACAAAATCAGAAATGGCAGACATGTTCGCAAAACTAGAACACAGTCTTAAAACAGACATGGCAACGCTACATAGTGACCTGGGTCAGATACTAGACAAACAATTACTTGGGGAGCACACCCTAAAAAATGCATTAAAGATGGTGCAGCCATAAGACCATACAAACAAAATATTACAGCGCACACATACAAAAATGACATTTAACTCCTGCAAGGCTATTTAAAACACCTGAACGTTTTCAAAAAATATGGGGATTTAGTCACACCATATGGCTATATGGAGCTTAAGCCCACTTACTGCGTCAAAGTACCCCATTATCAGTGGGTCCTACACTATTCATAGAATGAAAGATCCTGCTTCTCTGAACCATGGGAGAAATACACTCCTCTATATGGGAGAAATAAAGGACTCCTCCTATATCACAGGTGGACACTAATAAGAGGTAATGGCAGGGGGGCTGCACCATCTATCCATCTGTACACCATTGTACAGATCCTGACCACATCCATGGAAATGGAGCACCCCCCCCCCAGCCATTACCTCTTATTAGTGTCCACCTGTGATATAGGAGGAGTCCTTTTTTTCTCCCATATAGAGGAGTGTATTTCTCCCATGGTTTAGAGAAGCAGGATCTTTCATTCTATGAATACGTAGAACCCCCTCTGATAATGGGGTACTTTGACCCAGTATGTGGGCTTAAGCACCATATAGCCATATGGTGTGACTAAATCCCCATATTTTTTGAAAATCTTCAAGTGTTTTAAATAGCCTTGCAGTAGTTAAATGTCATTTTTGTATGTGTGCACTGTAATATTTTGTTCTTGGTCAGATATTGACACGAGTAGAAGACACAGAAGGGAGATTGGATACCCACGCACAAGTAATAACAGAGCTGCAAGAGCAAATGAAAAACCTACAAATTGAACAAAGTAATATGTTATATAAAACAGGAGAATAGAAGGAGGAGGAAAAATGTGAGAATCTGTGGTTTACAAGAAGCGATACAGACAGGGAAAAGAACCTGCTCCAGGTGCTGGGTCACAAAAAATCTTCTCCTCCTCAAATAATGGTACTAGCCCAGTATGCAAAGTAGCATATAGAAAATAATTCAATCCGGATGGCCGCACTCCAACAACAATTTCTTTATTGGTTGAAAAACATACAGCAAAAGATTAAATCAATAGCTAACATTTTTCACACCATAACTACTGATGCTTACTCATAGCTGACTCTTTAGGCAATAGACAAGAATTTATATGCACATGCCAATACGATTTTTAAAGTACATAAAGGATGTAGTCCCCTAACAGGCAGGCCAATTGTAGCCGGCATAGGCTCACTTATTGAATGTTTAGGCCAATGGATTGACCACCAGTTACAGCCTTTAGTGGTTGCGCTTCCGGGTTATTTGAGGGACACTAAACACCTCCCAATCAAACTCAGGGATTTCGTATGAAATGATGTATGTAGATGGGTGAAATGCGATGTCACAAGTCTCTATTCATGCATCCCTCATTCCGTGGGACTGAGAGCAGTGTCATTCTTTCTGTCTAAATAAAGTGGCTATTCTTTGCCCTATCAGGAGTTCATTTTACAGTGTCTAGAATACTTACTCACACACAATTACTTCATGTTTGACAGCGACTATTACCGGCAGAAATGTGGGGCCTCGATGGGAGCCAAATGCTTCCCCTCCGTCGCCAATCTCTTCATGGAATGGTGGGAGAGGTCCCGCATTTTTTCATGTGATAGCCCCTGTCGCACTGATACCTTCTACTGTCGCTATATAGATCAAAAGATTTGATCGATCAATTATCTACTAGTTGTGCCACATCCTAGATTAAAGTTAAGAGCAAAAGAGATTCCCCTAGCGGACTTTAAAGGCACTATTTTTTAAAGAAAATTTTAAAAGGTATGTAGAGTAGATAACAGTTTATTCGTTACAAAAAAATAATAATAATCAAAGTGAATTACATAGTTACATAATTAAAAACAAGGAATGCAGTTCCATAAATATAGAAGTTTAGTGATACCAATACATATGCACCCGACGCGTTTCGGAGTTTCTTATGCCTCCTTCTTCAGGGGTGATTGTAGGGTTTGCAACAAGAATTTTCTATATGGGAAATAATATGTGTAACATAGACATGATAAGTACACAATAAAAGATCATAGATATAAAATCTATAGTTGTATGAGTCTGTATATACATACATATATTTTTTTATATTTACACTTACATTGGTACCTATGGATATAGGTTATGCATTCCGAGATAGATTAAAAGAGACAAAGGTATGTTGATGTACTGCCCATCGGACACGCTCCCTGGTCGTGATGCGTAGAACCTTAGTAAGGTATGACAGAAATATTCATAGAGCCACTGTCGAGGTGGAGGTGAAGAGGTATGAGTACATAGGGTGGTTTTATTCTTCCTTCCAGTAGGAAGAAAGGCCCATAGTTAACGGGCGTACAACAGTTTAGATCTGAGATCGCACTGAGGCCAAATGTGTGTCCTGTAAATCATGAAAATATAGATATATGTAAGGATGTGCACATATATATATAAAATAGTACATGGAAAATCCAAGAGCTGTATCCTACCTGGTCCGTCTACAATAATAGAGGACAGTAGCTGGTGGTAGGTATGGATCAGATGTGGTCCAGAAAGCTGGAGAGTTAACATGAGAATAAAGGGTATATTAAAATCCTGGTTGGTGGAAAAGGGGGGGGGGGAAAGGGGGAGAAAGGGGGGAAGGGGAAAAAAGAGGGAGGGGGGGGGGGGGGGTTGGGGGGGGGGGAAGGGGGGGAAAAAGACGGGGGAAGGAAAAGAAGGGGAAGAAAAGAGGAGGGAAAAGGAAAAGGAAAGAGAGGGGGGGGGGGGGAGAAAGGGGGGAAGGGGAAAAAAGAGGGAGGGGGGGGGGGGAAAGACGGGGGAAGGAAAAGAAGGGAAGAAAAGAAGAGGGAAAAGGAAAAGGAAAGAGAGGGGGGGGGGGGGAGAAAAGGGGGGGCAATGGAAGGAAGAGAAAGAGAGGGAGGACATTGTAGTGGGTAGAAAGGCGTAGAGGAGAAATGTGGGACATCCAGGTAGCATAAATAGCTAGTGATTTCAGTAAAAGGAAATGGATCGTTAGGAATATCATAAGAGAAAGGGAAGTCCCAGAACATAATAAATGGTAGGTAGGGCAGGTACAGCATGATAAACAATAGGTAGGGTTCACAGCCAGTGGTTCCAACATAAAGATCCATTACTAACCATGTATCACAGCATCTCACACCAAGAGCGTCCTGTCTGCAGCAGATGACGCCTGGTGTGAGCTGGAGCCGGATATATAAAGCCCTCCCCACCTGTCAGCTGTTGATGAAAAAGTTACAACAGCTGATTGTGGTGAGGGAGGGGCGGACACACTCAGACTGGCCCCCCGGGTGGAGCGCGCGCCGCCAGGCACCCACAGCGCATGCGGACGCAGACGTCGTGGGGCGTGGCCACGCCCACTACACCCGCCAGCACGTCTAGCTTCCC